>BSBN01000135.1:6435000-7635000 GCA_027924645.1 Cunninghamia lanceolata | reverse complement strand
CTTATAGCAAAACAAATCACAGAAATTGGAGGAAGCCTGCTTCGAACATTCACACGATGTTGTTAGTTGTCGTTGTGGCCGCAAATGCCAAAGTCTTCACAGATCACACCTACGCAGTAGTTTGCCATGGATTTCTTTGTTCATTGTTGTAATAGCTTTGTGAAAGTCATGGAAAGAGATTGAAGGAAATGAGCAAGTTGGAGATGTCTTGCATTTTCTGATGCCGGCGACAAGAATTTGTGGAGGGAAGTACCACCTCGATTTTGATCACCTGCTGCGGAGGCCCACAACAAAACCAATCTTTCTTCATCGGATGTGCAGTGTTCTAGAAATAATTTTTGCCAACTTTATTGGATCTTTGGCTTGTATGGCATAGTGCAGTATAAACAAAGTGTGAGTTCATAGATAAGACATTTTTTTTGGTCACATTATTTCTTTTCCGAACATTTTTTTTGAGATGGAGATTCCATTAGACAAATATTCTGGATTTAATTTTCATACTTAGAGAATGAAAATCCAAATGCAACTAATGAATAAAAATTTATGGGGAATAGTAAGTGGAAAGGAAAAAGCACCTACAAATGCAAATAAGTTATTAGATTGTAGTAGAGATGATAAAGCCAAGGCTATAATTGGTTTTGCTCTTTCTGACACTGAATTGCACCACATTGATTTGGATAAATCATCAGCCAAAATTTGGGATAACCTGAATAAATTGTTTGGAGCAAAAGCCGTTAATGCAAAGTTTTCTCTAAAACTTCAATTATTTAGATTTAAGATGGAAGATAGAATAACAATGTCAAATCATATAAGTAACTTGCAGACTCTCATTAGACAGCTAGCAAAGGTTAGGGTTACAGTAGATGATGATGATGCTAAGACCATCCTATTAAATAGCTTGCCTTCAAAATATAACAATGTTGTTTTTACACTCAGTCAAATACCTTCACAAACTCTAGAAGGTATGATTTTTGCTCTTCTATCAGAAGAGAAGAGAACAACAGAAAATTCAGAAGATGATCCTCAAGAGAAAGCATTATTTTCAAGAAGCAATTACAAGAGATCAGAGAGACTCAAATGTTTTTATTGTAAGAAGAACGGTCACATAGCTTGGGATTGTAGAACTCGAGCTAGTGATGTTCTTAAGGAAAGCTTAAAAATGAAGGAAATCTTGCTTGCATTGAAGATGATAAGGATCCACCAGATATTGAGGATGAGGATCCACCAGATGGTACTATTAATTTCTGTGGATATGCCCTTTAAGCAGGGTCATAATGGAGGCAGGCGGCATCGGAGGATGGAGGATTTTCCATCATCTCAAGTTAGCTTCTCGCTTTGAAATGATGCTTTGCATGAGAAGCATTTTTGGTTTTGGTTGTTTTGTTTTTCTTTGTTGATGCTGACGGAGATTACAGATTTGAAGAATGTATGTTGTGTGAAGATTTTGTTTTGGAGACAGGTTTGGGATTTGGTGTTGAGCTCAATATGGATTGTTGTCCAGCGAGCTTCAAAGAGTATATGATCGAGAATTATACCCTTTCGCGGTCACTAGACAATGGCAGAGATCTATCGTATCTCTTAGGGTTCATTGTTGAATAATTCTCGACTCTGTGATTTGAGAGCTTGGGACTAAAAAGCTCAAGAACACAACTCAAAGCTACGCCTTTCCGAGGGTAGACGAGACAGCATGATGGAGCCCCGCTTGGTTCAGGATTTGTTCTTTGGGGGAAGATCTTCTACAAAATATGTATTCATATTATGTAATCAGCTTTGTTGAATTTTTTAGCATTCAGGGGGGGTCCATTGGTACTACTGCAGGAACAATGTAATAAGGGGGGGAATGTTAGCGTGCATTGTTTAGTTTAACTATGCATATTACATTATTTAGTAACTATCTGATAGTTACGTCAGTTATGCAACTGTTTCATCACAAGTATTTAACTGTGGTTTGTATCTACAATTATCATCGAATAAACACTATCTTCTTTGATTTTCTGCAGTTTTGCGACTACTTTGGTGCTTGCATCTCCTTTTTGTATCTTAGGCTCATGTTTGCTAAATTCTGTTCTCTTTCTCTCAATTTCAACAAATTTTGTTTGTGTTTGGTAATTCTCTTAGCCCAGAGATGATTCACAAGATACCGAGGTAGATTCACTCGGATGCTAGCGCTTAGCGCGAACAAATACGCATCGCGTTGGCATCCCGCAAGCACAAAACAGTCAATGAACTATTTTGGGACACGTTGAACTATCTCCTATGGCTAACAAGATTCTCATAACGCCTTTGAAGACCTCAAACGGCTCTTTGGCTTTGCATGTGGATACCTCTCTTCCCTCTCATACTTGAAAAAGCTAATTTTGAATCTCTCAACTCTCTTTTGGCTCTCTTCTACAAATTCTTGTAAAAATGCTTGTGAAGACTCTTGTGTACAGCTACTAAAAATTTTCTATGCCCTCTTGAGTTGCGGTGTTATCTCTGTTAGCTTTTGGAGATCTTTATTTGCATCTTGAGTGTTGTAAAGGCTCTCTTTTTTGTTGGGGTTTGAAGTTGTGCAACCAGATTTATTCCCTCAAGGAGTTGCAACCTCCTTCACTATCCAAACTGGTAATATTGTTTTGTGATTAATAAATATTGCTTTTGCATTTGAATCTGTTTGCATATAGTTTTTAGCTTGTTCATTCTACAAATTTCATGGTGTAGACCACCATTTGTTTATGCTTCATGGTGTAGACCACCATTTGTGTGTTGTTGGGTATTTTTCCTCGTAGACTAGGGAAGCTACCTTAGCTTTATTTTCATTTGTCACTGCTCTTAATTCCTAGACACCCGTAGGATAGGAGCACACACACTTTATTTCTATATTCTTCATTATTCGCTGGTCGTGGAGGTAGAAATATTGAAACTGGGGCTTGACTGAGGCAAGCTCTTAGCAACACAACATTTTCCCTCTGTTCTTTGCAAGTGCTCTTGAGTGAAGACATCTTGAACGCACAGAGGTTTCGTTGGCTTCTTTTCACTTCTCCTTGCATCTCATTTTGTTTAATTTCTATAGTATAGTTGCTCTATTTTGATTTATGTATTAGTTGAATATTGTTGGGTGTGTTTTGTACTTGTTGTTATGCTATGCAGACATCCTAAGGCCGTACAGACTTCGCCATTTTTATTTTTGTGACTTTGAGGATGCCAGCACTTAGTGCAGACGTCCCCGCGATGCATTGTCATTTGGGGCAGTGAGCTCCTCCCTTTGGTGACAGGTTCCTTTTCCTTTTCTCCTTCCAGTTCTACATTCATTTCTGCGATCTTCATTTTAGATTTCTAGAAATTACGATTCTTCTATTCCTCCTTATAGTTCTAGCTTTGCAATAGAACTAAGTAGGATCTTGCTAAAGTTATTTTGCTCTTCCTAATTGGATAGTAGCAGAATCTTCTCTTTTGGAGTTGGCTTGATCCTTGTGTAATGGTTAAAGTTTCTCTAGTTAGAATATCGTATTAATCTTTGATTAGATTCAAATTTTAGACATACATCTTTGGCCTTGTTTCTTCCCAAGGGGAGAAATGTTGTTTGGTGATCCTAGACCATCTTCAACATTCTATGTTGAGCATCCACCATTGGCACAGGAAACTACACATTGAGGGGCAATTGCATGGTCTCTCTTCTTCTGTCTATTATGGGAGGGAATTTTTCCCCGCATGGGGTTTTATCCTTCTCAACATTTCTTTAGGGGGGTCACCTAGACCTTCTCTCTTCATCCTCTCATGGGGGGAGTTTTTTTCCTAGGGTTTTCTCCTTCTCTACTATTTGAGGGTAGTTCTAGAAGACCCTGCTAGCAATGCGATCATGTGCAAGAGAGACAAAAGCACTGGGAGTCGTTCTTAAAACATGGTGGAAGGAATTAAATTTTAATTTTTTTGTTCATATTGTTATTTCTGGTTGTTCTTTGTATCTTTTCAAGGTCAAGATGAGTTCATTCAATGGCAATGATGCCCTTGATTTGAACAATTAATTTGAGGAAATTGTGGGGGAATCAACTGAGAACAACCAAACCACAAGCACAAGAAGTTCAATTGCAAGTGCATTAAAATCAAATTGCCCTTTCAAGTTGTTGGCACCATATGCTAAAGCTCGTTTAACAAGCAAACCCCTTTGTGCCAATTTGCAACATTGCTCAACCCTAACAGGGCAACTCGTTCAAGTGGGAATCGACATTAGTTAATGCACACTTTTTACATACCCTTAGCAAAGGGGTTAGGCCTTGTGGCAAACTCACACTTGAAAGGTCTAAGATGATCAAATTATTTAAAGGGGGCATCATTGCACCAATAGTTTCTTGTACACCACAAGGTTCAAGTAGACCACCTACATTCCAACATCTAAGGTGAGTGCAATTGAATCAAGGGGGAAGCAAAAGGACATAGGTTCATCATCATCGAATCCAATTACAAATATGTTCATTGTGCAGGCAAAGGATGATGCAAATGAGGCTATTGCCAAATTTTATTTTGGTAATGGTAATCCTTTCCATGTTGCTTGATCTTCTTATTACAAGAAGCTTCTCATCAAGTTAGGCAAAGTTGGTAGCGGTTATGTGGGTCCTAAAAGAACTAGATTGAGAACCGCTCTTGGAAAAAGTATTTCAATGTTAATCTGTTAAAGGTGCAAAAAAAAGGCCAAATAGATAACGCATGGCTTCAACATAATCATGGATGGGTAGAGATGGACATTAGACACCACTCACTCACCAAAATTATAGTTTCACTCATTGGACCTTACTTCCTAAGGGCAATTGATTGCACAATAATGCAAGGATGTTGAGTTTTAGTTTCAGATCCTAAGAGAAGCCATTGACGAAGTTGGTCCTCAAAGAGTAGTGCAAGTAACTACAGATGGAGCGTATGTTTGTAGGGCAATAGTAGATTCATTCAATACAACACATACAAGCACGTCTACCGGACCGCTTGTTGTGTGCATACTATGAACGATGCACTCAAAACATTGGAAAGATAGAGTGAGTCAACAAGTAGTGGATGAGAGAGATGCAAATGTTCATTTGCAACCACCACACCTCATTGGCATTGTTTCGGGCCTTTGAGAGAAAGGAATTCCTCAAACCAATTGAAACCTAATTTGCATCCTATTTCATTCTACGACAAAGAATGTTTGAGGTGTAAGAGCTATTGCAACTTATAATTATGTCATGTAGGAACGAAATAGGTGAAAGGAGTCAAAGGTGAAGCAAGCAAAGATGGTAAAGGCAATTGTGGTTAGTGATACTTTTTGGTCGAATATGAAATATGTCAAGCCTATTTTCACTGTCATCAAATTCAAGGATTCTGACAATCCTAGTCTTGGGGAGATCTACAAGCACATTAATACCATGCTTGGCTAGATGAAAGCTACTATTCTTGAGAGAGAGCCCACCTTAGAATTATACACTAAGCATATTCGTCCCATCAAGAGAGAAGTTGAACACCACTCTACACATGGTTGCATATGCTTTGAAATAAAAGTGACATGTGGATAGACTTGGCAAAGTCCTTCCAATTAATGATCATGAGGCGAATAGCTTCATGAAAGCCTTCAAGAAAACGTATAGTCCAAAGGAAGCTTCACTCATTAAAATTGAGGGATTAAGATTACAAAACTAAATGACTACAAGACTTCAACAAGGATTGATAGGCAAAATTTGGGATAGGACAAGCCAAATTGGTGGTAAATCCATGTGCCTCTAAGATTGTTGCACACATATAGCTTTATCCACTCTCTAAAGAAGATCAAAATTACTTCTACAACAGCAGAAAAGCTTGTTATTGTACATAATGCCTTGTGTCTCATTGATCACAAGACACTTGAGTATAGGTGGAGCCCAATGACACAATGAAATGTGGAATCTGAGGAGCCACAACAAGTTGATTTGGAGCAAGCGTTGCAAATGGGATTGGATAGGCTCACATTGCAAGATGAGGATAAATTCCTTCCAACGATGATGATTGATTGTTGAGCTTGTTGATCAAACAAAAACAGCTATGGATATAATTTTTGGCATTCCCATTTGTCATTTGTAATTGATTCTGATTTTCAACTACTATGATATTCAAATGATAACATTTAAGATTTGACAATTGGCATTGTTTAATTGTTATAAGTTTATAACTTATCAATTATCAATTGTATAGTGTATTCTCAATTCTATATTTATTATTTAATTTTGTACATTTTGTGTAAATTATGGTATATATAGTCATCCCCTATAATGTGGAATGGATGGTTGGAATGGATAAGACTGGGAGGATGAGCTTGTACCAAAATTGAGTCTACCAAGAATCAACAAGAGAGGACGGTTTGTGAATAAAGGGGCAGTCATGCTAGACTTGAGTTCCTTTCCAGTGCCAATCATATTACACCCATCTAACCTTTAGGACCGTGAGGTGGGTAATGAATAAGCTATCTGCTGTACAAATTAGTATGCCTGAATCCCTCGCGACTAGCTGTCGTGATTCCCGTGTTCGGTGATCCGTCCCCACTGCAACAATTATAGAAAGGGGCCCGCCCACCCCGCTCTCCTCCTCCCACCCACCCTGGTAGGGCGTTTCTGGATTCGATGCCGCCCTTCAATGCTCCCCTCTGCCTGCTGCTGACTAGAACTATTGATCGAAAGTTGGGATAGATAGTTGAGTGGCTAGCCGTTCCAATCCAATAGGAGAGACCCAGCGACAAAATATCGAGTAGGTGAGAGAGAGAGGAAGAGATCCCGGCAGAGAGGCCATCTCTGATCTTTCCCCACCACCATAACCATGCCCGACCGGATAAGCTTCGATTCACCCCCCGGGTGGGAGTAAGAAGTAGAAATCGATGCTTTTCTATACACCAACTATAACCTTTTCTATAAAGAATGAATGCAATTCAAGCAAAAATAAAATCGTTTGATGATCCCACCATCCCTAAAATTGAGGAAAATTTGTCGTCGTGAAATCCATCCCCACATTCCCCCATTCCAAAAACATAGAGATGCATCTTTTATATTAGCCTTACAGCACAAAATAAAAATGAATTAACCTTCAACCTTCTCTAAATAAATGCATATCTGATTAGAGAGTATTCTAATATCTGCACTCAAGAGGCCTAATCTTCCTCTTTTAAAGAAAAATGTGGACTTTTAAAGCCAATACAGTATCTACAAAGTTAAGCACTCTCGACCTATGAGTTGTTCCTCTAGAAAGGTAATAAAGTTTTGCAATCTACATGGCAAAATTCAAGTATTATAAACTTCAGAGATATATATTTCTTCATAAAAAAAAATTAAGACAATCTCACCTCAAAGCAAGGAGGAAATGATAAGAAGTTAGAAAACGTGTCTAGAATTACTTTTCTTGTACTCATCATGCATTAATGTTTTACTGTATTATTTCAAGTACTTAAATACTATCCTAAGATTCCAATTGGCACTTATCGATAACATAGTAAATGTTTACCTTCCCCTTTATGTATTACAGGTAATTTGTCATAATGGGTAGGTAAATGAATTATTCTAAGCATCTTTGCATTCCTTTCCTTTACTGAGTTGCATCTTTGAGATAAAATTTTAGGTGAACCCTTTTTTCTATAAGAAAGGCCACTATGTTCCTTGTCAAAATGGATTGATTTTCTTTTAGTAATAATTTCTCTAGTTCCTATTTTTCGTCTCTTGAATGGAAGCTTCTCAGATTTTCATGTTAATTCATCCTCTATCATTTTAGTTGCCAGACAAGATTTATTCATATACAGTCAAATAACTTGCTTGTTGATTTTCATTTTTTGCAAGAAGTTCTTTAGTTCCTCGATTCTCATCTCTTGAAAGGAAGCTTCTCAACCTTTTGTGTTTATACTTTATTCATCCTCTATCATTTTAGTTGCAAGGCAAGATTTGCTCGTATATGGTCAAATAACTTGTTTTTTTAGAGCAATGCTACCTCATTGCTTTAAAGAATCATTAGACTACATACATTAACATACAAACACTCCTAATTCAAAAGTGACATTATATGATTATCATGTGGTGTGAGATCATTAAAATTACCCCTAATTAAAAAAAAAAGTCAAATGATTAACATGTAAAGTCAAATCATTAAGATTATATACATTAACACTCAGAAATCTCATCACAGATTTTGGGTCTTAACCAGTGAGATTGACTGTTTTAATCCTAACACCCCCTAAAAATACAAACCAGAATCATGAAAACCAGTGTGATTCCATAAGTATTGTATCAAAATGGGCCAATGCTCAAAGCCAACAAAATATAAAGCAAATATACAAAAACATTATTTACATATTTCAGTAATTTTAGCGTCAATTATAAATCTATGGCACAACTGAAGAGAGGAAGAATTCTAACACATCAACCAAGTAATTTGAACATAACTTTCTAAGTGACCCTGTTGATAAATACATGGGAAATGGATGATCCTATGTCCTCAAATTGGTGGTGTATTGAGGTCTATAATGAGTCTCTTGCAAGTTAGTCTTCTACTTCATAATGCAGATAATATCCCTTCAAAGACCTAAACAGGCAACTTCCAAGATAAAGAAACCAAGACCTGGACAGACAACTACTTGTCTAAATGCCAAAAAAGAAACAAGCATTTAGTTTGTCCATTTTCTAGCATATTAGACAAAAGAATTTAGAATAGAAAACACTCTAGTTTAAACAAATTGTATAGTGTAATGTCCCTTTCTAGAACATTTCTTATTTTTGCCCTAAAACAATAAACCTAACTCAAAATGATAATTGCATTAAACTTATAAATATGACTTTATTTAATATTATGAATTTTATTATAATATTCAGATTTATAACTTATGCAATAATTCTGAAAATAGAACTTATCTTGATATTCTGCTATAATTTTCCTTCCAATTTGCAGCTATTCTCCTTGAATGATTGTCCCTAATATCTACCCAATTTAGGGGCTTTCGTCCACCAACTTGCTAAGAGAAGTTAAGGGTCTTCGTCCTTAAATCTCTCAATTTAACTTGGAGGGGCTTTGTCCTCTTTTGCTGTAATATTCACTTGTAATAAGTCATATTATTTCTTCTCCAATTCATCCTCTCTTATCTTTTATTCATCTTCCATATATATCTTGTATGCCTCTTGGAATAATAAACTTTAATTATAATTCATTAATTAATCTAAGCACTCTGAATTAGTTCTTTCTAAGTTTTGTAGCATTTGAGTCTTGATTTGATGGTGTCTTCCACGTATTCTCCTTGCAATGCGCAATGCCATTAAACCCATTTCTTACTATGCTATACTTAATATTCATGTAAGCACCAGAAGATGCAACACATCTTGATTTTGTCATGTTTTGTCTTAATGGCTGAGCATAATCCCACCTGCGCATGTCCTCAAATTATCCACGAAATACATATCAAGCTTGTTGTGCCAAGCTAGGCAATCATTCAGATGCTGCACACAAATCACTTATACCACGCCATGCCTACCACCTCTACGCAGCCGTTTCTATTGCACACTTCTTATAGCTCCCCTATTCATTCTACAGTGTGCAAAACATCTCTTTATTAGCAGCGTAAGTCATTTGAACTTGGTTTCAGGATGGATTGAATACTTGCTTGCGGGGCTAGATTCATGTATTTGTTGCTTTACACATCGCTCTTACCACTCGCTTACACTATACCTCCTCTACGCCATACCCCCCTTCATTTCATGGGCCGCTTTATTACATGGAATTTGTAACACTTATGCCTAGCCAATATTAGCCTACACAATGCCTATATTTAGGGTTTAAAAGGGTATATTATATATAGAGAAGTATAGACTACTACACAAAGTGCCATTGGAAAATCAAAAAAAAAACATGCTTTAATGAAAAATATCTAATTTTGTTCCCAAATCATCAATAATGAATATACATGATAAAATAAAGAAACGCCAGACCTCAGATAGGGCTTAAGTAATCAAAATAATAAAAAAAAAAAAAAAATCTTACAACAAACAAAACTAATAGCATTATCTAGGTCCAATGTTCTAAAGAAGAAGGTCTGATAATCTTTCCAAGCTTGAATTCCAATCTGAAAAGCCCAAAAATGGCCCCATGAGAAACGTCATTAAATAAATTATTACTAGAAGGTCACTGAAAAATGACTCAGAATTGAAGACTGCACGCAGTTAAAAGTTCCGACAAAACTATAATATCTAAGGCAATTCAAATGTCTAGAATCAATTATAGCTGTTTGAAAGACTTAGGGAGAAAATTCATAATAAAATCATACAGAGTATGATTTTTCTTTTCTGTGCAATTTTCTCCATGCATCTTTCAAAGAATAAAACATCTATTTTAATGAACTTAAACAAGAGCATTTTTCTAGTCCACTATCTTAAAGAATATGGTTTTGAAAACTTTCCTTACCCAAAAAGCCCTAAATTTGACCTGCCATACAAAGCTCGTAGAAGAAACAACTATAATATTATTCTACTCATTGGAAATACCAGAAAGGTCCTTAATGGATGACTATGCATACTAAGAAATCCAAACAAAAAAATTGAGAGTTTCTCCGTAATTAGATAATTGTTTGAAAGATTTCAAACGAAAATTGCATTGAAAAGAAACTTCCTCATCTAAAACTTCAGCAGATAAAATTTCTCCGTACACAATTGTAATAAGTTTTCCAACATTGAATTGCACTCGTAAAAGGCCCTGTGGCTACTCACGAAATCTGGTCAGCATAATGATTAGTTAAAACGCATTACTTTAAAAAACCTACTTAACTAAATTAATAACTATTTAAAAATTCTAAATAAAAGTTTCAACTTGATTTTTCATAGCAACAAATTCCTAAATATAGTCACGAAAAATATTTTTTTTAAAACACATACATGGAATGGGTGATTAGTTAAAACGCATTACTTTAAGAAACCTACTTAACTAAATTAGTAACTATATTGTAATTCTAAATAAAAGTTTCAACTTGATTTTCCATAGCAACAAATTCCTAAATATACTCATGAAAAATATTTTTTTAAACACACATATGTGGAATGGTGTAAAGTTAAACTACCAAGTCCAATTCCGGGTGAGCTTACCCAAACAGACTATCACAATCGATGAGGCTAGGTACAGGTCCAGGGTGAATTGGATGAGAAAAAAATCCTGTCATGATATCTAAGCTGAATCCCAAAGAATCGGACCAGGTGCACATCCTAAGTGAATCGGAGAAAAAAAAATACCCCTGGTTCATGGCATCTAAGCAGAAGGCACCCCTCTGAGACAAAATAAAAACATAGCATTTCGAACCAGCAAATATTAAATAACCACATAATCTTCGGAGAGTTTAGCTTAATATCTGGAACCAACAAAGCACTGGTAGGGCAGTTGGTAAAACACCAAGACTGCAAAACGACAGATCCTAGGTATTAAAACTCCAACAATCTGAAAGTAGTTATACATTTTACAATTTTTTTAAATGAAGAATTACAGACCTTCAAAAGTGGAAAAGCAATTTTTTTTTAAATGAGATTTAAGTTAGGTACCTTGCTCATTTCTGGCAGTAAAGACGATGATACCAGTATCATCGCCGACCAGACACTCGGCGATTCGCATTTGACGGACTTGGGCATCAGGACGGCCCTTCTGCAGTACCAACTTTACATTCATCACCTTCAACACCAAATTATGCCCCGCCGTTCCCGGCCTCAACTGATCTATCTTTATGAACACCGCCTTCCTCAAACTCCCCCCATTTGGTGACGACATTCTTACAATTCTCAAATCAAACCCTCTAAACCCTAGTCAAATTTCAGATTTTTGGACAAAACAGAGCACAATCTGGACCTAAACAGAAAATAATGCGGTATGACACGAAACAGAAAGCATAGGTAGAGATTTATCTGAAAAACGAAAGAAGATGAATCGATTGTAAGGAAGAGGAAATGAAAAAAGAAGACGCATCAGCTGGCTCTGTGATGGTTTTATAGTGGCGACTAAGCGGCTTTCAGGCAGCGGGCAGCGGGCAGCGGGCTGGGATTCTATAAGCAGGTACTCGGGGCGATGTGGGGCAGGGGTTTAAGGTGCCCGATTTTAAGGGGTAGTTGGGGAGAATATTTGGCGGTAAGTCCTATGTTATGACTTTATTTGTCTGTATGTTAGTGGTGGAATAACACGTGGATATATATTCGGCTTGCAGAGGATTTGGTAGAATTTTGGGTGATTTTTTAAGACTGGGAGTAGGAGCAGGTGAGGAGGAGAATATGAAAAGGGGTTTAGGTAAAGGGTTTAATAGTTGAGTCTATTATAATAGGTAAAGCGTTTAATAGTTAGTCTAGATGAAAGGATTTGATAGTGAAAGGATTTAATAGATGATAGTGTATAATAGTTATTATAGTGTCATATATTTTTGGTCTTTAGTTAAATATATGTAAACATATATATGTGTTTCTGTATCCTTCACAAGTTACATCAAAGAAACAACTAATCATATGTGACACTAAGGCAATATAATATGTAAATTTGAATAAAGACATAGCTAATTGGACTACGTCATATGTGACACCTAAGGCGATATAATATGTAAATTTGAATAAAGACATAGTTAATTGGACTAGTCATTGATACCCATAACCCCAAACAATAGCTTTAAGCTCTTACTTGAGATTATTTTTGGGTGAAAATTGAATGTACCATTTAAGAGCTTGAGGAAGGCAAAGTTAAGGTGCATGGCTATTGCGTTCTCTCTCCTAGGTAAAAGATTTAATAATTGAGAAGTGGATATTTAACATATTATGATTTATTGAAAAGAATAGATATCTTAAATACATCTTTCTAAAAGACATGGAATCTCTTGGCGTTTGTGTTTTTAGATAGATGTATTATAATAGGTAAAGGATTTAATAGTTGACCCTGTATAATAGATGAAAGGATTTGTTAGGGAAAGGATTTAATAGATGATCATGTATAATAGTTATTATAGTGTCGTATATTTTTGGTCTTTAATTAAATATATTAAAAGAACTAGTTGAATGAGGAATCAATATATGTGAACATATATATGTGTTTCTATATCCTTCACAAGTTACATCAAAGAAAAAATGGATCATATGTGACACGTAAGGTGATGTAATATGTAAATTTGAATAAAGACATAGCTAATTGGACTATGTCATTGATACCCATAACGCTAAATAATAGTTTTTAGCTCTTACTTAAGATTACTTTTTTGGTGAAAATTGAATGTACCATTTAAGAGCTTGAGGAAGGCAAAGTTAAGGTGCATGGCTACTAGGTCCTCTCTCCTAGGTAAAAGATTTAATAATTGAGAAGTGGATATTTAACATATTATGATTTATTGAAAAGAATAGATATCTTAAATACATCTTTCTAAAAGACATGGAATCTCTTGGCGTTTGTGTTTTTAGATAGATGTATTATAATAGGTAAAGGATTTAATAGTTGACCCTGTATAATAGATGAAAGGATTTGATAGGGAAAGGATTTAGTAGATGATGTGTATAATAGTTATTATAGTGTCAGATTTTTTTGTCTTTAGTTAAATATATTAAAAGAATTAGTTTAATGAGGAATCAATACATGTGAATATATACATGTGTTCTCATATCCTTCACAAGTTACATCAAAGAAACAATCGATCATATGTGACACGTAAGGCGATGTAATATGTTCATTGATACCCATAATCCCAAACAATAACTTTAATAGTTGAGTAAAGGGTTTAATAGTTGAGTCTATTATAATAGGTAAAGGATTTAATAGTTGAGTCTAGATGAAAGGATTTGATAGGGGAAAGGATTTAATAGATGGTTGTGTATAATAGTTATTATAGTGTCCTCTTTTTGGTCTTTAGTTAAATATATTAAAGAACTAGTTTAATGAGGAATCAATATATGTGAACATACACGTGTTTCTATATCCTTCACAAGTTGCATCAAAGAAATAACCGATCATATGTGACACTAAGGTGATGTAATATGTAAATTTGAATAAAGACAGCGAATTGGACTTCGTCATTGATACCCATAACCCCAAACAATAGTTTTAAGTTTTTACTTGAGATTGTTTTTTTGGTGAAAATTGAATGTACCATTTAAGAGCTTGAGGAAGGCAAAGTTAAGGTGCATGGCTACTAGGTAAAATATTTAATAATTGAGAAGTGGATATTTAACATATTATGATTTATTAAAAAGAATAGATATCTTAAATACATCTATCTAAAGACATGGAATCTCTTGGTGTTTGTGTTTTTAGATAGATGTATTATAATAGGTAAAGGATTTAATAGTTGAGTGTGTATAATAGATGAAAGGATTTGATAGGGAAAGGATTTAATAGATGACTGTGTATAATAGTTATTATAGTGTTGTACATTTTTTGTCTTTAGTTAAATATATTAAAATAATTAGTTTAATGAGGAATCAATGCATGTGAATATATACATGTGTTCTTATATCCTTCACAAGTTACATCAAAGAAACAATGGAATGTAACATGTAAATTTGAATAAAGACAGTTAGGAAGGCAAAATTAAGGTGCATGGCTACTAGGTCCTCTTCCCTAGGTAAAAGATTTAATAATTGAAAAGTGGATATTTAACATATTATGATTTATTAAAAAAAAATAGATATCTTAATACATCTATCTAAAAGACATGGAATCTCTTGGTGTTTGTGTTTTTAGATAGATATATTTAAAATATATTTTATCTAAAATTTTAATTAAATTATGATTTATTAATTTAAACTACTACAAATACACAAATAGATAACTAAATAGATGAAATAAAGACACAAAGCTATTTTATTTTATTTTACTTTGAATTGATTTTTTTTTAATACAATGGTGAAAACAAAAAATGATTTTATTTGTATTTTATATATTTATATTTATATTTATTATTAAACATTAATATTATGTTTATTATTAAATATTAATACTTTGATGTGTAAATGGCTATCAAAATAATATAAAAATATTAATATTGTAGAATGCCTATAACATAATAAAAATATATTATTATTGTTTAAATATTAAAATATTAATAAAGTATCATTTCTTATAATTAAATATTTTAATTTAATTTGATATATGTTATTACAAAAACATGTAGAACCACTTATCATCTTATACTAAAATATAAGTTATAGTGGTCAAGATTTAGTTCCACATAGGATATAAGTCAAGCTACTTTGTTGCACATAAAGATGACATATTAAAATATTATGTCTTTGTCATCACATTGAATAGTTTGAATCTCTACAGTTGTCAACATCCTATATAAAAGGACATTAGTGTACAACTTCTAATCTTAAATTAAATCTAAATTAGTTTTCAATGAACAATATATGTTCTCAACTTGTCATATTTCAAAAACATGATTTCTAACAAGTGATTCCTTCTATTCCAAGTTATATGTAATCAATGTCTTTTTTGAGACCTCGTACATAAAGATAAAAATCAAGATGTAAGGCTCACTAAATGGTGCGTAAATCACACTTAATATGAAATTTATATACTAACACCCAATTTCAAAATGGACTCCCTTTCAATCCACACCAACCCTTTTCAACCAATAGAGTTCATATCCATGGATCAAAAAACTAGAAATTTGGAAGGGAAAATGTTTATTAGTTTTAAAAAAAATTGAACAAACTATTTCATTCAATGTGAGATATATGCCTATATTTTTATCATTGCAAATATTATTAGACCATATTAAATTGTTCTACTACTCATTTTATTAGATTTTGTCTCACTTGTAATCAAATCAAATATTTCATATTTCCTCTTGTATTTGCATTTAACTACTGTAACATTGTAACATTTTAAACTTGGGTAAAGGAACTATATAATTTTTTACTTAGATAAAGGAAAACCATAGCAATTGAAAATAAGATTGAATGGTTTTATTTTTTTACATTTTAAACTTGGACAAAGGAACTATAATATTTTTTACTTGGATAGAGGAAAAATTATAGTAATTCAAAACAAGATCAGGTGGCTTTATCTTTAACATTTTTTTTTCTTTATTTTTTAATTTGTGCTCTACTCATTAGATTGGAGGGGCAAGTTTTCTATCATGAGGGTGTCTAGAAATAAAACCAAAATTATTGGGGTTGATAGGTCTCTAAAAGAATATGACACTCTAATAGTATCAAAGTTGCTTAAAAACTATCTTTAGGATGTTTTTTTCCACGTAAATCTTTTGGTCCAAATAGTGTTCACTTAAATTCCATTTTATTGGATGTAGGGAATCCCTGTTGCATTTGCAATTAGAATGAAGTTTGGGACTTGTAAAGATGTTGTTCTCAATGGGCCATGTGGTCACTTATGGCATATAAACTTTTATTGCACTTGTACTTTTTCATTTTCAAAGATGGCTACCAAAATTTTGTTTCTAATAATTGTATAGCTTATCAAAAGACATCCTTGTTTTCTGCATGCCTTTGATGTATATTTTGTTGTGCAAGCCTTCAAAGATGCTTAATGTAAGGAATAAAGTATTTTTCTTGAAAATCATGCATCATGTAGAGCTTCTATAAAACATAAAAAGAAGACAAAAACATTGTGCTAGAGACTTTAGCGTGCAAGTCATGTTACGGTTGCATATCATTAATTTCATGGAGTTGATCATGCACTAACAAAATCATGGAGTTAAACACACATTAACGAGTGTGACATGAATCTAGAAAGCCCAACTATAATTTGTAAACTTTCAAGTTTCTTCAATCAAAAAATCAAAAAATCCTCTAATAAAGATAATGACAAATATCATCTAATTTACAAATCCTTAAATCAGCAAAGCCAAAAATCCAAGCTTGAAATAATTATGTACATCAATGTTGAGACATGTCAAAATTTCTAATAACAAGTTGTTCTCAAGAACCGTGATATGCATTACTATAACACTTTATTAAGAGAGTGGCTAGTTAATATAAGCTTTGCACCAAGCAAAGTCAACCTAGATATAATGGTCATACAAAACCACAATACCCATCCTGCTTCGAGATGAAAAGAACCTTTTAGTTTCTAGCTAACTATCTCTAAAGCATGGTGTAGATTGCTAGAGGTTTTATGCCTTGCCAAGTAAGAATTAAAACTAACTACTATAAATCTCTTTATTTCATTGTGTAAATCATTCAACAATGTCTTCAAAAATATGAGAAACAAAATACAATCTCTCTTTATATAGAGTCCCTACAATGCAGTAAACTTTTGAGTAGTTCTCATGCGATGTATAATAAGAACCAAAAAATATATATTATTTAATCATTTTTTAGAAAATCCTATAAAAAGAATAAGTTATGTAAACCAATGACAAAATGCAAAATCAAACTTCATATTTCCTACCCATTTTTCTTTACTTTGTAGCACTTGCTTACTCCACCCCATTAAATAAGTATGTGAAGCCACATCTCTAGAAGTTGAACCTTCCATTATATTTTCCAAATTAGCTTCTCTCATCCTCAATTTCTAAGTTTTTAGCATGACGGGCTCTACTTTTATGATCTTATGGAAATCAATGCACATTTATAACTTCCTTAATCACTAGAGAAAACACTTATACCCTTTCAACAAAATAAAACGCATACCTTAATTAAGACTAAATTATCAATTATTAATGCACTTATTGGTCTATCTATGAAGAACAAAGTTAGTGGAGGCACCATGAAACCTACTCCCAAAGTTCCAATAATATAAGTAAGCCCTCTATTCCTCCTTATTAAATACCCTCCATTCCTCCTATAAATGTCTAAATATAAGCCACATTTACCTCATCTACACTATGACTTCATCAAACATATGATATGCCTCATATATTCCACGCCTATGTTAAATATTGGATGCATCCTCTACTCAACGAAAGGAAATCATGGAGAAATGAGGTTAAAGATTAAATTAGGTTTCCTTAAGATTAGGCAAGGCAATAGTTGGGGTTATGGTTTTAGTTTAACAATAATAAATTATAAAATAATTTGTTTAGATTAAGAGTGTTTAGCGTATAGGGTTAAATTGTTTAACTTATTACTTATATGTATATAGTATTAGGTATTGGAGATGTTATAAATAGGATTAAATAAATGACTTGAGTGTTTTTATAAGAGGTAAAATAGACCTTTTGAATGAGCCTTGAAACCCTTTACAACAAGTTGATTAACAGTAAAAGATCAAGCTAACCACAACAAAACGTTCACAACATCGAACCCAACAACCAAAAAAGGACCCAACATACAACAAGCAAAAGAACACAAAAGCAAAGGAGAGACAAACCAGAGACCCAATTACATATGTTTCAAAGTTTCAACTACCTCCAGTTCCTGGTGGTAGAAGTTTTCATGCAACTTAACAAACCCCAATAAGTCTTTCTTCTCTTCTTCAAAACACTTCGCCTTACTAGCCTTGGTTCTAGTACTAGGCCCAGCATGTCCACTTTTATCCCCTGTAGCAGCTTTGTCAATCCTTTGGATGAAATGGCCTTCATGGAGATCTGTTAAGTGAAAGAAAAGAATGAAAAAGACTAGCATGCACACTAGATCAAACTCTCTTCCACGATAACATTCAAGGACAAGACCGAGCCAAATCACTACCAAATGGAGGTGGACTTAGCTACAAATATTGTACTCAAGAGTGATATGGAAAGATCTAATTTAATCAATCATTTTTATCAAAGCCTAGGCCCATCAATGCACTAAACCCTAGATTTGCAAAGATCTGATTATAATAGGAGATGTACAATAGATAATCAGAAACTAGTTACACAAGAGTGATCAAGAGGATATTAGAACCTATGTCCCAAAACCTAGAATTTTAGAGGACTATTTCGAGGGCACCCAAGTCCTGAGAAGTGGAATCTTCAAAAGTTATAAACTGGATAAATGCTACAGAGGGTGCCTTGATGCCAAATCTAAAGTTTGTTAAGATAGAAGGACTATTTCACAAGCACCCTAAGTCTTTCACAGATGAATATTCCCAAAATGTTGTCAAATCCCAATACCCTTATCCTTAGTCTTCTTATGTCTTCAGTTTTCTAGATCTCGCACCTGTAACCTACACACAAGAATAAAAGGGGTTTGGGGGTTATGGTGTTTAGGGACTTGCCTCAATCAAATCCTGGGATAGCATTCAAGCTTCCCAACACTGTTGTTTGATAAAGAGAGCATACCCTTACAGGGTAGAGGCCAAACACAAATCAATAAGATGAAATCAAGTGATGATAAACAACAATGATATCACCTATGTGATGAAACCCTTAGGAGGATGAATGCTCTTCAACTCATAAGGAGAGATAGATGATAACTTCAAAACCTACAACAACACACAATGACAATACAAATCTACTCTAGAATCACAATGAATGCTTTGAATGCTCTTTTCTTCAAGTTGGCTATCTCTATCTAGGTTCATAATGAATTCAAAAACACACTTATAAATGCTTTCCCACTAACATTTGTCAAAATAACCAAAAGAGCTGACAAGGAGAAACCCTTTTAAATGTCTTATGCTGACATGCAATTAAATTTGCCCTAACCGATCAGGGAGGACTTGGGCGCGGGCGTCAAAGTCCCAAGGCTCCTTTTTGGTTCAAGGTAAGACTATAGGCCCCTTGTTCCCAATTTGCATTGCTTTCGAGGGATTTTGCATCGGGATGAATATTTAGAATGTATAATGTAATCACGAGGATCTAGGAGGTAAACAAGGAGGTAAAAAGACATGTGTCCACTTTTTACTCCATAACATTTAGCCCCCACTTTAATGTGTGTATGATTTATGATTAGTACATGCATTAAAGAATGACCGAAGCACATCAAACACATCAAACACTAGAGCAAAGACACACCCTAAGTTTGGAAGACCATTTCTAGCCCCCAAGATTAGGCCAACATAAGAAAACACTTGACAGTCACATAAGACACAATGAATACAATAAGGAAGCACACAATACATGAAGAAGATAGTAAAGCACGCAATACACAAAGAAAACTTGAACATAGTCATGTAATACACAAGGTATACACAAAGGGAAGACATGATTAAACAAACATATATATACATATAACCCTAACTAGGTGATAGGGGGAGATCATCACTATGCGCCGCCATCAAAAGCACATAAAACACATGGCATGGGGGGAACTCATTGTTACACATCGCCATAAAAACATGCAAGACACGCAAGGAAGACATGGAAAACACACGGAAAACACATAGAATACATGAGCATCATAGAGTATGTTGTCAACACATTGTACGTCTTAAACACATAAAACACAAGCAATGGGGAGAGCTCATCACTATGTGTCACCATCTAAGACACTCCAAACACACCTGACAGTTGAGCTATGCTACCACAACCACCAAAGACACGTTTAAGTGTGAATAACACAAGATCCAACCCTGCCTCCGCAGAGGACTTTCAAAAGGATGTGCAACCGCTCAAGGGAAGACACAATCTCGCCTTCCGCAGAAAGGGCTTTCAAAATGCAACCCCACCTGCATTCGCAGATGTCTTACAGTGAAAAGGAAGCATGCACACAAAGTATACAACCCCACATGCATCATGGAGATGCCTTATAGTGAAAAGGAGGTATACGCAAAACAAAACAAAGTACACAACCCCACCTACATCGTGGAGACGCCTTACAGTGAAAAGGATGAATACACAAACACACTTTATCAACAATATCTAAAATATCCAAGCATTTGCCACAATATATGCCCCCACCTTAAAGTGGTTGATCCCGCTTGCCGGTATCAATCACGTTTAAGGTAAAGTGAAAACATGCAAGGGAACAAAAGCTTTTGCAAAGCCCATGCCCCAAAGTGACATGTCCTAACAATCATCAATTGTTCCCAACAAACACATAAATATCATTTGCTACCAATATATAAGCTTTGGTTAGAAAATCTATTCTAAGATAATAACCAAATCACCTTATGAAACTTATATAGAAATCATTTAATATATCACTTAATAAACCAAGGCTACACTTGTGGGTTCAGAACTGAGTATAGACGTTAGGTTATACTACATGTATCACATAACTGAGTGTAGCTACAAGGTGAGATACAAAACAATACAAAGTGCATAGAAGCATATTTAAAGTATTGCAAAGGTTTGGTACAAGAGATTTCACAACACAATGCACAATCATATCACAACATGAGGTGATTCTACTAGTCAAGCGTCAATAACATATTAACCCCATATTCATATATGGACTAGGTCCATTTTGATTCTCTTGTTGTAGGGACACACAGTCCTTATTAGTTTTTATTTGTTATCGTCATCCGCTGACCAGTAGAGTCACTGAAGAATGAAAACATGAAAAATAAGAGAAGAGACAGAAGTGACTTAGAAACGCAACACGGGAAAATACCCCCAAGACATTCTCCACAACATTATGCCCCCAAGGCACCACACACAACAATTACAATAAGATAGAGGATAGTAGAAGAATAGAGAAACAAATAGAAGAAGTGTCACAACAGAGGTGGTCTCCTTGTATCCTTGACCTTACAAGAGTATCAAGGGTTATCCAAGGAGACCTAAACAACATTTAACACAATACGGGGGGACACAACATGACACATAAGAGGAGGCCACCTGTGAGAGCAACTCAAAGAGGTGCTACATCAAAGGTAGCTAAATGGGTGAGAAATAGTTACCTGTTATAAATGCAACCGCATTAGTGGTTGTCTTTGAGCAAATCATCTTCCTCCTAATCTCAAATTTGATTTGAATTAGGTACGTAGGTCACTATGGCCCAACTTGAATCTTTGTCCTTTAATTCTTCTTTTGTTTCCATATCGTTTGGTGGGATGTTCTCTTCTTGCTGAGACATTTTTAGGGCTAAATCTTGTCACTTTCTTCTTCATTCCCTTGCATTCTTGTTTCTTCTTGTCTTGTTAGTTATATTACCCAAGGGAGCTTCTTTGTCCACCGTCGAAGGTTCATGATTTTCCACATTATTTGACATTTCAGAAGAGGAAGTCGATACAAATTTGATCTTTTGTGATGAAATGCTTCATTCTTTAAGGTTGTCTCCCAATCGTTGTAAGGATGATGATGGAGGAACCTTAGCAAAAATTCCTTTACCTCTTGGTCGAGGGGATTCCTTCAGCTCAGGCTAATTTTCACTCTCTATTTGTTCAGTAGGAGGAATTGTAGCCTCAGGGGACTGAGAGGGTCTAGGAACATTATTGCCATGTAATAGTTGAGCTATTAGCTTTACCTTGTATTTTTTATATGTCAGGAAAATTGATCTTCTCTTGGTTGATTTGGTTCAGTAGGTTGTGGCCAAAAGTAATCCAAGTTGAAATTTCCATGAGTGGCTAAAGGTTTCCATCCGCTATGATGAATAACATGCACTCATCCTTGATGAGGGAATTTTAAGCATTTATGAATGGTAGAAGGAACTGCTTTCATGGATTTCGTCCAAGGATGTCCTAATTTCACAAGAAAGAGGCCCGAAGTGGGAATGATAACAAATGAAGCTTCCAAGGCTTTTTCAACCACCTTAATCAAAAGTGTTATCTTTCCAATAGCCATGAGGAAATAACTATTATGTGCTTTGATCATTATATGCGTAGGATCATAGGTATCTTGTGCTAGCTCATGCATGTATAAGAATTCTTTGGTTATCACATTTGTCATACAATTAGGATTGATGAGAACTCCTCTTGTAGGATTTCCACTTATTCTTGTTGTAATGTAAAGAGGGCCATCAATGTCTCTAATTGTGACCTCATGTGGTGTAAATGATATGACTGGTTTAGGTGCCTTCCTTTTCTTATTAGATCTGAGAGGAACCATACCACACTTGTTTTGATTGGATGCCATGTATGTGAGACTTTTGAACAACGAGGCACTAGCTTGAGGAAATCATGTTTTTGAATCTTTTTGCAAAGATCAAGAACACACAAGTATCACTGCAAACCAAGTGATCCCAATGTTTAAAGTGTTGTACACAAAGGCAAGTATATGTCTCTTTAAGATTGTTTGCAAAATGTGAAAGTGTTATATTCTTATGTTGAAATACACAAAGTGAAATTACAAATATAATGATTTTGAATTCTATGATATGTAATGATGTAGGAATATCATAGCAAATCAGATTTGATGACTATTTAATGCAACCAATATGATAATGCAAAAGAATTTTGAAACCCTGATGCAAGATTTGATCAAAATGCAAACATTTTAAGGCCTAGATATGTACTTTTTCCAAGATCATGCAAGATTTTCAATTAAATAGTGATAAATATGCAATGAAATCAATGAAAGATCTGATTTTAACTATCAGTAAGATGCAAATGCTGGAAGTACGGGTTCACCAAAATGTTAAGTGAAAGAAAAGAATGAAAAAGACTAGCATGCACACTAGATCAAACCCTCTTCCACAATAACATTCAAGGACAAGACCAAGCCAAATCACTATCAAATGGAGGTGGACTTAGCTACAGATCTTGTACTCAAGAGTGCTATGGAAAGATCTGATTTAATCAAGCCTTTTTATCAAACCCTAGATTAATCAATGCACTAAACCCTAGATTTGCAAAGATCTAATTATAACAGGAGATGTACAACAGATAATCAGAAACTAATTGCATAGGAGTGATTAGGAGGATATCAGAATCTATCTCAAAAGTTGGAATGTTAGCGGACTATTTCGAGGGTGTCTAAGTCCTGAGAAGTGGAATCTTTAGAAGCTGTAAACTAGAGAAATGCTACAAAGGATGCCTTGATGCTAGATTTGAAGTTTGTTGTGTCTTTACTTTTCTAGATCTCGCACATGTAACCTGCACACAAAAAGAAAAGGGGTTTGGGGGTTATGGTGTTTAAGGACTTGCCTCAGTCAAATCCTACGATAGCATCCAAGCTTCCCAACACTGTTGTTTGATAAAGAGAGCGTACCCTTGTAGCACAAAGGCTAAACACAAATCAATAAGATGAAATCAAGTGACGATGAATAACAATGGTATCACCTATGTGATGAAACCCTTAGGAGGATGAATGGTCTTCAACTCATAAGGAGAGATAGATGATAACTTCAAAACCTGCAACAACACATAATGACAATACAAATCTACTCTAGAATACAATGAATGCTTTGAATGTTCTTTTCTCTAATGCTTCAAGTTGGCTATCTCTATCTAGGTTCATAATGAATTCAAAAACATGCTTATATATGCTTTCCTACTAATATTCATCAAAATAACCATAAGTGCTGACAAGGAGAAACCCTTTTAAGGGTCTTATGTCGACATGCAATTAAATTTGCCCCGATCAATCAGGGAGGACTTGGATGCAAGTGCCCAAGTGCCAAGGCTCCTTTTTGGTTTGGGGTAAGATAGAATATGGGCCCCTTGTTTCCAATTTACATTGGTTTAGGGGGATTTTGTATTGGGATGAGTATTTAGAATGTATAATGTAATCATGAGGACCTAGGAGCTAAACAAGGAGGTAGAAAGTCATGTGTCCACTTTTTACTTCATAACAAGATCCTTTAGATTTTCGGTTAAAATTTTAATTCCAACTACACTATTTTGAATCATGCACTTGCTGGTCTGCACAACATGCTCCAGATTGTCTTTTATGGCCTTCAATTCATTCTCTAGAAAGGTAACTCTGTCATTAAGATCTTTTTTCCACTTTTCCATTGCAATCAGCTTAGTCTTGAATTCACTATTAAGGTTAAACATGCCCCATTCAATTCTATCTAGTTTGGGGATAGCCTCCCATCCTTACAGAATACTCATATCTTCCTCCCTTACAAACTAATTTTGTCCTTGCACTCTCCTCTACAATGATGCCAACTTAGTATTTATTCTATTGATTTCACATAAAACCAATTTGTCATGGTGTGTTGGGAAGAGACCACCTCCTTAACAATTCTTAGAATATTAGATAATTCCTCACGAGAGGAGGCATTGACAATGAGTATAGGTAAATCCCTTGAAATATCAGGGGTAGGATCCAAATTCCCTAGGAAAGGGACCCCAACCACAAGTTCCACAAAAATAGACTTCCCCTTTCTTATGTCTCTCCTCTTTTTCATTATCTTCTTCAACATCCTTCTCCAAACCCTCACCAATCACCCTCTCATTCCATATCTCAGAATCATCTGACCAGATAATGGTTTCCTTCATATGGATACAATTAGGGAGAAAAATGTTTGGCTATTGGTCCAATTATTTTAAAAATAAGATGTTATAATTTTATTCCATGAGTCAAAGGTCTAAAAAGCCCTATTTTTGATAGATTTTATGAATAATGATGTTGTGGCATCATATTTAATGATGTAGACCTAAAACCTTAGGTTTAAGTAGTGAACTTGCCAAGTAAGCTACTGTAGAGATTTGAGACATTCAAAATTGCCACAAATGATTTTAAGAGGCACAAAGTTAGGGTGCACAACTATTGGGTTCTTTCCCCTATATAGTTTAGGGTAGATGGAATAAAAGGAACATTTTTTTATTGGATGTCCTCATGCAAGTTGTGCAATGTTACCTCTTTATGGTCATGAAGTGAGTGAATGAATTTGTATTTTGAGTTGGTGACATTCATAGTTTAAATGTTTGTATTTATGTGTTCCACTACGTAGTTGAAGTTTGGGCACTCCTAAGTATTGTGTTCAACTTTTTATATATTGATGATGTTCTTCCATTGCGGTTTCTCCAATTATAATTAGTGTAAGAAGTTTGGGCACTCTAAGTATTATTTTTAATTTGTTTGGGATGGTGATAAGATTCTTCCACTATAGTTTCTTCAATCTTAATCAATATAAAAGTAAACTTCAATTATAAAAGGATTTGGAAGCCACAACTCTAAATTATTACTTGATCTAAAAAAATTAACCATAAACAAGAATAAGAGTCCTCTTGTTAATTTGTTTCATTGTTTAATTTTATCATAAGGAATTCAAATGGAAATTTTATAATTGATATAGTGAAACCCCAAGATTGTTAGAAATAGAGGTGCAAACCACACAACAAAAATATGATTCAAACCTTATTAATGTCCTCTAAATAATGTAGAATCAATGGAGATTGCAATAGAAATAAAACCCACTACATAGAAATAACATGCATTAAAAATTGAATACAAACACGATATGTAACATGGAGAAAACCCTTTCGGGTAAAAAACTCCACCAAGAAAAGAGGCTCCAAGTTATATTATCTTCAAATATGAGATTCAATACATGCACTTCCTCTTCTTCTTCAGTCTTCAATCTAGTGGCACCTGTTACTCTCAACTCTGATAAAAATGTAGTACAAATATCCTTATAAAAGGGGGTTGCCTTCTAGGGCAAGAAAACTGACATAATATCAACCGTCAGATATGTGACCTAATGACTAATGATCTAGATTTACAATGATAAAATATAAATAAAATGTGGTCTCAGGTGAACCCTTGCCGGGGCGCATGGCCCCCGGACCCCTGCCAGGGGGAAACCCCTATGACGCCCTATCATGGATGAATGAGCGTTGGGTACCAGATATAAACATATGGCTAAAACAAGATCGTTGTTGGTGAAACCTTTCATCTCTTAAGGGTGATTTAAAAATAATAATATGAATAATAAATTACATAGGATTTACAAGGTTGGTATCACCTTAATCCTAACATTCTCCCACATGACATCATACATTGTAAATATCCATAGGAAAACAAGAAAATAATCAGGCACCGGAAACAAGGCCCATGGCCTCTCTACACCAAACAAATTTCTCTGTGCTCACAGGCTTGGTCAAAGCATCTGCAACATTCTCCTGATTGTTTACCTTATTTATCTCAGTTTGTCCACTTGCAACCATTTATCAAACAAACTGATACTATATATCAACATGCTTAGTTTGAGCATGATACATAGGATTCTTGGCCAAACAAATAGCACTCTGGCTATCACAAACAATCTGAATCATCCTACAATCAAAACTAATACTTGTACACAATCTCCTCAACCAAACTGCCTCCTTAGAGACATGGGTAGCAACCATATACTCTGCTTCAATGGTGGACAAAGCAACTTGGGATGCCTTTTATGTTAGAACACAAGGATATACTGAGAAGGGGGGTGAATTGTATATCTCTAAATTTATTTCAATTTAACTTTGTCAAAATAAAACTCCTACTGCTTTAAAAAATGATCAACAAATTTAGTAGATTAAGGCACAACACTAGAGCACACAACCACAACACTAGATTTACGTGGAAAACCCAAGACAGGAAAAACCACAGTGAGCAAGCTGCTTGGATCTATTGTCCAAATCCAGCCTCACAAATAAAGATAAAATAGGATTACAATATTATTTATGAGCTACAACCTAAAGGAAGCTACAACTCCCTAAAATACAATGCAATTACACTTACAGAATGAGGCTACAACCTCTGGATATTACATTCAATAGATCTTTCAGAATAAACCACCTCTGCACATCTGCACACTTCACTTTGTCACAAAAACTTCACTTTATCTGCTCAGCGAATATTGCTACCTCCAACACACCTTCACAAACATACTCACATCTACTCACACATATTTGTACACTCTCACACACTCATACCTTCCTCCTCAAATAAGATCTTTCTTTTATACCTTTTGTAAATTCAAGAATCCTTCGCCCAAGTCAGCCAAGATGAAACATGTATGCATGAAACATGCAAGGCCACGCCAAGTCAACATCCAAAAGATGTAGAAAAATAATGTGGTTCAAGCCAAGTAATAACCAAGACCTATTCTTCTTTATCACATTCTTCCAAGTTGACGTACACTTCAAATTATCTGGTGGGAACATCAAAACACATGAAGTCAACCCAACAAACATTCATCCTTCTGCCTAGTAGCTCCAAACCTAAAGCGGTACTGGAGGAATCAATTAACATCATGCAGATCATCACCCAAGAAACATAAGACTCATACAAACCTTCTCAAACAATCCTTCTTCTAGAATATATGTTTTCTTTCTGGTGCAAACAAACAGAAACCAACGTGCAAAGCACTTCAGTACCTGAAACCTGAATTAAATCATCTATCTGAATATCTTAACTCATCCTCCAAACATCAGAGCCAAAAGATAAATTGTGGTAAAATATGGTGGATTTTGCTTTCTCCTCCAGACAACCCTAGTCAGCAGCAAGATATGACTTTGTTCTGCTAACCCCGGAGAACCTCTGTAGTACACCTTAGTAAATATTATCATCTTTTCAACAATGCAGAGCATTTCCTAGACGCATCCTGACTGCACCAATTATGAACAATTGTCTTCACTCTGTGAGCTCTAGAATCTTTTGTGTTAATCTTCAAGCTCTAAAATTAGGAGGATACAACATTCACACATGTCTCTGACAAAATACCAAACTACAAGGCCATACCTTCAAATGCAGAGGAATGTAGAACATTCTTCTGAGCTTATTCTGTGCAAACCTCAATGCCTTGGACAACTTGTCTCTTTCTTTCAAAAAACTAAAGCAATGATTTTCCTCAGACTTCATTCTCAACTTCATACAACAACCTCTTTTCTCAAAGCAAGAATATTCATATTGGCATACTCTTTGATGACATTCATTACCTTACCCTTTTCACCACAACTTCTTCACTTTACCGATAACACACCTGAATCTCACACTATTGACATCAATGACAACATAAGTGCAACAATCTCCCCCTTTGGCATTGATGGCAACACTTGACTTGATATGCAATTTTCTCCCCCTTTGACATCAAGGACAAAGGGCTAGTGGTCTTCCTCTAAACTAATCTTCCTTTATCTCCTCCTATCTGCATTCTTCTTAATTTTTCTTTCATTTCTCCTCACCCGTTGGCTCTCCTTGACTGATCAAAATTTTTTATCCTTCAAAACTCTTGCCTACGTACTCCCCCTAAGAGGTAGCCACGTATTATCACAAAGAATAGGAATAGGTTCATCATATACAACCTTGACATCATTTAATGTTTGCTTCATCCACAATACTTGAGTACAACAGGCTACTGCAGCTATATATTCTGCTTCTACAGTTGATAAGGACATTGAATCCTGCTTCTTGCTAATCTATGAGACCAGTCTATCTCCCAAAAAGAAATCTCCTCCATTGGTACTTCTTCTATCTGTTACACATATGGTTCCTAAGGTTGTCATTGATATCAACACTATCATGGATGTGTGATGGTGTTCATGGTTGGATGTCATGTTGAATATAATGAGGTTACTAAAATTTATGGTTGGATGTCATGTCCTATCCAGTGGAGAAGATACAGTTCATGGTTGTGTTGGCACTCATTTTGACCTGGAGGTTGATTTTGCATGTTTAGAGGGTTTCTTCATTTAAACCCTATATTTTCTTGCCCATCGGCATGACCTCGCAGGTGTTTTGGTGATCAGGTTGATGGCAGGGATGGTGTCATCACTGAGACTTTGCCTATCGGGGGGAGAGCTTATTGTTATTCCGACAGTTTTGATCTCACCGATGGAGATTGTGGTGTGTTCTTTGTATGTCACTGTGACTTTGTACTATCGGCGTGGGTCTCGCCGACGAGGATAATTTGTGTGTTCATCACCAAGACTTGTATTATCGGCTAGTGTATTTTGTGGTTCGCCAATAGAAGGAGGTCACCCCGATGGGGAATGCCATCGGAGTGAGGTTTTATATTGGGCTAGCCGTTGGAGGGTCCGCCGATGGGGTAGTGTCAGGCCGATGAGGATTTGGAGTGGTCATCGGCGTGTGTTTGGCTATCGGTGAAGTGAATTTTTAGGCTGCCGATGTAAGGTGTCTGGCCGATGAGGGATGTTCAAGGTGGTTGTCGGCAGGGCTTGTGCTATCGGTCAGGGATTTTATTGTTGCTCCAAGGGAGGATGGTCTCGCCGAAGACCTAGGATGTGGTATGCCATCGGAGTGAGATTGAGTATCGACATAGGCATTTTGAGGTTAGCCGATGGCTTTGGTCATACCGACGGAGATGGGAGGCCGATGTCTATCGACGTAACTAGTGAGATCGGCTGGGGAGATTTTGGTTGCTCCGACGGTGTAAGTCACACCGACGGAGGTGGTCTTCGGTGTGACTTGTGTTGTCGGTGAGGATGGATTGCGTTGGGCCGATAGTGGAGGGTCTAACCGATGAAGGGGGAGGCCGATATGTTATCGGCGGGAGTTGTTCTATCAGCAGGAGGAATTTCATGTTGGCCAATGGCTTGTGTCACGGCGATGGGCTCTTGGGTGAAGGCTTGTGTGTCGAGTGCGGCAAAAGCACTCAACACTTAGTATGCATGCAGCCTCGTTTTTAAACTAATAAAGTGATCTCTTCACCGTGCATGTGGGATTATTCCCCAGTGTATTTTCAACCTGCAGAGAAGCATGTTTTGGCGGGAAATCCTTTTTGAATGCAGCGACGGTTTTCAAGCGGCCGCGGGTGGTTGAGACCCTTAATGGCGATGATGCAAGGATGTGGGCAATGGTACACATGGTCAGGTCACCCGATTTTTGAATGAAGACCCTAGATGATGGCGCATGGCTCGAGGCCCCCCTTTATCTGCTGCATTAATATTTCCTGAGCGCTATTCCTTCTGAGGACTGTATCTGGCAGATTTTTTGTCAAGGCCATGTAATTAATGCTGAGTATGCTTCTTTGGCTGTTATAAGCAGGAAGTGTTACTCATTTTAGGTTGTTGAAAGTTGAACATTTTGGCTCTGTGATACAATACAGCTAATTTGGTTGCTCTATGCAGCAAAACCTGTGAGTTTATGTATTTCTTGTTGTACATTTTTGCATGAATCCACTGATTTCATGGTTAATTTTATATGAGAAATGCTATGTTAGCATGTGTTTTGTTAATTCTGTCTCTAGTATTGCATGTATCTTTCTTCTGAGTCTGGATATTTAAGCAATGTTTGAGACTCTAGAACATAGAATTCCTGTGTTGAATGTCTGATCTCTTAACTTCTGCTCAAGGGGTAGATTAAATTGTTTTCAGATTGAACATTGGGAAGGGTATACTGCAGTAGGGATGCCATAAGTATAGATAGCTTAACACTCTGTATAGGGAGATATCTGTAAGGCAGGTATCATATGTATCCCCCTGAAATCTAGTTTTAGTTGTTCATGCATATCATTCACAGGTGTATGTCTACTGACTCTAGGCCCTGGATAGGCACCAATCTCGCTTTGTGTTTCTGTTACAACCATGTCCAGCTTTGCATTCAAACTTAAAGTCAAAATCAAAATCTAAAACAATCTTTAGGACATTAGAATTAGTTTTAGGATCCTCAGTCCTCAATCTACAACTGCAAATAGGCCCAAAGCTAGCCCCTTTGCTCTTATCTTTCAGTTTTGGTCTACTTACAGGAGGAATTATCTGCTTTCTGTCAGCATCCCAACCTTTGTATGTATATCCTCATGGATGTTGAGTAGGGAATCCCCCCCTAGGTTTTGCAGAGCCTAAAGAAGAAGAGGAGATAAAATATAGAGTCTATCTCCTACACTGTTGGCCCTTGGCCCAGAGATCCTGTTGATCATTGATGGCTACCTTGTCGGGAAATCTGGGAATAAGCATCCAGTCTGGGAAAAAACCAACAGGTTGGATGTTATGTTGAATATAATGAGGTTACTAAAGTTCATGGTTGGATGTCATGCCTTGATCCATGCAAAGTTGTGTATGAAGACACATCAATATGAGAATTAGAAGAACTAAGATGATCAGATGTGTTGTTGATGTTGGGAAGATGTTACTAGTGGCTTGAAGCATGTTGTATGATCTCTCCTACTATTTCTAAGAATGCATGTGTTGATACAAAGAAGGTTTGGCCTCCGAAAGTTGGTGACAATTTCTGTTATAGGATGACTACCTGTGAATACTACATGGGAGATTGCTCTGCATTCCTCTGCATCAGTAGTTATGGCTATGCGGTTCTGGAACTATGTTCAGGGTGTAGTGAAGGTGATAATTCCAAAGATTCAGATCATTTGTCCTTTCGCCGTGAAAGTTATGCATGATAGAGTACCGACTTGTGCTCTGACAGAATAAGGGAGTGTTGAAGACCTATTGAAATTCTTAGCATTCCTCTGGATGTGAATGGTTGCCTTTGTGGTTTTATGGTCATGTTTATGGATGTGAAAATTACATGCTTCCTTGCAGTTTTAAGCTTCTTGGTGGTCTACAAGCTCAATTTTCCAATGACAGTATATTGTAGTGTGTTCTGGATGATTGGTTGTTACTAGAGTTTATGGTTGAAGGTGTGTGGTACAATATCTTTGATGTGCGGAGGTAAAGGAGTGTTTGGAGATGTTCTATGAGTCCTGTAGACTTGTCTGGAAAAGTTTCATGAAGATCTTTCTTGTTGCTAGTACTGCACAAGATTTTCAAGTTGATGTGGTCGTTATGCTTCAAGTTTCATATGTCTTTGCTTAAGGTTGTCCTATTTTCAAATGAACAGAGTGTGCGGATGTAATTCCTTGATGTTTGATGCTATGGTGGATGTTTTGGACTTGGTTAAGCAAGTTTTGATGTTTGCAAGGCATGGATCTTCTACTGGTGTAGCGTGTAGTCTTGTTTAGGACTTGTCCTCTACACATTTCATGTTGTGTGTTGTTTGGCCGACTTGTAAATGTATTTTTCATGTTGTCTCTAGCTGACAAGTAATGTAATCAATGTAATATCATGTATAAATTGTAAATCAAATTGAGTTAGGTGATGTGTGATTGCAAAGTGATTGATAAGGTTCACAAGCAAGAAAAAGAGCATAATTACTACATTATGATGTGTGACTACATTATGATGTGTGACTAAAGGATAAAGAGCAGAAGTTGTAGTTCATTTTGAAGACTTATATGTGATAGTGATCAAGTGTAGGGTGTACCTAGCTAATCTAATCATTAGAAGGAAGTGTGAAGAGGCAGTATTGCAATCATCAAAGGTGTGAATTTCAATGTTTTAGGCAGTAGAAAGACTGTCGTATTGTAATTTGTTCTAAATGTGTTCTTAATTCTGGGAGCAGTAGCTTCCTTGGGAGTGACTCTAAAACAAAGTATTCAAGGAGTAGTAGATTCCTTGGGAGTGACCCTAAAGCAAAGTTTTTAGGGAGTAGTTGCTTCCTTGGGTTGTAGCCCTAAAACAAAGTCTGTGGGGAGTAGTAGCTTCCTTGGATTGTGTTGGGTGAATATTTTGTCGTTAACTCGCTAACGGCAAAATGGGTATATCAACCACAGCTATGATGAGACAAAGTCTCTCCTCTCAGCAAGGGGAGGTTCCCTCTGATTACTTAACTTGTACAAATTAAACAACTTATCAAATGTATATACACTAAAAACTATGTTGGTGGTGGTTCCATCTCATCTCATTCTCTTTTTTCAGAATAGATGTTTATACTTCAAACTCTTGATATAAAACTTACAAATTATCACAATATCACAGAAACACAAAGTTTTCCGTTACCTCACTCACTACTTGTAACCAGAACTCTTTGAAGCAGAATGCAGCCCAAAGTCTTCACTCTTCTTCAATATGATAAAAGTAATTCAAATATAACAACTTACAGCACAAAGTCCACAAACTATTGTATTTTCACAAACATGAACATATAACCCACAACCGATTTGATAACACAAAGTTTATCAGAATCAAATTTAGAGCGCTCTTCAATCACTTGAAACAAACTCCACCGTTCAATTATTATCAATTAAGATTATGATAGCAAGACATAAGAACAAAACTATCACAACACAAATAATCCCAAGACAAAGATTGGAATTGAACTTGCTTTCTTGTATTGATGAATATTTGAATATTGATTTTCACAATAAGCACAAAGTCTTGATTTGCTTTTCAATTCGCCAGAGTTTTCTTGCAATAGATAAAAGATAATATTTACAAAAGAGGTCCCCTTTATTTATAGGGAAAGACCTTGAGAAAATCTAGGAAATCTACAACTACTTTGACTTATTCAAAAATAGGAGTCCTTATTGACTTGGGACTTCCTATTTTTTACATGTAATTGCATATCAAAAATGTACATGTAAAAATGTCCAAAACTGTTTTGAAAGTACATATGGAAATCAGAAAATAAACTAAGGGAAAAACCAGCTGCTTCAACTTGTGTCACCACCTTTTCTCACGTGGTCATCATACATAGTGAAGGTCGCCTGCATTTCAATGCTATCTGGTTTGAATGTGTTTTTGAAGATCATCCTGGCCCTCACTATGGCATCCCTTACTGTAGTGATTGACTTGGCATAATTGGTTAACCTGGTTTTCAAATTGTCCAAGGTTAACTGGTTGTCTAATATGCTGTCCACAGAAGTTATTGAAAATACCTTGTCTTCAAATTCCTGCTGAAACATGTCCTCAAATTCCTTAACCATTTCTTCTGCAGAAAGAAACTGGTTATCCTGTGATACCAATTTACAAGGCAACTCCTCCAGCTTATGCAAAATGTTAACATCATTTTCTTCACTGGTTTCCTTTGCAGCTTCGAGATCCTTGATCAAATTTCTTAGCACATTGCTCCGGTACATTAGAGCTTCCTTTGTCTCTATATATGAATCCCTGTTGGAAATGGCACCAATGGATATTAAAGTGCTCATTTTCAGCTTTCTCATTTCAACCCACTTATCATGAGTATCCTCTGTGTGTTCAATATCATGAGAGATGGCATCAATGAGATCGTTGAGTTCTGCTCTTACTTTCCTCATCTTATCCGTTTTCTCAAATACCTCCTTGAGCAAAGAGATTCCCTGGGCTCGCATCCTGTCCAAGTATTCTTCAAGTACTTTCCCTCGGAGGTGAGTCTTTTCCGCTTTCAGGATGACGGGGTCTTCTACAGATACGGCCTCTGGAGTAACTGCTTCTGAATTCAACGTGATCTTTCTTACCACTGCAGTCAGCTGTTCTGCTTTTGCCTTGTAGTAGTCTTTCATTTCTTTTTCCCTGTCGAATTTCTGGATCAGGATGTCCATGGCTGACTGCATATCATTTTTAGCGCTTTCATGGGTGATTTTGCCCAATTCAACCCTAGAAATAGAATAGTCATTCATGTCGAAATTTTCAACAGTTGCCTCCTGTGGGGGTTTTGCTATCTCCAAAACTTTCTGCCCCTTTTCTTCAAGTACCCTTGAAAGGATCTTTGGTTTCTTCGGAGCCTTAGGTTTTGCAGGTGCCAGCTTAGTGAAATCAAAATCATCTGGAGAGATGACTTTCTTTTTTCTCTTTGGCGTGTAAGCTGACAACCAAGGTGGCAGCAGAGAAATATTCACATTGGAGTCCATTCCTACCACTGGTGTTACTGGAACTGTACTTGTGCTAGTGGTAGAAACAATAGGCGGGGTGTTGGTAAAAACAACACCTGTTACATTGGCACTTGAAACCTGCTCAGTATTCATCACAAAATGATCAAACATAGAAGTATCTCCTATATCAAATGACGAAGAAGACAAACTAGGAATCGAATCGGAAGAATGGAGAATATTTTCAAAAGTGCCTCGGGGATTATCAAAAATTATTTTAGGAGGAGAGGGGGATTCAGAGGAAGGAATGATAATGGGGGAAGCAGGCACAGGGGGTGCAACAGGTGTATTGTCTTGTGGAGACAAAGCCTCTTTATCTTGTTGCTCTGACCCCTTGTCTTCGACATCCATCTCTTCTGTAGCTGGCTCTTCAGTTGTTGGATCTTCGGCTGCTGGCTCCTCAACTTCCATATCTTTCGCTTCAGGTTCCTTCTCAACAACTTTTGCTTTCTTTGTGACAAATCTAATTTTAGGTTTATGTGTTTTAGAGGATGATGGAGCATCACTCTTATTCTTCGTTCTGTTTTCAACCCTCTTACCAGTCTGCTCTTGCACTTCGGTTTCTGAACCAGTGAGGAATTCCTTCAGCGTAATTCCTTTATCTTCCAGCCACTTATTGGTGTTGGCCAATATGGGTTCAAATCTCTTCCTTAGGGAAGTCAGCTCCTTTTGGGACCATTGGATTGGCGGTAGAGGAGTACCAGCTATCTGTTCTGCTTCATATTTGGCATCAACCAATTCGCCATCATCCACAAGGTCCTCTGGGATATCAGCAAGTCCTAGGTATTCAATTTGCTCTAGAGACAGCCTGCTATAGTCCAGTTTCCTGATGTCTTCCTCTGTTCTCAGATCTATCCAGACATCTTCCACCATGGGTTCGTGGAACTGTGTTTTCCTCTTGATTTTATCCTTTACACCCCGGTAATCAAACTTTGGTCTCCTCTTGAATTGCTTCATGGTGACCAACTGCATCTCTGTTTCCATAGCTCTTGCCTTTGCGGCAGTCAATACTGAGTATCTGCCGATTTCTACGGGAAATCTGAATCCGGGCTTCTTGAGTTCCATCTGTTTGTTATGCACGACAATCATTTGCCTGCACAACTCCATCAAGACCAATTTATCTGAAGGAAACCTTGGAAGCATATAAGGGTAGCCTTGGAAAAAGCCAACCCTCAAGTAGGAGAAAGATGGAAATTGCAAAAACATGCAACCGAAACCATTAACCACTGTCCATGCCTCATCTGAGATTCTTCTCTGCTCTAGTTGGGGATTGAAAAGACACAAGAATACAGCAAAGAATGCATCATTCACTCTCCTGAAATGGTGAATTGAGCCTTTCAACGTTAGCTGAGAATAGTACTGGTATACTGGGACTACTCTTCTATCCCCTTCTGACGACAATCCTGGAAAAATCCTCATGGAGGCTGCAATGTATACCAGGTAGGAAGTCATGAAGAACTTGGAGGTAGTGGATACTTTCGTCAGCTGATCGTGCAAAGCGTTACTGATTTGCTCTCCCCAGAAAATAACCTGCTTGCCTTGGAGTATGACCTTAATGAAGGGATACATCCATTCCTGAAATTGTGAAGAGGAAGACAAACCTCTTATCCTACTGAGGAGGGTAATCAAGTCACCAACTTCTTCCACGAAATCACTTCGAGGGAAGCTGCGTGGCCATCTAGACAAACTTGACCTCGCAATCTTCAACCATTTGTTGTTGATTACTTTCTTCACCTTCTCTGGATTCTTGTCATATTCCTTTTGAGCTTCGATGAAATCAAGCTTCAACACCTCTGTTGCAGGAGGACACATGAACACTTTGTCAATGAACTCAGGATCCAACCTGATTATTACATTACCACTGGCGTCCACAACAGCTCTGATATCTTTGTTGTAGAAATGGGCGCACTGAAGAACAAATTCTGTATTGTGAGCCGCTACTGGGAAGGAGGATACCAGATGAATATTACTTTCCACTATTTTCCTCATCATAGCACTGGGGTTGCTCGACTTGGTTCTCTCTACAAACTCAGCCATATCAACATGGCCAATCTCTGTATCTCTAATATCTTCAACATTAGAGTGGACTGAGGTGATTGGGAAAACACCTTGATATTTGTACTTCATAGCTTTTGCCTTCTTCGGGGACAAGTCAGTCATTTGGACGAACTCTCACCGTGAAGAAGTTTGATGTCGAAAGGAACTCCGCAGAAGAAATTGCAACAGAAATCATGATCATGCAATCAAGGAAAATATGGGCAATCTGGGAAAATTGCATGTTGACGATCACGACTATGGGAGTGTGCTCGAAAAAGGGCTATAGTGCGAGCTGGCCAAGAATCAGAGGAGAAGCGGGCTCGGGAAAATGAAATTGGAAATTTTCCAGTGTTAGGAAAATTTGAGATATTTTTTTTTTTGCACGGGCGGCAAAATTCACCGCCCTTGCATATGAGGGTTTTGGTCTATTTGCATCGGCGGCGAATTTTGCCGCCTATGCAGTTTGAGAGAAGAGTGAGATGGTTGGAGCGGCCATTTTCGCCGTCGATGCAGGAAATAGGAAAGCGGAGGTTTGTTTGGTAAGAGCGGCAAAATTTACCGTTCATGCAGGAAGAAGGTGTGTTGGAGTATGAGCGGCAATTTTTGCCGACGCTGCATTTGGTAACCAGTTGTAACTTCATTCCTTTTCGATGTTCCGTCGGCGATTTTTGCCAACACCACATGGGGGGTTCCATATCTGTAAGAGCGACGAATTTCACCGACATTACATTTGATAACATCTGCAAGTCTGAGTTTATGTGCGGAGGTCGGGATGTTCGCCGTTTGATCACATGGCAAGGGTTACATGGTCTCCGAGCAGGCTCGGCGAAATCGGCCGTCAACGGGATGTGTACGAGGGTTCGGAGTATCAATACAATACAAACCCTCAGGTTTTCGGGAGTAAAACCTAGGGTTTTCACAGGGTCGACAACACAAAAACGAAAACACAAACTCTAAACAAAAAATGAAACGTAAGTAAAAACGAAAACACAAACATCAAACACAAAAAACCTATGATAAACTTTAAAGGAAAGGTAGAACGACGAGTGAAAGGTGAGACTTACCCGTGCTTGAAGTGGAAACCCTAAGGATAGATCCGTAGGTGAATCGGAATGGTGTGAACGAGCAAGCGTCGAGTGAGTCGTGCAGAAGACTTGTGAATAAGGAATGACGAGTGGCAAGGGGAAAAAAGCTTTTAAAAGGCTAAAACCGGAGTTGGAATGCCTGGCACGAGTGGCCATTAATGGCACTCGACGGTAGAATCCCGAAGATCTCGTTCGGGCGGCAATTTCAGCCGCTACGACATTTGAATCAATCAATATGCAAAGTCGGCGATTTTGGCCGTCGTTACATGTTTGATCACCCCGATAAGACATATGCGATGGCGGCGAATTTTACCGCTTTCGCACATTTGAACACAAAGCGATGTAATAGCGGCAAATTTCGCCGCCATTGCATCAAAAACAAAAAACTAGCTAAGGTAATATGTAAGAGCGGCAAATTTTGCCGCTCTTGCATATCAAGAGTCAAAAATTTACAAACTTAAAAAAAATGACTAAAATTAACATCCTAACAAATTTACGACTTGGATTTTCCTCGCAAATATCGAGAAATTAATTCAAGGAAACGTCGCAAACGAGTTATAAAATGTCAACTGACCTCGCACGAGAACAAGAAAATCTTTTCTCGATTTGCGATCTTAGAGTGTAGATTCACGAAACGGACAAGTTTCGTGGGGTTGTCTACAAAAACGAGCGTAGCTGATTTTGAGAACAACAGATTGTAGTCCTAAATCAAAGTCTGCAGGGAGTAGTAGCTTCCTTGGGTTGCAACCCTTAAACAAAGTTATTATTTGAGCTTCATATATTGTGAGTTAATCCTCACCGTGGTTTTTACCTTCTTGGGTTTTGCACATATATATCTGGTGTTATGTGTTGATGTGCATTGTGTTAATCTTTCATGCTTATGTTAATGTTGTAATACTTAAGTTTTAATCTACTCTGAAGAAGTTGAAGTTGTTTAGATACTGATTCACCCCCCCTCTTAGTATCCTGGTGTGTTCAACACTATCATCAACACTACCAACCCAATCTGCATTGGTATAAGCACTATGTGAAAAGTCATCACCCTTTTGATACTACAATCCATGTTCCGGAGTGCTCTTCAAGTATTTGAATATTCTCTTGACTGCCTTCACATGTGTTTCCTTAGGATCAACTTGAAACCTTGCAACCAAACATACTACTTGCATAATGTTAGGCCTTGATGTTGTTACATATAGTAGGCCCCCAATCATAGACCTGTACTAAGTTTGATCAGCAACATGTGACTTGTCATATTTACTTAAGTGGCAATAGATTGCCATAGGAGTACACATAGGTTTGCAATCTTCCTTTTAAAACTTCTTCAACATTTTGTTAAGATACTTTGCTTGAGAGATAAAGATGCCCTCATTTGATTGAGAAATTTGAAGTCCAAGAAAGAATGATAGCTCTCCTAACATAGACATTTCAAACTCTTTCTGCATCTCTCCTGCAAACTTCTTACACATCTCATCATATCCATAAAATATTATATCATCAACATACATAACAACAATTAGAATTTGTTCATCTTCTATTTTGATGTAAAGATTACTATTTGTGATACCTTTCTTGAAGCCATGCTGAAGTAAGTAGTTGTCCAACCTAGCATACCAAGCCCTCGGAGCTTGTTTGAGACCATACAAAGCCTTCTTGAGTCTGCACACCACGCTTGGATCTTCTAATAACTAAAAACCATCTGAACGCTCTATGTAAACCTCTTCTTCCAAGTCACCATTCAGGAAGGCAGATTTAACATCCATCTAATATACCTTGAATTCCTTATGTATTGCAAAAGCAAGAGCCATTATGATTGCTTCTATTCTTGCCACTAGAGCAAATGTCTCCTCATAGTCAACACCTTCAACTTGTGAATATCCTTTGCAAACCAACCTTGCTTTGTTCCTAACCACTTCTCCATCTTCATTCAACTTTTTCCTGAAAACCCATTTTGTTCCTATCACATTCTTGTCTACAGGCCTTGGCACCAACTCCCAAGTTTGATTTTTTTCTATCTGATTTAGTTCTTCTTCCATTGCTTGTATCCATCCTTCATCCTTGCTAGCCTCATTAAAGTTTTTAGGTTCTATTCTTGACAACAAAGCAAAGTTTACTTGTTCATTTGTTCTTGCAAATCTTCTTCTTGTCTAAACTCCTTCATTATTGTCTCCAATGATCTGATCTTCTGAATAATTTTTCTAGACATACTTGGTAGGAGTCTTAGCAGGCTTCTCTAGAGTTTCTTCCTTTTCTTCACCTTTTGCAACTTCCTCTGTGCAGACAGATTCATCTAACCAACAGTCCTCTTGCTCAACTAAATTTTGGTGTGAATCTTCATCCACTCTTACATTTTCACTCTCAACTATCTTCCTTAGTCTTTTATTGTAGCATTTATAGGCTTTACCGGTAGTTGAGTACCCAAGGAAAATACCTTCATCTGCTCTTGAGTCAAATTTTCCCAAACCTTCTTCATCTCTTCTGATGTAGCATTTGCTTCCAAAAACTCTGAAATACTTGACTATTGTAGGTCTTCCATTCCAAAGCTCATAAGGGGTCTTGGTGCTATACTTTAGTAATTGTCCTTTGTTAAGGATGTATATTGCATTGTGAATTACTTCTTTCCAGTATATATCAGGTAGTTTAGCTTCACTCAACATTATCCTAGCCATCTCCTAGACAATCCTATTCTTCCTCTTCGCAACACCATTTTACTGAGGGGTTCTAGTAGTTGCATAGTGCCTTTTGATTCCATGTTCTTGACAAAATTCTACAAACTCATTTGAAGTGAACTCACCACCTCTATCAGATCTTAAGCACTTGATTCTAGTATTAATCTCATTTTCAAACATAGATTTGAAAATCTTTAATCTACTGAAAGCTTTTGATTTTTCTTTCAAGAAGGTAACCCATGCAATTCTAGAGAAATCATCAATAAGCAACATGAAATACCTCTCACCTTGTAAGCTTTTTGTTCTAGTTGGTCTGCACAGGTCTATATGAATCAACTCCAAGGGCCTTGTAGTGGAATATTATTTTTACTTGAAAGTTATCCTCGTCTGCTTCCCAAGCTGACATTCCTTGCATATTGTGTTTGCAGGATTGATGATCTTTGGCATGTCCCTTAGCTTTCATGGAAATGATCTTCACCAAATTGTCAAATTTGATGTGCCCCATTCTCTTGTGCCACAACCAACATTCATTTATTTATCCTAACAAACAAGTCTTCTCATTAACCCCTTTCAGATTATACAAGTTGATAAGTCTAGTTTATGACTCAATTTTGTTAAACTTTATTATCCACTTGCTGTAGTTATCTTGGACTTTGGTACTTTATCCTGACCTTTTTATGTCATTACCCCAAAGCTATAACTTATTGAGTGTAGGTCATTTCTTATATTCTTTTATGACAAAAACATGCTATATGAACTATCTATGTTAATTTTACATATGGTTAATGAAAATTACTCCAAGGTAGTTACAGATGTGCAATTATTGTGTGCACTAATATTGTTATGTAGATATAATCGGTATCCATAAAGTAGAGGAAGATTCTACTGGTTGGTCGCTTACCATAAAAAGTCAAACATGCTAATTGTTCAGATGTCAAATGGAGGGAAGACAACCGCTTGTAACTAATCTTAAATACTTGTTGAGCAAATTTAGGAGTTATTGTTATGCTAGATCTGCATTAAAGCAACTCGCTTGACCAGATTCCCCTACATGCGTAACCTCCTTTCCACTTTCTATGTTTTCCATAATGAGGCGTTCTCCTATTCTGTTGGAGTTGACCGCCCTGCTAGGTAGTTAGTTTTGTAGTTTTCCTTCTATAAATAAGACTCTGATGCTCCTTCTGGGGAGTTGTTGATTATTCAAAGATTGTACTTGCATTATCTAATTTTCGGTAATACAGTTATAATGTTCAGTTGTTCTCATCTTTTCGAATGAATAAAATGAAGTTGTAAGTTTGCATTTCTGAGTTTACATTTGTCTTAGGGAATACTCATCCAAGGGGGCCCACTTGGTGAGAAATCCACCCTCTAGTTTAGTTACATTTTTTGTTAAGCATTTAGTTAAATCTGGCATTGAATGTTCCTGCAGCCACTAGAATTCTATTATGTGTCTGTTCCTATAGCCAAAGTAGATAGAGTAGTTTCCTGTTTGTTTGCCCAGACTTTTACTTTCTGTCATGTACTTGATCCTAGAATAGTTGTTGGTTGATGTTCAACATTCCTGTTATTTCCTTTCTAGCAGTTTATCTTCAGCATTATGTCTTTCTTAGCTATAGAATGAACATGGCTACTTTGGAAGTTCATAGTGCACATATCGTGCTGACCCATTTCAAGTTCACATCCCTAGGTTGACAAGTGAAATGCATCTCCATAGTGATTAAGACAGCTACTCAGGTTAGATGTCCAATCTCTGAGTTACAGTTTTAAGAGCTCAGTTGTTAAATCATTGTAAGAGACCAACATTTTTGGCGTCATTCCCGGGGATGGTGTCAAACTAAGAAGATCTTTGGAGTCATCTTTAGTATTATTCCTTGCAGTTTTTCCCTTAAAATGTGTTTTTAGTTAGGAACAAACTATCTACAACCCATCAACATTTTTTGTGTGAGAAGTGACTGATACTGAGTATATTGCATGCATAGAGGTAGGGGAAGAGATGCTTTAGGGAGATTCCTTCCTAATGATTCAACTTACCCAGCAGAAGAAGTAGAAGTGAATCCTTTCCTTGATGCATTCCCTGATTTGAATAGTTCTAAAATATCCTTTGAAGAACAAGAGAACCCAAACCTAGTTGAAAATCCATTTGCCTTGATAATAGGTCAAGTAGTCATGGCTGCCCACAACGTACCCAATCAACCAATGTTTCCATTTCTGATTGCTCTTCAAAATGAAGTGGATAATCTCAAGAACATACCTGCTTCATCTCTCCCCGAGTTCTATGGACTTGTAATAGAGGACCCAAACATCTTCTTGTTTGAATTTGATATCCTCTACAGAAGCTATGACTACACTACTGATGCTCATAAACTTAAGTTGTTTCCTACTACCATGAAAGAGGCTGCATTAAGGTGGTTTATGAGTCTAAGTAGTGATGTTGTCAATACCTAGGAAGAAATGAAAGATAAATTTCTTGAGAAATATAAAGACTACTGTAGGAGTGGGGATATGAGAGGAAATGATGTTTTCAAAATGAAGCAAAAAGAAAATGAAAGTTTGGAGGATTACATCTCAAGGTTCTTGTTTTGTTTACAAAAGTCTCCCCATCATGCACTCACTAAGGACTCTCAAAAATTGCTTTTCCTCATGGGAATAAGTGAGCATTGCACGGATGCCTTGGATTTAATGGGAGGAGGAGATATTACCCAAGTGTCTTGGGATGATATTAAGAAGTTGTGCCAGAATTATTCCAGAGCAGCCATGAAGAAAGGAAGAGGTTACCATTCCCTTATGGGAAAAACCTCTACCAATGGAGTTTCAAGGATGGAGATAAGCCACTTGCTATCTAATTTTAAGCAAGATATTATAAATAATATGGCCACCTAGTTGGACACACTACAGGCAAAGAAGAAGCATGAATAGGTTGAGGCAATGTTGGCCGAATATTGTCCTCATTGCAGACAAAAGAAGAGGGATTGCAGATGCAAGTTGGTAGCTAACCTTGACAGCAAGCAGATTCCACCTAAGTTCAAGCCAATACAAGTTGAAGAGGATCAAGTCTTGTATGTTGCACAAAGGAGGCCATGGGCTCCAAGACAAGGTATGTCACCAGATCCATTATCACATGTTGGACCACATTTTAATACTTATGCATCTGGTAACCAATGGCAACAACCATTTCCATCTAGTTATGGAGGATATCCACCTCAGCCTTGGAACAACCCTCAAAATACTTGACTAAATTACCAAAACCCTGCACCCCAGTGGCAGCAGCCTCCGGGGAATTAGCAGTCACCTCCAGGAAATTGGCAACAAACATCTCAATGGAGAGGACAGACAACAATGGCCAAATCAGACCACTAATTACATGCAGTCACCTCCTCAGCCCCAACAACCTGCTATAATGCCTCCACCTACTAGCTCCAATTCAAATACACCTAAACCTACTTAGTTACCAGCTCAACCCTCACCTAACCTAAATAATAGACCACAACAACAACCAATATATTCTGCTAATCCAAATTAATTCCCTGCATATGCTATGAATGTAAGTGATATACATCTGCATTCAGGAACTACCTTGGCAGCTCCTTCAAGACCCATTATTACTAAGCTTTCTGAGGAAGAAGTGGAATTTAGCAAAACCCCCATTCAATCAGATGTACTTGAAAATCCTGAACCAATGACAGTCAAACAAACTCCCCAAGAACCACCATTTCCACAAAGGTTAGAAACTATGAAACAAAAGGTAGTAGAAGAGGAACCCATCTTTGATATTCTAGAGCAGTTGAAACATGTATGTGTCAATATCCCTCTATTTCAAGCCATAAAAGATGTTCCTATATATGGCAAAGCAATTAAAGAAGCATACCTTAAGAAGCTAGGTAGAAAAAGGAAAGACCCTACTATGGTTCATGTGGTGGGACAGTTGGCTGACATCATGCTTGGAAAAGTGATTGTTCCCAAATATAATGATCCAGGAAGTCCTGTGGTAGGAGTTGTTATAAATGGAATCCAAATCATAAATGCTCTGATTGATCTTGGAGCAACCATAAATGTAATGACAAAGGATATCCTGTAGCAACTGAATGTTGCAACCATGTGACCAACTCCTATTGTCCTGTAGCTTGCTAATAGCTCTACTATTAAACCTGATGGGATAGTTGAGGATCTTGTGGTATCCCTGGACTCATGGGAATATCCACCTGATTTCATGATACTTTCTCCTAAAGCTACATTGGGAGGATACCCCATTATTTTGGAAAGGCCGTGGTTAGCCACAATAGATGCTTATATTGGGTGTCGGTCAGGAGACATGACCATCTCTGATGGGAGAAGCACTAAACACTTGTTCTTTACCCACCTACACAACCATCTCATGATATGGATAATCCTGTTTGGCCTCATGTTGGTGAAGAGGCGGAGGAAGCTAATTCCGTGGAGTAGCTTATGATGATAGGCAGGAGTTCTTTCTTGCAGATTCAAGGAGAGGAGGAGGTGTTGTCTAATATAATTCAAAATCATTGTGAAGTAGATGAAGCATCATCCTCTCATTCTGCTGATCCAGCGAGGATACTTGTTCTAATTTTTTCTGCAGCATCAGATATGTTACATACATTGCTTCCACAAGAAATTAAGGTACCTAGGATTAATGAGATAACTATGGTTGACTTCACAACTCAAGTGGAAATTGCAGAAGAAAGATATCTCAATATTAATAGCAACTTGACTCAAGCACAACAGTTGTCCTTGACAAATTTGTTAAAGAAACATAAAAATGCTTTTGCATGGGATTATCATGACATGAAAGGATTAGATCCTACATTATGCACCCATAGGATTTATATAAAGGAAGATTGTACACCAGTAAGACTACCACAAAGGAGAATCAACCCTGCACTAAGAGAAATTGTCAAAGAGGAATTACAAAAGCTATTAGATGCAGGATTTATCTACCCAATCTTAGATAGCCAATGGGTGTCCCCTCTGGTTCTTGTGCCCAAGAAGGGAGGAAAATGGAGAGTATGTATTGATTATAGAGAATTAAATTCTGCCACCAAAAAGGATCATTTTCCCCTTCCTTTCATAGACCAAGTATTGGACTCACTTGAAGGAAAGCAGTACTTTTCCTTTTTGGATGGATTCAGCGGTTACAATCAGATTCAGATTGCACTTGAAGATCAAGAGAAAACAACATTTACCTGTCCTTGGGGGACATATGCCTACTCAGTGCTTCCATTTGGCTTATGCAATACACCTGCAACTTTCCAAAGAGCAGTCATTAGCATATTTTCTGATATCTCACATGATTGTATGGAAATCTATATGGATGATTTCACTACTTATGGTGCTACTTTTGAAGAGACATTAGCAAACTTAGGCAAGGTGTTGGAAACATGTGAAGACCATAGCCTATCCTTAAACATTGCAAAGTGCTTCATGATGATGCAGGAAGGAGTAGTACTTGGCCACTACATTTCTCCAAAAGGAATACAGGTAGACCCAACAAAGATTGAAGTCATCATCAATCCGCCCATTCCTACAAAGCAAAGAGATGTCAGAAGCTTCTTGGGTCATGCAGGGCATTATAGACGTTTCATTAAATATTTCAGGAAAATGGCATCCCCATTATATACTCTTCTTACAAAGGATGCTGAATTTTAGTGGAATGAAGACTGTGACAAAGCATTTTCTGATTTAAAGGTAGCCTTAACCCATGCTCCTGTACTTAAAGGCCCCAATTGGGAACTTCCTTTCTACATTCATACTGATGCATCGGATTATGCCATAGGAGTAGTTTTAGGCCAAAAAGAAAGAGTCATTGAGCATGCTATTTATTTTATTAGCAAAAACTTACAAGGCACTGAGTTCAACTATACAGTGACAGAGAAGGAAATGCTAGTAGTCATCTATGCACTTAATAAATTTAGGCACTACATAACCGGTTATCAAATCTTTGTACACACAGATCATGCAGCCATTAGGTATCTCATGAACAAACCTCTCATATTTGGTTTATTAGCAAGATGGGTATTGCTAATGTAGGAATTTGACATCACTATTGTGGATAAGCTAGGAAAGGCCAATGTGGTTGCAGACTTTCTTTCAAGAATGACTACATTAGAGGATAACCAAGTCATTGATGACTCTTTTCTTGATGAACATTTGTTTTCACTCACTGTGCAAACACCCTGGTATGCTGACACAGCCAATTACCTAGTAACAAGAAGAGTCCCTCCTCACTTCTCGCCTAAGGAAAGAAGGGCACTCATTGAAAAATCTTTTCCTTTTTCATGGATTGTTGGATGTTTGTTCTACAATGGACCTGACAATGTCATGAGGAGATGTGTGAGAGAAGATGAAACATATAACATTTTGCATGCATGTCACAATGAACCTTGTGGAGGACATTTTGCAGCAAAGCGAACAACAATGAAGATTTTGAATGCAGGTTATTATTGGCCTACACTATACAATGATGCAGCAAGATATACCAAGAAATGTGATAGTTGTCAAAGGATGGGACGGCCAACAAAATCTGATGAGATGCCCCTTTATCCTCAGCTTGTGATTACTCCATTTGATAAGTGGGGATTAGATTTTGTAGGACCTGTTGATCCTCCATCTAATGGTAAATCCTATATCTTAGTATGCACTGATTATGTAACTAAATGGGTAGAAGTTAAGGCCATGAAGCATGCAAGAGACAGTAAGGTTGCATAATTTCTCTATGAGGAAATCTTTACACGGTATGGAGTTCTCAGAGAATTAGTGACTGATCAAGGAGCTCAATTCACCTCAACTCTAGTTGCAGCACTAGTACATGAATACAACATAAGGCACAAGAAATCTACTCCTTATCACCCTCAGGCTAGTGGCCAAGTTGAAGTGACTAACAGAGAAATAGAAGCCATTTTGACCAAAACCATGGTTGTCCATAGGAAGGATTGGGCAAATAGGCTGCCAGAAGCTGTCTGGGCCTATAGGACAACCTGGAAAACAACTACTGGTTTTACTCCTTTTGAGTTACTGTATGGCAAAACAACCATGATGCCTATTAAATTTGAACATAAAACTCTTCGGACTGCACTTGACTTGGGGATGGATCTATCTAAGGCACAAAAAGAAAGAATCATGCAGTTCAATGCTTTGGATGAGATGAGAAAAGCAGCTTTACATCATACAGAAGTGGTGCAGAATCAGAGAATCAGGTGGCATGACAAATACATCAAAGATAAGAAATTCCAGCCTAGTGGCTGGGCTTTGCTTTATGACTCAAGGTATCAGGATAATGTAGGAAAATTACAGACAAGGTGGCTAGGACCATATGAGGTTGTTGAAGTCTTTTCCAATGGTGCTGTTCAACTTACTACTATTGACCCTGTCAGATTTAAGCTATTAGTCAATGGTCATCAACTCAGGTTATATCACAAGCCAGCCTCCAAAGAAGAATTTTTGCAACAGTTCACTCAGCATGCAACTCCTGAACTTCCTGCAGCCAAAGGTAGTGGACCTAGTGTCCCTCCTTCTGGCTAACCAAGGTACAACACTTGTCATAATAAAGACTTCCACATTTGTGGGAGTCCACTCTTTCACTTCTTTGCCCATCCACCCACCCATATCCATTCTTCTCTCTTCCATCATGTGTATTGATTACACTTCATCCCATCTCGCTTCAGCCCACTCCACTTTCATTCATTGCTCAATAAATTCTTCAGCATTAACCGTTACTTTCTCCATGATTCTTGAAACCGATCTTCCACAAATCAAGGTACGCACACTTTAATAATTATCTCTTAATTATCTTGTGGTTCATTCATTTAATTATTGTACATTAATATCGATATTTCTCATAGCATGTCGTTATTCCCTTCCTTGTCCTGTCACGCATCACTATTCCGCATGTGTGGACACATGCCTAAATTTACTAAATTTAGGTTGGGGAAGGAGTATTAATATGATGTCCATGTGTCAGTCCATCCCTATGCTTGATGCCAAAATGTCAGTAAAGTTTTAAAATTGAATGATTTGAATTCTGAGTGAGGTGATGGCTCGCAAGTGTGAGATGATAGCCTTCATCGATCATTCATTACTTCCTGTACCACCCTTACTTGCGTTCCCAAGAAAAGAAGCTGAAAAGGAAAATACATTAAGCATGAGTTATTGAAAATTTAACAGGGTTGCAGGAAGGTGAAGTAGTTTTCAAACTTTTTGTAGAAAAAAAACTTTGCAGTGTGATTGTTTTCAGGTAGCTAAGTCAATGGGAGGAGGATTAATTCAGAATGAACCCACAGTTCATGATGTATTATTGTAGGATGCACTTAGTTAGGCTAAATTTAAAAATTATGGATGGATGGACAATTTCTTGAAGTTAAATGGTTTTGACGAAAATGTTGCGCTAGAATTTGCTCAGACATTGTCTGATGGTAAAGCCATGGTAAGAGGGTTGGAGGTGTTAGCTATTGAGGAAAGAATTGCAGAAGTTGCAGGTCTGCCTGTTGATGGTGAAGATTACCCTGTTGCCATAGATGCCACGTCAGCTAGGGTCAAATTTACAGAACTTGGTGATCCTCGATTGACTATAGACAAGCAGGGAGCTAAAAGAACCTCTCTGCCCGAGCCGTGGAAATAGGTAGCTGTCCATGTGGTGAAATACATTACTTGTGAAGGTCGTCTGTCAAACCTTCATTCTGTGCATTTCAAATTGCTGAATCATATGAGGCATGGGAGAAGAATGAACGTACCAAACGTGCTTTATCACCTTCTCTCAATCCTGGCTGCCGAGACCCAAAAAGGTAGGCCTAATTCTGTCTCTCACCATTGTTTAATCAAATTGCTAGTTGAAAAGTCTCTGCATGATGTGTACGATATGACTTGGGAGGAATTTTTGAATATTGATCAAATAAGACCAAGCCATTTGCAACTTGTGGTTGTGCCGCAACATCATAGAACTAGGAGAAGGGTGTGTTCTATTGAAGCTACTTTGAAACTTTAACTTCCAGTGCAAACCCTCTTGTAGCAAAACAAGCTATTGAGATTAGCTCTTCTGAAGCAGAGCATGCAGACAAAGAAAATTCTTTAGATTCTGACAATGAGGATATTCCTCTGAGCAATTTAATTCAAACTAGGGCACAGAGGAGAAGGGCAGAAATAAAGAAGGGTAAAACCAAAAAGCAAACCGCAGAAAGGAAGGTGTTGTGCTCTAGGAAACGGAACGCTGACACTATTCTTCCTGCAGTTGAAGAGAAACATGAGAGTCCTAGTAAATCAAGACCTGCTGAGCCTACCTTCGGTGTGTCTACGCAAACAAGCCCTAGGGTTGAAGAAATGACAGTTGAGGATACAGAGGCCCCAATGGGGCATGTAAATGATGTAGAAAAAGACATAATTGAGGAAACAACAGATGTAACTCTGGCAGACCTCGCCACCACTACTGAGCATATTGAGAGACAGTAACATGAAGATAAACAACAATTCCTACAACAAGACACCCTGCAGCTAGAATTAGCTGAGAAATTAGAAACCCTACAGCCTATGCCACATGAAGATCAACCATCTGTGCTAGGAAAGCCTTTGGTAGGAATACACAGACCTCCTAATTTTTCAATGCACATGGTAGCCATGAATTTGTGGAATGAAATGCAGAGAAGAGAAAAAGAATGGAAGAAGGAGAAACACAGATTAAAGGATGAAATTCAAAAGAAGGATGAAGAGATTAAAGATGAGAATACAAAAATTGCAACTTTAAAAGAGAGAGTGGATAACATGGCAGCTTTGGTGCCTCAGGTATTAGAATGCAAGACTCCCCTGAGAGTCTGTGCTCTGCATTTAAAGGAAAGATACCTCTCTTTTAAGTTAGCAAGGATTATTTCTAGTTTGAACCCTTCCACTAAATCTTCTCTTGAATTTTTCAATGCTTATAGGATTGCTCCTCCAAAAATAAAGAGTTTGTTGTGTGAATTCTATTTACATAATTTTGCTGTGTCCCAAGACCATGAGTGGAACCCCTTGTTGTATGTTGGGGATGTTCAATTGAGGGCATTTATGTCCTGGATGCAAAATGAGATTAGTTGGGGACAACAGTTTAGGGCTTATAAGCAATTAGAATTCAGCACTCCATTGCCCGTTAGAGCTAAATCTGGAAATCCAGGAAGCATTTTCAATGATTGGCATAGGATGCTTTATAGGCCAAGCTATAGTAACAGAATCCTACCTAAAAGAGAAGCAGCTTACAGAGAATATGAGAAGATGGCACACACTATTGGAGAATCTGTGAAGGGACATTTGACACAAAGGTGGAATAGTTTATTTGATGAGCTAAAATAAGCAGAGCCTCACTCTCTGCAGAATTATGCTGCAGCATGTAAAAGAGTGGATAGATATATACAGATTGGGAGGACAAAGGGGCAATTCTGGCTTCCCTTAATCTTTCAACTACCTATCCTATTGTGGCCTATGCCAAATTACAGATTTTACCAGTATGATATTGCTGAAGAGAGACAAAGATGGAGCAGGTTGGATAGGCAGCAAGGGTTCTATTGGGATCCTACCTCACACACCAGAGAAACTGATATAGGACAATTGGTAGTTGCTAATTTTAGGGCATTAACCAAGCAAAAGAACAACCCTTCCTCTGCTGGAGGACCGCAAAGTCTTAGGTTGGGGAGAGTGATGAGTCTAGTTTATGACTCAATTTTGTTAAACTTTATTATCCACTTGCTGTAGTTATCTTGGAATTTGGTACTTTAATCCTGACCTTTTTATGTCATTACCCCAAAGCTATAACTTGTTGAGTGTAGGTCATTTCTTATATTCTTTTATGACAAAGACATGCTATATGAACTATCTATGTTAATTTTGCATATGGTTAATGAATATTACTCCAAGGTAGTTACAGATGTGCAATTATTGTGTGTACTAATATTGTTATGCAGATATAATCGGTATCCATAAAGTAGAGGAAGATTCTACTGGTTGGTCGCTTACCGTAAAAAGTTAAACATGCTGATCGTTCAAATGTCAAATGGAGGGAAGACAACCACTTGTAACTAATCTTAAATACTTGTTGAGCAAATTTAGGAGTTATTGTTATGCTAGATATGCGTTAAAGCAACTCACTTGACCAAATTCCCCTACATGCGTAACCTCCTTTCCACTTTCTATGTTTTCCATAGTGAGGCATCCTCCTATTCTGTTGGAGTTGACCGCCCTGCTAGGTAGTTAGTTTTGTAGTTTTCCTTCTATAAATAAGACTTTGATGCTCCTTCTAGGGAGTTGTTGATTATTCAGAGATTGTACTTGCATTATCCAATTTTCAGTAATACAGTTATAATGTTCAATTGTACTCATCTTTTCGAATGAATAAAATAAAGTTGTAAGTTTGCATTTCTGAGTTTACATTTGTCTTAGGGAATACTCATCCAAGGGGTCCCACTTGGTGAGAATTCCACCCTCTAGTTTAGTTACATTTTTTGTTAAGCATTTAGTTAAATCTGGCATTGAATGTTCCTGCAGCCACTAGAATTCTATTCTGTTTCTGTTCCTACAGCCAAAGTAAACAGAGTAGTTTCTTGTTTATTTGCCCAGACTTTTACTTTCTGTCATGTACTTGATCCTAGAATAGTTGTTGGTTGATGTTCAACATTCCTGTTATTTCCTTTCTAGCAGTTTATCTTCAACATTATGTCTTTCTTAGCTATAGAATGAACATGGCTACTTTGGAAGTTCTTAGTGCACATATCATGCTGACCCATTTCAAGTTCACGTCCCTGGGTTGACAAGTGAAATGCATCTCCATAGTGATTAAGACAGCTACTCAGGTTAGATGTCCAATCTCTGAGTTACAGTTTTAAGAGCTCAGTTATTAAATCATTGTAAGAGACCAACACAAGTTACCTTCTATCCTAAAGCCTTCTGTTGCCAATTTTCTAGATTTTTCTCTTTTGATTTCACACCCTTGATCATGAAATGTGAGATTATATCCTTTGTTGCACATTTGACTTAGACTGAGAAGATTATGCTTGAGACCTTTTACATTAAAAAAGCACGTGTTTAAGACTTTCCATCAAGGCTTATAGTGCCTTTTCCAGTGATCTTTTTAAAAGAGTAATCTCTAAAACTAACCAATCCACCATTCCACTTTCCAAGATTAATAAAATTACTCTTATCACCTACCATATGATTTGGACATCCACTATCTATCACCAAAATATTAGTTTATCCTTGAGCATGAAATGTTGTTTGGACAATCATTGAGTTCTCAAATCCATTGTCATTCTCCTTGCCTTGCTTAGTGACATCAGTTATTTGAGATTCTAAATTTTCAATACCATTCCTGCAATACCTTGCTATGTGTCCAAACTTTTTGCAAATTTGACATACCACTTTGGCATCCACAAAAGAAGCAAGAGAATTTCTACTTACAAGGTTTCTCATTTTAAACTTGCAGTCCATAGCCTTATGCCCAAGTTCATTGTAGATAAAACAATAACCAAAGAAAACATGATTGAACTTGTTCATGGAGAATTGCCTTGCATGAAGAGATCTTCCTTGTGGCAAGATGAGATTTGTACAATATGTATCTTCCAAACTTCCAAGCTTTGCCTTCTTCAACTCCTTTTTGAGTAATTGAATTTCTTTCTCAAGTTTTATACATTCTTTTGTCTTGGCTTCAATCACAGTTCTTTGTTCTTGATTCTGTTTCCTTGCACAATCTAGGTCTTCAAGAGCACAAACAAGTTCACCTTCAAATTCAAATTCATATTCTTCTTCATCTGCAACTTTGTCTGAACCATCTGAGATTACCATGGCCATGAATAGAGATTCTCCTCTATCCTCATCAAATGAGTAGTGATCTACTTCTTCTCTGGAGTTGTAGTCTTCTTTTGAAACAAGGTTCTCCTAAAAATTATTTCTCTTCAATGCCTTGCTGCTACTTTCTCTTTCTCCAAAAGGACATTTAGAAGAATAATGACCAATTCTACCACATTTGAAATATTTGAAAGGTAGCTTACCTTTATATTTACCTTATCCTCTTTTTAGCTTTCATACAAAATTTGCTTCCTCTTCCCCAGCTTCATTCCATATGTTAGATGCTCCTTCATTCTTCACTGTATTGAAAGTAGCTTCCTTTTGGCATGGACCTATGACTTCATTTTTCATTTTATAGGCAGTGAGGGACCCAAATAGTTATGTCATGGTGAGTTTCTTCAAATCTTTGACTTTTTCTATTGTAGAAACTTTTGAGTCAAATCTGTGAAGGAGAGATCTTAGGACCTTCTTTACAACTATTGATTCATCTATGTCTTCACCCATACTTCTAATTCCATTCACTGCTTCATCTACCCCATGTAGATAACTAGCTATGTTCTCTTCTTCTTTTGTCCTTAGATTCTTAAATAATATTTTGTAAGATTGCAGTTTGGATTCCTTTACAGTGTCATCTCCTTCATAGATGTCTTTGAGCTTCTCCCATATATCCTTTATTGTCTTGCACCGCATAACCTTGACTAACTCTGAACTGCTCAGACTACTTAAGGTTGCATTCTTGTCTTTGACATTATTCTCATGGGTCTTCTTTGCATCTAGATCTATAATGGAATGACTAGGTTCAACATAATCAGTCGCAATTACCCTCGAAACATCATACCCTAGTGAGGTAAGATAGGATTCCATCTTTACACTCCAAAAGTCATAGTTATTTCCATCAAACATTAGAACTTTTAAAGAGGACTCCTTTTGAGCCATGTGTTCTATTCCAAGATGTACCTTCAGTTGTTAGGCTGCACCAAGGAACCTTGCTCTGATACCAATTGTTAGAACACAGGGATATACTAAGAGGGGGTGAATCAGTAATTCTCTAAACTTATTCCAATTTAACTTTGTCAAAACAAAACTCCTAACTGCTTTAAACAAATGATCAACAAATTTAGCAGATTAAGGCACAATACAAGAGCACACAACCACAACACTAGATTTACATGGAAAACCCAAGAAGGGAAAAACCACGATGAGCAAGCTACTTGGATCTACTGTCCAAATCCAACCTCACAAATAAAGATAAAACAAGATTACAATAATATTTATGGGCTACAATCTAAAGGAAGATGCAACTCCCTGAAATACAATGTAATTACACTTACAAAATGAGGCTACAACCTCTGGATATTACATTCAATAGATCTTTCAGAATAAACCACCTCCACACATTTGCACACTTCACTTTGTCACAAAAACTTCACTTTATCTGCTCAGCAAATATTTCTACTTCCAACACACCTTCACAAACATACTCACATCTGCTCACACATCTTCGCACACTCTCAAACACTCATACCTTCCTCCTCAAACAAGATCTTTCTTTTATACCTTCTGTAAATTCAAGAATCCTTCTCCCAAGTCATCCAAGATGAAATGTGTATGCATGAAATGTGCAAGGCCACACCAAGTCAACATCCAAAAGATGTAGAAAAATAATGCAGTTCAAGCCAAGTGATAACCAAGACCTATTCTTCTTTATCACATTCTTCCAAGCTGGTGCACACTTCAAATTATCTGGCAGGAACATCAAAATAAATGAAGTCGACACAACAAACACTCATCCTTTTGCCTAGTAGTTCCAGACCTAAAGTGGTACTGGAGGAATCAATTAACATCATGTAGATCATCACCCATGCAACATAAGACTCATACAAACCTTCTCAAACAATCCTTCTTCTAGAATATATGTTTTCTTTCTGGTGCAAACAAATAGAAACTGAGCCTGATATCACCAACAAATAGAAACTGAGCCTGATATCACCAACAAACACTGAACACATGGTCTTGAGAAAGAGCATTGAAAAAACTAACGTGTGGTGCACTTCAGCACCTAAAACCTGAATTGAATCATCTATTTGAATATCTTAACTCATCCTCCAAACATCAGAGCCAAAAGATAAATTGTGATGAAATGTGATGGCTTCTGCTTTCTTCTCTAGATAGCCCTAGTCAGCATCAAGACATGTCTTTGTTCTATTGACCCTGGAGAACCTATGCAGCACACCTTAGCAACTAAAATTTAAATATTATCATTTTTTCAACTATATATGATCATCCTTCAAACTGTAGGCTCTCAACTTCAAAGGTGGAGAAATGTGGAGAAATGTGGAGCATTTCCCAGGCGCATCCTAACTGCATCAATTCTGAACAACTGTCTTTACTCTGCAAGCTCTAGAATCTTCTGCGTTAATCTTCAAGCTCTGAAATCAGGAACATACAACCTTCACACATGTCTCTGACAAACTCCCAAACCGCAAGGCCATACCTTCAAATGCAGAGGAATGTGGAGCATTCTTCCGAGCTTATTCTATGCAAACCTTAGTGCCTTGGACAATTTGTCTCTTTCTTTCAAAAACTAAAGAAATGTTTTTCCTCAGAGACTTCATTCTCAACTTCATACAACAACCTCTTTTCTCAAAGCAAGAATATTCATATTAGCATACTCTTTGATGACATTCATTACCTTACCCTTTTCACCACAACTTCTTCACTTTATTGACAACACACCTGAATCTCACACTCTTGATATTAATGACAACACAAGTGCAACATTTTGCTCATCCAACTTACTTCTCCGCCAAACAAAGTAAACACATAGCCACTAATGGACCTTCGACTATCCAAGTCACCTGCCCAATATACATCAATAAATCCACGTATGTCCAAAGTTTTATCAGCATTGTCAGTACCAGAATAAACCAAACAGTAATCAGGAGTACCTGCTAGATATCTAAACACCCTCTTCGCATAATTCCAATGCTATCTACTAGGATTAGACATAAATCTGCTCAAAACTTCCACTACTTGGGTAATATCTGGTCTAGCACAAACCATTGTATACATCAAACTCCCTACAACACTAGCATATGAAACATTAGACATATCCCCTAAATCATCCTCATTCTTTGGACACATATCTGATGAAAGCTTAATACCAATGGGTAAAGAAACTCTAACTGGGTTACAGTCCTGCATACTAAATCTCTATAAAATGATATTCACATACTTACTCTGAGACAACCAAAGCTTTTTGTTACATCTGTCCCTCCTGATCTCCATACCCAAAATATACCTGGTTGCTCCAAGATCCTTCATATTGAATGCACCTGAAAGTTGGGCTTTCAATTCACTGACCAAACTCTTAGTATTGCTTAAAAATAACTTGTCATCAACATACAATGCAATGATCATAATAGAATCATCAATACAATCTGCAAACCATAAAGAGACCTCTTCAATCTGCAAACGCAATATTCTTTCCATTTTACCTCAAAAGCTATAGGTTGTTGCATGTAAATTTCTTCCTAAAGATCTCCATGCAAGAACATAGTCTTAACATCCATTTGCTCTATTTCCCAATCAAAAGTTGCAGCAATGGATAAAATAAATCTAATAAAAGTTAATTTAGCAATAGGAGACAATATTTCACTGAAATCAACTCCCTCTCTCTGGGAGTAGCCCTTGGCTACTAGTCTTGCGTTGTACTTCTCCAATGAACCATCTGCTCCAAGATTATTATTGAAGACCCACTTGCAACCTATGGCCTTTCTTCCTTTGGGCAAATGAACAAGATACTAGGTGTTGTAAGAGTCTAAAGCCATCGTCTCCTCCTACATGGATAACTACCAAGACTCACTATCATATGCATGAATAGCTTCCCTATAGGAACTAGGTTCGTTGTCAGTACTCAATAAAGAAAATACACAACATAAATCTGGTGGGTTGCACCTGTTAACTGGGTTATGTTGTCTTGTGGATCTTCTTAGAGGTGTAGTAAAAGACTCTGTAGGTTCTTTTGCATGCTCATCTGTGTCAACTTCTTCCATCACAGCAGATTCTTCCTCATCAAAACTTTCACTCGAGTCTTCTTCTACTTCTTCACCCCCCAATCCATCATTATGTTCTTCCTGAGGTGCATCTTCATGCTCTAATTCAAAATGCACTCTCTTCACCTTTTCTTCTTTTTCCTTTGGTTGTACAGGTTCTGAAACAACACTAAGTTCTCTGAAAATAACATATGTAGAATAGATAATCTTTCGGGTTAGTGGATTCCAAAGCTTATAACCTTTTACATTATCACCATATCCAATAAAAGTATACTTTTCATCTTTTGGATCCAACTTAGTTCATTTTTTTAGGCACATGAACATAAGCCTCACAGCCAAATACCCTCAAATGTGAAATAAAAGGTTTCCTACCTGTCCACATTTCATAAAGAATTGAAACAAGAGCCTTACACGGAGATTTGTTAACCAATTAGTTTGCAGTACACTTAGTTTCTGCCCAAAAGCATTTGTTCAACTGTGATTCACTTAACATACTTCTAGCTCTTTCAATTATTGTTTGATTCATTATTTCTGCCACTTCATTCTGTTGTGGAGTATACGGAGTAGTCTTCTGTCTAACAATACCTGCATGCTTACAGAATTCATCAAATTCCTTAGAATAGTATTCCCCTCCACTGTTAGATCTCAAAACCGTTATCTTATAATTTGATTTCTTTTCAACTGAAGCTTTAGATTCCTTAAACTCAGTGAAAACGTCAGATTTGTGGCATAAAATAAATCTAGGTAAACCTTGAGACATCATCAATGAAGGAAATAAAATATCTAGATTTTTCAATTGATTCAACATCTACTGGACCAAAAACATCCAAATGAATAAGTTCCAATTTATCATTAGATTTATTACTGCATGAAGGAAATGGAGATCTATTATGTTTTCCAAAAACACAATGTTCACAAAATTTGAAACTCTCATCAGAATAGGATAAACTGTCTAACAATTTTTTATTTAAGATAGTTTTTAAACGAGACTGACTTATGTGGCCCAATCTACAGTGCCACAACATACATGCATTTTTAGTATTAGCCTTAGATGCATAAGAGGCATTACAAATAATAGTGACTTCTAGCTTAAACAGAGTTCCCAATCTTTTCCCTTTCACTACCACCAGGTTTCCTCTCACCAATCTACAACCATGCTTATCAAATGTCATATGCATCCCAAATCTTTCAACTTTGAAACAGAAATCAAATTTCTAGCCAATACAAGAACATGCAAAACACTAGGGAGCGTTTTAATTCTCCCATTACTAAAACACAACATTAGGTACACATTTTCTCCATCACACTCTTCGTATGTAGAAAATCATTCTTTATGCAGGGTCATGTGGTACGGACATCCTGAGTTAACCAATCAATGATTATGAGAAACAACATTACATGTAGAAAGTAAAACCTCATCACCTACTTTCGAAGACTTATCAATAGCGGAATCCCATTGTTTCTTCAGGTTTCTACATTCCTTTTTCACATGTCCTCTCTTTCCATAGTTCAAACACTTAACTCTGTTCTTCTTTCTTAGAGTCTTAGAATGACCCTTAGAGTTGTCTTTAGACCCCTTCTGATATCCTTTTGGTCCTCTTTCCATAGACCTTCCCTTGACATTGAGAGAATCCCTTGAACTATCTAAACTTTTTTTCCTCAATTCCAGTGACAGCGGAACTGAAACAAGGGCATCCAAATTCAAATTTGTGAGGTTAGCAATGATAGCCAAAATAACATTCTCCCATGACTCAGGTAAAGAACATAGAACCAATATATATTTATCTTCCTCATTCACCTTAACATCTACAGATGCTAGTTGACTTAATAACAAATTAAATGAATTCAAATGCTCTACAACTGATTCACCCTCTTTCATTTTCATGGAAAATAACTTAGGCTTTAAATAAAGATTATTTACCATATTCTTGGCTTAGTAGTTCTCACCTAGACACTTCCATAAGCTATGTGCAGACTTCTCTCCCATAACATTCAGTAGAACAAAATCTGCAAGACACGGCCGAATGGTTCCCCGTGCCTTCTTATCTAGTCTTTCCCATTCATCTGGAGCAATATCATTGGGTTTCTTCTCTTTAGTTACAGACAACCACTGGTTTCTTTCCTCTAGTAAATCCTCTATTTTCAGCTTCCACAATTCGTACCTTGTGCCATTGAACTTTTCAATATCCAATCGAGAGGTAGAAGCAACAGTAGATACAATCATGATATCTACACAAGATCTACAAACAAATAATAGCCAAATCTCCCACCGCAACTAAAAAACCTTCACACTACCACCCAAGAATCAAAACTGGCCAAACTCTGATACCAAATGTTAGAAATGAAGGTGCAAACCACACAACAAAAATATGATTCAAACCTTATTAATGTCCTATAAATAATGTAGAATCAATGGAGATTGCAACAAAAATAAAACTCACTACATAGAAATAACATGTATTAAGAAATGAACACATAACATTGTATGTAACGTGGAGAAAACCCTTTCAAATAAAAAAACTCCACCAAAAAAGAGGCTCCAAGTTGTATTATCTTCAAATATGAGATTCAATACATGCACTTCCTCTTCTTCTTTAGTCTTCAATCCAGTGATGCCTTTTACTCTCAACTCTGATAAAAATGTAGTACAAATATTCTTTTAAAAGGGGGTTGCCTTCTAGGGCAAGAAAACTGACATAATATCGACCGTTAGATCTGTGACCTAATGACTAATGGTCCAAATTTACAATGATAAAATATAAAGAAAATGTGGTTGCAGGGGTGTTGCTCCCAAACCCTCACTGGGGTGCGCGACCCCCGGACCCCTCGCAGGGGGGAAACCCCCCTGTGACCCTCCATCGCAGACGAATGAGCATCGAGTCTAGATATAAACATGTGGTTGAAACAAGATTGTTGCTGGTGAAACCTTTCATGTCTTATGGGTGATTTACAAATAGTTATAAGAATAATAAATTATATAGGATTTACAAGGTTGATAACACCTTAATCCTAACAAAGATATAAGTGAGCATTTTCAATAGTGTCAAGGTGGATTAAAGTGCTTGAATGGGTATTGACCATAACAACTAAAGTGTTGATATAAAGTACAATTATTAATAAAAGAAAACAAAATTCACCAGAATGGGAGGTGCAACCAGTGCATTAAAGAATGGTATGGTTCATTATTTGGCGTGCAAGTGAAGTGTACTAATGCTAGTGAAGGACCAAGACAAGGACGAATCACCTAATAGTGTGGGTGTTTTAAAAAGTTTGGAAATGATGAAAGGAAATGTGTAAGGAAGGGCCCATGCATTGATGAGGGAAATATAGTAGTATTAATGACCAAAGAAAATCTTAAATTAGTCAAAAATATGTTAGTGTGCATAGAAATTCATGCAATTTATTCCTAAACCATATACATGAGTAGGACCATTGGATGTTTCTTATTTGTTTTCCTCCCTATGTTGTATGTAAACTTGAAAAAAAAAATTAAATATCCCTTGTATCTATGTGATGGTAATAATAAAATATCAAATATTTCAACCAATAAAAAAATTATTTTTAGATTCTAAATATAAATATTCAAGGTTAGTTAAATAAATGAGAGATATAATTAGTTGGCTTTACAAAAGTAACTACAAATAGAAGAAAAATCAAATACAATAGTATGACAAGTACTAGTAAGAAGTCCTTTCACTATGAAAATTGTTCCTATGACTAGCAGTTGCACAAAATTTACGTGCAACATATCCACGGATAGGTGAAATATTGAATAACTTAAAGAAGGTTTAATATCAAAATAAATAACACTTACACTATACTAAGATATATAATTAGAAGGATTGATCATAATAGTAATTATATAATCTTATCTCCACATGTTGCAAGCTAAAATAGCTTTTAAACGTGTTTACATTATTTGGTGCATTATGCATGAGAATAAAACTGGAAGAAACAAAGTAAGGAAAAAGCTTAAGATAATTACAAACTAATAAACTTTGCATGCTCTCTAAATTAAAATAACTGTTATATAGTACTAATAAACTATTGTTTAAACCTGTGGATGAAAAATTCTTTTAAAATAGACACGGTAGGTGGACTGATTAAAAAAAAGTAAGGAGTAGTTGAGATTCAATATTCAACAACTAAAAATGGTAGAAAATGTGAAAAGAATGGAATGAAAGCAAGGGATCTTCACAAGTATTGGGGATATGCTCCGACCACCAGGTTAGTAACCCACCTTAATACATTACATTTTCTGTTCATGACACAGGTAAGGGCGACACTGTAAATGGGAAAACATTTAAATGATTCATGGCTATTTGTAGTTGTGACTATTTTAAACTAACATTTATGAGATTTAACACTGATCGGTCATTTGGCGTATGATGGTGCAATGTGAAGTGTAGTCAGTCACATAATTTGAAATCCATTAGTCATGCCATCTGCTCCTAGCTCATCCCATCAAAAGTATCCACATGAAAAAAAGCTCAATGTGAAAAGTTCTCTAACAGCTGTCAGGTTATTGAACAAAGCTGCTAAAATATCAGAATAATACGGTGATCATAATTTTTCAACAATGGTTCTCCCACTAATAGCCTATTGGCTAAACATTAAAATTTTAATGTTATTATCAAATGCAATACAAGGAAGAGGATACATGTATAATACGTTGTGTTTTTCAAATAAAAATGGTATTGATATTCGAAAAGATAATTTGATGTTTTTACAATAAATTTTAATAGCTAACAATTTCATATTTGTATGCTTAAAAATGTAAACTTATTCCTGCAATATTTTAAAATAAAATTATATACTTATTTTTTTAGTAAATTGAAGTAGATATTAAATTAATTGTAAATAATATTATTTATTTATTTATTTATTTGTTTCGTAAGTGTTGGAGGTCACAAGGGGGACCTCCTCCCCATCAACATATCCACTTAATCAACTTAATCGATTTAGAAGCCACATAGAAACCGCACGTTACTTGGGGGATTCGAACTTGGATCTCCATCATGAGAACCTTTGGCCTTTGCCTTTCAAGCACAACCCTGTTCACAATATTTTTTATTTATAATAAGTGAAAACTCTTACATATATATTTCATATGTGTTTTGTTTACTTATAAAAAGTGAATATTCTATTATATGAAAAATAAAAAAAATTTAAATATGAATTTTTTATACATTCAGCTTGATTTCCAAATGTTAAGAAGGTGTTTCAACCTTGTTCCTAATGTTTAGAATGTAAAAAATTATATGTTTTAGGCTATTAAATATAAAAATTTAATTTCTAGGCTATAGAGGTTGTTTTAGGCCCCAAAAATAATTTCAAGTTATTTAGCATTGATTCTAGTGATGCCTAGTATGTAGACCTCTTCGAGCTCTATAATTTAATAGAATGAGCTCAAATGACCTCCAAATTCAAAAGTTATGTCCTATATAAAAACATCTATGATACATAAAAGAGTTGTAAGAGAGAGTTACACTTGTTGACCAACTAATGATGCATGTTGTGTTGTTTCATAAGACATCTTTGAATGAAGATAATGGAGCCAAAATGGAGTACCCAAGTTGGTGAGTGGATTATGATCACCTTCTATGACCAAGCACTTGAATGCTTTCAACATGATTGTTACCTAGTTGCACTCTGTTGGAGTGAATATGGAGGAGGAGGATCGTTACATGACTTTATTATGTTCTTTTCTAGACTCCTAGGATCACTCGGTGATAGCAATAAGGAGTACTACCTCTAAATTCAAAATGGATGAGGTAGTTGCATAAATACTTCTAAAGGAGATGCAAAGAAAAACTTTTGAATCGACCAAGGAGGCCCTAGTTATTCATGGAAGATAGAAAGAGAAATAGAAGAAGGATGACAAGAAGAAAGACAAGTCTAGATCCAAATCTTGTGGGAGATCTAAATCTCCTAGAAAGATTAGGGCTAAGTGTTGGAATTGTAGCAAGCCTAGGCATTTCAGAAGAGACTACGAGGAGGAAAAGAAGAAGAATGATTAAGATGACAAGTATAAAAAGTTCTCTTAGGATGATTGCAATGCCTTTATCACAACATTGTCAACACATGCATCCGATGGTGTGTGGTTGATAGACTTTGAGGATTCTTTTTGCATGATCACACATCGGAGGTCATTTTCAAAGTATGAAGAATACAATGGCAGGAAGGTGTACCTTAGAGATGACTCTCACCTAGAGATTGTTGGCTATAGAAGGGTCCTAATTCAATTCCCCAATAGATGGGTTAAGGGGATCATTGGTGTACTACATATCCTTGCTTTCATATGAAACCTTCTTTCTATAAGTAAATTTAACGATTCAGGTGTGCAGGTTGTTTTCTCAAGTGGAGGGGCAATATGGTGAGAATGATTATGGTACTTGCTAAGGGTGTCCACATAGACACTCTATTTTAACTAAATGCATGCACAATTTAGTGTAATAGCTCTTTTGTTCTTGCAATGAAGAGATCTACAAAATATACAACTTCACTGTTGAAACTAGCCACAAAAGGAGTGTTGTATCTACTTCTGAAGATTTTTCTTTCTAGGTACATAAGGGTGCCCATGCTCGAGAGACTAAGCTACCTTGAGAACACAATGTTATTGCACTAGAGGATGGGCCACATAGGTCAAAAGGCCCTGAAAATAAAAACCTCGTTGAGGGGTTAAATTATTCTAATCTTAAATTTTATTTTTGTGAGCATTGTGTATATGGAAAATAGAACTACATTCAGTCTTACTCTATTTCTCATAAATCTTCTAGGGCATTGGACTTAATCCATTCTAATGTATTTGGTCTTGTTAATGTTCCTTTAATTTCTAAATTTGTATATTATTTATCTTTCATTGATGACTACAGCAGAAGGACATGGGTATATTTCCTTAAAAGTAAATCTAAAGTCTTAAGTCATTTTAAAGATTAATGCTCTTGTAGAGAATTAGACTAGTAGGAAGATTAAGGTTTTGAGGATTGATAATGGCAGTGAGTTTTGTTTAACAAATTTTGATAGTTTTGGTAAGGGTCACAAGATAGAGAGACATAATAAAACTATGTACACCCCTTAACAAAATGGAATTTCAAAAAGAATGAGTAGGATGTTGATGGAGAGGGATAGGAGTATGCTCAGTGGATCTAGCTTGGAACAAAAAATTTGGGTAAAAGTAGTTGCCAATTACATGTTTAACGAGTCTCTTACATCATCTTTTATTGAGAAGACACCTTCGGAGGTGTGGTTAGGAAAAAAAAATTCATTGAGACATCTTCAAGTCTTTAGTTATGAGGCATATGCACATGTGCCTAGGGAGAAGCAACCTAAGTTGGAGAACAAGGCTATAAAGTGTATCTTCATTGGATGTAGCATCGATATGAAATGATACAAGCTTGGGATCCTATGGCTAAAAAAGTTTTGTATAGACGGGTTATCTTTAGAGATATAAAACCTTCTTCCATAGTATTATAGCCAAAGAAGGATGAAAAAAAGATGTGGTTCAACCACCTCCAAAGACCGAGAAGGTTAAACCAAAAGTCCACAAAGGACCTAAAGAAGAGGAGATCTTAGATAGTTCAAAGAGTTTTGAAGAAGAGATAGAACCTCCACCCTAGTCATTGAGGAGATCCATTTGGCAAAGAGAATAACTAGACATATATACTCTTAATTAGAGATGTATTTTTGCTTTGATTATTAACATTGACTAACCTAGGACTATGAAGGAGGATGTGGGTATGGATGATGTAGTCTTGGAAAGTGTCCATGGATGAGGAGATGGTTTGACAAATGGGACTTAGTAGCTTTGCTTAATGGATGGAAACCTATTAGATGCAAATGGGTGTTCAAAAGAAATATCAATTCAGATGGTAGTGTTGCGAAGAACAAGGTGAGATTGGTTATGAAGGGATATTTCCAAATTGAGGGAATTGATTATGGTGAGATTTTCTCTCTAGTTGCTAAGCCAACATTCATTCTATTCTTATTATCTATTGCAACAAGTTTTGATATTAAGGTTGAGAAAATGGATGTGAAAATAACTTTCCTTCTGGTGGTGCCTGCATGAACATTCAGGTTTCTAGCATTTAAATATGCAGGGACCTTCCCCAAAAAGTCTAAAAAATCTAACACTTTCGGCCTCTGCAGTTGGAAAAATCCCAAAATCAGTTAAGGTGCAAGTGTCTTTATATATACAAGGGTGTTTGTATATACATGCTGGTCAAATGTGCAATTGGCAGGTCAGAAATTTCTATCGGCCTTTGAAAAAGTGAGTTATATGCATTTCTGAATGCATATCGGGCTAAGGAATGTGCATATACAAAGGGAGAATCTTTCGCAGATTCCCAGAATATTCCCAGTTTGTATATCGGGTTGCATGTTGAGATACAAAGAAAAAATATACAAGGACGCACATATGTTTGCTACAGTGAAAAGGAAAGCATGCAAAAGGTTGTCACTAGATGAATGTATATTGGTGGCAAAATACAAGGAAAAATATACAAGGATGGAAGATACATTGATGGCATATTCCAGGAAAGATTCGCTGTTTGTATGCAGGGGTGAATGTATGTTCGGATATACAATGGTCACATATAAGCAAAGGATGATGGGGCCCGTGGATATACAAAATCCAGATTTGAAAGTTTTTCAAATCCGATGGATAAGTGGTAGGGGTCCGTTGTATGTATATCACATTTGTATGATGCGATATGCAGGGAAATGTACAAGCGCATATATACAAGGCCTGGACGTGAAGGGAGAATGCAATGTAGCTCATGAGGTATTGAAATCAACAGTTTGCATGTATGTTGGGTTTGTATATGCAACATACAACCTGATATACAAAGGAAAGACATACAACTCGGACGCGATGGAGGAGTGAAATACAGTGAGTGAAATTTGAAGTCCGCAGCTTGTATGTATGTGTGTGTTGTATATCGTGGATATACAAAGGAAAGATATGCAAGCCGAACCCAAGTAGTTTTTCAATTTATTCTAAACTGGCATGAGGTCCTCCTTGTATATTAAGTTGTTGCATGTATATGCATTTTGCATATACAAGGGATTTTGAAAGGCGAACAATGGCGATTGTATATGCATCCGTTCTTGCATATACAAGGGCGAATTGGTAAAATGGTGAAGGCGAAAAGTCAACGATAGGAACATGGAGTGCCTACATGGCACGTAATCATTGGTTGGTGACTTTTCATTGTTTTTTGAGTGTCGTTAATCCTGGCGATGGGAGTGATCGACGGCCATGTTTTGAACCTGCAGCGAAGGATTTTTCCTGGGCGTGTACAGCCGTTTTTGGGCAGGAATGCTCCAGTTGCATCTGCTGCTACATTCCAGGAAGGGGCTGCGAGTAGTTGAGCCGTTAATGGCAACATACAGAGGCATGGGCCGATGGTTGAACGACCAACTACCAGGTTTATGATGAAAATCTTTGAACAGCGGTGCAGATCACGAGCTCACCTGCTCTCTTCCTCTGTTTCCCGGCTGCATTGATTATTTTGAGCGCCAATATGAAGATGCATTGTATCTGGTAGATTTTTGATTTGCCTTGTAATTAATTTGCTGGAGGTACAGTTTGGCTATATGAGGGGCAAACTGTGTCATTCATTGGTTGTTGAAGACTTGGGCAATTTTTTTTGCGAATAACAAAATACAGAGCATTTCATGTCTGTTGTATCTCTATGGAGTTTATGAGTTGCATCTGAAGTGTATCTTGTACATATATTTAGTTTCTTGTCATTGTATATGAAAAATGCATTATTGCATGTGTTTATCTGTCTGTCTCCATTTGTTGTATGCATTTTCTTCTTTTGAATTTGGTTGCTAAGGGTTTCTCATATTCTAGGGTATAGTCTTGTTGTACCACATGCTTAATCTGTAACTTCCATTCAAGGAGTGGATTAAATCATTTTAGGTTGAGTGTGGAGGAGATTGTATGTCAGCTGGGATATCCATAAGCAGAGACAGTTAAATACCCATTCTTGGGTGATGTTTGTAAGGCAAGCATCAATCTAACCCCTTGAAACTCGAATGCCAGTTGCAAGCCATTCTTATGTATACGTCTAGTTGACTCCTTGCCCTGAGATAGGCACCGGTCTGCCCTTGTGAAGTAGTTATGATCCAAAACCCCTGTCTTGCATCCAAACCATCAAACCAACCATTCCATAATTTCAACCTGTTAGTTGTAGGTGTAGAATTAGGAACCCCCTACATGCTCTCAGCCTAAACCAGACAAATATGTCCAAGAATGTTGCTAACCTTGTGATTTGTCATACAAATCTTGGTCCACACATGAGAGTATTCTGCCTGTTTTGAAAAGCTAAATCTTTCTGTCATTGGGTGAGTCAAAGTGTCAAATCTTTAGCTAATAGGGATACCCCCCTTAGTGCGGTAGAACCAAAAGTGAAAGGGAGGCAACTCACACAACCTCATGTATTCGTTGGCTGAATCTGCCTGTGCATTAGAACTGGCAAACCCATATGCTGATTCGGAGATAAATACCAATAGATGGCGACTCCGCTGGGGAATTGATAAAAAAGAAGTGTTATATTTTATCCATTCGAGTCACCAACAGATGGCGACTCTGTTGGGGATGAAGGAGTCAAGTGATTTGAGGACTGGAAAATTTAGTTTCCAGTGAAGTTGTTGCAGTAATACCATAAAATGACCATGTGGTGCTCTGCTGGCATGTTGAATCCAGAAAACAAAAGTGCCTTGTTAATTTTATTGTCCTCTCTGTGAGAGGTGGCGACTCTGCAAAAAAGTTTTAGTGCACATGAAAGACTAATGTATGTTATGTGATAAAAGAATGTTCTGTTCAAAGCTTCAGCATTTGGATGAAAAAGGTACTTGGTTTCTTCCCACTTTTATTTGTTGTTTTCTTGCATAAGCTGAATGCTAAAGGGAAGCCCTAGGTTTTAGATAGACATAGGATGTCTACGAGTGAAAGTTATAGGAATCCAAATATGTATTCACCCATACTCAGTCAAGAGGGGGATAAAATGTTGTGTAAAAAGATTGAAGAGATAAAGAATAGGTTGATATCCTTAGAGGCTAGACAGGTCCAGTTAAATAGTGACCCTGTTATGTCTACCAGTCAGAATGATAAACCTCTTGTCAGCTCTTTTGATCCTTTATATGACAAACTAAATTTCTCATGGGTTGATTATCAAGTTGAAAGTATGCCTGCTCAAATTTACAATCAGATGCCTAGATTTAGTGGACATAGTGTGTGTGATGGGGGTGCACATATCCAAAATTTTCACAATTTCATGGAGAAACATTCATTTAGAGATGAGGATATGTGGATGAGGTTTTTTGTTAGATCCTTTGGTGCTAGAGCTAGAGATTGGTATTTGAGCTTTCCAGAAAGATCCTTTGCCTGTTGGGATGAACTCGTTGACTGTTTTAGAAAAGAATTTGCAAGAGAACCTGCTGATCTTGTTACAAGATTAATGGAAATTAGAAAACAAGATAAAGAGGCCAGTATTGATTTCAGTCATAGGTTTGCACTTGCCCTTTCACAAATCCCTGAAGACTTCAGACCTGATACTTTAGCCTACATTGGCATATATTTTGAAGCTTTTGAGAAGGGCTCTAGTGCATTATTGAGGGAATTCAAGATAACAGGTATGCAAATGGCATACAAATTTTTAGAAAGTACAGAAAAAATTAGAAATGAGCACATGCTAAATTCCTTATCCACAGGCTTGGGTGTGAATAACAGTTGTGAGGCTGCAAATGACCAAGTAATCATGGCATCACTTGAAGATAAATGTATAAATGAGAATATAGAAGTTGAGACTGCTATGTTTGAACATAATGCTAACAACAATGCTCAATTAGATTGTTAGCCAATGAATGATGCCAATCAAACGATCAATGTTAACTCCCATTACAAGGTTGAGGTATATGGTTCTGAAAATAATGATGTGGTTATGGACAGCAATGAATACCTATTTGAATGGGTTTGTGGAAATGATTGTGAGTATTGTGCTCAAGATAGAGAAGAAATCAACAAGCAAAGGAGCAATTCCATGTTTGAGTCATTGCCTTTTATTCAGATACATGGAGATGATGAAGAGCAATCAGAGATTGAAACGAGTAGTAGTGCTAAGCTTGATTGTTCTTTATTTGATTATAGTTTTGCTTATGGTACATAGGTTGATACTCCTCCACAGGAGAAATTCATTGGTAATGAAAATGCATGTTCTACTGCCCATGAACCAGTGACATACCATAATGAAGCTGAAACACTTGGATCAGCCCTTTTTGGCACATATGCTGAGGAGGATCTGTTTGAGTATGGTGAAAATCAAGTCACTATTATTGAAGGGGATTCTGAATTCCATCCTAATGAAAGAGAAACCAACATATATCATGAAGGTTATTGCAGGGAGGTACCAGAATCTGAGTTTTTTTCTGTTTGGTGCAATTGAAAGTTGTGTGCAAGAAGTGCACAAATATGGATTTGAGAGCTTTATCTTTGATATGCCAGCTTATGATAAAATGAGGCCTGATGATCCTAGCTATATGGTGGACTATGAGTGTTTTCAGTTTTCTGTCCAGCTGGGAGATCATTTTACAATGCATGTTACTGACGTAGATGATAATATGTGTCATATTTCATATGAGAATGAATTATTTGACAAATATGCATTGTTTATGTTGCTTAATGCTGAGGGCTATGTGCATAAGGTTGACAAGGATAAGCTCAGTGAGATGTTTGAATATGCAAATGACAAGGGTTGTTTGTGGGTAAATCATAGCAGCATCTTCAGGCCTGACCAAGTGAGATCAGAAGAAAATCAAGTGTTTGACAAAGGAAAATTCTAGTTTTTCCTTTTTGGTGGCCCTGGGCCACCAAGTATTTTTTAATAAATGTGTTTTGTGATGTAGGTTGGTGCATGTTCAACTCTATTGCCCAATGGATAAGGCACTAGTCTGCATCATAGAGTTCTATGATTCTCGCCATGCCTGCAAGAGGCACGCGTCCCCAGACAGATCCACTAGTGGTGCCTACATGAACATTCAGGTTTCAAGCATTTAAATATGTAGGCACCTTCCCCAAAAAGTCCAAAAAATCTAACACTTTCGGTCTCTGCAGTTGAAAAAATGCCAAAATCAGTTAAGGTGCAAGTGTCTTTGTATATACAAGGGTGTTTGTATATACATGCTGGTCAAATGTGCAATTGGCGGGTCATAAATTTCTATCGGCCTTTGAAAAAGTGAGTTATATGCATTTCTGAATGCATATCGGGCTAAGGAATGTGCATATACAAAGGGGGAATCTTTCGTAGATTCCCAAAATATGCCCAATTTGTATATCGGGTTGCATGTTGAGATACAAAGAAAAAATATACAAGGGCGCACATATGTTTGCTACAGTGAAGAGGAAAGCATGCAAAAGGCTGTCGCTAGATGAATGTATATTGGCAGCAACATACAAGGAAAAATATACAAGGATGGAAGATACATTGATGGCATATTCCAGGAAAGATTCGATGTTTGTATGTAGGGGTGAATGTATGTTCGAATATACAATGGTCATATATAAGCAAAGGATGATGGGGCCCGCGGATATACAAAGTCTGGATTTGAAAGTTTTTCAAATCTGATGGATAAGTGGCAGGGGTCCGTTGTATGTATATCACATTTGTATGATGCGATATGCAGGGAAATGTACAAGCGCATATATACAAGGCCTCGACGTGAAGGGAGAATGCAATGTAGCTCATGAGGTATTGAAATCCGCAGTTCGCATGTATGTTGGGTTTGTATATGCAACATACAACCTAATATACAAAGAAAAGACATACAACCCTGACGCGATGGAGGAGTGAAATGCAGTGAGTGAAATTTGAAGTCCGCAGCTTGTATGTATGTGTGTGTTGTATATCGTGGATATACAAAGGAAAGATATGCAAGTCAGACCCGAGTAGTTTTTCAATTTATTCTAAACTGGCATGGGGTTCGCCTTGTATATTAAGCTGTTGCATGTATATGCATTTTGCATAGACAAGGGATTTTGAAAGGCGAACAATGGCGATTGTATATGCATCCATTCTTGCATATACAAGGGCGAATTGGCAAAATGGTGAAGGTGAAAAGTCAGCGATAGGAACATGGAGTGCCTACATGGCACGTAATCATTGGTTGGTGACTTTTCATTGTTTTTTGAGTGCCGTTGATCCTGGCGATGGGAGTGATCGACGACCATGTTTTGAACTTACAACGAAGGATTTTTCCTGAGCGTGTACGGTTGTTTTTGGGCGGGAAGGCTCCAGTTGCATCCGCTGCTACATTCCAGGAAGGGGCTATGGGTAGTTGAGCCGTTAATGGCAACATACAGAGGCATGGGCCAATGGTTAAACGGCCAACTACCAGGTTTATGACAAAAATCTTTAAACGGCGGTGCAGATCCTGAGCTCACCTGCTCTCTTCCTCTATTTTTCGGCTGCATTGATTATTTTGAGCGCCAATCTGAAGATGCATTGTGTCTAGCAGATTTTTGATTTGCCTTGTAATTAATTTGCTGGAGGTACAATTTGGCTATATGAGGGGCAAACTATGTCATTCATTGGTTGTTGAAGACTTGGGCAATTTTTTTGTGTGAATAACGAAATACAAAGCATTTCCTGTCTATTGTATCTTTGTGGAGTTTATGAGTTGCATCTGAAGTGTATCTTGTACATATATTTAGTTTCTTGTCATTGTATATGAAAAATGCATTATTGCATGTGTTTATCTGTCTGTCTCCATTTGTTGTATGCATTTTCTTCTTTTGAATCTGGTTGTTAAGGGTTTCTCAGATTCTAGGGTATAGTCTTGCTGTACCACATGCTTAATCTGTAACTTCCATTCAAGGAGTGGATTAAATCGTTTTATGTTGAGTGTGGAGGAGATTGTATGTCAGCTGGGATATCCATAAGCAAAGACAATTAAATACCCATTCTTGGGTGATGTTTGTAAGGCAAGCATCAATCTAACCCCTTGAAACTCAAATGCCAATTGCAAGCCATTCTTATGTATACGTCTAGTTGACTCCTTGCCCTAAGATAGGCACCGGTCTGCCCTTGTGAAGTAGTTATGATCCAAAACCCCTTGTCTTATATCCAAACCATCAAACCAACCATTCCATAATTTCAACCTGTTAGTTGTAGGAGTAGAATTAGGAACCCCCTGCATGCTCTCAGCCTGAACCAGACAAATATGTCCAAGAATGTTGCTAACCTTGTGATTTGTCATACAAATCTTGGTCCAGACATGAGAGTATTCTGCTTGTTCTAAAAAGCTAAATCTTTCTGTCATTGGGTGAGTCAAAGTGTCAAATATTTAGCTAATAGGGATACCCCCCTTGGTGCGGTAGAACCAGAAGTGAAGGGGAGGCAGCTCACGCAACCTCCTGTATTCGTTGGCCAAATCTGCCTGTGCATTGGAATTGGCAAACCCATATGCTAATTCAGAGATAAATACCAACACTTTCGTGGTGACTTGGAGGAAGAAATTTACATGACACATCCAAAGAACTGCATTAAAAGAGGTACAAAAAAATTGGTTTGTAAGTTGAAGAAATCTTTCTATGATGCAATCACCTATGATGTGGTACCAAAAGTTTGATTCTTTTATGTTGGGATTGGGGTTTCTGAGATCCAAATCAAATCATCACATTTATCATAAGATTTATAATGATCACTTCCTTATTATCACATTATAGATTGATGATATGCTATTTTTGGTAACGGTAAGGACATGATTTATGAATTGAAGTCTCAGCTTTCAACACGGTTTGAGATGAAAGACTCAGAGGTTGCTGATATAATCTTAGGTATAGAGATTAGAAGAGATAGAGCAAATAGAAAACTTTGGTTGGGCTAAAGAAAGTATGTGAACTCGGTGTTGGAAAAATTCAACATGATAGCTTGTAGACCATTATGTGTTCCTATTTTAGTGGCGACTAAGTTATTAGTAGAGTAGTGTCTGACTTCTCCTGGTGAGATGTAGAATATGGATTGAGTGCCTTATGCTAGTGTCACTAAGAGCTTAATGTATGCCATGGTTTGTCCTAGACTAGACATTGCTGAAGTAGTGGGAGTTTTGAGTTGATTCATGGCTAATCTTGGATGAGTACATTGAGATGCAGCGAAGAGGGTCTTCAAATATTTGTGAAGTATCTCTAAATATTACATTTGTTATCATGGTAATTCTATAGGGATCAACATTTAGTGACTATTCATGAATTTGTGGATTTAGATTGTGTTGGGGATGTTGGTAATAGGAGATCCACCAATGAGTATATTTTCACTATGTTTGGTGGAGCAATTAGTTGAATGAGTAAGCAATAAGTTGTGGTTGCTTTATCCACTACAAAAGTAAAGTACATGGAAACTACTTGTGCTTGTAAGGAAATCATATGGCTTAAACATCTATGATCAAATGTGGGCCTGACTCCTGGATTTGTTATAATTTTATATCACTATCAGAGTGCCATATGTTTGGCAAAGAACCTAACCTTTCATGCGAGGATGTTCAAGCATATTGATATCTAGTACCATTTTATTCATGACATGGTAAAGGTGGGAGGGTGATGCTGGAGAAAGTTGACACTTTGCAAAATGTTACAAACACATTAACTAAGTTGGTGAGCACAAGAAACTTCAAGTGATGTTATGAGTCTATGGGCCTCTCAACCCCTAGTAATTAGTTGATAGTGTTGATACTCCATTTGCTCTTACAAGGAGTATGACAAGAGGGAGAATGTTAGGAAATTTGTTTCAACATTGATCCTAATGTTTACAATGTAAAAAATATATTTTTTAGTCTATAGAATTAAAAACTCAATTTCAATGGAATCTGGTGTCATTCAGACATTAGATACTCACTTATTTGGTCCTTAGAAATGACAATGATTTCTTATAATTCTATGGATTTGGGTAGCATCCCTTGTAAAAAGGTTGTTTGAGATCTTATTAGTGAACACAAGCCTGATATCTTCTTTCTTCAAGAAACTAAGCTTTTTGAGGAGGAAATGGCTACCTTATCTTCTAAGATTTGGAAAGGTAGTCCATCTCCGTGTATCAGAGCTCAAGGATATACTAGAGGGCTTGCTTTCTTATGGGATCCTTGCCAACTTACTCCTTCTTGTTGGATTGCAAGAAAACATTCCTTATCTTTGGTGGGTCCCTACTTTGATTCAGGCAAATCTATTTTCCTCACTAATGTGTATGCTCCTACTGATTTTCAAGGTAAGGCTCTTCTTTGGTCACATATTATATTTGTTTGATCCATGGTCTATTTTTCTCCTTGGATTCTATTAAGTGATTTTAATGCTATTCTTATCCTTGATGAGAAACTTTGAGGCTCTAGTTGATTAGACCCCTCTTTTGCTTTGTTCAAAGATAACTTGTCTTTTCTTAATTTGGTGGATGTTAAACTAAGAGGTTGAGTTTTTACTTGGAATAATACAAGATGTGGGATTGCTTCTATTTCTCAAATACTAGATGGGTTTTTAGTCTCTGATTGTTGGGTTGGTGAGAGTTGGGTATCTTCTTCTAACATTTTGTAGTGGAAAGGATCATACCATGGGCCTATCAAATTTTATTCCTCTTTGTTTTCTCTTCCCAAAAGGCCTCCTTTGAAGTTTCAACTAGTATGGCTCGGAGATCAAAATAATCATGAATACATGACCACTTGGTGGTTGGAGGGAAAGCCTCAATCTAGTACTACTATGTATTCTTTCTTCAAGAGACTTTAGTTTGTAAAGTTCAAGCTTAAGTAGTGGAATAGATGTTATTTTGGAAATATTTTTGAAAAAGGCATAGGTTCAAGAAAAATTGGATAGTATCAATTTCTAGATTAAGCAATTTGGAATGACCAAGGATCATCTTCTTGAGGATTCCTTATATTCCAAAGAGCTTAATGAATGGGAGCTCTAGGAGGAGATATTCTAGAAGTAGAAATTAAGAATTGATTGGCTTTAGGAGGGAGATAAGAACACTTCTTTCTTTCATAATTCAGTCAAAGAAATGAGAAGTGGCAATGTTATATTGTCTCTCATCTCAGCTCAAGGAGATTAACTTTCCTCTTTCCAATATATTACTAGGGAAGTTGTAACACATTTTCCCTCCCTATTCATGGAAGATGGCCCCAGTGCTTTGGAAGAGGAACAACTCATTTTGGACTGTATCCCCCCTTTGGTTTTTGAGGATATGAATAATCTACTCATGGGGCTAATTTCTATTTCAAAGAGCTTGAGAAGTTTGTGTTTCAAATGAAGAAAGGCAAATCCCATAGTCCTAATGGTTTCTTGATTGAATTTTTTAGGATTTTTGGGATATTCTAAAACTTGATCTATTGGAGGTTGTTTGGGAATCCCAAGCAATAAGCAACTACTTAAGGCTCTTAATTCTACTCTCTTGGCCTTGATTGTTAAAAAAGAGGGGGCTAATGCTTTAGCTTTATTTCATCCTATTACCCTATGCAACATGTTACATACAAGATTATCACCAAAATTATTGTAGATCACTCAATGTAGATTTTGGCCTCTCTTATTTCTCATGAGTAGGGTGGTTTTGTGAAAGTGATGCAGGAGCATCCATGGTTCAAGAGCAATCTTGCATCAACCAAAAACATTTGCATTTCAGTTTGTTTGCAGTTCAATTTGTTTCTTTTCATTTTCCAAGTTTAGTTTAGGCAATTTAGTCAGTAGTAGTTTCTATATTTTGGTCCGTATTCTATCACAGTTGCATTTCAGATCTTATAGAGCTGGACTTGGCATCTAGAGACATTCATCTACATTATATCTAGAATTCAGAGCATTTGGATCAAGTATTGGAAAGTTATCACTATTAGAAGATTGACTGTTTTCTCAGAACATAGCATTCTGACAGTCTCAGATAATCAGCTAAAGAAGAAGACCTGCGGAGCATTTCACAACTTGTGAAGTTCAAAGACACATCATTTAATGTTGTTTGGTTCATGTTTGACCTTCCTTGAGATCCACACACCATTCCATTCATTTGCAGAGGAACTCTATGCAATTAGGTCTGACCTATCCATGTACACACGTTACAACTCTTCATTGGAGTTTGTGATCTTTCTTGGCTGACACGGAGGAATATTTTATACCAAAGATGATATATATTGATGTAATAGATGCCTAGGAAAGTAGTTATGACCATTAGCATTTGCTCATAGTTTGAATTCTTAGCGAAGGAGCTTCAAAGCTATATCTTGAGCATATTCTGATATTCTATAATCAGGCCTATCAGCCCTAATTGTAAGCCTGCATGATGCCAACTAGTTTGTATTTGAATTCTATGATATACTGAATGATTGAATCTACATTTTGTTCCATATCTTTGAATTGTTTTTGTTGTGTTTACTCTAGCTTCACAGTCTAGATCATTCATTCTATGGACCCTCCTACCGTGACTGCACCAAGTGGTATCAGAGTGAAACTTTGAATCTTTGGGAGTGAATTGAGTGAAATTGGTGAAGGAATTCTGTAAGATCTTGCTGTGGATAGATCACCAAATCTGAGGCAGGTTACTCATGTTGCAACTGATCACTGATTGTGAGGCAATTGTCACCTTGTAGCTCGATCACCGAATTGAGGTAGTTTGCACTTGATCCTAGGAAGAATGTCGCAAAGGAGAGTCCCTGCTGTTGGAACAATGGCTGGTAGGATGGATGAGATGATGGAAATGATGAAAACAATAAGGATTTGATTGGATGCTATCGAGGAAGATAGGCGAAGAGGATTGACACCTAGACCTAACATTGAAAGTGATGATGAAGAGGAATTTCAATCTATGGAACAAATTGGTGAAACCCTAGGAGGCGATGAAGAAGAAGAATCAAATCAAGTAAAGATGTTGTGAGCTATTTCAAAGATTGGAAAGAGACCTAGAGTTGATGTACCAAATCACACTAGCAATTTGAACCCCGAAGAGTTGATTGACTGGATAAATGACATGGAAGAATACTTTGAATATGAAGAAGTTGAAGATTTAGAGAAGGTGAAATTTGCAAAGACAAAGTTGAAAGGACATGCTACTATATGGTGGAAAGAAGTTCAGTTGGATAGAAACAGAAGAGGAAAAGAAAAGATTATAAAGTGAGATATAATGGTGACGAAATTGAAGAATCAGTTTATACCTACTGACTATGAGTTGGAATTATTGAAGAGATTGCAAAACCTGAAACAAAAGGAGAAATCTGTGAAGGAATATACCAAAGAATTTCATAAGATGATCATAAGGATAGGACATAGTGAAGAAAGCAAGGAGAAAATGGCCAGATACATCAATGGACTGAGATTGAACATTCAAGAAGAACTAAGCTTGGTAAGCATGACATCTTTGAAGGAATTTGCCTTGAAAGTTGAAGAGCAGTGGCATGATCAGAGATAGATAGGCAGAGGCGATAAATTTTAGAGAAATAGAACATTTTTTGGAGGAGAGAGATCATTTGCAGAGCAGAATAGACAAGAGAATACATTCAAGAAAGAAGATAGAGATAATAATGCATACTAGAGAGATGACATAAATTTTTACTGTAGAAGAAACCCTAATGCATACCAGAGTGAAGGATACATAAGAGAAGGAAGAGGAATTGAAAGGAGAACATTCAGAGGAACTTGTTTCAAGTGTGGAGGCGAAGGACATAGAGCATTTGAATGTAATCAGTGGAGTACAAGCAAGAGGACAAAGAACAGTGGAAGAACAACCTATGTGGAAGAAGAACGTGTTGGATCACCCAGTTTAGTTGGCAAACCCGAGAAAGGAGAATCACTTGTGATGAGGAGAGTACTATTTCAAGCAGAGACAAATGAAGAACCGTTGCAGAGGAAAAGTTTGTTTAGAACCAGATGCAAATCAGGAGGTAAATGTTGTAAAGTTGTTATTGATAGTGGTAGTTCTGATAACCTAGTTTAAGAGGAAATGGTGACTAAGCTAAAGTTGGAAAGATTGAAACACCCTAAGCCCTATCAGATAGCATGGATTCAAGATGATCATAAGGTACTGGTGAGTGAACAATGTTTGGTGAAATTTCATAGTGGATCTTATCATGATGATAAATTTATATATACATATTAATGATGATGATGACGATATATATATACCACAGAAATCAATCATTAATATATATTAGTATTAAATTATAGAAAGAGAATTTTATAAATGAAATATATCAAATAAATTTGAGGGTTATATATATATATATAATAAATGTAAAAATAATATAATAATACTAATAAATAAAATCAGGGTTATACATCTATATACATATACATATACATATAAAAGAATGTATATCCCTCCTGTAGCTCCATCCATAGCCTTTTCCTACACATAGAATACCCATGAATAATAATAATAATAAGTTATGACAATTCTTGCAAAAGAAAATGCCTAAATGATTGGTGTGAAATTGGAAAGTTAGGTAGGTATATTTGTTTTGGAATCTTCTAATTTGGTCTCAAAGAGAGAAATTATGAATATTTATTTTAAACATGATTTGTTTATTTTTGTTATGTTTCAATACTTATATTAAAAGAATTTTTTTTGGGTAAGGGATTTAAATGTAAGTTTTATTAATTATGTAACTCAATTAAATTTTATATTAAAAAATATTTAGTTGAATTACCATACCTATTGTTGATGATTTTGTTAGATTAATATTCATTCCTCTTTAACATAGAGTTAAATGATTTCTTTTGGGTGAGTTTTAAAATAGAATTTTATCATTAAGTTATGTAAAACAAATCCCTAGAAAATATAAATGTGAGGATTTAAATTTAAATGCATGTATTCAATTATTTAAAATATAATTAAAGTTTAATCATTATGAAATCAAATCCCTATAAAATAGTTAAAGGAATTCCTATTTTATGGCTTATTTTAAGAGATTTGAATTTCCATGTAATATAATTGATAGGTGTGGATATTAATATTTTATTTTTATATTAATTAGAATATTTAGTTAGTAAGTATTATTTAGTTAATTGGTCACTATTATATAGAAATATATTTATTAATTAATTACCATTATTTACTTATTTATAAATTGCCCATATGAACTTCATCTAAGTGAGTACTCTTAATTTATTTTACTGTGGTAAAAAAAATAATAAAAAAATTAATTATGGGTTTTATTAATAGTCATCTTCTCTATGTGTGGTATTTTAGTTTGGCATATAATTTGCAAAGTGATATAAGAGGTGTTTAATTAATTAATAATTAAATTAAAGCTAGATGCATAGTTGAAACTTATAATTAAATTTAGGTTTAATTATTGTCTACTCCAAGGTGTCAATGGATTACTTCTTTAACTTAGGAATGCAAGTAGTGTAACTCCTAGTATAATAATTTTCCAAAAAAAAAGTAGTTGCACTGTGTTTATGTCCATTTATGCATGTGCGTATGAGTGGGCATGACAATCTTATCATGATGAAGTCTTGTGTGATATTATGCCTATGGATGTTTGTCATATCTTGTTGGGTAGACCTTGGCAGTATGATAGAAAAGCTATACATGATGGGAGAAATAATACATACACTATAACAACAAATGGAAAGAGAATTACATTGATTCCTTTGGAGGATGATCCTAAGAGTGAAGTATGTGGGAATGCTAGAATGTATTTGGTAGATGGAAGAAAATTTCTGGATGGTCTGAGACATGAGAATATGTGTTATGCTTTGATCCCTAAGAAACCTGAAACATTGGAGAAGAAGATTGAGTCACAACCGGAGGAGATAACTGAATTGCTAACAGAGTATGAAGATATCATATCAGATAATGTACCTGAGGGATTGCTGCCTATAAGGAGTATCAATCATCACATGGATCTAATACCTGGAGCTAGTTTGCCTAATAAAGCAGCACATAGAATGACACCGACAAAGAATGAAGAATTGAATAGACAGAGACATGAGTTGTTGAGGAAATGTTTGATTAGAGAAAGTTTGAGTTCTTGTGCAGTACCTGTAGTGTTAGCACCGAAGAAAGATGGAGAATGGAGAATGTGTACAGACTCTAGAGCAATAAACAAGATCACAGTTAAGTATAGATTTCCTTTACCTAGGATGGATGATATTATGGATTATTTGAGCGGAGCAAAATATTTCACAAAGATAGATTTGAAGAGTGGATACCATCAGATCAGAATCAAAGAAGGAGATGAATGGAAGACTATTTTTAAGACAAATGAAGGATTGTATGAGTGGTTAGTGATGCCTTTTGGATTGACAAATGCACTGAGTACTTTCATGAGATTGATGAATGGAGTCTTGAAGAAATTCTTGGGTAAGTTTGTTATTGTGTATTTGGATGACATTCTGATTTTCAATAAGACAAAGGAGGAACATTTGCAACACCTTAGACAAGTATTGCAGAGACTGAGAGAAGAGAAATTGTTGATCAACATCAAGAAGTGTAGTTTCATGAATGAAGAATTGGTATACTTGGGATTTGTGATTTTTGCGAAAGGATTAAAGATGGACCCTGAGAAAGTGAGAGCAATTGTTGAATGGCCTACACTGGAGAGCATTGGAGAAGTCAGATTATTTCATGGATTAGCTAGTTTCTACCAAAAATTCATCAGAAATTTTAGTTCAGTTTGTAATCCTATGACAAAGACAAAGAGAGGTGATAGAAAAGATTTCAACTGGACATCAGGAGCAGATAAAAGTTTTGAGTTGTTGAAGCAGAAAGTAATATAGCAACCTGTTTTGGCATTACCAGATTTCAACAAGGTATTTCAAGTAGATTGTGATGCAAGTGGGAATGCAATAGGAGCAATGTTAAGTCAAGAAGGTAGACCTGTAGCATATTTCAGTGAAAAGTTGAATGATGCAAAGAGAAGATATTCAGTTTATGATCAAGAGTTCTATGCCATAATTCAAGCCTTGAAGAAGTGGAGACATTACTTGTTGCCTAAGGAGTTTGTGCTATATTCAACTCATCAAGCTTTGCAATGTTTGAACAATCAAGGAAAGTTGAATCAGAGACACATGAGATGGGTAGAGTTCATGCAGAGTTATACTTTTGTGTTGAAACATAGGAGTGGAAAATCAAACAAAGTTGTTGATACCTTGAGTAGGAGAAGAAACTTATTAACATAAATGAGAATTGAAGTGATAGGATTTGATGAATTAAAGAACCTATATGACGGAGACGCTGATTTTGTAAAACCTTGGAAAGCATGTAAGGAACCTGTTGTGATAGATAGGAGTAAGTGGTTGGACTATTTCATATAGGAAGATATGTTGTTAAGAGGAAATCAGTTATGCATACCTAGAAGTTCAATGAGAGATAATTTGATCAAAGAGAAACACAATGGTGGATTGACAGGACATTTTGGCATTGATAAGATAGTGGCTTTGGTGAGTAAAAACTACTTTTGTTCTCAGATACATAAGGATGTTAGGAAATTTGTGCAGAGTTGCAGAGTTTGTTAAGTTACAAAAAGGAGTAGTCAGAATACTGGATTGTATAAACCTTTGACAGTACTGGAGAGACCTTAGGAAGACATAAACATGAATTTTGTAATGGGATTACCTAAGACACAGAGAGGACATGATTCAATATTTATAGTGTTGGATAGATTTTCAAAGATGGCACATTTCATACCTTGTAAAAAGACAACTAATGCAGTGCATGTAGATGACCTATTTTTCAAGGAGATTGTGAGATTGCATGGATTACTTAAGAGAATAATTTTAGACAGAGACACAAGATTTCTTGGTTACTTTTGGAAGACACTTTGGAAGAAGATGAAGACATATTTGAAGTTCAGTTCAACATTTCATCCATAGACTGATGGACAGACAGAGGTAGTGAATAGGAGTTTGGGAAATTTGTTGAGATGTTTGGTTGGAGAAAAGGTAGGAAGTTGGGATTTGATTCTTTCACAAGTAGAGTTTGCATACAATAATTCAGTGAATAAGAGTACCGGAAGGACACCTTTTGAGATTGTTACTGGAGTAAACCCTAGAGGAATTGCAGAATTGAGAGATATCAATACCGAGGAAAAGAGAAGTGTAGAAGTAAAAGAATTTGCAGAACATATGGAGACAGTACATGATCAGGTGAAGAAGCATCTGGAGGACATGAATAGCAAATATAAGGGACAAGCATATGAGAAAAGAAGACATAAGGAATTTGCAGTTGGAGATGAAGTGATGGTGTACTTGAGAAAAGAAAGATTTCCAGTTGGAACATGTATAACAAGTTGAAGATGAAGAAGTTTGGACCTTGTAGGATACTCAGGAAGTTTGATTTAGGAAATGCATATGAAGTAAAGTTACCGGAGACATTGGGTATATCACCTATTTTCAAAATTGCAGACCTATATTAGCATCATGAAGCATAGTTCAGTGACAACATGGCAGAAGACTTCAAGAAGCAATTACCCCAACAAGCACCAAAGTAGATTGAAGACATTTTGGATAACAGAGATGGATGCAGTATCAGAGGAAGACAATACAAAGAATACCTTGTGAAATGGAAAGGCAGATCGAAAGAAGATTCATCATGGATTTCTCAGGTTGAGGTGGACCGTCTACCCCAGATGTCTGATGTAGGAGCATCCCTGGTTCAAGAGAAATCTTGCATCAACCAAAAACATTTGCATTTTAGTTTGTTTCTTTTCATTTTCCAAGTTCAGTTCAGGTAGTTCAATCAGTAGTAGTTTCTGTATTTTGGTCCGCATTCTACCACAGTTACATTTCAGATCTTGCAGAGTTGGACTTAGCATCTAGAGACATTCATCTACATTATATCTAGAATTCAGAGCATTTGGATCAAGTACTGGAAAGTTATCGCTATCAGAAGATCGACTGTTTTCTTAGAATAGAGCATTCTTGCAGTCTCAGATAATCAACTAAAGAAGAAGACCTGCAGATCATTTCACAACTTGTGAAGTTGAAAGACACATCATTCAATGTTGTTTGGCTCATGGTTGACCTTCCTCGAGATCCGCACACCATTCCATTCATTTGCGGAGGAACTCTATGCAATTAGGTCCAAACTATATGTGTATACACCTTATAGCTCTTCATTGGAGTTTGTAATCTTCCTTGGCCGACATGGAGGAATCTTTTGTATCGAAGATGATATATATTGATGTAATAGATGCCTAGGAAAGTAGTTATGACCATTAGCATTAGCTCATAGTTTTAATTCTTAGCGAAGGAGCTTCAAAGCTATATCTTGAGCATATTAGATGATATTCTATAATTAGGCCTGTGAGCCCTAATTGTAAGCCCGCATGATGCCGACCAGTTTGTATTTGAATTCTATGATATACTGAATGATTGAATCTGCATTTTGTTCCATATCTTTGAGTTGTTTCTGTTATGATTACTCTAGCTACATGGTCTGGACCATTCATTTTGTGGACCCTCCTACCGTGACTAGTGTTGTGCCTTGCACACACGCCCCATTTTGCCAAATGGAGACCCCCTCTTTTGCTTTGGCTTAGAGTCTCAACCTTTCTACCTGATGATGATGAGAAGGTGAAATTGTGCTTAGAATGTAGGATTTGCTTCAAATTTGGGTATTTTGCATGTTTGAAATCATTTGATGCCTTTTAGGATTGATTTGGAGGTGTCTTGAGTGGTCTTGTGCTTGAAAGATAGCCATTTGTTGCCTTTTGTGCTAAAACTAGGTGTTACTGCATTTTGCTCCAAAATCCCATGCCACTAGATATTGCCCTTGAAATTGCTTCTACAAGATGTGTCATGTTGAAATTCCTAGTTTTCAGGTCTTAGAGTTGCAAAATCATGTCAAATTCCACTAGATTTAACTAAGGGGTCCATATGCTTTCACCCTGATACATGTTCCTAAAGCCCTGGTTTGGCTAAGTCTGAAACCTTGAAAAATGGCTAAGTCTAAAATTTGGTGGAACCTCAAAATTCTAGAATCTGCATATGAAATCCTATGGATCTGGAACCTATCTCAAACATCCTAAAAGTATATTTAAAAATATTTAAAGTGTAAGAAATTCACTTATACTTAAATATATTTTTAAATATACTTCCACACAGGGATTGTCAAAATCTGGTGCTAAAATTGCCCCTATTGCACTTAGCACTGAAAAGTCACTTCACTGCCTTGCGCTAAAATTAGATCCTACTGACTTGCGCTAAAATGCAATCCAACTGACCTTATTCACAGCTCACTAAAGTCCGTGCTAACCAAAATCCCCGCTGGCTGCACTTAGCAGAGTTAGTGCCAAAATTGCCGACCACAGACTTGCACTAAAAACAAGACTGACTGACTTTATAACGACATTCAAGATTTGCGCTAGTCGGTCACATAAAAAATCCACGCTGACTTAACACTTTACATCTTGCGCTAAAAACATGGACCACGACCTTGCGTTGAAAATTGCCTTTAGTGACTTTAGTCAGTTGACTTCAAATCTAGCGCCAGGTCGATGGAAGCCAAAACCTGTGCTAGGTAGTGCAAGCTAAAACCAATGCTGAATTCCCTTCTGACTGACTTTTAGTCAGTGACCCCCAAAATCAACGCCAGGTCAGTGACACCCAAAAGTCGTGCTTTTTAACATTTTGGCTTAGAAATTGAGTTTTTCAAGGTACAAATTGGATTTTTTTGATGGATTTGAATTGCGCAACTATTTGTCACATCATGATGGACATTTTTAGTAGGTTTGTGTGGATTTTGGGCATGTTTAATGACAATTAATGCTACTGCACATGAAAAGTTCATACCCCCCAAAAATCCTACTTTTTGCAGAAAAAACTAAAAAAATATGAAATAAAAGTCCCCAAATGGATTCAAATGACCACAAAAACTTCCTAAATCAATATATATGCCAAATGGGTACTTGAAAATGATAAAAAAATGCAGAAAATCATGGGAAAATCACTGGATTTGTGAAGAGGACTATAAGGAAGTGACATTGACAATGCACTGTTTTTGACTGATCCATGACTGCAAATGGACATATTTTGATTCAAAATGATGGGAAATGACTTTTTATGTTGAAATTGCTACTTGGCCTTATCAATTGCAGGTCTGAGATCACAAAGGAGGTTATTGGAGCTGTCTTGGAGGATGAACACACAGAGGTACCTCGCTGACCCAGAGATGCAGAATCGACATTCTATCAACCAAATTGCTGTTGCACATACAAGAGAAAGTTAGTATGATGTCCAAGATGATGGAGATGAGCTACAGGAGCTAAAAGACATAGAAGATCATGCCAAATCACTGTTGTTCCTACAAATCCAGTCCAATGTCCAAGACATGCATATACCTGTTCCAGTAGTCTAGGCATCAAGAATCAGTCCAACAAGCACCCAGTTGGATATACCTTCATGAAAATGTGCCACATACCCTCTTGATCTAGTCAGCACTTGGAATCTCATGAATCCACATCAGCTCATATTTCCAAGTGTCACGTGACTCCATTTTGGCTTTACTAGGCCTTGAAAATAAACTTTTCATCATGTACAACCAAATGGGTATCAATTTTGTCCAGATTTAATGTATTTGCAAGAGCTCTATTTTTTGTCTTTTTCCTAGAGGACAAAAGTAAATCCAAACATGTAACTAACTGCTATATCTCATTAAATGCCATGTAATTTGGACCATTGGTGTTGAAGTTAATCTCCACCGTCCATTAAAAAACTTGATATGGTGCCTTGTCTATAAAAGGGCCATCATTCTCTCATTGTAACAAGTAAGATTTGATACTGAATTGTTGATACTCTGCCAAATTGTGATCAATACAAAGCAAGTTTTGCAGGTTGTTGGGAATTTGTGTTGTGTTATCCTCTTTGGTTTTCATGGTTCATATCAATATGAATTTAATTAGTTGTGCTTTTGCAATGATGGGTAAATGTTAAGATATCTGATGAATGCTTTGGTCCATACTATTAGTGCTTGTTGATTGTAAGTTGATGTGTATATTTAGCCTGGGCCTTGTCATCGAATGCAGTTTGGTTGCATTCCACTAGTTAAGCTACACCATTGTTTTGGTGTTTAATGAGTGAATGCAATTTGAAAATCATAAGGATCCTTTGAAGATTGCAACATTGTGGGGAAACAAGGAATGGTTTATTAAAAGTATTTGTCTATCTGCAACATTTTACCCCATTATGACTGTCACTTAGGATCTCTTATTCCTTCTCTCTCTCCCTTTCTTTTTGCATTTTCTTTACATCAAATTTGTTAGATTTAAGGTTTGAGCAGCATTTCATTGCCCATCTGTTAAAATTTCAGATTTCACAGTCTGAACCACCTAGGGTTTCTGCATGTACATTGTTTTCATCTTTCATAAACTCTGCATTTCATGTAAGACCCCTTGTTGGTATAGCTGGTACATACCAACTGAGATATTCCAAGTACGCTAAGACCTAGCTGTATTATCCTTGGAGTAGTCCTATCTAGGATAGGATACCTTTTTCAAGAGACGTGTGATACCAGCAATCATACCTGCGTTGTTGTATGCTAACACCACCATCAACAACTGCACCAGAAAGGGTGCTAGATCCTTAATGGTATTATTATTGTGGTTGAGGCTATTCATTCCATGTCTAGTTCCAGGAATAAGCTATGTTCATTAAGTTGGACATGTACAAGATCCATACAGGGTTAGATGGTCATTCCTTAAGAATGTTTTATTAGCTTTTGGATTTTTCTCGAGGTGGATTGGCTGGATTATGAGCTATGTGGTGTCTCCTTATTTTTATATTCTTATTAATGGTATCCCCTCTCCTCTTTTCCCTACTTCCAATGGACTTCACCAAGGAGATACTCTATCTCCTTGCTTCTTCATTCTAATTGAAGAAGATTTAGGCACATTGCTCAAGCACCAAAGAGCTAATGACTGCTTCTAGGGTTGGTCTTGGGATTAGTATTTGATTTCACCCCACCTTCAATTTGTGGATGATACTGCTTTGACGGGGGTTACAAAAATATGAGAGGCAACCAACTTCAAGAAAGCTTTAGATATTTATTTGGTTGCTTCTGGTCAACAAATTAATGAGGACGAGGTCCAACATTTTTTTCTTCAATGCTCTTGTACTTATCCAACAAAGAATTATGCAAATTTTACAATTTAGAATAGGGAATGTCTCTTTAGATTATCTAGGAATTCCCTCACCTACTAGAAGTCCCAAAAAAGATCAGTGGAAGAGGATCCTAGATAGATTTCAAATGAGGGTTAGTAATTGGAATTTTAGGTGGTTGTCTTTTGTTGGTCGATTGACATTGTTAAAATATATTTTGCATGTTATTTCTATTTATATATTCTTAGTGCTATTGACCATTAAAATCTTTCTCAAGGAATTTTAAACTCATTCTAGTAAAATTTTATGGGCAAGGAATTTGGATTCCCAAAAATAGAGTTTGATAAGTTGGGATCAAGTCTACAAACCTAAGCAATATGGTGGCCTTGGGCTTACATGGTCTGAGCTCAATAGGTAAGCCCTAGATGCCAAATTGTACTAGAGATGGTGCAAGCATATAGAGCAACCTTGGGCTAGAATCATTACTACCATTAACTTCAAGTATTTGGGAGGAGTTATTGAAGAGGATGTTCCTCAAATGGATATGAGTGGGAAAGGTTTAATGGTTTGGAACACCATTATGAAGGGGATTTAGATTGTTAAAGGTCTTTTTTGGATTATCAAAAATAGTCATAGAGCTCTTTTTTGAAATTATTCTTAGGACCTCCATCCACAAATCCTCTCTTCCTCCCCCCTTCTTTAGCCCTTGAGTGCAAGTTTTTAGGCAGTGGGGTGTTCAAAGGTTGTTAAGTTTTAGAGCTCTATCCATTTGGGAAATTCTCAGTTATATCATTGGAAGGACTCTAGTAGCTGGCCTAGGGGAATGTCTAAAGTTTGAGCTACTCTTTCCTCCATTCTTGTCGATTGGCCATGCTATTCCTTAGAGGGAACTAATATTCTTATGTGGGGTCATGACCCTAAAGGAGCTTATTTGGCTACTCTTGGTTACCAATTTTTGGAGCACAAGAAAGATGTGAGTTGAGACTTTCCTTGGTGGAGTAAAATTTGGAATAAATTTAGTTGGTCCAAGTGCAATTTCTTTATTTGGCTATTGTGTTAGAACAAATGTCTCACCTAGAGCAATATTAGAAAGAGAGAATTTCAAGACCCTTCTAAATGTGTGTTGTGTGGCAATAGTGAAGAAAGTGTTGCTCACCTTTTCTTCTAGTGTTCCTTCTCCTTGGGCATTTGGGTGCAATGGTGGTAGTAATGGAACCAACCTATCATTCATTCTACTTCTTTATCTAAGTTCTGGGTAAGCTTGGGTTGTCCTCCTCTATTAACTTCTTTCATTTTTGTTACCTGGGATCTTGGCCCCATTTTTATTCTTTGGTAGATCTAGTTAGAGTGAATTGTCAGATTTTTGAAGGTCACCAAAGTCTAATCATGCAGGTTTGGTAGAAGATCATGGATTTAGTCAAAGAAACTATTTTTAGCTAAATATTCTTTTGAAGAGACTATCTCTGATTATTCTCATCTCTCAAGACTCCTAGAGCTATCACCCTCAATTGCTACCTAGAATCGGTTTGGATCTGGTTTGAAGGCTTCTAGGAAGGTGAATAGGATTGGTAAGTGGTCTTTGCCCCACTTGGTTTTATAAAAAATAATATTGATGGATCTTCCTAGGGAAACCTAGGTGTTTTTGGGATTGTTGGGCTTGGCTATGATAGTGATGGGACAACTCTTTTTTCTTTTCTTCAGCTATAGGGATCGACACCAATAATCTAATGGAAGATTAAGCCATTCTCGTGGCTCTTAAGAGATATTGTGAGTTGGGGTGGAAGAAGGTTATATGTGAAATAGGTTCCATTATCTTGGTGTCTCTTTTGAATAAGGCAAGTATTTAGGAGTCCTCTTAGAGGTTGGATTCTTTGGATGAACAAATCCTTCACCTCACTTCAAGTATTGAGGATATATCTTTTGTTCATATCTCCAAAGAATGGAATCAGTAGTAGACTACCTTACTAAATGGGTTTTAGAGGATAATCATAATTGACATGTTTCTGAGTTGGGGTCTTTATCATCTAATAAATCTTCATAGCTTCCCCAACTTATTCTTAATGACCAGCCTTGAGTCTCCTCATTTTTTTTCACTTTTCTTGAAGGTGTTAGTGTTTTCTTCTTCCTAGCTACCTCCTTTAGAAGTTTTCTTCCAAACTCACAACCTTGACTCTCTTGTTGAATGGGTTTGCTTCCTCTTTTTTTGTAGAAGGGGGGATAAGAGGATTTATTCTATGAAAGATTATGGCAGCCAATTGATCTTATATGGTTTCTATTGGAAGAAGGATAGTGGCAAACCACCTTGGGTTTTTCATCTTCTTTCCTTAATTGCCATTTAGAAATCTCTATGTTGTAAATTGTGTATGTTCTTTTAATAAAGTTCTCTTTTTACCCCCCCAAAAGACTCAATTATTGGGCTATAGATGTTATTTTAGGCCCTAAAATTAATTTTAGGTTGTTCAAAATTGCCTCTAGTGATTATTGGTATGTAGATCTCTTCAAGTTTTAGAATTTAAAAAAAATGAGCCCAAATGGCCTCACAGGTCAAAAGTTATGGCCTCTAGAAGTTGGGCCTCCTACATTGGAAATGTAAAAACATCCATGATACATAAAAGAGTTGTAAGATTTATTTACACTTGTTGACCAACTTATGATACATGTTATGACACATCATAAGGCACCTTTGAATGGAGATAATGGAGCCAAAATAGATCTCCCACGTTGGTGAGTGGATTATGATGAGCTTATGATGGGTGGAAGGAATATGATATTTTTAGCCTATGGACTGTTAGATTTCTAATTAGAGATTTGGGTGCCCTTTATAGGAGTATCACCAACAAGAGATTTAGAGTATATCTAGTAGCATAATAGTACCTATAAAACTCACTATCAAAACCTCCATCTCAAGCTCCCAATAAATAGGAGACTCAATACATGAACCCATCAAATGGTAGTTTAGGAAACCATGAGCTAAAACCACCCAAGATTTGGCATACTATTATGCTGCTAGATATACTCAAAATCTCTTGTTGGTGATACTCCTATAAAGGCTTTGACTCTGTAAGTGTATTAAAACATTTATTACTTAATAACGCATTGAGTTGCTTTGAAATGTGGGTTTTTCTCCCAAAAGGATTTTCCCACGTAAAGCATTGTGTTATGGTATATTACTTTTATGTTTAATTCCTTGTACTTGTATGATTTATTTAATTTTTCCACATACCTCTTCTCATAGATTAGTGTAGGAAGCATATTCTACACCTCCATTTCATTTCACCAAATAGTTATATAGAAATTCTATTTCTATTTAACGTTTCTAATTACATTAAAGCATACCCAAGACTACTTGATTGATGTAATCAAGTATAATATAGTTAATTACAAAGTGAAAGGAAACCCTTCTCAATATTATACAAGAGGTAATATAGCCCAAGACTCCCAAGAGATCCTCGAAGGGAAGCCTAAACTCTATAGAGCTCAAAAAGATGAAAACCCAAATGCTTGAATTTCTTCTTTGTCCATGAGTTTGTGTTTTTATCCCATTTGTGATGGTTTTAAACATTGGTGAATTTTTATCCTTTGTACTTTTGTCATCAATTAAAATTCCAAGTTATTGAAATACTAGGATGGTTTCAACCTAATTAGAAACTATCACCAATGCAATTTTTCCATTTATCATTAAAGTCCCTTAGTTTCTAGACCATTCAATTTCTTTTTATTTGTCTTTACTTTCTAGTTTCTCATCAATTCTTTATTCGATCTTTTCCTTATAGGATTGGAGAATTATGTCATGTCTTGTAATTAGGAAGGCTTCAAGAATGAGTCATGGTGGATAAGATACCCATTTACTATTTTTTGACCTAATATTGGATCATACCTCCCCAATTATAAGGTTCTTAGTCCCTAAAATCTAGCAAAACAATAGATGGATATTATTTCCCTCACCATTTTTTTGGTATAACACATCACTTTGATCACATTTTAACCTTTCATATCTGTAGACTTCATCTCCTATAGCCTTCAACCTAGTTCTTTCTTTGTTGCGACCCCATGGAGTTCCTAAGTTGTTGTGGAAGAGCAGAGGGTGCCACGTGTCGTAGCGGCGCAAGTTCTAAAGCCCGCGGGGTCTTTTCCTTTTAAAGTTATGCAAGGGCGCAACATGGCAACCTAAACGAGTGATAGTCTAAAATGCGTTGGGATTCACTTTTCCTTTTATGATATATCTCCGTGTTAGCCACATGTCAACATGGAACAATTTCTTTCAAAAGTAGAGGCAAAGCTTTCTACAAGTTGTGCCATCTCACCACGTGTCTAGCTTGCTTTCTGTTCAGAAAAAGGCACTAAGGTTTTATTTAGCAATGCACAAAGGCAACGGAGAAAGCCATGTGTTTGTAGGGTGCAAGTTGGAGGTTCTCCAAAACTCAGGGAGTTTTCTCAGTGCGCTATTGGTTATTTTTGGGAAAAAGCTACTTGCGGAGGAAACAGGAAGCTGCCACGTGTTTCGATAGCGGGGGTATCACGCACCACATTTCTCAGTGGTTTCAAGATAGATGGCTTTACAACAAGGTAGTGGAGAAGGGAAGGTGTCACTACAACTTCCAAAAGTGGAGGCACGCATATCCTTTCAGGTAGCAGTTGCAGTGGCTACCATGAGGGAGCCTCATGGGCAATTTGGGAATCTTTTCAGTTGCGCTCTCTCTCTCTCTCTGAGAGTTTTCCATAAAGGGGAGCATTCACATTAGAAGGAGGGTTCATCACTTTGGAAAATAAGAGTTTTCATATCTTGGCAATCATTTTTCTTATTGTAATATATCTTGAGACCTTAGCATTTTTAAGTTGTTGAATAGAAATCTAAGACATCAACTGTGCAATTTTTTGCCTCTATGATGTGTTATTTTCTATTAAATTTGATTAGTATATCACTCTGTGTCTATTCAAGAATAGTTATAATCATTTACTATCGTGCTTCATGCTTTTATAAGTTCAGTTTATATGATGATTATGGCATTTTGAACCATGTCTAGTACTCTTTCAAAATAAAAACTAGAACTATACTATGCTAACTGGTGAATGAATTATCTCAAGTTTCAATGTTTCCCCTTAGTTTAGACTTGTTTTAATAGTTTTTCTCTTCCCTTTTCCCCCCTAGCGAACATACTGAAGAGCTGACTTCTAAAATCCTGGAGGTTGTTCTGTAGAGTGCATTCTAGTCTTCCATTTGTAGAACCTCCCATAGGTTGTCTCTAAGTGTCCCTTTTAGAGATCAACAATTCTTTTTTGGCATGCCCGATGGGACCTATATCTTCTAGTTCAGAAGCTAGTTTATGAGCCAAAGGCCTTTTACAAGGTCATTAGCAGCAAACACTCTCAGACTACTCTTACCACCATTGGTGGCGGTAGGATGATAGAAAGCTGCAAAAGGTAGAGCTCAAGCGCAGGCTTAGATACAACCAATGCTGACAAGTATGGCTATTTACCTGCCTAGGAATTTTGTCAAGTGGAATAGCGATAGCCTGCTCATCCCTCTGGTTCCTCCTGTAGTATGGGACCCAATCCTTGCCAATGCTTTAAAGGCACTCCCTAAGTTCGCTGGAGAAGGTTTTAAGACGTCTGTGGAACATCTTCAAGATGTATCTGATGTTTGCACTATCCATCATGTTACACAACAAAATGTAGCGCTTAGACTGCTTGCATATTCCTTTAAAGGGAAGGCCCAAGACTTGTATAGATCATTGCCTGCTAATTCTATCACTACCTAGGACCAGTTGGGAAACCATTTCTTTGCATGGTTCATGGAGAAAGGGGACCGATAATTTTTGTTGCAGCAGCTAATAACCATTAAGAGAGCGCCACAAGAGGCTATCATGGATTTTAACACTAGGTTTCACAAGACTTGACAGAGGATCCCAATGGCAACCTGACCCCTAGCAGACATGGTGTTTGTCTTCTCAACTTTGACATAGCTATGATGATTCATTCGTTGGGAGGGAAAACACTCCTGGAAGCCTATGACCAAGCCGTCAGAGTAGAGAACAACCTGGTAGACACTAGAAAGCTACCACCATGGCTACCCATACCGGTACTTCTTGAAATATCACCCCAGTTACTAGAGGACATGCTCCAAGTACATCTGCCACACCGCCTTCCATGTATGTATACCCTAATGCTTAGGCAGGTGCCTCCACCTCATCTACACTAGCCACAGAGATGAACGACATGAAGAGCTTGTTGTGGAAAATTTCTAATGAGATAATCAACCTCAAAAGGCAACAAACAATGCCCCAAAGCCCCCTTATCAAAATTACCAAGGCGGGAGGCCTCCTTTCCAACATAATCAGTATCAAGGAGGTTCACAAACATATAATCAAGCTCAGCCTCCAAATCAAATAGTGCCAGTCCCGACTCCACTCCAGATGATACCTTTGAATTAGAGTCAAGAGCTAATAGTTGGCAAGAACAACTTAGTAGATGATGTGAATGCATGGTGCTTCCCTTGCAACGCCACACATATGCCTCACAATTGCCCTAGGGGCAACCTTCAACAAAAAATAACAGAGTAACGGAGCTAGGGACTTACACCTGACACAGGAGTTTACTCCTACCAATCCTCGGGGGTAGAAAGCATTGTGCTTGTGGCCCAAGTCCAAGGAATGTCCCTTGAGAAAGAAGGAGAAATTTCCCCGGACCACCCGCTTTTCTCCTGGATGGAAGAAGATGCAGTTTTTACTAATGAGGCCTTCCCACTAAAGGCCTTGCAGGTTCAATTTGATTATAACACCCACTCTAAGAGGAGACTTACTGGAGAGCCTATACCTCAAGACCAACAACCCAAGCCACTTTTTGAAAGGAGTTCCAACTCACTGGTGGTGATCTAACCCTTCCAAAAGTCAAAAGAAGCATTCCCTTACAAGTTGAAAGAGCTGAAGATGCAACCGCTCAGATCACTCAATGTGGTCAAAGAATTGAAGAAGGCTCCTGCCAATGTGTCCCTATGGGATATTCTGGCCATTCTGGAACATAAATCATTACTATTGGAAGCTCTTGAAGGGCATGAAAAGCCAATGCAATTGGAGATGACTCTGGAATGCACTCAGACAAAAGACAAAGAGTTGACTACAAGAGCGCAAAGCGTGTCGAGACGGGCAGGCGAAACGTTCACAAACTCAAGAGATGAGACAACAAAGAAAGAGGTAGGTAAGCCAAAACCTACTCCCTTTTTCCTAAATCTGATTATAGGGAATAAACTACTGCATAATTCCATGATCAACTCAGATGCTAGCACCACGGTCATGCCTAAATAGATAGTGGATGCATTGAAATTACAATATGAGCCTTTAGATAAGGGAGTTATGCAGCTAGACGAGAGGAAGGTTCAAACCCTAGGGATAATCAGAAGTCTCCCACTGATCCTATTCTCATGCCCCAACATCACAGTGTCTCAAGAAGTAGTCATAATAAATATCCCCCTATTTTTGGCTTATGCTTATCCTGATATTTTACTACAAAGATTGGAGGGTATTTGTCTCTTGATTGGTCTAACCTGATTTTAAGGACTAAGTATGGATCTAAAATGAAGGTGCTATTTGAACCACTACACACGAAGCATATAGCAGATGAAGCCATGATAAACTTTGAACCTACCCATACATATTTCTCTAAGGATGAGATGTATCATGTAGAACTTCTTGAAGATGAATAAGTGACCAGAGAAAGAAGTCAAGAAGAGGAAGCCCTGATCAATGCTTTCATACAAGATGACTCCTTCAGTAATTACCATGCCACCAGCCTTGGAACCTATGTAATCTATGATGAGGACTAGATCATCCCTCAGGTCACTAAGAGCCAAGGCACTCATGATAGAAGTCTTGATGATGAATTCGGCCTATGAACTCTACACTTTGATGGAGTGAGGTGCAAGAATGGTTTGGGAGCTAGAATTTGACTAGTATCTCTTGACGGAGAAGAAAGCCTCTAGGCTTTCCACTTCCAATTCACTTGCACCAACAACGGGGCTGAGTATGAAGGCTTGGTCCAAGGCCTTAGTCTAGCAGAATGAATGGGAGTAAAGCAGTTGAGAGTTTTTGGTGACTCCAAATTGGTAATAAAGCAAGTGAGAGGAACTTCAGTAGCAAAAAACATGCAGATGTGATCCTACCGCCATAGGGTATGGGACCTGATTGAAGGATTTGAAGCCTTCAATATTGAAGTAATCCTAAGGTCTTAGAACATAGACCCTGATAGATTGACTACGATTGGATTGCAATTTGGTGTAGTTGCAGACCTCTAGGCTAATAAACATTTAGTGCAGGTAATTGTGAGACCAGCTATTCCTGACAATGATCAAAATTGGCAAGTTTTCAAGAACGACGACTAGATTGCCATGTTTATTCAGCAATCCTATGAGTTTTCAGAACAACTACATCCAAAGTTCAAAGAAGCTTATGAAGAAAAAATCATTCAGCTTAAAATAAATAAGCTCCTGAAAGGTTTGATCACACTAGAAAACTTGTTTGATTGCGATGATGGTAGAAACGAAAAAGGAAAGTTTGTTGCAAATAAAGGCGATTATGTTGATCTTGATATCAGAGGTGGTAGGAAATTGAAAGTCAGGAAAGATGTCCTGCAAAAAGACAAAGAAAGGCTAATATCCTTTTGTGACAAATATGACAGAGCAATGGCTTGGACATATGATGATCTCAAGGTATATGATCGCAATGTGATCTAGCATACCATTGATATGATTGAAGAGGCCAAAGCTATCCGCTAGAAGTAAAGGCCAATCAATCTGAGGATAGAGTCTTTGATGGCCCAGGAGCTAAGGAAGCTTATTGATTCAAAAATAATATACCCGATCAAGCATTCTACTTGGGTATCCAACTTGGTCCCCGTCTGAAAGAAAGATGGAGACATTAGGTTATCCATGGACTTCAGGGATTTAAACAAGGCATCTTTGAAAGATCATTACCCATTACCTTCCATGGAGCAGATCCTGCAAACTATTGCAGGTTCTGAAATGTTTTCCTTGCTAGATGGCTTGTACGAATACAACTAGATCTGGGTAAAAGAAGACCAACACAAGACCACATTCATAGCCAAGTGGGGAACCTTCACATATTCTAAAATTCCCTTCGGCCTCTCCAACATGGGAGCTACCTTCCAATGAGCAATGGACATCGCCTTCAAGGGCCTGATCAATGTGATCGTACTTATATACCTGGATGACCTTACAATTTTCTCTCAAGGGAGGGTCATTTTGATCATTTGGAGAAGGTTTTCTAGAGATGCCAAGAGTTCAGAGTATCCTTAAACCCCAAAAAATGTGTGTTCAGAGTTCCGTAAGGAAAGATGCTTGGATATGTGTATCTAAAGAAGGGATATCTATAGACCACGAAAGAGTACAAGCTATCAAGGGATTGCCCCTACTTGTGAACAAGAAAGGAGACCAATCTTTCCTTGGAAAGATTGATTTCATCAACAAATTCATATCTAACTTCTTTGGACTGGTTAGACCAATTACTATCATGTTGAGGAAAGATCAATCTTTTAAATGGACTCCTGAAGCAAGATCGACTTTTGGAGAGATCAAAGAAGCAAATTCTTCAGCTTTGGTATTGGTCAATCCTGATTTTTCAAAAGACTTCATCATGTATGTTTACGGTAGTGAACATAGTGTTGCTTCAGTGCTAACATAGAAAGATGCCGAAATGAAGGGAGAACACCCCATTGCCTTCCATTCAAAGACCTTGTTGGAATATGAGGCTAAATATAATTTCGTGGAGAGGTAGGCATTTGCTATAGTGAAAGGTCTAAAGAAATTCAGACTCCTGATAGCAATAAGCAAAATAATGATTTATGTTGCACATTCAAGTGTCTGGGAATATATCATGGAAGGAGATATCACCAATAAGAGAGCAAATTAGATCACCAAGATTTTGGAATATGATGTAGAGGTTAGATATACGAAAGTAATCTAAGGAAGGGGACTCTATGAATACTTGACACATGCAACTAAATGTCTAATTAAAGAAGAAATTCTAGATAAAGTTTTGAAAAATCAATTTGAATCAGTGGGGTCATGGGTTGTAGATAGAGTCTGATTCATGGAAATTGGTAAGTACCCCAACAGCCTTCCTTCTCATAAAAGGAGATTCTATAGATTATAGGGGATCAATTACGCTTTAATTGAAGGAGTCCTATTTAAAAGGAACTTTGATGGAGTATTCCTTCAATGTGGATAGACTCCAAGCAACCAAAATCCTACACGAGTTCCACAACAACCTCGCAGGTGGTCATTTATTCGTAAAAACAACTGCAACCAAAATCATGCGTGCAGGATATTATTGGCCGACTCTGTTCTTGGATTGCCATGATCTAGCCAGGAAAGGTTAGCAGGGCCAATTCTTCATTGGAAAATGCAAGAATTCAACCATGCCTTTGAATTCAATCGTGGTTGATGAACCTTTTGCTTAGTGGGGGCTTAGACTTCATAGGAGTGATCAATCTATCATCCAATTCTGGGCATAAATGGATCCTTACAACAACTAACTACTTCACCAAGCGATCAGAGGTAGTTCCTCTGATGAACGCAACAGAAAGTGAGATCCTCAACTTCATAGAAGAATTGGTGGCACATTTCAGTTCCCTAAAAACCATCATTTTAGATAATGTGAGGGCTTTCCTGGGCTATAGAATGTCAGAATTTTCACTCAAAAACAAGATCTTTCTCAAGACCTCGTCTAACTATTATCTGCAGGGCAACAGGCTAGTAGAATCCACAAACAAGAATTTGATCAGACTCATCAAATGGATAGGTGTGGACCATCAGAGAGAATGGCACAAGCACTTGTGAATGGCACTTTGGGTTGACCAAATCACTCCCAAGCGGGTTTTAAAATCGTCTCCATATGAGTTAGTTTATGGGAAGGAGATCATGTTGCCAATCTCTATGGAAATCCTAGCATTACAATTGCTTAAGTCTTTGGAAATCAAGGAGAACAACGTTACGGAGGTAAGGCTAGCAGAATTACTCAGTGTCTAGGAAACTAGAGAGAATGCTCACAACGCCATGATCAAACACCAACAGGTAGTCAAAAGATGGTTCGACAAAAAGGCATCTGATCTAGGTTTTTGCGAGGGAGATTTAGTCTTGAAATATGATGAACAAACCGCTAAGCCGGGTCAACATGCCAAATTTGATTTGTTGTGTAAAGGCCCTTTCTATGTTACCAGCTACAAAGAGAGCAATGTGTTTGAACTTGAAGATTTGGAGGGAAATGCTCTCAGGATTCCGGTGAATGGGATCCATCTCAAGCATTTTAATTAATGTTGTGTCTCTATTGGGTTCCTTTGTAAATAGTTAGCTAGTTTTCTTTCACCCTTGTTGTTTCCCTTTAATAAGCACCTTATGCGCATGCTTTTGGTTTTGAACTAGGTGTCCCACCAGCTCAGCTTTCGACAGCTGGGTATTTATGAGGAGATGTCCCCAAACGACCACTTTGGGGGCCACATTTAATACTACTTGCCATGTGTCCCCCCTTGCTATGCTCTCAACTTTGAAATTCCCAAAAAGGTGGCACCATGAATCATACCTTCCATGTCCACTAAGGATTGCATTTCCCAAAGGAAATTGAATTAAATTCGCACGAGTGCCTTAAGTATTGGTAGTTAAATGCTTTTCCATTAGCTCATTTGCCTTATTCCAAGCATTGAATTAATCTAAGTATAGAGTAATCTAAGTGCAGAGCTTTTCAGTGTAGAGTGAAATATTTGCAAAGCTTTTCTAGGTGATTGAGTGTTGAAGGTTGTGTGGTTCAAGAACAAAGCGTGAATTGTGAATCACGTTGCACAACTATCAAGCAAAGTAAGGTTTGGGAGTAGAGGAATTGAAAGCATGGATCCAGTCGGAGCATCTTCTGGTGTAGAGGCAAGGGCTATAGGTTTCTTCCCCAATGTTTCAAATAGCAAGTCATTCACTTCTGCTCCTGCCCCACCAAAGCCGCAACTGCCAAATACTAGGAGTCTGCCAAGGGGGAATTGCAGGGATGCAAGTTTGGTCTCAGACTTCGTAGACGAGATCTACAACCTAGGTTACATAAAAGCCCAAGGAGTCTCCACTCGGGTGCCCATGAGAGGATGATGAGCAAAGCAACAAGGGGGAATATGAGTCTCTTGGTTTATGGCTATGGAACAATGGTCTACCACTGTTCATGGTTCTGATGGTCCACCCTTGCCTTGAGCTAGTAGATGCATGTGCACATGCATATGACCCAGATAGTGGGATTATTTATGGTCATCATCTCAAAGTTATTTTGAGCTCCTAGGCTATCCGAGACATGCTGTGTATTCCCTCCAGCCCGCCAGTTGAAGTGTGCACACGATAAAAGCTGGAATATTACTAGGCCGATAGAAAAGACTAGCTAAAGTTTTTCAACATGGAGCTCAATAGAGACAAAGAGGATATGACCATGCCAAATATGCCCCTTATGCTCATAAACTTTCAACAAAAGGATATGTAGGACATCTTTTTCATGCTTTCTTTCGTCTTTGGCCTAGATAGTGATTCTTGGGTCTCTGAGTTCCAGCTAGCTTTGGGTTTCCGTTTAAGGAAACAAAAGGAGGATTTCAAAATGGAATTTGCAAATGTTATAGTGGACACCATGCATGAATAGTTGATGATGTACCTAAATCAATATTCTTTCAGGTACTCTTCTTTACTGGTGCATATGTTGCTACACCAAAATATTGATTTCTTCACATCATATATTGATTTGGCCACGACAGATGAGTCTGACCCCACAAAAAGAATTTTGGTATCCACGTGGACCCATGTGTTGTCCACTTATTTTGATTACTATACTTTCTCCAAACTATTTTTTACTCTGACGCTCTTGGACTTGAATCGCCAAGACAAGCTAGCCTGGATTGCATACCATCAGAAAGAATAGATGGTGAACAACAATCCACCTTCCGACTGGTTCTTTGGAACCAACTTCACTTTTGTAAGGATGCATGTTTTTAGAGTGATGCCTTTTAAGCTTCTGGATAGCATATTTGACTGACAGGACGTTGTCCCGATAGTTGAGTATAATTGATATTGAGTTCAGAGCTGGAAGAAAGAAAATGACAATATATACCACTTTGTTGACAAGGGTGTGAATATTGGTGAAGAAGAGGTTTTCAAAATAATTTCCTGCACTGAAACTTGTTGAAATTATTTTGGACTTGATCTGTGACCAACGGAACTATGACCCAAATGGGTGTTTGGCTGCATTGAAGATGACAACGCAGATAGTGCATGAGCTGCAGTCCCCAAGTGTTGAGTCTATAGTGACATTTTTTGATCTAGTGCACATCCCCACAGTGTAGCTGAGACTAGCATGGCTCTCCTTCTATAATTTGAAGAAGGATTTTGACCCCAGGGTGAAAATTCACAAAGGAATGAAAAGTTGCTTAGAAAAAGAGGGGTGGGACAATGAGAAGATCATGACTTTCTAGGTGTATCGTCAGGAGATACATGACCTAAATGCCCCTATGACTCCATAGATTTAGATGATGTATTTGACACTAAGTGGGACGAGGAGCATTTGAAGCTGACTGATCCGACAATTGTAGATGACCCTGATTTGTGAGCATTGAAGAGAGGCCTACGGGGTCCCCACTTACCCAAGTGCCATCAATTTATGATCTAGTGTTTCAAAGGGGCACACGAACCCTGAAGTGAAGGACAAATTCTTCAGTTTCCATAGTAGGGGAATCTTCTTCAAGGATATCCTTGCAACCTGAGAAGAAAACAAAGAGAAGAAAGGTTGACCTAAGCAACCTTATGGAAGAGGAGGATGTGGTCGATGCCATGCAGACCCTCGCAACTTCCATAGCGCAGGTATGTTTTGCTCCTCCCCTTCTCTCTTCTCAATCTTTTTCTTCCCATGTCGCATACTCTGCATCCTCCATGATTGCATTCATTTCTTTTGCCATCTCGCAGCCCCTTCCTTCTATCCCTGCATCCACATCTATTGTAGCATCCTCTCTCGCTCTAGTTTCATCCTTTGCGTAGGTCACAATGACGTTGTCCTCCTCCTTCGCTCCCCTGGTTGCTCCCATACCTCTGAGTATCTTGCATGCTCCATTATAGAGCATTCTGCCTTCTCCCTATCCACTCTGAGCTTCCCACTATCCGCCTCCGTGAGGACTCAAACAACATCTTCCATTGTACCCATTCCTTTTCGCCTCCATGCTAGCACACCTTTCGTTGGGCAATACATCCAATCTCTTGGGCAATACAATGGGAAAATTAATGCAACCAAGAAGGCATGGGAGGAGAGGATACAAAAAAGAAGACAAAAGGAAGCACTAATGCTGACTACCCCCAAAATGGGGACTGAGTATGACGAGGCGCACCAAATGATAATGATCGCATCAATGACTCCTAACATCAATGATCTAGAAGGGCAGATGCAACTAGATGATTACACAGTGCACTCCATGGGCCTCAACCTCAGCCAAGACTGCCCACAAGATAGAGTCAAGCTAATGGAAGAGACCCAATGGGTGGTTATAACTGACTACCTAAAAGCTAGTCGACAGGCTGGTAAAAGAGAGTAGGAACTGAAGAATATCAAGGCCATGATGGACAAACTGAATGTTGAACTCAAGGGAAAGGATGTGGAGATAGCCCGGCTGGAGAAGGAGCTACAGGGAAAGACGTTGTAGTAGGTGTAGTCAGAGTAGGCCATGAAGGCCAAATTACAGAAAGAGTTGAACGAGGCCCAAGCAGAGGTCGATGCAGAGAAGAGAGAAATAAGATCTTGACTCAAAACTATAGGCAAAGGAGCAAGAGTTAACACGGGTTCAGAAGGACCTCTCTGATGCCACCTCTTAGCAACAACAAGTGGAGAAGGAGCTAAAGGAAAAGGAAGATAAACTGAAGAAAGAACTAGACAACCTGTAGGCCCAGACCATGGTAGAAAAGAAGGAGAAAGAAACAGTAGAGAACAAACTACGTGATAAGACACAAGAAATAACCAAGCTGCGACAAGGACTATCAGACTTCCTGAGCACACAAGTGCAAAATGAGGAGGAGTTAAAGGAGAAGGAATTAAAGGAGAAGGAGGGCAAACTACAAGAGGAATTAGCAGTGGTGCAGGCTAAATTTGAAGCTAGGCAAATGGTAAGAGAGACCGTAGACTCTGAGCTCCAGAGAAGAAATTAAGACCTAGAGTAGGTCAAATGGGAGCTGCAAAATAAGGATTCGTAGATACAATAGTTGCAAAATGCACTGGCAAGTGCTTCTCAATAGACTAACATTCTTCTTATGCTACAACAAGTATGTTTTTCTTACTGGGAGAAAATAAAGGGTGTTTCCATGTCCCTTCGACCGGTTTTGAAATTCATTATGGATGCTCAGGAGCTAAGTGCGAAGGCTGACTCCACCATTGAGCAAATTTTGACGTCTATGCCCCAAAGGTGGTTGATTCCCAATTATTGGTAGAGAAGATGTATATTACTCTGGATGATTCTTTGGTGGTGGCAAGTATCAGCGATAGAAGGCTGGTTGCGAAAAAGGCCAATGAATTCATAAAGTGTAATAAAACGACCATTAAAGCCAAGGAGGGTCATTGCACCCTGGAGCAAATGATAAAGAAGATGAAAGGGCATATTGAGCAACTAGTCCAATTAGGACTCCCTTCTCCTTTCTTTCTATATAGGTCAGTTTTGGCAGAGGCCCAAATTAAGCAGCTTTTAGAAACTCGACAGTAAGATCAATCCATTTTTCAGAACTTGAGCTCCTCGTCGAGCACCTCTAAGGTCGATTCAATATTATATCCTTTGGCATAGTTAAAATTCCATATTGAGGCTGCATTGGCTACTTTAAGCAATATTTTTTCAAGGAGATGATTGATTTCGATCAGGTTTTTGAAGCATTGCAGCGGAAGGCACAACCCACAGAAGCAGATTGGGTGCATTTGCAATCAACCTTTCAAAGTTGTAGGTTTTGTGCATTTTCTTCTTCTTCTTTTTGTGAACTAGAGTTTTTTGGTTTCTTACCTTCATAGGTAGAGGTCCCCAAGGAGTCGCCAAGAGCTGTAGACTTCATCTCCCATGACCTTTGGCCTAGTTCTTTCTTTGTTGTGACCCCACAGAGTTTCTAAGTTGTTGTGGAAGATCGGAGGGTGCCATGTGTCGCAGTGATGCAAGTTCTAAAGCTCGCGAGGTCTTTTCCTTTTAAAATTTTCAAGGGTGCCATGTGGTGGCCTAAATGAGTGATAGTCTAAAAAGTGTTGGGATTCACTTTTCCTTTTATGATATATCTCCACGTTAGCCACGTGTTAGCAAGGTGCAATTTCTATCAACAACAGAGGCGAATCTTTCTACAAGTTGCACCATCGTGCCACATGTCTAGCCCATTTTCCATTCAGAAAAAGGCACTAAGGTTTTATTTAGCAATGCATAGAGGCATCAGAGAAAGCCATGTGTCTATAGGGCTCAAGCCAGAGGTTCTCCAAAGGTCAAGGAATTTTATCAGTGCACTATTGGTTCTTTTTGGGAAAAAGCTGCTTGTGGAGGAAACAAGGAGCTGCCATGTGTTTCAATAGTGGGGTACCACATGCCACATTTCCCAGTAGTTTTAGGATAGATGGCTTTGCAAAAAGGTAGTGGAGTAGGGCAGGTGTCACTACATCCACCAAAAATGGAGGCGCACATATCCTTTCAGGTAGCAGTTGTAATGACTGCCATGAGGGAGCCTCGTGGGCGGTTTCGAGAAATCTTTTTAGTTGCACTCTCTCTCTCTCCTTTGAGAGAGAGTTTTCTATAAAGGGGAGCATTCACATTGGAAGAAGGGTTCATCACTTTGAAAAATAAGAGTTTTCATATCCTAGCAGTCATTTTTGATTGTAATATATCTTGAGACCTTAGCATTTTTAAGCTGTTGAATGGAAATCTAAGACATCAACTATGCAACTTTTTGCCTCTATGTTGTGTTAATTTCTATTAAATCTGCTTACTATATCACTATGTGTCTATTCAAGAATAGTTATAATCATTTACTGTCATGCTTCATGCTTTTATAAGTTCAGTTTATATCATGATTATGGCATTTTAAACCATGTCTAGTACTCTTTCAAATCCCTTTGAGGCTAATAAAAACTGGAACTATACTATGCTAAGTGGTGAATGAATTGTCTCAAGTTTTGGCGTATCACCTTAGTTTAGACATGTTTTAATAGTTTTCTCTTCCCCTTTCCCCCCTAGTGAACATACTGAAGAGTCAGCTTCTAAAAACCTGGAGGTTGTTCTACAGAGTGCATTCTAGTCTCCCATTTGTAGAATCTCACATAGGATGTGTCTCTATGTGTCCTTTTTAGAGATCAACAATATCAACATGCTAATTCTCCTAAATCCTTCTCACTTTTCATCCTTTCATTTACATGTATAACAATATATCTATGTTTAATTGTCTAAAGAATTGAGTACATTAGGTATTCAATGGAAGTAAATTATGATTATTCTTTATCATCTAATATTGAAGGCGCGAAGAGACATAAGTTTACAATGTTCATGATTATGGAATAAACCTCCACATGTTAGAAATTTTAGTTTGAAAAAAGTGTTACCCACTTGTTTAACAATTTCAAATGGCCCATAGCATAATGGATTCATTTTTTGGCTTCACCTTTAAGTCTTTTAGTCCTCAGGTACAATTGAACCTTATCCCTAACTTGGAACTTTTTCTTAACACAATGCTTGTCATGTCTTGTTTTGTATTTGTTTTGAGACTTTTGAAACATCTCTTACAATTGGAGATGTATTTAATTTGAATCTTCTAAATGAACCTTTTGACCTAGTGAACTCCTAAATCCACTTTGTCTTCTTCCATGTTTGATTCTCCCATCACAAAATTAAAGGTATTAGGTGATAAGTAGCCAAGATAAATTTCAAAGGGAGATTTATCAATAGAAGAATTCAAAGCTTGTTATAGGAATGTTGAATAGACATCAAACTTATCACTCCAAGTCTTAGGGTTCTTCCTATTGTACCCTCTTAAGATCTAAATAATTATCTTATTCACTAGCTTGGTTTGGATTAAAATCTATATAAATCTTCAATTTTGCATCTATCTTTTACCAAAATTTCCTTGCAAAGTATGAGTCTCTATTTAAAAGGTTAAACTTATAAAACCAAAGTCAATCTATACATTATATAAAAAATAAGTTATTGCATGTGCCTTGAGAGTCTTTTATAAGGAATATGAACACATCTTGATAAATTAATAAAATTAAAAATAATAATCATTCCCTCTTTTGAACATGTACAATCATCCCAAAAATTCATTAAGACACTCTCCTATGGTATATAAGGAACTAGTAAATTCATGTCCATAATGCATAAAACATATTTTCTTCTAAAATTTGAAACATCATTTTGGCTATTTCACTAATAGAAGTACTTTGAATTATTTTTAATCATCTTTGTGACCCTAAAGTAACCAATATACTTGAAACTGTGAATCTCTCTCATTAGCTAGATTCTCCCATCTTTTAGCACACACAACTTATGCAACATGTAGAGCATCCCACCTTGGATATATGTATCCCTAAAATATACATCAATATCATATGCTTTCTCATAAACCTCTTACACAATTTAAGTTCCAATTTAAGTTTGTGTGCCCAACATTGGAATTAAGGGAGGTTAGATGAGTTACCAGCTAACTTATTTTTGCACCTTTCATTATTTTATAATTAAATGAAAGGGTTGTAATAAATCCATCTATTTGTAGTGCCTTGTGATGAGACCATGATTTGTCTTCTTTTTATTGCTTTAATTACCTATTTCCCAAGACATTTCCAGAATTCTATATGATATGTCGTGGAGTTTGATTAGTCTCCAAGTGGGAGATTGTTGTTAAATGGAGCCTAATCAGACTCGGAGGTTAAATTTTCCCCACTTTTATCAGCACGGTTTCCCCCCAAATTATTTAACGGGTGTTTGGGGGCAGTGCCCCCAAGACGGGGTCAAGGGGTAGCGCCCCTTGTGGGATCCAGGGGCAGCGGGAGTTATTTTTTCTATTGGCTGACATAAAAAAACCCTATTTTGTAACTGACATAAGTCTTGATAAAAACAACTAAGGGTTAGGGTTTCTGTTGATATTGTATTGTAGCATTTTGTAGCGGTATTGAGTTGCAAGGATTGTTGGTTGTAATTGGTTTGATTTGCTGAATAATAATATTAGACTCTCTATTGGTGGATGTAGCCTGAGTTTGTGTGAACCACATTAAAAATTGTCTCTCGTTGTTATTATTTCAATGTATTTTTCATTCCTCTGTTTAATCTTTATTTACATTTAATTGATATCTTCTGCATGCAATTCCTAACAAGTGGTATCAGAGCGGGTTGTGTTGGATTATCATCTGCAGGAAGGTCTCATGGTTGAGTGGGAGCAATGGCGGACGAGGGTAAATTGAAGGTAGATAAATTCAATGGGCAAAACTATCAATTATGGAAGATGCAGATGGAGGATTATCTCTATCAGAAGGATTTATGGAGGCCATTGGAAGGAATAGCCAAGAAACTGGCAACAATGACTGATGAGGATTGGGAACTTTTAGACAGAAAGACATTGGGAACCATTCGGTTGTGCCTGGCACCATCTGTGGTGTTCAATATAATAGAAGTGAAGACAATAGATGGTTTGATGAAAGCTTTGGCTAAATTGTATGAAAAACCCTTAGCCTCAAATAAGGTATGTTTAATCTGAAAATGATTGAAGGTGGATCTGTGACAGATCATTTAAATGAGTTTAATACGATTATCAGTTAGTTAAATTTTGTAAAAGTAAGTTTTGATGAAGAGGTGAGGGCTCCCTTGATATTATGTTCTTTGCTAGAAAGTTGGAATAGCTTGGTAATGGCTGTAAGTAACTCTATCTCTGGTTCAAATACTTTAAAATTCAAGATGATGTTGGTGTTATCCTTAGCGAGGAAATGTAATGGAAAAGCTTAGGACAGTCCATGTCAGGTAGTGTTTTGAATGCAGAAAGCAGGCGCAGATCAAAGGAGAGAGGAAAAGGTTCTAGCGGTCATGGGAAGTCACGAGGAAAATTAAAAGACAAGAGGTCCCAATCCAAAGGACAGAAGGATTGCTGGTAATGTGGGAAACTAGATCATCTAAAGAAAGATTGCTGGTCTTGGAAGAATAAAGAAGGAGACAAACAATAAGGTAATAAGGAGGCAAATGTGGTAAGTAGCAATAAATATGAAGATGATGCTTTAATTCTTTCCCTAGATAATGCTGATGATTCATGGGTTTTAGATTCAGGGTCCTCATTTCATGTTACGCCCCATAGAAGTTATTTTCTTGATTATGTCCAGGGGGATTTTGGGCCTGTTTATTTGGGAGATAATGAACCTTGTCAGATTATTGGAAAGAGAAGAATTAAGATTAAGTTGCAGAATGGGAATCATTGGCTACTACAAGAGGTAAGGCATGTTCCAAGGCTAAGTAGGAATTTAATTTCAGTAAGGCAGCTATGTGATGAAGGTTGCACAGTTACTTTTAATGATAAAAACTGGAAGGTTTCAAGAGGTGCCTTAATAGTAGCAAAATGTGTGAAAGTAGGCACCTTATATCTTTGTACAGGTCATACTGTTCCTTCTACTTTAGCTATTGTAGGGAAAAAAGAAACAGGTTCAGGAACAGTTGCTGTGGGTTTGCAGAAGAGACTGAAACAATTGCTACAGGTGCTGAGACAACACTGTGGCATAACAAACTTGGGCATATGAGTGAAAAATGTATGAAGGTACTTCATTCTAAGAAAGTTTTACCAAGTCTAAAATGTATTAATATGGATTTCTGTGAAAGTTGTGTGTATGGTAAACAAAAGAGAGTCAATTTTCTCAAGGATGGGAAGCAAAAGAAAGATGAAAAGTTGGAGCTTGTGCATACAAATGTATGGGGACTAGATCAGGTATCTTCTCTCTATGGCTCTCGGTATTATGTTACATTCATAGATGATGCAACTAGGAAGGTTTGGATTTATTTACTTAAGTAGAAATATGATGTATTTGAAACATTTAAGAAATGGAAAAGCTTGGTTGAGAATGAGACGGGTAAAAGATTAAAATGTCGCAGATCTGATAATGGTGGTGAGTATTGCAGCAAAGAATTTGAGGATTATTGTTTCTTTAATGGAATTTGTAGGTAGAAAACAGTTCCAGGGACTCCACAGGAGAATGGAGTGGCTAAACGCATGAATAGGACAATAATGGAGCGTGCAAGGAGCATGAGATTGCATGTTGGGCTGCCTTTAAACATGTGGGTAGAGGCTATCAATACCATTGTTTATTTAATTAATAGAGGTCCTTCAGTTCCTTTGGGCTGTGGTATTCTAGAGGAAGCATGGATAGGTAAGAAGGTGAGTTATTCTTTTCTCAAAACCTTCAGATGTGAAGCATTTGCACATGTAGATTCTAAAAATAGAACCAAGCTGGATGCAAAATCAAAAAAGTGTAATCTTTGTTGGATATGACATTGATGAATTTGGTTACAGGCTTTGGGATGTCGAAAATCTAAAAATTGTGAGAAGCAGGGATGTTGTATTCAATGAGAAGGTGTTGTACAAATATCAGTTGTAGCAACATGAGAAGAAAGAAAAGGATTATGTGGTGCTAGATGATACTCTAGATAGTGATGTTCGAGTGGTTCCTCATGCTTTGTAACAACAACAAGAAATACCACAAACTCCAATGAATGTTAGACGGTCAACAAGGCTAAGTAGACCTCCTGAAAGGTTTTCTCCCTCTTTGTATTCTATTTTGTTAACAGATGTTGGTGAACCAGAAGGGTATGATGAAGCTATGCAGGTGGATACAAAGGTTCAATGGGAGCTTGCAATGAAAGACAAAATGGACTCCTTGCTGAAAAATTAGACTTGTGAATTATGGAAGTTGCTTGTAGGTAAAAAGACTTTACCAAACAAATGGGTTTATAGGCTGAAGAGGAAGATGGAGTTAAGAAAAGATTTAAAGCTAGGTTAGTTGTAAAAGGTTTTGCACAGAAAAAAGGTATAGATTTTGATAAAATATTTTCTCCGGTTGTAAAGATGACTTCTATTAGAACTATTCTAAGTCTTGTGGTTGCGGAAGACTGGCATTTTGAACAGCTAGATGTGAAAACTACCTTTCTCCATGGTGATTTAGAGGAGGAGATATATATGGAACAACCACAAGGATTTGAGGTCAAAGGTAAGGAGAAATTGGTGTGCAGATTGAAGAAGAGTTTATATGGCTTGAAATAAGCACCTCGACAATGGTATTTGAAATTTGATAGTTTTATGGTTGAGCAAGGCTACAACCAGTGTAATTCTGACCATTGTGTTTATTTTTAGAGGTTGGCTAATGACAACTACATTATTTTATGTTTATATGTTGATGACATGCTTGTAGCAGGGTCTAACATGGATCACATAAAAGAGTTAAAACAACAGTTAGAACAATCATTTACTGTGAAGGATTTGGGGGCAACAAAACAAATCCTTGGTATGAAAATTTGCAGAGATAGGAAGAACAAAAAATTGACTCTATCTTAGGTTGATTATGTTGAAACGGTGTTGCAGAGATTCCATATGGAGAATGCAAAAGCTGTCAGCACACTTTGCCTAGTCATTTGAAATTGACTAAGGAGATGTGTCCTAAGACACAAGAGGAGGAAGAAAAAATGTCTAAGGTACCATATGCTTCAGCTGTAGGAAGTTTAATGTACACCATGGTATGCACGAGACTTGATATTGCACATGTTGTAGGAGTTGTAAGCAGGTATATGAGTAATCTCGGATTGGAGCATTGGAATGCGGTGAAATGGATTCTTAGATATTTGAGAGGTACATCCACTAAACACTTATGTTTTGGGGGCTCTAAAATTGATTTAGCAGGCTATGTAGACTCAGATTTGGCAGGGGATATTGATACCAGATGGAGTACTACAGGTTATGTCTTTACTGTAGGTGGGACAATGGTGAGTTGGATCTCTAGGTTGCAAAAGGTGGTCGCTTTATCCACCACGAAGGCAGAGTATGTAGTTGCAACAGAGGCAAGCAAGGAGATGATATGGCTGCAATCTTTCATGGAAGAATTGGACAAACAACAGGCTAACAATTATTTGTTTACAGACAATTAGAGTTCCATACATCTTGCAAAGAATTCTGCCTTGCATTCAAAGACCAAACACATACAGTTGAGGTATCACTTCATTCGATCAGTGTTGGATGATAGACAGTTGTGGCTAGAAAAGATACATACAGATGAAAATCTAGTGGATATGTTTATGAAGGCAATGACAAGGGAGAAGCTGAGCTCCTCTTCAACTTTGGTTGGTCTTCAAGACTGGAAAAATATAAAATCAGAACAACAGGGTCCAGGGTGCTCTATTGGTGGATGTAGCCCGAGTTTGGGTGAACCACGTTAAAAATTGTCTCTCGCTGTTATTATTTCTATGTATTTTTCATTCCTATGTTTAATCTTTATTTGCATTTAGTTGATATCTTTTGCATGCAATTCCTAACACTATATGTATTAATTATGTCTATGTTTATCCTTAAGACACTGAAGCATGAATATGGTATATAATATGATGTTAATTAATTGTGTGGATGGTTGATTGCTTATAGAATATGTTAGTACTTTATGTTGATTTTAGTGATGATGATGCATAAATACTATGTGGTGTACTAACTCCTCATGCAACAAGAGCGTGGCTTCATATCATGAACACTGGACAACACACAACTGAAGGAGATGTTGATATCCACAGAAGATGATACAAGTACCTAAAACCAAGTGAAGAAGATCCCAAATTGCTTGGGATGAGTCATCCATGACTCTGTGATAGTTATCTTTCAATAAATAATGTAGTCTTGAACGATGGAGGAACCTAGATCGTGCTCTATGATTCTATTTCTAAGTCTTGATTATTCTTCATGGATAATTAAAGAGATAGAGTTACAATAGGACTGTATCATCTATGTTGCCTTCATGTTAGTTTCCTATTTCTAGTTTCTCTGTAATAAAGTCCTTTTCCTATGATGTGGGATAATGGACAGTTATGACATTTATTGTCCAGTAGCCTTATTCTTATAGACAATGTTGATCTCGGTTAGAAGAGATTAGATTTTGTTTCATACAGATTGAATAGAGATATAGTATTAGATTTTGTTGTATCATTGTTACTTTTGCATTCAATAAAGGAATACGTGTTTTGAGTTCTGTTAATGATTGCAAAGATTTAGTAGAGATTTAGCTAGATCTTGCAAGATCATAGTCACTCAAGCCAGCCACTTGAGGTACTATGTTTCTCCACTTTGTTCATATGTTTAGTATATAAATTGTATGTTTATATATATGTGTGTGTGTGTGTGTGTGTAATTGGTGTATATGTGAAATAGTTTAACTTTGGTAATTTATGTTATTGAGTGCATTGATTCAAGATGATCATTGACTAAACCAATTGTTAGTTACTCTCTTACATAGAAGTTACAGAGAATCATTTAATTACTGTTGTGTTAGATAAACTTAGTTATTTTCCATTGTTCCTATTTACTTAGAGTATTGTATTTTCTTTATTTAGTTCCCTTACACAACTTCTAGCATAAAACTAAGGAATCCTTAATTGTACACACAATATAGGCATCATCCAAGAAGAATACGCTTCCCTAGTTTGACAATATAAATGTAGCACATTATATAACCGGTAGATTGCTTGATATAGGATTTGTTGGTCTATTGAGTAGTGTGCATGCCCTTTCTACATTAATTTATTAGTTAATAACAGAGCTCGACATTTTTGGTGTCGTTGTCGAGGATGGTGCTAAGGTTTAGAGTTTCTGAGTTCTTGTTGATTTATGCTTTTACTTGCTTTATTAAGACATAATACTTTCTTTTTCAGCATTTAGGATCACTTAGATATTCAATCTATCTCCAAAATATTTACTAACATGATGCAAGAATAGAGCCATTAGCTCATACATTATTATATGCGGCGGCCAAGAGACCACAGAGGGAGGTTTCTTCCAACTAGTTCAACAAAACAAGAAGAAGAACACTTTGAATCATCCCTTGGTCTAGAGAACACTGAGGATTTTGAAGATATTACAGATTGGAACCAATGCATCATGGCAAACGAAGTAGAGAACCAAGGTAAACCAGTTACCTTTGCCTTTCCTATTACAAACCAGAAGAGAGCTGACACCTTGAAAAATATCCCTCCTTCAGCTCTACCAAATTTTCATGGGCTAATTATTGAAGACCTTGATACATTTCTCTTTGAGTTTGATGTACTCTGTAGGAGTTATGATTACACTGTAGATACATATAGGCTCAAGCTCTTCCCATCCACCCTCAAGGATGCTGCATTAAGATGATTTATGGGTTTGGGTGAGAATTCTGTAACTACTTGGGCCACCATGAAGGAGAAGTTTTTGCAGAAATATCAGGACTATTGTCATGGCAGAGACATGAAGGGGGGTGAGATCTTCAGGATGACACAAAAAGAAGATGAGCCCCTAGAAGATTATGTAGAGGGATTTTAATTTTGCCTCAAAAAGTCAAGGCAAAATAGGCTCTCTCCAAAGTCACTCAAGCTAGTCTTCCTAAGAGGTGTGAGAGAAGAGTGTATGGATGCACTCAATCTAATTGGAGTAGGAGATATCTCTTAACTAGGATTTGATGAAATTTGTCAAATCTATAGAAACTATTCATGCTCTACTCTAAAGAAAAACAAAGGTTTTAGAACCTTGTCTTCAAGTAAATCATCCACTAGATTCTCCAGAGTAGATCTCAGCAATCTCTTGTCCAACATGAAAGAGGATATCATAAGCCATCTGGCAACACAGAAGGACACTCTGCACATAAAAAAGAAGCAAGAGACATCAAAGGCAACTTTGAGTGAATTTTGTCCACATTTTCGATAGAAAAAAAGGCCAATTGCCGATGCAAAGGACTTGCTAGTATTTATGGGGATAAGAATGAGAAAGCAAATTTTAGAGCCATAGAAGATGAAGAAGGTCAAGTGTTCTACATTGCACAACAAAGGCCATGGTATCAAAGACAAGGTATGCCTTAGGACCCCTTGACCAAAACCATGTCATTTGCACCACCTATCTCAAATCCTCATAATTGGAACAATACACCTTGGTATAATTGGCTACAACAACAATGGGCAACCATGTCACCTAGTTGGACGTAGCAGCAGGGGGTATGGCCACAACTACCATCCCAATCTTCAATTATAATCCACAATGGAAAGCTAATCAAAACTCATGGCCACAATAGTGGCGTGGGAACCAACCTTGGCAAAATCCAAATGTGAACTACTCGCAACCACAACAAACCTTGCCTCAGCAACCTGCCCTTATGCCAAATACAAACTCACCTACTCCTACCTAGCCTAGAGCTACTCAATTGCTGACACAACGTGCACATAACCCTAACAACAAGCCTATTCAATAGGCTTATACTAATGAGGCCATCCAATACCCAACCTATACGGTTGAAGTTAGTGATGTGCACTTGCGCTCAGGAAAGATGCTTGCTAGACCATCATCATTGCTCATCACAGAACTTTCTGATGAGGAACCACCCTCTGTCACTAACAACCATTTGAATAACCAGCAAAAGCCTTATGAGTAAATCTCTCTGCAAGAAGAAACCATTAATAGAAACCCTCCATTTCAAGAGAGATTGAAAATGCACCCTCTACCAACTCCATCTGAACCTGATTTTGATTTCATGGGGCAACTAAAAGATGTTTGTGTTAAAATTCCCCTCATCCAAGCCATCAAGTATGTGCCCATATATACCAAAGCCATCAGGGATTTATGCCTTAAGAAACTAAGAAGGAAGATAAAAGATCCTCAGACAGTCCATGTTATATGACAACTTGTTGATATCTTGTTAGGTAACTTGGTTGTTCCAAAACATGTAGATCCTGGAAGCCCTATGGTTGATGTAAACATCAATGGTACCCTTATCAAAAACACCTTGATTAACCTAGGTACAACCATCAATGTAATGAAAAAAGAAACAATGAGTAACCTTCAGTTAGATAACCTCAGACCTACTCATGCAATACTCCAACTAGAAGATAGGTCCATAGTCAAGCCAAAAGGGGTTATTGAAGATCTTGTAATCAAATTGGAGTTATGGGAATACCCTATAGACTTTATGGTCTTGAAGCCCAAGGCTAGCCTAGGAGGAGAGAGACCTTGGCTGGCAACAACAGATGCCTTCATAGGATGTCGATTAGGAAATATAATAATTTCCAATGGGAATGTAACAAAGAAGTTGGTCCTTTATCCACCTGCTCAACCTTTTATTGATATGGAGCAATCCATTTGGCCAGACCTAGGGGATCTAGACCAATATTCTCTTCATACATTAATGATAATTGAAATATACCCACTATTGGCTATTTAGGATGAAGATGAAGTGCTTTCCAATGTCATACAAAACAATTATGGAACAAATATACAGCAAGACCCATGTCTAATATGTATGGTCTGCCCTCTTCATAATGTTCTGCCTATAATCAATACTCCAACCTATGCTTCCTCTAGCAAAATGTTTCATCAATTGCTGCCTCATAGTTGCAATCTCAACCTATCAGGGTTGGATATTGCCTTTGTGATGCCCATGGTAGCACCAGTTGACATTACACTAGGAAGAACACTTAACATCAACTATGAATTGACATTTGTCTAGAAGATTGAACTTATTAAAATGTTGCAAACTCATAAAACAACATTTGCATGGGACTATCATGATATGAAGGGAATTGACCCTAACCTTTTCATGCACGGGATATACATTAATGAAGGATGCAGACCAGTTAGGCAACCTCAAAGAAGGATGAACCCTGCAGTGAGAGACATAGTGAAGAATGAATTGTAGAAATTATTGGATGCATGATTCATAAACCCAATATCAAATAGCCAATGGGTGTCTCCACTGGTAATAGTGCCAAAGAAAGGAGGTAAGTGGAGAGTTTGTGTAGACTATAGAGAATTAAATAATGCCACTAGGAAAGATTATTTTCCTCTTCCTTTCATTGACCAGGGCCTAGACTCCTTGGCTGGTAAAAAGTATTTTTCTTTTCTTGATGGATTTAGTGGATATAACCAGATCAAGTTAGCCCCTGAAGACCAGGATATGACCACATTCACATGCCCATGGAGGACATATGCCTATTCTATCCTTCCATTTGGACTCTGCAATGCTCCTGCCACATTTCAAAGAGTTGTTTTAAGTATCTTTGCTGACCTTGCCCATGACTCTATGGAAGCTTATATGGATGATTTTACCACTTATGGAGAGTCTTATGAGGAGGCCTTGAAGAACCTTGAAAAAGTACTACAAAAATGTCAAGATCACAATCTATCCCTTAGTCATGAAAACTGTTTCATGACGATGCAAGGAGTAGTTTGTGTCCAAAGCAGGAATTCAAGTGGATCCACATAAAATTGAAATCATTTCAACCTTACATGTTCCTCAAAAATAGAAAGATGTCAGAATTTTTCTAGGTCATGCAGGGTATTATAGAAGATTTATAAAGGATTTTAGTAAAATTGTTGCTCCTTTGTTTGTCTTACTCTCTAAAGATGCAAAATTTAATTGGACAACTAACTGTCAGATATCCTTTGACCATCTCAAAGATTCATTAACAAAGATACCTATACTAAGAGGACCTAATTGGGCAATACCTTTCCATATACATACAGATGCTTCTAATTTTGCTGTGGGAGTTGTGTTAGGATAGAAAGAAGGGAATGTGGAATATGCAATTTACTACATCAACAAGAATCTTCAAGGTGCTAAACTTAACTATACAATTACTGAGAAAGAAATGTTAGTTGTTGTTTATGCAATTAATAAGTTCAAGCATTATATCATTGGGTATCTTGTTTTTCAGTTGCACTGACCATGCAACAATAAGATATCTTATGAATAAACTAATGGTGACAGGTTATCGTGAGCTCCTAACACTTTAGTTGAAAAATATTAGTTTATCGACCGGGGTAGTGTCCAAGGCTATATGCAATTGGGAGTATTGTTTGGATATCTCATCTAGAAACAATTTCCCGAATCTTTAAAAAAGGCTTAAACAACATATCAAACTAGAAAGCATTTGAACTCTATACTAGAAAGCATTTGAACTCTCGAATAACAGTTAACAACAATTTAAAACTAAAGCAGATGCTCCGAAAATATTTAAACAAACAGAGCTCCAAGAATTAATGTCTTAAACATCACAACCTGCAGGCACACACCATAAAACTAGACATAAAATAACACTATATTAAACTGAACATTCACAAAATAGAAATACTTATCTACTCTACAATCTCGCGAGTGGCCAACTCTTGGGAGAAATTTGTCTTTTAACTCAGATCACATTCAATTGTTTCCATAGCAACATAGTAACTCCATTCATATCTTCACAACTCAAAAGGAAATACTCATAATAACACTATTTGTATTCATGAAAATAATGCTGAACATAACTCTCGATTATTTGCCAAAAAGAGATTGATATTCATTCTTCACACAATATGATATATATATCCATGTTTTGAGCAACTAACTAAAACTAAACTATTACAAAATCCTATATTTCAAATGGCGGTAAAATACCATTGAAAGTCTTATAACAGAAAAATAGAATTTCAACTACTGATGTCTTTATGGAATAAAAACATATAAAAGGCTCTGAGTGGAGCCATAAAGTCTCAGATAACCAACAGAAGTAAATAGAATTAAAAGAGTCTCCAAACAATGCATGCCTAAAATTTCTAGCGTCCTCAACTTCCAGCACACTTGACCTCAACTACTTGAAGTACACTCCTGTCGTAGGCCATGCATTAATCCTGCACAATTACTCAACTCTACATACCAGTATATCAACATTAAATAGCTAATTTCAATCAATTTAGGAAATAAAGATTTGTACAACATTTTATTAAAAATAGATAAATATTACTTATAAAAACAAACAAATTGGCAAGGCCAGGGTGATTGGGCAATGCAAAAAGGGTTATTTGTTTTATCAAAGGAATGAGGTTGTTTATACCTCATCATCCTCCCCTTCTTAGCCTTGAGCAGGTCCTCCTGCTCCTCTACCTTTTTGCATCTCTTTTCCTATTTAACTCATCAAACTTTAAACTAAGGTCATACATTTCCTCTACCTCCTCATCAATATGGTTAGGGTATTTCAGAAAGCCTTTATTCAATTTGATTCTCATATGCCATGTATGTAAGTCTCTAGGATCTTGTTCTGCAACCACTAAGATTGCAGGGGGTGGAGCTATAAAAGTAGTGGAGGCCTGTAACGCATCCCTATCCACTTAGTTTTGAGCTGATGTAGTATCTCAGTCAATACCTTAACTCTTCTATAAGACCATCTAAAGTTGGTAGGGGAAATCATTTCTCTCCTTTTCAAGTACATAGGTAGAGGGGTATATCTTTCATCACAGGCGCTCCAAGTTTTGTCAATCAATGGTGGTTCATTAACTTTGAATTCTTCAAAATAGATCCTAATACTTTCATTGTACTTCTCTCTCATATGTGTATAGCTCTTAACCCTTCGAAACTGAGCTTTAAAAGCAAAAGGCTTTCGATTAGGGTATCTCATTTGTAATCCCACAGTCCTTTCTACATGGGGATACTCCCTAGTTCTGTCCTGCCTATGAATCTGATTTTGCATGTTGGACATAAATGCCCTTAGTTAAACTTCCCCCACAAATAGATTGATAAAGAAATCATTATGTTTTTCAAGAAACAGATTATGAATGAAAAATTCACATAATAGGAGGTGCTTCTTTAAATGCTTCTAGGAACTGTTGATCATCTAGGTCATGTGGCAAGTTGCAAGAAATTCTTAAGAGCTTCCATCTCAATAGCTGCTCATTAAGGAACATGGAGTATAGTCTGGATGGTTTCCTGCAGGCCAATAATAGTTCTCCAATTTTAGGTATACATCCATTTTAGCCTGATACAACCTGTCATAAGATTCCTTTAATAATACCATTTCCTTTTTAAGTTTAGCATTTTTAGCCCTAGATTGTCTTAGGAAATAGCATTTTTCCATCCATTTGGTCAACATGGGAGGAATGTGGACTTGAAACCACTCTGTCTTAGTTGGCTCAGTTTGAATCTTTTTTGACTCCATAGTTGACCTGACATTGACTTCCTATAACTCCTGTTCCAATTCAACAGTTCTGCTCAAAGATCTATTCAATTCCAATTTTTGTTTTTCTTGTTCCTTTGCAAATGTTTTCAAACACTGCTCCAAATTAAAGGTTAAATTCTTAATTTGTTTATCCTTTTCAGATAGACTGGCCAAACACTTCTTATCTTTTTCTTCCATTTGTTGCATTTGGGACTGTAATTCTTTAATGGTTTGATCTTTCTGTTCCAGAAGTTCTGTTTGTTTCCTTATCTCCTGTTGTTGTTTGTTTAACTGTTCCTCATTCTATTGTAGTTCATTTTTCAATTGCATAATTTTTGCTTTCAATTCCTCTGTTTCTGGTGTCATATACTCATTTTTGTTATCCTCTGCATCTATAGAAAGGGGGGAAATAAAAATTTCTGCTTCACTGCTAGACACATGTCCTTCATTAGTTACTTCTAATGGACCTTGTTCTATGTCACTAACATTATTTAAAGGAGACAATTGTCTCACCTTAGGCACTGTATCAATTTCCTAAATGTCCACTGGCTGTTGTGAGGGAGGAATTATTTTTATAGCCTCATATTCATGACCCTCTTCTTCTTCAACTAGAACATAATTGGGCATTTGTTCGCTTGTTCCCTCTTGTCCTTTCTCTCCTATTTCTTTTTAGTTTTCCTTAGATGGGTCAATTCCTTGTTCAGATTCAGGGGGTTTACTGCTTTCCAGGGTTTGAGCTACATTCACACAGGGCTGAGATACATTTTCTTCTGGCTAGGCTACTTTTTCACAAGTTTGCCTCTCTTGTCTCTTTTTCTTAGGAAAAGGGGGCAATTCACAGGCTGCAACACAACTAGATTCAGTGGCCAACCGTTTGCTCCTTCTTGGAGGAGGAGGTTTTTATAGTTTTATATTAGGCCTCTTCTCCTTTTTACAGGGCCGAATCTATTCATCCTTTGAATCCACTAAATCCACATTTTCTCGTTTCTCTGGGGTCTTAGGCACATTATGTGGTTTAGGTCTTTCTTCAGGGTCTAAGAGGCTTACTGGATTTTCTGGTACCTCGCCGCTAGGAGCTTGTCTATCATTTTGAGGCACAGGGGAGAGTTCTCTCAAATTTTGCGCTGCCACACCAGACAACTCACCTTCCTCAAATTGTCTTGAGGGCTTAGGGTTCTTAAATTTCTGTAGAAATTTCTACCATTTTGCATCTGGTTTTCATTTCTTATGGAAATGATGTTTGCAAATTAATTGAACAAGACCATGATGTTTCAAGGGCCCAGACCCTATCTTGAACCTCTCTATCATACTAACAAAGGAATTGTGGAGGAAGGTAGGAAGGTTATCCCAAGTAATTCAGGGTTTTCCAAGCCATGGCGTAGGTGGATGAGAAGCTAAAAGGGGGGGGCAACTACAGTGGCACATTACCCTTCACATGTGAAGTATTTAATAATCCACGCAATTGCTGTTTGCTATGGTTCTACAATAGACATTCTCTGGAACCCCTTATTTTGCCCCCAGGTGTTTATAACTAGCAATGGGTGAGGTTCCCCTTCCTATGCAAAAAGTTCTATCATTTTCTGATAGGAAATGTTTGTGGTTTCTAACAAATTAACACCTTCATTCTTATTACCAGATAAATTAGAGATGATTTAGGGACTCACCTTGAACTTCTTCCCGTGCACAATTGACTGACCGTCTGAAAAGTTTTCTACAAATTCTTTGACTAGCTGCGCATGATGTCCCTCATATTTCTTTATAAATTCCAACCATCCTACCCTTTGAAATAGCTCTGAAATATTCCCTAATTCTAGCAATTTATCTGGTGAAGCTAGCTCAAACTTGCATTTGGCTCCTCCCATTCTATTTCTTACTAGTAATATTCCTAAGTGACTACTAAAATATTGTGGCACTCCAAAATGATAAAACTGCTCAAGTAATTGATAGGCAAATTAAAGAAAATGCAGTTTTTAAGACCACCTATACTTCAGCAAAGTTGATAAGACAAGAATTAATTCAAGGCACTTAGCTTCTCAACAGTTCATTATGACATTGCATGGGATAGAGTGAGCGAGATGCCACCTTTTCCAGTGAAGAAACAGTTCACACATTTTGCCAAATTTGGAAAAGAAAGGGGTTCGTGCCAATTTAGCTATTTTTATTCACAATAAATTACCTATTTAAAATAAAATATGTACGTACCTTCCATTCTGTTATTGATTTGAAAGTTACTTATTTCTGTTGACGTAATAGCATCCTAGGTGGCAATACCATTTAATTCAGATGGAGTGAATTTATTATGACATGATAATGGGGTGGCCGATAGTATTTACTTATTATGATGATAGGTTGCCATAATAATATTATTTATTATGGTAGGGAATGACAAACTCACAAAGGCTTAACATGGTGTATTACTAAGGTGACAATGGGTGTGTTTTAAGAATGTAGGAACATTTACACAGAAGGGAATCACAAGCTCACAATGGTGGAGGAAGATGACTAAGGACTATATATACAAGATATGAACAAAATTTTGGAGCATCACCGCAAGATGCAGCCAGAATGAAGGAACAAAGTTTCAAAGCATCATTGAAAGATGCAGTTAGAATGAAGGAACAAAGTTCTGAAGCATCGCTGAAAGATGCAGCCAGAATGAAGGAACAAAATTCTAGAGCATCACTGAAAGATGCATTCAGAATGAAAGAACAAAGTTTCAGAGCATCGCTAAAAGATGCAGCCGAAATGAAGGATCAAAGTTCCAGAGCATCACTAAAAGATGCAGCTAGAATGAAGGAACAAAGTTTTAGAGCATCAATGAAAGATGCAACCGGAACGTAGGAACAAAGTTTCAGAGCATCGCTAAAAGATGTAGCCAGAATGAAGGAACAAAGTTCTGGAGCATTATTGAAAGATGCAGCTAGGATGCAGGAACAAAGTTCTGGAGCATCGCTGAAAGATGTAGTCAAAATGCAGGAACCAAGTTCTGGAGCATCGTTGAAAGATGCAGTCAAAATGAAGGAACAAAGTTCTAGATCATCGCTGAAAGATGCAGTTGGAATGTAGGAACGAAGTTCCAGAGCATCGTTGAAAGATGCAACCAGAATGAAGGAACAAAGTTCTGAAGCTTCACTGAAAGATGCAGTTGGAATGAAGGAACAGAGTTTCAGAGCATCGCTAGAAGATGCACCAGAATACTGGGATATGACGAGGGCATGGATCTATTCAAACAAACAAGTTCTAGAGCATTGTTGGAAGATGCACTGAAATTTGTACTCTTCAGAGATGAAGCCCTGTAAAATAGTGATGAAATTTAGACAAGTACAAGGATGAACATATGAATAAATGTTTCCCAAATGCATATTACATACTCAATTTTTTTAAAAAAATTATTATTACTCATTATATTGTCTCTACCGAAGCAGAGTCAACACACTGAGTTTCTCCTTGCATTTCTACCAGTCGAGTAAACTCCTCTTTGTTGATAGGTTTATGGTAGATCTAGAGTCGATGTCCATTGACTAAGAGTTCGAGAATCACCATCAATGGGTTTGAGCTGCACTGCTCCATTTGGGAATACTTCAGAAATATCGTATGGACCCAGCCAATGAGTTCTTAGTTTGCCTTTTTGGTCTTTGTATCGAGAATCAAATAGCAATGCCTAATCTCCCTCATGGAATTCTCTTTCTTTGATGTGTTTGTCATGCCAAAACTTTCATTGTTGTTGAACTAGCTCAGTTTGATGGATAACTTCTAAGTGAAGTTCATCTAATTCACTAAGCTACAAGATTCTCTCTACCTAAGCCTGATTAAGGTCTAGATCTAACTCCATTGTTGTTCTTAGAGTTTGAAGTTCAAATTCAATGGGAAGAAGAGGTTTCTTCCCAAAGACTAACTCATAAGGAGTAAGACCAGTGGTTGATTTCAAAGTTGTATTGTAGGCCCAAACAACTTCAAGCAATTTTCTGGCCCAGTCTCTTCTTCCTAATGAAACTATTTTGTCAGGATATTTTCAAGCTCCCTATTAGTGACTTCTACTTGATCATTTTCTTGTGGGTGATAAGGTGATGACTTTTTATGGCTTACCTAGAAATGATCAGTAAAAGATAACAAAACCTTAGACATAAATTGGGGTCCTTGATCTGTGACAATTGACCTAGGGGCTCCAAATCTGAGAAAAGTCCTGTTATACAGGAAGTCTGCAACCTGTTCTTATCTAGCAACTTTCAATGCTTAGACTTCTGCCCACTTGGTCAGATAGTCAGTATAGACCAAAATATATTCTTTTCCTTGGAAAGGGGGATCTATAGGACTGATGAAATCCAAACCCCACTTTTCAAATGTTTCAAAAACTACTTGCGGCTGTAGAGGCATTTCGTTGGATGTCGTGGGTCTTCCCACTCGCTGGCATTCATCATAGCGGTGAACATAGTTCTTCACATCCTTGTGCATAGAGGGCCAATAATATCCTACACCTAAGATTTTATGGGAAGTTCTTTTGGCAGAGTAGTGTCCACCAGATGGATCATCATGGCAAGCTCTGAGGATGTTGTATGTTTTATCTAGTCTGACACAACATCACAGGACCAAGTCAGAGCCACATTGAAATAACATGCCATTAATCCATTTGAACTGAGCACTTTCCTAAATAAGGCATTTCTTTTGTTTTGATGTAAAGTTCGGTGGAAGCTCAGAGGTGGCTAAGTAATTGGCAATGTCTACAAACCAGGGTGTTTTAATGGAGACTGCGAATAAGTTTTCATTTGGAAATTTGTCTTATACAGGAGTACAATCTCCATTATCTTGTTTTATCCTAGATAGAAAGTCTACAACTACATTGACTTTCCTAGGCTTATCCATTATGGTCACATTGAATTCTTGGAGAAGTAATAACCATCTGATTATTCTCCCATTCACGGAGGGTTTGTTCATCAAGTATTTGATAGCTAAATGGTCTATGAACACACTCACTTTGTATCCCGTAATGTTGATGAGGTCAGAGTAGGCTTTGTTAATACATCATCATTTACTCTTTATCAATCTGGAGGTGTTTGGAGCGATCTGCGATAAGACTGTTTGTTGGGGGGGATTTTTGAACAAAATGGTTGCGGACCAAAGATCCGTTTAGGGATCCTTGCATAGTTGTAGTTCTGATCTTCTTGCTCATAAAATAAACTACCTTACTTTGCTTGAAAAGAAACACTCTTGCTTGGGAAAGAAACTATTCTAACATTTACTGAAATAAACACACTTGCTAAAATAAACACTAATCTAATTGCTTTGAAACAAACACACGTGCTGAAATGAAAGTTTAATCTTGTTGCTGGAAATGAACACACTTGCAAGAAATAAGAGATGAACAAAAAGGAAACCTATTGTTACTTCTTAGGCATGCAATACTCTAAACATCACAATGCTTAAAGAGATAACAAATCTAATTTTTTATGATTTTCTATTTTTAGAAGAATAAACCTGTAGGTGAAAACCAATAACAAAAAACAACACATATACAATCTTCTACAAAGAATTTAATAGGAATAGAAACAACATAAACAAAATACCAAGAGATCTCCTCCAAGATGGGGAAGCGGGCCCTATTTTCCCAGCTAGAGACGATCCTCTTTGCTCAACAACTATTTTTCAAAAGAAATCTCCCTTAATTTGCATTTTTATTCTCATTTAAAGAACGTACATACCTAAACTCAGAAGTTTTCCTTCTGCTGAAAACAAACTGTGATGAACAACTAATTGATAAAGAATAGGAACTAACTAAAATAAGGTGCAATGGCTCTTCTACTTATACAATCGAGCCTTATTGGAAAAGGGATGCTAATTGCGAGTCTAACTGTAGTGAACTGGAACAACCAGTTGCATGCTTATTGAAAGATAAATATAATTACTAACTAATTCCTATGAACTAGAACTGGAACAACCAGCTATATTATTTTCTTAACTACATAATCAGTTGCAAGGAACTCTAGATTCATGATCTAAATAAAGCGATTAGCAGGGCGAACTCCATGAGTTCCCCAAAATAGTGGTGCGCCATGGGGACAGTGATAGCTGGAGCTGACGTCTGCCATCAGATATAGGGGTCACTAAGTTTAATGACATGGTGGTGTAATCAAAAGCTATGGTAAGGATTGAGGTGTTGATTGGGCGTGTTGCAGGGCTTAGAGGGTCTTTAGGAGCATTTGCTGGAAATCATCGACTCGGGGGAGGATGATGCTTAGGAAGTATTGGCCTCCAGAGCTATCTGGAGTTTAGCTGAAGTTCAACTGCTACAACCTTTATTGAACATCCACAACTTATACCACAAATTATGAGATATGCACATAGAAAATGTCATTCAAGCATCAATATTAAAGAGATTTCATCAAAGTATAATGGAAACAAAACATAAGCATAATTAATTCTCAAAACAAATAAAATTATAATAATATGTATTTATATGCCAATATGTTTTTAAAAGTTTATCAAATCATGAAAATATTGATAATTAAATGAGTCAATAATTTGGCTCATCATTTCCTCCCTGCTTAGCTTCTAGCATGCCCTCATGGCCATTACTGTACTGCCCCATCTAGAATGTTTTTCCCTTCCATAATTTTGCTGCAGTTGTAGTCATCATCACTGTACTGGAACAACTATCTGCCCTTAGGATGGAACCCATCATTCTCCCGAATCTTGTTGTGCCATTTGCTAAATTTTTCCTGTGGCATTGGCTCACCTTGAGGATGGTTGAGCCTGGGTGCTGGAATGAGCAATAGTGGGGGTCTAAACCTCATTCCAATCCAATTTTGTTGCTTTTGTTGAATAATTGGAATGAGGCTCCCGACTCTTGCGGTCATCCATCGTATGTTAGCAGGGGAAATTGGTTCCCTTCTTTTTAGCACATTGGGAAGTGTTTCAAATCGTGCTCTACAGCTTAATGTGGTAGCATTGGGGAGGTAGTCTGCAACAGCAAAGAAATCTACAATACAAGAATTTAGATTTTGTATATATTGGCCCATGATGCCCTGCCTATAAACATTTGCCCTGAAAGTGTTTCTAAACCATGTAGTCTTTGGGCATTCATGCCTCATTAGTAGGCCAATTGTCCCAGCAACAGTCTCATACTCCTCAATTCTATCTTCCCATAATCTTTTGTTTCTTAATAGGGATAGATAGCTCCAGATTTGGAGTTTCCCTATATAAAGATTTAGCATGAAAGTATCTACATGGCCCAGAATGTGGCCATGTTGGAAAAACTCGTAGAGAAGGTTCCTCTGATCTAGTGGATTTTGAAGGTAACATTCAACAAATTCTTTTTCATTCTCAAAATCAAAGGGCAAATTGCAGCTTATGTGTAGCAGTTTCCATCTCAAAAATTGTTCTCTTAGAAAAAGAGCATACACACCTGAGGGTGCCCTTTGTGCTAACAAAGATTCCCCTGTTTCGTAGGCGAGAGCCAAATTTTTCTCTACCTTTACTTTCTCCTACCTCAAGGTCTCCATCTCTCTTCGGAGCTTTGCAATTTCACCTCTGAGTTGTCTATTATCTCTAGTTAACTACAGGTTTTGTTCATAAACATTTAAGGATGTGGTGGCAGGGGTTTGCTGGGTTGCAGTCTGTCTCAGTCTGGTGATTTGGTTGTCCTTTTGGGTAATCATGCCTGCTTGATTATCCACCTCCTATTTCAAAGGGGAAATTTCCTTCTCTTTTTCCTATTTTTCCCTAGTGGCCTTCACCCTTTCCGCCACCAGCTCCTCATCTTTTTCTTTTACTTGCTGGGACAAAGCTACCAACTATGCTTTACATTGCTTTAGCTCAAATTTAATATTTGAAATGGCAAGGGCATGTCGGGTATCCTGTGCTGTGGTATCCTCAGAGCTGGAGCTCTCTGTCATGACCTGTTTTCCCTGCCTGCATCCATGTTGCAATGGTTCGTTCTCTGGTGCTTTCGAGGGATTATGCTCATCTGCCGCTGGAATGCCGCTACTGCCACCTTCCTCAATTGTTTCTTGTACCTTTTGTGGAATATCATCTCCGCCACACTCCTCAGCTGTTTCTTGTGTTCCTTGCGGACTGCCCTGCTGACTTGCCAAAGCAATGGGGACTGCTTCAACATCTTCCTCATTAGAAGAAATAACAAAAGTGTGAGAGTGTCTAATTTGTGCAGGTCTAGAGGATGTTGCTTCACCTTGTTGGTGCGGATGCTCTGCACCTTTGCGGAGCCTTTTGAAATGGACTTCGAAAGGATTTGAAGACATGGCGACGACTTTGCCAGATATAGACACAGTAGAGGAGTGCTTTGTTCTTTTCTTCTTTGGCGTCAAAGCCAAAAAGTCCTCCTATTTTCTCTGCCCATCTTCTTGTTGCATGAAATGGTGTTTCATAATCAAATGAATTAACCCTGCGTGGCTAACCTGACCCTCTCTACTTTTTTGTTTTGTCAACATATTTACCAATGTAGTGTGCAAAAAGGCACGAATGTTTATTAGAAACTGTGGATTATTAGCACCATGCCTGAGGTGTGTAATCAATCTCATTCCAGGGCCAATACAGTCCTGTACTGGCCATCATAGGTAAAGAACTTCATAACCCATAGGACTACAGTCTTCCATGGATCCAGAAGATTGTTCTTGTCTATGCCTTTTATGGCACCTTTGCTAACAATGTATCTAGGCAAGGGCTTCAGAGCGACATGGAAGTTCTGAATTAATTCCTCATACGAGGGTTTAGTGGCAAATAAATCAACTCCTACTATAGCTATTCTAGAAATTTGACTAATGACAGTAGAATTGATTAGAATCCTTACCCCTCTTACAGTTGTGAATGTTCTGTGGAAATTCTTGACAAATTATTGGACTAATTCCACCTCGAAACCCTCAAACTTCTGTAAGAACTCGAGCCACCTCACCTATTGGAAAATTTGAGCACTGGCGTCGTCGATGATTGCATTTTCTAGTTCTGCCTTCCATTTGTGCCATATGTCTGGTAATTATTTTCTCTGTTTGCCACTCTGGTTTGAAGGAATTCAATCTGGAGCACGGGGGGTCTATACTGCAACTTCGTTTATTGAAGGTTGTCTTTATTTCAGTCCGACGAAGAAGGAAGTTATTGAAGTATGAGTTGCCATCTACAGATTCGTTGGAAGAAAGAAATGCATGCAGGTTGGCACTTGTTCTTGCTGTTCTTTCAGTACTCATGGTGGATACTTCAGAGTGTTGCCGTAGGGTGGCGTGTGTAAAATTTTGCTTTAGAGCCACAATCTTAATTGCCTTCTATGTGTTTCTGGAGTTGACGCCACTCCACTATGGCTTTATGTCCATTCAGATGTACTTCCCTCTTAATTGGTCATCATTACCTTTATTATGATTTTACAAACTGGGCTTTTTTTCCATTTTTGGCAATAATTTAAAGCCCACCCATCTTAATGACCAAGTATTGCAATTTTCTTAGGGAATACACAGGATCAAATACCAACTTGCCACATGTCAAACCACAATCATTGACGTGATTGTGATCTTTGTGTACCAAAAGTTGAAGTTGCATGATGTTACTTTTCGAAACACGTTGCATAGCTATACACATTAAAATAATTATATAATTTTTGAGGAAAGAGTACACCTAGGTAAGGTACCCATGACCTTGATTATGTCACTTCAATCTTTCTGCCGAATTAATTTATGCCACACATTGGTCTTGCGCCCGTAGGTATTTGAGAGGGTGCTATTCTCCTGGTCTTCATCTGGAGTTGTCTGGAGCTAACCAGAGCCATCGGGATCTATCCAGAGCCATCTAGAGCACATTATATCACAAAAAGATTTGTAGAGTCTGCAAAAAAAATTTATTGAAAAAGGAGGGAGTTTCAAAGAAAAGACTGCCATTGCTGGTTTTCAGTCTTCCCTCTAGGCAAAGCCACCATTACTAGTTTTCAACATTTGCCCAATTTTTTTTTTACAGGAAAGGCTGCCATTTCTAGTTTTCAACCTCAACTGCTTTATTCATTCAAGAATCATTATTTAGAGCACAATTCCCATGGAAGAAAGATCTTCCACAGAGAAATGTTCTATCTGAGACTGAATTTTGGCAAAGAATTCTTCTTTGGAGGCTGGTTTATGATACAGCTGTTGATAACTGAGAGGGGGGGTGAATCAGTTATCCAAATTATTTCTTCTTTTGAACTTTCTTATTAATCAAAGCATCATTGAATCAAACAAACAAACATTACCATGAAATGAGAAACATATGACACAGTATTTTTGACGTGGAAACCCGGTTAAGGGAAAAAACCACGGGGTGATTAACCCAAAGATTATTCTCTGTTAGAAGAATAAGGAATTACAAGATGGCACTTGCCAATTAGGGCTCACTGCTCGAGCACACTGCTCACAAAGAGGCACACTGCCTACAAGGAGACACACTGTCTACAAAAGAATGTTATACTATACTTGAACTGATTGGAAGCATCTACATATGCTGGAGTTCAGTTCCGGTTAGGCTCAGTATACTGATCTGTTGCACTTCATCTTTCCTCTGCTCTTTATTCTGCTTTCCTTTCACATACCGGATCTTTCTTATTACTTCTGCTCTGCTCTGCACTTATTCGCATTCCCCATAACTCAACTACACATTTCACAACAAAATCCATCCTTTATTTATATCCGCACTAGTGATTTCATTATCTTTCTAGTCGGCACCCAGAATAGTCTATCTTCTCACAAACTCTATTTTGTCGGTTGAATCCTTGCATATCAAGTAATGTGGATGAAGCATATACTTGTAGATGTCATTAATCATGTCAGCCAAACATGATTCATGCCTTCACAATCTTTACCATCAACAGTAACACATCCGGAAAATAGTCTGATACTCTGTCAGTCAGTTCTTCCTCTGTTCTCACTATCTCTCAGGAATCTGGTACTCAACTATTCATATCTTTTTCTTTGTCCATCACCAGAGGCTAAATCCTTGGAATATACTACTCAAGGTAGTCCTCTTGACTTCTCCAAATCTGCACTGTACCAAGACACTTCCTCTGAGAGATCCAAACCAATCTGTCGGACCTTGCCACATGCTCTGTTCTTGTTCACTGGACCACAACAATCTTCATTCTGACTTCCGGTAGAGACACACCATGACTTGCGGATATGTGGGATGACCTTTGTTGCCATCAATGACAACAACCATGAATACATATAATGTCTCTTGCCAACAATCTCCCCCTTTGGCATTGATGGCAACACTTAGTGAAAAATGACTAAGTGTTTACACTGTGCTCCCCCTTGGCTGATGCTCTATCTTTATATACAATTTCTAGAACTCCTCCTTAGTTGGATTCCTCATTTTTCACTGTTCCTCACTCCCCCTTTGACATCAATGGCAAAGGGTAGGGTCCGCACACCAAAATTTTCAAAAATTTACTATACTTAGCCGCATATTACATACTCACATAAACTGAAGAATGTCTACAAAGGATGTCTTCAATTGGACCAGTTTAGTAGCCCAACTTTGCTTCATTCTATCCAAAATTGAAATGTGACCACTTAACAAAAATGCAAAAGCTTCTGCCCTCTTGAGATCTGTCGGATCATTTGTTTGGGCGGTAGTCTGAGCATCACTGATGGCCTCATGCATAGTTTCTAACTTAGGGATTATAATCCTTCTAAGTTCTCCCATCTGGTTAGTTATATTCTTCCTTTCCTTCTCAAAGTTCTTTATTGCATTTGTGATTGCAATAGTTTGACATTCTTGATTTACTATGGAGGAAGAGAGAGGATCAAAACTTTGAGACAAACTTTGTAGTTTGTCCTATTCCTCTTTTATTTTCTTATCAATTTCTACTGTTGCCTTTGACCAGGAGATACAAAATTTGTAAATGTCACCGCCATCCTTAAGAGCATTTTCTAAGCTCTTTATTCCAATACTCATATTTCTCCTATCATTGGAGATTAATCCTAGTACTTCTGAAAATCTTTTATCCAAAAATTCCTTCCGGACCTTTTCTTCAGCTGATTTTTCTAGAGAATCAAAATGTGTATCAACACTGCTGACTAAGGTTTTGAGATTACCGGAAGAGGAGGCTGTCGGATCTATCTGGACTGATGGCATAATCTTTTCAAGCACTCCGGAAGTAGCCTCTATCAACTCACAGTCTTCCATATGAGACTTTAGGAGTTTTTCATTTGCCTTAGCATTTGCAAATGAAGCTATCTTCATTGTCTGTACCGGAGAGAGGGAGTCAAAATTGAATGGACCTTTTAGAAGCTCCGGTTCATCAATCTCTATTGTTTCTTGGCTCAGAAATTTTTGAACAGTTTGTGCAGTGTCTCTTGCCGGAGACAGATGTTTCTTCACTTCTGCAGTTTTGTCCTTTGGAGTCTTTTCTCCTTCCACATTCTTACCACTTTCAGTTGTGGTTTTCTCTGTTGGAATCTTCTCTTTCTCTGCATCCTTGGTGCTGTCAACCTCTTTTTCTTTTACTGCTGCTTCTTTCTCCTGTAATTTCTCTTCTTGGGATCCGGAGACTGTAGGGGAAGCCAGAGGAGAGATGTTAGTCTGTTCAAGGGCCACTTCTTCCAGAGCAGATGATTCCAAGTCCACAACTATTTTTGCACCTAAGTCCTCTACAACAGGAAGATTAAACCTTTTAAAGGCCTTCCGGAGGATCTCTTCTGTCTCTATGGCCACCTTGTCAGTCTCACCAAGCATGAGTTGATTCATTCTTGCTTTACTCCTGAACTCATCTTTGCAGTCTTTGAATATTATGTTCATTGTCTTGGGATCAATTTGAGGATATAGCTGAATAGCTATCTGCTCCCGAATCTCAAGATCTTTTGCCTGAGCATTATTCTTTCTTATTTCTAATTCTTTCTCTAGACTTTTAGGAATTTTAGAGATAATCTCAATAAAGGCTTTATTGTAAATGTTGAGGTACCTGATTGTAGCTTCTTGCAGGATCTTTTGGTCTGCCTCATTGTAGTCATCATAAAATTCGGCCACTGGTTGAAGATTCCCATCCATAGTGACTGACTTGATTACACTCTCTAGAGACAGGGTGGGCTTTTCAACAAATTCCTCTGCCATTTCTTCCTTGTCTTGACCTATGGAGGGTTTACTGGATCCTTTCTTCTTCTGCTTCTTTATTTCTTTTACTCCCTCATCTGACTCAGTTACCTCTTCATCCTTTTGGCTTTCATAAGCCCTTGTGGCTTTTGTCTTAGATCTTTTACCAGATGCCTGGACTTCCAGTTTTGAGCTTTTGGTTCTGACAGGTGTAGATCCTTTTGATGATCTGGTCCGGGTTGAGGTTTCCACCGGAGCACTTTTCTTGCTTTTCTTTTCTGCCTCTTTCTTTTCTTCCTCAGCCTTTCTTCTCTTTTCCCGGTTGGCATCAGTTGCCTCCTTTGGGATGCCTAGGCCTTGAGCAATATGCTCTACTTCTTTTCTCACCTTCCTCTTTATCTCAGGTTCCCTGAGTTCCACATGGATCTTCACACTCAGCTCCTCAAAGGTTCCAAAACTTTCTGCCTTTGGATCTTTGGGCTGACTAAGCATGTGTTGAACATGCAGTTCTACAATCTGTTCATCAACCTCATACCCCATGGGCATGATCCAGATAGTCCTTGGCTCTACTGCCTCCATTAGGCACTGATCAGTATCCACCATAAAGCAAACTGAGTTTTTGTATTTTTCAACAAGAGACTGGGGAATTCTTTCTCTTGCTTGCATCGTGCTCTGGAAGTTTTTGAAGTATCCCCATAGGGCTATATTTCTTGCTTTGGTATCCCCAAGCCCATGTAAATAATCTCTTATCTGGACTGCAACAAGTTTGTCATTCTGCCATGCCCATCCACTTGATCCGGGCAGCTCATTCATGAAGTAGAAAAATAGACATAATATAAGAGTACCATACTTAAAAGAATTCTTTTTGTCCTTCTTGATCTTCTGTATATTTTCCATTAATTGGCTTAAGAGAAGTTCACAGAGATCATAATCTGCATTCTTCCTCAGCATTTCATAGGTAGTATATACTGCAGTTCTGAATACAGAATTCTCCCTACTGGAGTGATAGATCTTGTATCCTATTATCATGGATGCATACTTGATATCTGGATCAGAAATATCTTCAATGGTCATTGCCCTCTTATCAAATTTTGATCCGGTGGCCTTAGTTACAATGTTATTTTTGACAGATTTGAGGATAGGTATCCCTCCAGAAGAGTATAGACCAGTTACTGCCCTAATTGCCTCTTTTGTGATCTTGCAGGGTCTATCCAGCCATAGGAAGTTGTCATGCATCCTGCTCAATACATACCAGACCCATTCATCTTCTTCAAAGCAGGGGAAATGAATGAATTGATCAAACTGTTTCTTCTGGATACCCTTATACTCTGGTTTAAGCTCAAAAGCATTGTCTATTAGTTGTTTGTGATAGAGATCTCTCAATTTGAATTCCCCGAATTCCTCAATGCTTGCATGTATGTAAACCCTAACGTCTTCTGTGTGTAAAACGCCATGAGGAACACTAGAGAATGCTCCTAAAGGATCTACCTCCAATGACTTGTATGGATGTTTCTTAAATTCAGGTCGGGGCCTATCTGAAATCTTTACTATATTTGGAGTAGCCATTTCTCAAAAGATTTGTAGCAAGATATCGAAAATGGAAAATACCTTATGCGTCTTCGGTTACACGGAGTGGTTGGATTGATTTCTGTATGTAATGACTTCGGCAGGGGATCTTTGGTGAGCTTGATGAATCTTGTTGCAGAGCTCCACTTTTCGCTTCTTCTTGAGTGCAGAATGAGCAAGTGATTTTATGAGAAATCCCTTATTTTGCTCCGCAAACCCTAATATCTGATGGAAATAAATGCTCGACCTACATTATTCCAATTTGCCTTATTCGGATAGCTTGGAGTACCGGATCAGTCCTGATCTATGAACATCATGCGGATCTTCCAATCATGAACAAATCAAGATGACACATTACAAGAACATCCCAAACACTTTGTCCAATCCGCAGAATAAGACAATGCACTTCCGGATCTCTCCAGACCCTTTTGTAATCCTCTGTCATTCCGGAGCATCTCCTGGAACAGGTCTTACTTGATCAATCACAACTTCTTTAGATCTTCATGTGGACCTCTGAAATCTTATCTGGATCATCTCAAGACTTATATCTTTAAACCCTTTACTCCGCATCTTGTGCCACATCCGGCACCACTTGATTGGTTGGGGGAACAGGATTTTCTTTGAGTCTCCCCCTGAGCCAGAGCTCACTTTTTAATTTCTGGAAGGAATATCAGCACCAGAGTCTAGTGCGGATCCAACTTCTATATTCTCTGAACTTTTCTTCACCCAAATCTTGTTCATCTGATTCCTAACTTCATCCGCATTCATCTTTTGTTTACCCTTGTCTTGATTCTGATTATACACCGGACCTCTTTTGTCCTGATTCTTGCTTCTGCAGACTTTTGCATTATGACCGGACCTATTACATATTTGGCAAATAACATTTCTTTGCATATTTGACTGATAACCTCTTGATCTGCATTGATTAGCCATATGACCTACTCTATTGCATGCAAAGCATCTACCATTGAATGATTTGTTTACTTGCATATTTTTGCATTCATGAGACTTGTGTCCATACCTTTTGCAGTTAAAGCACTATCTGGAGTAGGATGAATTACTCTGATTCATTCTCTTTCTGCACTAATTAGCTTTGTGACCAAAGTGATTGTAGCTGTGGTAGTATCCATTGAAGGATGGATATCTTTGAGCATTGGGCTGTCTTATCGGAGGTCTTCTAGGCCTATTCCTTGGATTTTCTGATCCAAAATTATTTTGACCGGATCCGGAGCTTTCTCCTTTCTCATATCCCAAACCATACTTGTCATCTGTCCTCTTTTGACTTCCAAGAAGTACTTCAAGTTGGGCAGAACTTATCTTGAATTTTTCTTTATATTCATTTGCTGTTTGAAGATCTCTTTTGAGAGAGACAATTTGATCCTCAAGTTTTTCTTCATTATCTTTGGCATCTTCAAGATCAGATTCAAGATGTCTGATAATCCTGTCCATCTGGTGGCATTCTTCTAATTTCTCTTTAAGAGATTGTCTTAGATTGTCTTTAGCTTTTCTTTTTTCTTCAATCTCTTGAGTAAACTTTATAGTTCCTGATTCCATTTCATGTCTTAACATAATGACTTCTTTTGATAACTTTTCACATAACTTGGTTTTCTCAGTCAATTCTTCATTTGTATTGCTTTCTTCACTTTGTCTTGCTAATTGTTGGAGCAGCTCCTTTCTCTTTTTCATAGAGAGACTTAATTTGTCCTTTAGTTCTCTCATGAATTCATCAGCCTGTTTGAGTCTTTCCTTTAATTCATTGACTTTAGAGTTTGACTGTTCAAGATCCTCAAGGGCAGTCTTGAGTTGCTCCCTTAAACCATATGCATCCCTTTGAACTCCCAGATCTTCCTCAAGCTGTTAGGCTCTATTAGGAGGAACTTAGCTCTGATACCAATTGTTGATAACTAAGAGGGGGGGTGAATCAGTTATCCAAATTATTTCTTCTTTTGAACTTTCTTATTAATCAAAGCATCATTGAATCAAACAAACAAACATTACCATGAAATGAGAAACATATGACACAATATTTTTGATGTGGAAACCCGGTTAAGGGAAAAAACCACGGGGTGATTAACCCAAAGATTATTCTCTATTAGAAGAATAAGGAATTACAAGATGGCACTTGCCAATTAGGGCTCACTGCCCGAGCACACTGCTCACAAAGAGGCACACTGCCTACAAGGAGACACACTATCTACAAAAGAATTTTATACTATACTTGAACTGATTGGAAGCATCTACATATGCTGGAGTTCAGTTCCGGTTAGGCTCAGTATACTGATCTACTACACTTCATCTTTCCTCTGCTCTTTATTCTGCTTTCCTTTCACATACCAGATATTTCTTATTACTTCTGCTCTGCTCTGCACTTATTCGCATTCCCCATAACTCAACTACACATTTCACAACAAAATCCATCCTCTATTTATATCCGCACTAGTGATTTCATTATCTTTCTAGTCGGCACCTGGAATAGTCTATCTTCTCACAAACTCTGTTCTGTCGGCTGAATCCTTGCATATTAAGTAATGCGGATCAAGCATATACTTGTAGATGTCATTAATCATGTCGGCCAAACATGATTCATGCCTTCACAACCTTTACCATCAATAGTAACACATCCAGAAAATAGTTTGATACTCTGTCAGTCAGTTCTTCCTCTGTTCTCACTGTCTCTCAGGAATCTGGTACTCAACTATTCATATTTTTTTTCTTTGTCCATCACCGGAGGCTAAATCCTTGGAATATACTACTCAAGGTAGTCCTCTTGACTTCCCCAAATCTGCACTGTACCAAGACACTTCCTCTGAGAGATCTGGACCAATCTGTCGGACCTTGCCACATGCTCTGTTCTTGTTCACCGGACCACAACAATCTTCATTTTGACTTCCAGTAGAGACACACCATGACTTGCGGATATGTGGGATGACCTTTGTTGCCATCAATGACAACAACCATGAATACATATAGTGTCTCTTGCCAAGAACAGCTTCAATCTATGTCCATTGACTAGAAAAACTTTGTAATCTCCATCAATTGGAACTAATTAGACAACTCCATTGCTGAAGGTTTCTTGAATTTCATAAGGCCCAACCATCTGGTATGTAGTTTTCCTTTTAGATCATGATATTTAGAATCATACAATAGGGCCCAATCTCCTTGTTTGAAGTGCTTGTTGATGATGTGCTTGTCATGCGATTCCTTCCTTTGTTGTTGGATTAATTCAGTATGTTGAAGTGCTTCCATTCTCATCTCATCCAGCCTATTTAACCGTAACATCCTTTGTTGCTGTGCCTCGGTCAAATCAATGCTGACTTCAAGTGTTGTCCTTAATGTCTCTATCTCATATTCGATGGGTAGCACTGGGTGCTTTCCATAAACTAACTCATATGGAGTGAAGTTAGTTGTTGATCTCCAGGTAGTATTATAAGCCCAAACAACTTTTGTCATTCTATCAGTCCAATCTATCCTCTTGCTTGAGATAGTTTTGGTGAGAATATTCTCCAATTCTCTATTTGTTACTTCAACCTGACCATTGCTCTGTGGATGATATGGAGAAGATTTCCTGTGACTGATTTGATATCTTTCCAGGAATTCTTTGATCATGGCAGACATAAAATGCTGTCCCTGATCGGAGATAAGAGTTTTGGGTGCTCCATATCGTTGCAAGACATGTTTGTACAGGAAATCTGCAACTTTCTCCTCTTTTACTGCTGGTAGTGCTTTTGCTTCAACCCATTTGGCAGCATAGTCTGTGCAGACTAGTATATAGTGATTTCCTCTGGATGGTGGGTCAATTGGTTTGACAAAATCTATCCCCCATTTTTCAAATGGCTCTAAAGCCACTTGGGGATGGAGAGGCATCTCTGTGGTGAAGGTTGGACATCCCATTCATTGACACTGATCACATTGCTTGACATATTGGTGAATATCTTTGGTCATTGTTGGCCAAAAATATCCAGCTCCCAGGATTTTGTGCCCTGTTCTGATAGCTGAAAAGTGTCCTCCAGAAGGTTCATCGTGACATGCACGGATGATGTCATACACCTTTGTTTCCTGCACACACCAACATAAAACATGATCAGGACAATTTTTAAAAAGAAAACCATTTACCCACTTGTATCTGGAGCTCTCCTGAACTAACCATCAGATTTCTTTCAAGTTGATGTGTTGTGGGCATTTTCCTAAAACCAGATAGTTAGCCAGATCAGCAAACCACGGAGATTGTATAGAGATAGTGAACAAATGTTCATCAAGAAATGTATCATCCACTAGTTTGTTATTTCTCTGCACATTCAATCTAGACAAGAAGTCAGCAACAAAATTATCTTTGCCTGGTTTATCCACAATGATTATGTCAAATTCTTGTAATAATAATAACCATCTGATAATTCTACCTCCTACTACAACGTTGTTCATCAAATACCTTATGGCTGCATGATCAGTGTGTATGAAGATTTTATAGCCTGTGATGTAGTGGCGAAATCTGTTGATAGCATAAACTACTGCCAAAAATTCTTTTTCAGTTGTGGTGTAATTTTTCTTAGCTGGGTTCAAGTTTTTCCTGATGTAATATATTGCATGCATACCTCCAAACTCACTCAATTGTCCTAACACTGCCCCAATGGCTTGATTGGAAGCATCTATGTGGATGTGAAATGGTTCTCCCTAGTTTGGTCCTTTTATCACTGGAGCGGTTATGAGGGCACTTTTGATGGTCTCAAACAACTGTTGGCATTCTTGTGTCCATTAAAATTCAAAATCCTTCTTTAGCAAAGTGAACATAGGGTCAGCTTTTCGACTAAAATTTTCAATCAACCTTCTGTAATAGCCAGCATGTCCCAGAAAGCTCGTTACTTCAGTTTGAGTTTTAGGAGGAATTTGTACTATGATTTCAATCTTCTTGGGGTCTACTTTCAATCCTTCTTGCGAGATGTGGTGCCCAAGTACAATTCCCTCTGTCATCATGAGAAAACATTTTTCATGGTTTAAAGATAGCTGGTGTTCTTTGCATCTTTCAAGTACCTTGTTTAAACTATTCAGGGCTTCATCAAAGGTTTTACCATGCACCATAAAGTTGTCCATATAGACTTCAACATAGGTAATCGCTAGATCAACAAATATTGGTAAAACAACACGTTGAAATGTGGATGACACATTACATAACCCAAATGGAAAGACTCTATAGGAAAATGTCCCCCATGGACAGGTGAAGGTTGTCTTATCCTGATCTTCTAGAGCTACCTGGATCTGGTTGTAGCCACTAAAACTATCTAAGAAGGAGAAATAGCAACTTCCTGCTAGGTTGTCTAGGACTTGGTCAATGAAAGGGAGTGGAAAATAATCCTTCTTTGTAGCTTTGTTCAACTCCCTATAATCTATGCAGACTCACCATTTTCCATTCTTTTTGGGTACTATTACTAATGGCGATACCCATTAACTGTCAGAGATGGGATAAATGAATCCTACCTGTAATAATTTCTCAATTTCTTCCTTCACTATGTTTTTTAAAGCTGGGTTGATTTTTCGTTGTGGTTGCCTAACAGGTCGGACATCCTCAGTGTAAATATGGTGTGTACAAACATTGGGATGAATTCCTTTCATGTCTTTGCATTCCCATGCAAAAGCCTAGGTGTGGTTTTGTAACAATTTTGCCAATCAAATCTCTTCCCCTTCTGTTAACCAACTGCTGATAGAAAGTTCTTTGTTGGTTTGAATTGCGATTTGTTTTGTGCCAGTATGAATAGAAAGAAGTTCTCTATATGGACTTAACAACATGTTTAAAGGACAAAGGTGAGATATGACTTGGTGGAGAGTTTTCTCTTGTTGGTAACTTACATGAGAGGCAATCTTTCCAGAGTATGGGCAATTAAAAGCTTTAAAGGATCCTTTCAGGTCTCTCTAGAGCCATTCAGAGACCTCTTGCTGAGTAGTATTGTATAAGGAGAGTTTGATGTTTGGTTCCATTTATTTATATTCCTCATTACATTCTTCAAAGTGTTCTACTATTGTTACCATTGCCAATGAGGAGGCATCCTCTTCATCAGAATCTATCAAATCCATGGTTTATTTTCGTATTGCAGAAATGGTTTGGCTGGAGGATAGATAGAAGGTTCTTTAAGTCTTTTCCATTTGAAATGGTCATACTTCCAGATCTACAGTCAATAAGTGCTACTGCTGTAGCCAACCAAGGTCTTCCTAGGATTATTGGGTAAATTGATCATTTTTTTCTTGTTTGCAGATAAGGAAATCAACCAAATAATCCCAAGTGTCAATGGTGACTATGACGTCCTCCAAAATTCCTTTCGGTTTGGTAATAGATAGGTTTGCAAGTTGTAAAATAGTTGAAGTTGGTTGAACATGTTTTAAAGCCAAAGATTCTACAGTTTCTAATGTAATTACATTGATGGCAGCACCCAAATCTATTAAAACATTTGAAACAGATACCCCTTTTATGTCTACTATTATGACCGGGCTCCTAGGATCCCGATACTTTTGAGGAATCAATTTGCCTGATAGGACATCTGCAAGTTTTCCTTCAACTTGGATAGTGTTGGGCAATTTTCTTTTTCTGCCTGGAAGTTTTAGACACCAACTTTTAATGGTCTGATTTATCTCAGGGATTTCTTTTATAGCTTGTAACAAGGGAACTTCAATGTGTATTTTTTAAAGTTCCCTAGTTAATTGGGAGTCATCATGTGAGGGTTGGTTTTCCTTAGATTGTGTAGGGGCCTATTTCAATTGTTTTGGGAATGGAACAGGGATCTCCTTCAGAATCTCTTCTATTTCTTTTTCTCTGGCCTTCTTATTGGACTATTTTGTATCATCTTTAGGATTCGCTTCTTCTTCAATGACTTCCTCAATAGGTATAGTTACAGGCACATTTCTAGATCAGAGTTGGCTATCATTGATCTCTACCACATTTAGGGTTACTGTATTTGGATCAGTATTGTACACATGTTGCTATGGTCTATTGTTCTTAGGGTTTGGAACCGGTTGTGAGAGCATTGATGGTTGGTTTACTTGCTCATTAGGATTTGCATTCGTAGGCTGTGAAGGTCCTGAAAGTAAGGCCTGAGGTTGGTTTCCAAATTTTCTCATTCCTTGGTTGTATTGAGGAGCCCATTGCGGTTGATACTGCTACTAGTTTGACCATTATGGATTGGACCAAGATTGATTTGTCCAATCTTGCTGAGGCCATGAACCCCATTGCATTGGCATCTACATTGGCATTTGCATTCCCCAAGGTCCATTATAAGAATTCCCTCTTGGAGCATATTGGTTTTGAAACTCATTAAATCCATAAGTAGGAACCTTTTTTAGTCTATTTTTAATCTCAAGAAGCATGCCACATTTGTTGGTGGAATGATTTTTCTCACAGATTTTACACAACTCAGTCCTATTCAAAGGGCATTCCCTAAGTGGATGTTTTTATCTACAACGAGGGCAATAAATAGCGAAGGGTTCAGTATTCTTTTTACTAGCTTGCATGCCATCCAAGGTGGTATTCAAATGAAGTAGGATGTCAGTTTTAAGATTTGGTAGTTCCTCCATTACTTTTGTAACATCACTGTTACTACCCCTTTTTAAAATTCTCTTACCAGCTCTTATACGAGAATAGTTTCTGCAAACTTCTATAATTTCTTCAAAAGTTTTCTTATTAATGTCTCCCTTACCCATCATATTTAATGCTTCTCTGCTGTCATCATCAATCCCTCTTAGAAAGATGGTCTTACTTAGTTCCTCATCTAGATTGTTTCCACACCTCCTATGGACAAATAAGAATCTATCCACATAGTCTTCTAAGTTCTCCTCCTCCATTTGTTTCATGTGAAAGAGTTCATCTTTTCGATCCTTGACTCTACAGTAATCCTTATATTTATCAAGAAAAATTGTTTCCATATCATCCCATGTGGTGATAGAGTCTACTGCCAAGCCCATGAACCATCTTAAAGCTGACTCCTTGAGAGTAGAAGGAAAAAGTTTCAGCTTCTGGTTATCAGTAGCATAGTCATAAGTTTGACATAGACTTTAAACTCAAATAGGAACTGATCTGGATCTTCTGATGTTTTTCCCCTAAAGATAGGTAAAAAGGCAGGTGATATGTTTTTCATAGGAGGCTCATTTAACTCAGGAACTATGGCTATTGGATAAGAGAAAGTTCTGTTAATAGCTGGATCTCCCTGATCACCCATGGTTGAGGATGTGGTAGATGAGTTGGAAGACTCTGATAGAACTAGTAATCCTTGAATGATCGGATGCTCTGGAGGTTCTTCCAAATTAGCCTCCAAAGGTATATCTGCTATAGGATGTCTAATGAATTGACCTAAGGCATCCCTAGGTCTTCTCATAAACTAATGGATCGAAAGTCTTATTGACACCTTAAACCTACAATGATTTGTAGATTATTTCCCCGACAACGGCACCAAAAATGATGAGGTCTTTGTTAATACATCATCATTTACTCTTTATCAATCCGGAGGTGTCTGGAGCGATCTGCAATAAGACTGTTTGTTGGGGGGTTTTTTTGAACTGAATGGTTGAGGACCAAAGATTGGTTTAGGGATCCTCGCACAGTTGTAGTTCTGATCTTCTTTCTCATAAAATAAACTACCTTACTTTGCTTGAAAAGAAACACTCTTGCTTGGGAAAGAAATTATTCTAACATTTGCTAAAATAAACACTAATCTAATTGCTTTGAAACAAACACACGTGCTGAAATGAAAGTTTAATCTAGTTGCTGGAAATGAACACACTTGTGGGAAATAAGAGATGAACAGAAAGGAAACCTATTGTTACTGCTTAGGCATCCAATACTCTGAACATCACAATGCTTAAAGAGATAACAAATCTAATTTTTTTTATGATTTTCTATTTTTGGAAGAATAAACCTGTAGGTGAAAACAAATAATAGAAAACAACACATATAACAATCTGCTGCAAAGAATTTAACAGGAATAGAAACAACATAAACAGAATACCGAGAGTTCTCCTCCAAGATGGGGAAGCGGGCCCTACTTTCCCAGTTGGAGGCGATCCTCTTTGCTCAACAACTCTTTTTCAAAAGAAATCTCCCTTCATTTGCTTTTTTATTCTCATATAAAGAACACACATGCCTAAACTTAGAAGTTTTCCTTTTGCTGAAAACAAACTGTGATGAACAACTAATTGATAAAGAATAGGAACTAACTAAAATAAGGTGCAATGGCTCTTCTAATTATACAATCAAGCCTTATTGGAAAAGGGATGCTAATTGCGAGTCTAACTGCAGCGAACTGGAACAACTAGTTGCATGCTTATTGAAAGGTAAATCTAATTACTAACTATTTCCTATGAACTGGAACTAGAACAACCAGCTATATTATTTTCTTAACTATACAATCAGTTGTAAGGAACTCCAGATCCGTGATCTGAATAAAGTGATTAGTAGGGCGAACTCCATGAGTTCCCCAAACTAGTGGTGCGCCATGGCAATAGTGATAGCTGGAGCTGACATCTGCCATTAGATATAGGGGTCACTAAGTTTAGTGACATGGCAGTGTAATCAAAAGTTGTGGCAAGGATTGAGGTGCTGATTGGGCATGTTGTAGGGCTTAGAGGGTCTTTAGGAGCATTTGCTGGAAATCATCGACTCAAGGGAGGATGATGCTTAGGAAGTATTAGCCTCTGGAGCTATCTGGAGTTTAGCGAAATTTCAACTACTGCAACCTTTATTGAACATCCACAACTTATCCCACAAATTATGATATATGCACATAGAAAATGTCATTCAAGCATCAATATTAAAGAGATTTCATCAAAGCATAATGGAAACAAAACATAAGCATAATTAGTTCTCAAAACAAATATAATTATAATAATATGTATTTATATGCCAATATGTTTTTAAAAGTTTATCAAAGCATGAAAATATTGATAATTAAATGAGTCAATCATTTGGCTCATCAAATGTAATGTCAGAATTTGTTTATTGCATGAACTATTGCCAGAAATTCTTTCTCTATAGTGGTGTAGTTTCGTTCAGTGGGGTTCAAGTTTTTGTTGATGAAATATATAGCGTACTTTCCTCCATTCTCATCATCTTGTCCTAATACTGCTCCAATAGCATCATTGGAAGCATCATCATAAATATGGAAGTGGAGTTTCCAGTTAGGTCTACGCAGGACTGGGGTCGAGACAAGCTTTTCTTTAATAATGTCAAAGGATATTTGACATTCTTCTATCTAGAAAAAATCCACATCTTTTTGAAGAAGAGAGAACATGGGAGCTGTAATTTTACTAAAGTTTTCTATGAACCTACGGTAATAACCAGCATGTCCTAAGAAACTTCTGACATTTGTTTGATTCTTTGGGGTTTCCACTTGTTGTATCACTTCAATCTTCTTAGGGTCAACCTTTATCCCTTCAGTTGAGATATGATGTCTTAGCACTATACCTTGTTCTACCATTATTAGACACTTCTCATGGCTTAGAGATAGTTGATGATCTTCACATCATTGCAATACTCTATCCAAGTTTTTGAGGCCTTCATCAAAAGTGGAACCATATAGACTTCAGCACAATCATTTACAAGTTCAGCAAAGATAGCTAGAACGACTCTTTGGAATGTGGCAGGAGCATTACAGAGCCCAAAGGGAAGAACCTGATATGTGAATGTTCCCCAAGGATAGGTGAAAGTAGTTTTGTCCCGGTTCTCTACTGCCACTTGTATTTGGTTATATCCACTAAATCCATCCAGGAATGAAAAACACTTCCTTCCTGCTAGATTATCTAAAACTTGATCTATGAAGGGTAGTGGGAAGTAATCTTTGTAGGTCACTTTGTTGAGTTCTAGGTAGTCAACACACACTCTCCATTTCCCATTTTTCTTTGGCACTACTACCAAGGATGAAAGCTATTTGCTGTCAGAGATAGGATAAATGAATCCTACTTGCAAAAATTTCTTAATTTCTGTTTTGACAATATCTTTGAGAGCAGGATTGAGTCTTCGCTGTGGTTGACGGACCGGTCTAACATCCTCAGTATAGATGTGGTGGGTACAAACACTTGGGTGAATTCCTCTCATGACTGTATAGTCCCAAGAAAAAGATTTGGACCTATTCATTAAAACATCGAACAATTTGAGCTCATCTAATTTTTTCAACCAGCTATTGATATTTAAAGTTTTTCCTGGTAGTAACATGATAGTCTTGGTCCTAGGGCAGTTGGAAGTGACAGTATGAACTTATTTTGTTAAGGTGTTGAGAGGACAACTATGTGGTATAGTTCTATGGAGTCTGGCAATATCTTCGAAGAAGGGATATGTTTTCAGAATGATATTAGCTAGGGGACAAGGTAATGCAGTGGAGTTGGTGTAATCATGTTCATTGTCTTCAATGTGGATTGGATGTCCCAAAATTTCTTCCACTTCTAAAATATCTTCATCACCTGAGTCTAAGGAAAGGTCTTGGATGTTTTCTAATTCATCTTCTAACTCTTCACCATGTTGTTTAATGACTACCATAGCAAGTGAAGCTAGATTCTCTTGTTTGTCAAATTCATCTGATTCATAACCCAAACTTGGTTATGCTCAACAAGTTGAGCGGGGGGATATAAGCTTAAGTGTTTGCTATTGGGACCATGTGAAATGATCATTCCTCCTGCTCTATAGTCAATCTTAGCTGCAACTATGGCTAACCATGGCCTACCCAATATTACTAGGTAACTGTCCTTGGGTGTGAGGGACTGGATGATTTGGAAATCTACTGGATATTCCCAATCGACAACCTTGTCAGGGATATTTTCTAGGACACCTTTGGAAATGGCTATGGATTGAGTTGCCATTTGTAATATGGTAGTTGTGGGATACAAATCAGTGAGTCCTAGTTTTTCTATAATATCCACCATCATAACATTAATGGCTGCTCCCAAGTCCACTAGTGCATTAGGTATTGCTACCTCATTGATTGTTATTGTTATGAGTGGACTGCCTGGGTCACCATATTTTGGGGTTAAGGTTTTTCCAGCCAGAAGGTCAGCTAGATATCCATTGATGTGCATCGTATTAATTTGTTTCAGTTTCTGTCTTGGTGCTTTTATGCACAATTGTTTAACTAGCTGGTTAAGTTCATGAATTTCTTTAATCACCTATAACAAGGGAATCTCGATATGGAGTTGTTTAATTTCCTGTATTAAAGTAGTTTCATTTGACAATGGCATTTCTAGAGAGTTTCTAGGAATAATTTCTCTGAGGCGTTCTGGAAAGGGTGCCTGAGTTTTCTTTCTTAGCATAGGGTCTTTTTTTGGAGTATTTGATGGTCGTTTGGTGACTTCTTCTTGAGACGATTCTATGGTAGGTGGTGAAGTTACTTGAAATTGTGTTGGGGACAACTTCTCCAGATTGTTCCTAGGGTCATGCTCTGAAGGTACAAGAAGAGTCTCTAGTTCTATATTAAGTTCCTCGCTTGGGTCTTCTATGATTTCAACAATGGTGGGCTGATTAAGTGTTTTTCCCTACCTTAACTGTAGGTTTCCACAATAGATGGAATTAACTCCTACCATGTTATCTTGATCAACAACATATACTGGGGCATTTTGATGTGTGTTCTTGGGATTAGGGATAGGTTGCGCCAGTAGTGGTGGTTGATTAACTTGTTCATTCTGTTGAGGATTTTGGGGAGCCAAAAGAAGGTTCTATTGCGGATTTGGCATTCGTCTTGGACCATTATAAAATTGATTTGGTGGTTGGGTCCATTGTGGAGGTTGATTGTGAGGGTGCCATTGTTGTTAAGGTTGGTTTGACCATGGAGGATATCCCCAAGCTTGGTTCGTCTATTCAGGTGGTCCCCAAGGTGGGTAAGATCCCCAACCAGGTGGTATTGAGGGCCAAGGAGCTATCCACTACGTATTGTTCCAATTGTTTGGAGGTTGCCATGTAGGATTGGAATTTTGACCATAGGAGAAATTCCCTCCAGGTCTTTGACCCACAAAATTGATCTCCTATGAGATGACCTATTTTTAGAATTCTTGATTGCATTCAGGATCTCACATTGATCAGTGGCATGACTCTTGTCACAAATTTGGCAATTTTTAGCTTTATCTAAAGGGCATTCTCTTAACAGATGTTTGTTCTGACACCTAGGGCAATAGATAGATAGAGTCTCGAGATTATGTGTTTTGGCCCGTATTCCATCCAAAGTGGTGTTTAGCTAAACAAGAATGTCAGTTTTTAGATTTTCTATTTACTCTTGCAGTTTACCTATTTCATTTGAACCTCTTAGAAGACTGGATTTATGGATACCCCCTAGAGTATGGGAGAAATTTTGGCATAACTTAGTGATATCATCGATTTCAAGTTGGGACACATCCCCCTTTCCCATTAAATCTAGGTTTCTCCTAGCATCCTCATCAAGTCCTTTGAGAAATATAGTCTTCAGAATTTCCAAACTTATGGCTTCTTCACCATAGCGTTTGGTTAGAAAGATAAACCTATCCAGGTAATCTTCTAGGCTCTCATCTTCCTTTTGCCTTAGTTTGAACAATTCCTCTTTCTTGTCATTAACTCTGTAGTAACTTTGGTATTTGTCTAAAAAGACAGTTTCCATGTCATCCCATTTATTGACCCTGAAACTAACCCTATGAACCAATGCGTTGTAGTGTCTCTCATAGTGGAGGGAAAGAGTTTAAGTTTCTGGTTATCGTTCTTGTTCTTGTAGTCATATGTTTGACACAAGACTTTGAACTTGAAGAGGAACTGGTCAGGATCTTCAGAGGATAATCCTCTGAAAGTCGGTAAAATGGAGGGTGAAATGTTTTTCATGGGTGCATCATCCTCTTCATTGAGATAAATAGGATAAGTAAATGTCCATGCTCCCCTTCTTGGGTTATCACCATCTCCTTGGTTTGCCCTTCCATCTCCATTGTTTGCTCTTCGACCATTGAAAGGGTTATTATTGTTGTTATTAGCCATGATGTTAAAAGGAATGTTCTCCTCTTCAAAGGTGGGTTTGTTGGCTAAATGATCACCTCCTCAAAGGTCTAGTTTGATGGTAGAACTTCAAGGGTAGTTTGGGAGGTCTCAGGTTGATCCTGCTCGATCAATTCATAACTTAGTTCTTCAACTGAGACTTCTATCTCCCTACTTATGGTTGGGACTACTATTAGGGGGGTTTTGGTATAAATCTTCCATGTGGACCTCATTTCTTGACCATGTAGAAAGAGAGGTTTGGCAACTATTTTTGGGTGTTTATTACAAGAGGTCTCCAAGCATTTCCCTAATAACACTTAGAAAAGAATCATGGTTCCCTGACAACGGCACCAAAAACTGACAGGCTGTCATGAGGTCCTAACACTTTAGTTGAAAAATATCAGTTTATCGACAGGGGTAGTGTCCAAGGCTGTATGCAATAGGGAGTATTGTTTGGATATCTCATCTAGAAACAATTTCCTAAATCTTTAAAAAGGCTTAAACAACATATCAAACTAGAAAGCATTTGAACTCTATACTAGAAAGCATTTGAACTCTTGACTAACAGTTAACAACAATTTAAAACTAAAGCAGATGCTCCAGAAATATTTAAACAAATAGAGCTCCAAGAATTAACGTCTTAATCATCACAACCTGTAGGCACACACCATAAAACTAGACATAAAATAACACTATCTTAAATAGAACATTCACGAAAACATAAATACTTATCTACTCTACAATTCTGCGAGTGGCTAGCTCTTGGGAGAAATTCGTCTTTTAACTCAGATCACATTCAATTGTTTCCACAACAACATAGTAACTCCATTCATATCTTCATAACTCAAAGGAAATACTCAGAATAACACTATTTGTATTCATGAAAATATTGCCGAACATAACTCTCGACTATTCGCCAAAAAGAGATTGATATTTATTCTTGACACAGTATGATATACATATCCATGTTTTGAGCAACTAACTAAAACTGAACTATTACAAAATCCTATATTCTAGATGGCGGTAAAATGTCACTGAAAATGTCTTATAACAGAAAAACATAATTTTTACTACTGATGTCTCTATGGAATAAAATAATATAAAAGGCTCTGAGTGGAGCCATAAAGTCTCGGATAACCAACATAAGTAAACAAAATTAAAAGAGTCTCTAATCAATGCACACCTAAAATTTCTGGTGCCCTCAACTTCTGGCACACTTGACCTCAACTGCTTGATGTCCACTCCTCTCATAGGCCATGCATTAATCCTACATAATTAATCAACTCTACATACCATTATATCAACATTTGATAGCTAATTTCATTCAATTTAGGAAATAAAGATTTGTACAACATTTTATTAAAAATAGATAAATATTGCTTATTAAAACAAACAACTTGGCAAGGCTAGGGTGATTGGGCAATGCAAAGAGGGTTATTTGTTTTATCAAAGGGATGAGGTTGTTTATACCTCATCAAGTGGTAAGTGGCAAATTGGTTAGATGGTTACCGCTCCTTCAGGAAAATGATATCACCATTGTAGAAAAGCCAGAGAAGGCCAATGTTGTTGCCGATTTCCTCTCCAGGCTCCCTACTTGTAATGAGGACCCAGTCATTGATGATTCTTTTCTAGATGAACACTTATTTGCACTGATTGTACAAACTCCTTGGTATGCAAATATAACAAATTATCTAGTCATAGGTAAAACACCTCCACACCTCTCTCCCAGAGAAAGGTGCCACCTTGTGGAGCGCAACTTTCCCTATTCATGGGATCTGGTTATATCTTCTATATAGGACTTGATCATATAATGAGAAGGTGTATTAGGGAAGATAAAGTGTATGACGTTCTTAGAGCATGTCATGATGAACCCTGTGGTCATAGACACTTTGTAGCCAAGAGGGCATCAGCCAAAATCTTGAATACTAGATATTATTGGCCAACATTGCATAAAAATATAGCTCTCTATACAAGATGTGACTGCTTTCAAAGAATGGGCAGACCTACAAGAAGTGATGAAATGCCTTTACAACCACAACTGGTGGTCACACCATTTGACAAATGGGGCATTGATTTTATTGGACCCATAGATCCACCTTCTAACCACAAGGAATATATACTTGTTTGCACTAATTATCCTACAAAATGGGTGGAAGTGAAAGCCTTGACAATAGCCAGAGATAGTAAAGTTGTTGCATTTCTCTATGAAGAAATAGTTACAAGGTATGGGGTCCCAAGGGAAATAGTCACAGATCAAGGGCCACAGTTTACATCTGCACTAATTGCTAGCCTTGTTCAAAAGTATGAAATTAGGCATAAAAAGTCCACCCCCTATCATCCACAGTCAAATGGTCAAGTTGAGTTGACCAACTGAGAGCTTGAGGAAATATTGACAAAGACAGTTGTAGCGCATAAGAAAGATTAGGCAGCAAGACTCTCTGAAGCAGTTTGGGCATATAGAACTGTTGGCAAGAGACACTATATAGATTCATGATTGTTGTCATTGATGGCAACAAAGTTCATCCCACACATCCGCAGGACTTGGTGTGTCTCTACCGGAAGTCAGAATGAAGAATGTGGTGGTCCGGTAAACAAGAACAAAGCATGTGGCAAGATCCAACAGAAAGGTTCGGATCTCTCAGAGGAAGTATCTTGGTGCAGTGCGGATTTGGGAAAGTAAAGAGTACTACGTTGAGTGATAGATTCCAAGGTTTTAGCCTTCGGTGATAGATGAGGTAAAAGATATGAATACTTGAGTACCGGGTTCTTGAGTGACAGTGTGAGCAGAGGAAGAACTGACTGACAGAACATCAGACTATTTTTCAGATGTGTTTCTAATGGTGGTAAAGGTTATGAAGACATGAATCATGTTTGGCCGACATGATTAATGATTTCTACAAGTATATACTTGATCCACATTACTTGATGTGCAAGGATTCAACCGACAGATTAGAATTAGTGAAAAGATTGACTATTCTGGGTGTCGACTAGAAAGGTGATGAAATTACTTGTGCGGATATATATACATGATGGATTTAGTTGTGAGAGTGAATATATAAGTTGTCATGTGCGAATAAAAGTAGAAGAGTAGAGCAGAAGAAGTAAGAAAGGTCCGGTATGTGAAAGAAAGCAGCTTAAGGGAAAAGGGAAGATGAAGTGCAGCAGATCAGTATACTGAGCCTAAAAGGAACTGGACTCTAGCATTTGCAGATGCTACCAATCAGTTCAAGTATTATATAACACTCTTTTGTAGACAATGAGTCTCTTGTAGGTAGTGTGCCTCTTGTGAGCAGTGTGCTCGGGCAGTGAGCCCTAATTGGCAAGTGCCATCTTGTACTTCCTTATTCTTCTAACAGAGAATAATCTTTGGGTTAATCACCCCATGGTTTTCTCCCTTAACAGGGTTTCCATGTCAAAAATATTGTGTCATGTGTATCTCCATTTTCATGGTTATGTTTTCTTGTTTGAATTAATGTTGCATTAATTAATAAGAAAGCTCAGAAAGAAGAAATAATTAGGATAACTGATTCACCCCCCCCCTCTCAGTTATCAACAATTGGTATCAGAGCCAAGTTCCTCCTAATAGAGTCTAACAGCTTAAGGAAGATTTGGGAATCCAAATGGATGCATATGGTTTAAGGGAGCAACTCAAGACTGCCCTTGATGATCTTGAACAGTCAAACTCTGAAGTCAATGAATTGAAGGAAAGACTCAAGTAGGCTGATGAATTCATGAGAGAACTAAAAGACAAATTAAGTCTCTCTATGAAAAAGAGAAAGGAGCTACTTCAGCAACTGGTAAGACAAGGTGAAGCAAATGATGTAAATGAAGAGCTGAATGAGAAAACCAAGTTATGTGAAAAGTTATCAAAAGAAATCATTATGGTAAGACACGAAATGGAATCAGGAGTTATAAAGTTTACCCAAGAAATTGAAGAGAAAAGAAAAACTGAAGATAATCTAAGATAATCTCTCAAGGAGAAATCAGAAGATTGCCACCATATGGACAGAATTATCAGACATCTTGAATCTGATCTTGAAGATGCTAAAAATAATGAAGAAAAACTTGAGGATCAAATTGTCTCTCTCAAAAGGGATCTTCAAATAGCAAATGAATATAAAGAGAAATTCAAGATAAGTTCTGCTCAACTTGAAATTCTTCTTGACAGTCAAAAGAAGGCAGATGACAGGTGTGGTTTGGGATATGAGAAAGGAGAAAGCTCCGGATCCAGTCAAAGGAATTTTGGATTAGAAAATCCAAGGGACAGGCCTAGAAGACCTCCGGTAAGACAACCTAATGCTCAAAGATATCCATCCTTCAATGGATACTGCCACAACTGCAATAACTTTGGCCACAAAGCTAATCAGTGTAGAAAGAGAATGAGTCAGACTAACTCATCCTTCTCCGGACAATGCTGTAACTGTAAAAGGTATGGTCACAAATCTCATGAATGCAGAAATATGCAAATGAACAAATCATTCAATGGTAGATGCTTTGCATGCAATAGAATAGGTCATATGGCTAATCAATGTAGATTAAGAGGATATCAGTCAAATATGCAAAGAAATGTTGTTTGCCAAATCTGTAATAGATCCGGTCATAGTGCAAAATTCTGTAGAAGCAAGAATCAGGACAAAAGAGGTCCGGTATATCCTAATCAAAATCAAGATAAGGGTAAACAAAAGGTGAATGCGGATGAAGTTAAAAGAGAGATGAACAAGATTTGGGTGAAGAAGAGTACAGAGAATGTAGAGGATGGATCCGCACCAGACTCTGGTGCTGATATTCCTTCCAGAAATTAAAAAGTGAGCTCTGGCTTAGGGGGAGACACAAAGAAAACCTTGTTCCCCCAGCCAGTCAAGTGGTGCCAGAATTGGCATAAGAAGAGAATGCGGATTAAAGGGTTTGTAGATATGAGTCTTGAAATGATCTAGTTAAGATTTTAGAGGTCTGCATGAAGATATGAAGAAGTTGTGATCGATCAAGTAGAACCGGTTCCGGGAGATGCTCCAGAGTGACAGAGTGCCACAAAAAGGTCCGGTGAGATCCGGAAGTGCATTGTCCTATTCTGCAGACTGGTCAGAGTTTTTGGGATGTCCTTGTGATGTGTCATCTTGATTTGTTCATGGTTTGGAAGATCCACATGATGTTCATAGATCAGGACAAATCCGGTTCTTCAAGTCATCCGAATAAGGCAAACCGAAATAATGTAGGTCGAGCATTTATTGCAATCTGATATTAGGGTTTGTAGAGCAATATAAGGGTCTTCTCATTAATCACTTATTCATTCTGCACTCAAGAAGAACGAAAAGTGGAGCTCTGCAATGAAATTCCTCAAGTTCATCGAAGATCACTTGTAGGAGTTATTACTTCCAGAGATCAATCCAACCAACTCTGTGAAACTGAAAGGCGCAAAAGGTATTTTCTGTTTTCAAATATCTCACTGCAAATCTCTTGATAATGGGTACTCTAAATTTTATAAAGATTTCTGATAGACCTCGCCCTACATTTAAGAAACATCCATACAAATCCTTGGAGCTAGATCCCCTAGGAGCCTTCACTAGTGTTCCGCATGGTGTATTACATATGGAGGATATTAGGGTTTACATACATGCGAATATTGAAGAATTTGGAGAATCAAAGTTAATGGATATCTATCACAAATAGTTGATAGATGATTCCTTTGAGATTAAACCTTAGTATAAAGCCATCTGAGATAAGCATTTTGCACAGTGCATTCATTTCCCCTGTTTTGAAGAAGATGAATGGGTCCAGTATGTACTGAGTAGAGTGCATGACAATTTCCTATGGTTGAACAAGCCTTTTAAGATCACCAAAGATGCAATTAGGGCAGTAACCGGTCTACACTCATCCGGTGGAATACCTGTTCTCAAGTCTGTCAAGAATCAGATAGTAAGTGATGCAACCGGATCAAAATTTGACAAGAGAGCTATGACAATTGAAGACATCACTGAACCGGATGTCAAATTTGCATCTATGATAATTGGTTACAAGATTTATCACTCCAGTAGGGAAAATTTAGTACTGGGAACTGCAATTTACATAGTTTATCAAATGCTGAAAGAAAATGCAGACTATGATTTGTGTGAGCTTCTTTTAAACCAACTTTTGGAAAATCTACAGAAGATTAATAAGGACAAGAAGAACTCCTTCAAGTATGGTAGTTTAATCCTTTGCCTATTCTTTTATTACATGAATGAGCTTCCCGGATCTAATGGATGGGTATGGTAGAATGACAGACCAGTTGCCATCTAAATCAGAGACTATTTGCATGGGCTTGGGGATGCTAAAGTAAGAAATACAGCCCTATGGGGATATTTCAAGAACTTTCAAAGCATAAAGCAAGCAAGAGAAAGAATTCCCCAGTCTCTTGTTGAGAAATACAAAGACACAGTATGCTTTATGGTAGAAACAGATCACTGCCTAATGGAGGCAGTAGAACCAAGAACTGTGTGGATCATGCCCATGGGGTATGAAGTTGATGAACAAATTGTGGAGTTGCATGTTCAACACATGCTAAGTCAGCCTAAGGATCCTAAGGCATAAAGGTTTGGCACCTTTGAGGAGCTGAGTGTAAAGATTCATGTGGAACTCAGACAGCCAGAAATCAAGAGAAAGGTGAGAAAAGAAGTAGAGAGTATTGCCCAAGGCCTAGGCATCTCAAAGGAGGCACTTGATGCCAATAGGGAAAAGAGGCAAAAAGCTGAGGAATAGAAGAAAGAGGCAGAAAAGGGAAGCAAGGAAGGTGCTCTGGTAGAAACCTCAACTCGGACCAGATCATCAAAGAGATTTGCACCTGTCACTACTAAAAGCTTAAAACCAGAAGTCCAAGCATCCGGCAAAGGAGAGAAAAGGTCAAAGACAAAAGCCACAAGGGCTTATGCAAGTCAAAGAGATGAAGAGGAAACTGAATCAGATGAGGGGGTAAAGGAAATAAAGAAGCAGAAGAAGAAAGGATCTGGTAAACCTACCACAAGACAAGACAAGAAAGAAATGGCAGAGGAATTTGTTGAAAAGCCCACCCTGTCCTTAGAAAGTGTAATCAAATCAGTCACTGTGGATGGAAACCTTCAACCAATGGCCAAATTCTATGATGATTACAATGAGACTGACCAAAAGATCCTGCAGGAAGCTACTATCAGGTATCTGAACATTTACAATAAGGCTTTCATTGAAATTATATCTCTAGTTCCTAAGAGCCTAGAAAAGGAGTTAGAAATGAGAAAGAACAATGCCATGGCAAAAGACATTGAGATCCGGGAACAGATAGCTATTCAGCTATATCCTTCAATCGATCCCAAGATAATGAACATGGTATTCAAAGATTGTAAGGATGAGTTCAGGAGCAAAGCAAGGATGAATCAACTCATGCTTGGTGAGACTGACAAAGTAGCCAAGGACACTGAAGAGATTCTCCAGAAAACCTTTAAAAGGTTCAACATTCCCATCACAGAGGACTTTGGTAAAGACAAGGGCTCAGAATCTTCTATTCCGAAAGAGGTGGCTCATGAACAAACAACTATCTCTCCTCTGATTTCCCCTACAGCCTCCAGATCTAAAGGAGATGACAGTATACAGGAGAAAGAAGCAGAGGTGAAGGAAAAAGAAAATGATAGTTCTAAGAATGCAGAAAAGAAGAAACATCTATCTCTAGCAAGAGACACTGCAGATCTGTCAAGGACTTCTTGACAAAAGAGAGCATGGAGATTGATGAACCAGAATGGCTAAAAGGACCATTTGATTTTGATTCTCTTTCTCTGGTACAAACAATGAAGATAGCCTCATTCGCAAATGCCAAGGCCAATGAGAAACTCCTAAAATCTCATATGGACGACTGTGAGTTGATAGAGGTTGCTTCTGGAGTGCTAGAAAAGATCATGCCATCATTTTAGAAGGATCCCACAGCCTCCTCATCTGGAAATCTCAAAACCTTAGTCAGCAGTGTTAGTACACATTTTGATTCTCTAGAAAAATCAGCTGAAGAAAAGGTCCGGAAGGAGTTTTTGGATAAAAGATTCTCAGAGGTACAAGGATTAATCACTAATGATAGGAGAAATATGAGTATTGGGATAAAAAGCTTAGAAAATGCTCTTAAGGATGGCAGTGAAATATACAAATTTTGTATCTCCTGGTCTAAAGCAACAGTAGAGATTGAGAAAAAAATAAAAGAGCAAGAGGATAAACTACTAAGTTTGTCTCAAAGTTTTGATCCTCTCTCTTCCTCCATAGTTAATCAAGAGTGTCAGACTATTGCAATCACAAATGCAATAAAGAATTTTGAGAAGGAAAAGAAGAACATAATTAGCCGGATGGGTGAACTCAGAAGAATCATTATCCCTAAGTTAGAGGCCATGCATGAGGCCATAAGTGATGCTCAGACTACTGCCCAAACCAATGATCCGATAGATCTTAAGAGGGCAGAAGCTTTTGCGTTTTTGTTGAGCAGTCACATTTCAATTTTGGATAGAATGAAGCAAAGTTGGGCTACAGAACTCGTCCAATTGAAGACATCCTTTGCAGACATTCTTCAGTTTATGTGAGTATGTAATATGCGGCTAAGTATAGTACAATTTTTGAAAATTTTGGTGTGTGGACCCTACCCTTTGCCATTGATGTCAAAGGGGGAGTGAGGAGCAGTGAAAAATGAGGAATCCAACTAAGGGGGAGTTCCAGAAAATGTATATAAAAACAGAGCATTAGCCAAGGGGGAGCATAGTGTAAACACTTAGTCATTTTTCACTAAGTGTTGCCATCAATGCCAAAGGGGGAGATTGTTGGCAAGAGACACTATATGGATTCATGATTGTTGTCATTGATGGCAACAAAGTTCATCCCACACATCCGCAGGACTTGGTGTGTCTCTACCAGAAGTCAGAATGAAGAATGTGGTGGTCCGGTAAACAAGAACAGAGCATGTGGCAAGATCTGACAGAAAGGTCTGGATCTCTCAGAGGAAGTATCTTGGTGCAGTGCGGATTTGGGAAAGTAAAGAGTACTACGTTGAGTGATAGATTCCAAGGTTTTAGCCTCCGGTGATAGATGAGGTAAAAGATATGAATACTTGAGTACCGGGTTCCTGAGTGACAGTGTGAGTAGAGGAAGAACTGACTGACAGAACATCAGACTATTTTTCAGATGTGTTTCTGATGGTGGTAAAGGTTATGAAGACATGAATCATGTTTGGCTGACATGATTAATGATTTCTACAAGTATATACTTGATCCGCATTACTTGATGTGCAAGGATTCAGCCGACAGATTAGAATTAGTGAAAAGATTGACTATTCCGGGTGCCGACTAGAAAGGTGATGAAATTACTTGTGTGGATATATGTACATGATGGATTTAGTTGTGAGAGTGAATATATAAGTTGTCATGTGCGAATAAAAGTAGAAGAGTAGAGCAGAAGAAGTAAGAAAGGTCCGGTATGTGAAAGAAAGCAGCTTAAGGGAAAAGGAAAGATGAAGTGCAGCAGATCAGTATACTGAACCTAAACGGAACTGGACTCTAGCATTTGCAGATGCTACCAATCAGTTCAAGTATTGTATAACACTCTTTTGTAGACAGTGAGTCTCTTGTAGGCAGTGTGCCTCTTGTGAGCAGTGTGCTCAGGCAGTGAGCCCTAATTGGCAAGTGCCATCTTGTACTTCCTTATTCTTCTAACAGAGAATAATCTTTGGGTTAATCACCCCGTGGTTTTCTCCCTTAACAGGGTTTCCACATCAAAAATATTGTGTCATGTGTATCTCCATTTTCATGGTTATGTTTGCTTGTTTGAATTAATGTTGCATTGATTAATAAGAAAGCTCAGAAAGAAGAAATAATTAGGATAACTGATTCACCCCGCCTCTCAGTTATCAACATAGAACTACATGGAAGACAACAATAGGGCACACCTTATGAGTTAGTTTATGGCAAGAAGGATGTCCTTCCTGTTGAGTTTGAATATAAAACATTGAGAACAACTATCCAACTTGGTATGGACTTGTCAATTGCTCAAAAGGAAAGACTACATCATCTTAATGCATTAGAGGAGCTTAGGATGGAAGCAGTTCATCACACTAAATTAGTACAAAACCAGAGAATCAAATGGCATGATCAGTATATCAAAACCAATGACTTTTAGGTAGGTGATTGGTCACTTCTCTATTTCTCCAGGCATAAAGATCATAAGGGCAAATTGCAAACAAGATGGTTAGGCCCTTATGAGATCAAGGAAGTTTTCCCAAATTGTGTAGTCCAATTAACTATGATTGACCAAGTTAGATTCTCACTAATGGTTAATGGGCATAGATTGAAATTGTATAAGAAGCCTTTAAGTAAAGCTGTATTTCTCTAGCAATTAAAGGTAGATATGGATAATGAATATCCACAACGTCTTACCTCAGAAGAGGTCTCCAGCTAGGTAGCAGCTAAAAACAATGTTCCATCGCCAACTTTAGCTGCCAACTTGACTGAAGTTCCACAACACTCTGCTTTCGATGGGGATTCCAGCCAAGTATCAGTTGATTATACTGTTCCAGTAATATGTCAAGCTGCTAGCTTGACTGAAGTTCCACAGTAAGTTTGAGTTCTACAAACTCTGTACATAAATAAAATAATCACAAAGCACACACATCACATAGCAATAGCAATAAAACAAGATGATCTTCCAATCAAAAGTTTGGGATCCATCATTCTAGTTACCATTCTACACTAGAAATTTCCTTTGCATTCAACCACTCACTGAAGGGACATGTAGCCAAAGGCAACCTGTTGTTCAATGGGACTTGCATTAGTTGCACCTGTAGCCAAGGGTTTTTAATTCACTTGGGACCTGTACCAGCTACACCCACAACCAATACACATGGGACCTGTTCATTTCACGGTCTGCTTGCATGCATGCAACCACTACTACCTACAACACATTTTACACGAAATATGCACGCCACCATCTTTTCACTGGGTAATCCTTTCCTACTATGTGTCACACATCTACTACATTCTGTTAGCACACTTTGTCATTATCACATCATTGTGATTCGCTTCATCTTGTTCGTCGAGTACATCAACTCAATCCACCATGCAATCATGTTTACATGCAACAATTCCAATTTTGGCATAACCTCAATGGTATTCATCTCATTCATTGATTTAATTAACATTTAATGCTACTTATTTTGTGACTTTCTTTATTCACACATAATTAATTTTCCATATTATATCAATTTGACATGCTTTGAACCCTTTCTTCTGTACCATTGCTTGTCTTCTCATTTGAGGACAAATGAAGTTTTAGTTGGGGGATTCTGAATTATTTTATGTACATTCAAACTTCAAATCAAACTTTAAAACCCCTTACTCCATAATTATTACCATCCACCGCATAACATACAAGTTAAACAGATCTAGCAAACGACAAAAGCAACTAGTAATAAGCGTTGGTGTGAATAGGGGTTTTTCCTAACTAGTTTGGTTAATTTCCCCTTGTTTGGATAATTCATATTATTTAACTATTTATTAGTTAAATAATATTCACACATCACACATAATTCACATGTTAAGTTGACTTAGTGAGTCTTCTAGATGTCACTAGTTGTTTCTAGTTGTTGATAGTTGTAGTGAGTTGTCTTATCCTACACATGTACTCTAGTTAGCATCTTATCCTCTAGTTGTCACATGTGATAGGAATGTGACACTTGTCACATGACTACAACTCTTTGGTTGTCATCCTTGCCTTTATGAGCAAGGCTCTCTCATTGTATTAAACATAGATGACAGTTGTATAGAATCTTGCTCCATTGTTTTAGCATCTTCTATGTTATCTTTGTGTGGAAGGTTGTCTTGATTGCAGGGATCCTGGCTTGCTGAGTCACATTGACTCTTACATGGTATCATAGCCTGATCTACACTTTCCTTCCCTCATTGGAGAGGTTTTGTTGGGAGTTGTGTGTTAGGTGCATCCTGGAGTGAAATGGACATCACCATTGCGATCAGGAGGCCCAAATCTGTATAGAATGACTATCAAATCACTGAATTTCGACATTGGGAAAATTTTGGCACATTTTTTTGCCCTTGGTTAGGGTTTCTATGAAAATCTGTACAACATATCATATTGTGTTAGAGTCATACCATCTCTGCCACATCTATGTCATCCTTGGCGTCATTGGTCGAAAACATTCGTTGGGTAATTTGTTTTTTCATTGGTTAGTTTGTTTTGTTTCGGATTTTAAAAGATTTTTTTTGTAGTGTACCTACCTGCACTGGGTACTCTATACCCGTGGTAGGGTACAAATCCTGTAGCTCTACACCAAGTGGCGCGGTCGGTTGTTTACATCGGCGAGGTCTACATAACCCGCTATCAGCCTCCAGTCAACAGTTCCGCCAGGTATTTCGACATTGCCCCGTGTTTATCAACACTGGCGGTCTTTTGCTTTGCATCCTCGGTGCCCGGAATCCATTTAACTAGTGGACAGTTTTTAACACCACACCCAATTCAAATCAAGGTCATTAAAAATTCCAGTGGACTTTTCAAAATTTCAGCGGATCTTGCGGTCTGCACAATATTTTTATAGCCGATTGTCTCATGCCCACGCCAGAAGATTTTCTATGCTCGTCAGTTGTCTTTAATTCTCTGCGACTTCCACCATGGTCAAAGGGCCTTAAACCATGGCTTCCAGTCTTTACACAGCGGTCCTAAATCATCACCGACAATTTTAAGTCTTTGACCTGATGTGTTTTAATAGTCTTTTGGTGGTTTCTTCACAGGCGGCCTTTACAATCATTCGACGGTATTTCAAAACTGTCAACCAGATAATAAAGACCTGGCAGTTTAGCTCACTCGGTGGGAGCCAAAGGCTCGGGCCTCGCCAACCTGTGTGGGCTTCGGCCCCACAAATATAAAGGATTTTTTTCAAAACTCTTTTAAATATTTTTTTATAGTTTTTTTTATATTGGAAAACAAAAAAATATTATATTTGCACCAGTACACCACCCAGATCTGCCACCTTCACCGGTAGTGCCGCCTAGCAGCCACCAGTCGTCAGCCAGGGGGACCTGTTTTGCCCCTCAAAGTCCTAAAGCATGGTTTTTTTTCTTTTTTTGCACAATTTTTACCCACGGTGTCCAAATTGGGAAAACAAGATATCAACGGAAAGCTAGCAGAGAGCACTTCATAGTGGTATCAGTCATTATCACAGATTTTGCTGTTTGACAACATTTATTGTAGGTTGAAGACAAATCTATCTTTTTAGCTCCTGATCTCATAACTTTTTGCCACGACCTCTTATTTTCTCGATTCAAGCGACATTGGAAAGGTATTCAGGAGCTCTACACAACCATCCATGCACTTTTTTTAGATTTTTCTCTAGGTTCATTTTATTCAATTAGTTAGTTTTTTGGCTTTTGAGTGATAACTTGGACATTTTGAAACTTGAGGAGGTGAAATTTGTTTTGAGAGGATTTGTTTGCTGTAATACATCATTGTGAGTGATTGTAATCTCACTCGGATCTCTATTTTAAGAGATTTTGTTGTTTTCCCAATCTTGGTCCTTTGAGGACAATTGCAAATCACACTACGTATAAAGTGCCACAACAAATTGGGGGGGCTTTCTTAGATAGTAAAGGGGTGTTGTTGTCTTGTTGTCTCTCTTTTTCATCATGGATGTGCCTCAATTTCAACTTTTAACTCCATATAATTATCTTGAATGGAAGAAAAACATGGAGTTTGTATTGTATAAACAAAAGTTCCATAGAATAACTTTATGCACAGACTGAACCCACAGGTGCTACTATGAGAAGAAAATGGTTAGATAGAAGAGATGAGGCTTATGACACACTTTGTCTTCCTATTTCTGTAGATCCTAGATTTCATGTTGAGTCTTGTACAACACCAAATGAGATATGGACAACACTAGACAATCTCTTTGGCAAGCAAGATAAAATAAGAAGGTTCAAATTGGAGAATGGGCTAATTGCACTTAATCCTCAATATTTTGATCAAATCAAAGATTTCTTCACCAAGTTTAAGTCTCTCAGGTTGCAACTCAAATAGTGTGGTCTTGAGAAAGAAGATGAACAATTGATTCTATCTATTCTTGCAAAATTGGGTCCTGCTTATTCAGTTTATGTTTCTACCTTTTATGCTATAATGGATGCTTTTGGTAGTAATTTTACTATGCCTTCACTTGAGGAGTTTTCTGTACAACTTACTAGAGAGCAAGCCAAGCTACTACACATGGGCACATTGAAGTCTCCTAGAAAACAAGCTCTAGTTGCAACTCAAAGCACACAAGATATTAAGGATTCACATAATAAGGGAAAGAAACAAAAAGATTCAAAGTCTAATGAGCAAGAGAAAGAATCAAAGAAAACCCCCAACTCTTCTTCCAAAGAGGAGTCCAATAATAAGAAGAAGCCAAAGTGTTCTTATTGCAAGAAATTGGGTCATGATGAAACTAAATGTTATGAGAAAAAAATTGATGAGATGTCACAACTTCTTCAAAAACATAACATTGAGTATTCTTCATCAACAAAAGTTTTACCCAATTCTTCTTCTTTGCCACCATCATCATCTACACAACCAAAGATAACAAGATTTGCAAATGGGTTAGACAAAGGAAAAGGATAGGCGCTCTTTGCTTCAACAAGTCTTCAGTCAGAGAGATGGCTTCTTGATTCAGGAGCTTCTCATCATATGGTATCTTGAGAGGGGATGTTCTCTTCATTTCAGTCATGTACTTCACCACCTATTTTGATGGGTACAATACATACATGCATGCAACTGGAAAAGGAACAATTGATGTTGGTGAGTGTACATTCAACAATGTGTTGTGCGTACCTTCCTTGACAACTAATCTCCTTTCCATCTACCAGATTACTCATTGTGGTGTAGGGAAGACAGTTGAGTTCGCTCCTAATTCTGTGATCATACAGGACTTGGAGAGCAGAGATATCATTGCTATTGGGATGACTGATCATGCATCTCACTTGTTTACTTTCTCCCATTTTGTTTCTGATGATGATGTAGATCCATTGATTGCTATTCACACTCATTCATCAAGTGTGAATCATGTTTATGAGGAGAAGTTTGATCACTTAAACCTTGGTGTTCTTGCGTCTACTTCGGTTCCTGAGACTAGTTTTGAGCTTCCTCCTTCTCCTGCTTCTATAGAGATTAGCATTGACATCGCTTCATTCACTTCAGTTGAGCAGGATATTCTTTGTCTTCCAGATACAAGTTTGTGGGATGAGTACTTGACAGGTATATTAGACTTGTTTCGTGAGTCCTATCTTGATGATTTGGAGGACATAATTGATGACATTCATCTCCTCTTTGAAGGAGTTGATTCTTCTACTTTGGATGAGTAGACACCTACTTCTCCTCTTCACTTGTCACAGTTTGGCATTGAGTTGGAGTATCTTGAGCATCATTTAGAGGATTCTTTATCTTTAGAGATTGATGATCTTGACTTTTCATATTGTCTTGGATTGTCACATTCTTTGACTAGGCATGTATCACTTGATTATGTGACATCTTTTGGTTGGGACATGTAGACACTTGAGCAGTTTTTAGAGACAACATACATCATGAGGCTTTTTCCCTCATACCTTGAGATGGAGTTTCTTCATCAGCCTTTGGACCTATTTCTTCCTAAGGGGAAGAATGTTGTTTGCAGGCTTTGGATTCTCTTTGTAACATCCACGTTCTAAAAACATAGTAAAACTGGAAATTTACCATAGAGTAATTCAACAAGGTAAAAATGAGAATTTTTTTTCTTTTATTTAACATATAATCAAGTAACAACAATTTGCAAGATTCTCTTACATAATAAAATATATCATATTGTCTTTCTCATTTACAATATCTACAAAAGTAAATCAATTACATAATCAATATTGGAATAATTACTGCTTCTGAATATCTGACATCTTTATCACAAGCCCTGGCATATTTTCTGTTGGAGAGAGAGTATCTTTCCAATGATTTACCTCCATCCATAGACCGGCGGTCTCCCACACATCTTCCACATAGGAAGTGGCCCTTCCCTTCACGAGGAATATACACCAAAGGTAACCAATGGTAATTTTCCTTCCTGAGTACATAGTGTTGTATCCTACACAACTCTATCAACCATACAACCCTAGATACCCTCTAGCTAAGTATGATTTCTGATAGGTTGTGCAATCCAGATACAGTGAACTGACAATGCATGCAGAAAATGAATGCATTACTTTGGCCAAATTTTCAATATCAATATCATTCGTAATGAACATGGTCGTAGTGTTCACCCACCCCTACTCGACTTGGATATTGTCGTATTCTCGCAGTTTATTCTCACCAACTATGTTTACGTAGATAGTTTTAACATCTTGTCATGATAATAGTCTTCTTGACTTAGATAAGTCCATATGACATAACTAACCATTTGGTTCATATTCAACTCTAGGGTTTTCATAATAACCCTTGTATAATCCATCATATCAAAATAACCATATCTCATAACTTACAAGACTTAGGTTTATAAACGACCTTTGGTTTAACTCAACCAAGGTTAAGATTAATATAGTTCTGTAATAGATAATACTTCCTATACAAAGGAGTATGAATACCTTCTTCATTCCTTAACGTGATGTCATTAACAATCACAATATATATACTCATATATGATTCTATACAAGATCATTCCTAGTTAGACTTTGTCTATTCCATCGTAATGGTTTACTACAATGCTATACTCATCATGATTAATAGAAGAGGTAATAAAGATAGTCTTATGGACCTTACTTCTTCTATCATATTATTCCTAGTGTTCTATCACTTGATTGAATAAAAGATGGTTTTCAAAAAATTTACTAAGAACCTAAGTTCTTTTGAAAGGAAATCATTTTTGACATATATATGTAGTCTAAAACAAGATTGGTTTTAAAATGATAATAATACAGCTTAATGACCAAACCGAATGATTCATAGCTATTGAGTATTTCTATCAAGTTTTATTTACACTAATTTTATCGATATTCTATTGTATAATCAATTTATAACTACAACATCGACTTGCTAAAAGATAATTAATTCTTATTCATTAGAATGACTGGTTTTTATGGCAAACAATGACTAGTATATCCTTCTTTGGTATATAAAATGCAATAATCATTCAATCATTCCACTAATATGACATGTATAAACAGTCTTTAAATAATTAAATTGTATTCGACTCAGACACCAATGATTAGTTTTCAACTAATTTCAAGTATTGGCCAACCAAACTAATGGATGCTATTAAGACTCCTGAAGGTTTTTAAACATTTTACTAAGAGCACTAACAGTGATTTAACTCCATCGACTCCTTTGGTTTGAACTTTGCCTTGAATGACAAAGCTAAATGGCATATTGAAAGTTTACAACTAGTCATAAATGAATAGCTCAGAAGAACATTTGATATTTCTATGCTATCAATGTATATGAAGCAAGAAAGATACCCGGTGACGGCTTAGAACAGGATAGAGAAACCTGATCGATGCCTATAAGAGACCAACATTTTTATTCCACCTAGAACTATTATTCTTTCCTTGGCCCTTACTGCGATCCTTACCAGTATATCCCAAATATCTCCTGTGCTCTCAGATGTTATTGCCTATGCATCACCAGAATCCTATTGTGCTGTCGACTCTTAATGAGTCGTTCATTTATGGACGTCAATACGACTCTTAATGAGTCATCTGATTAACACTCATCCACTCCTTTTAGTTGATATTATAATGAATTCAAAATAGTCCTCAAACTGATTTGGTTTCAACTGAATCCACAAAATTTGCAAAGTTTCCCACATGTCGATGGAAAACAAATGACTCATGGAGCTCATCAAATGTGGTAGTTAATACCACAGACTCCTCTTTGGAAAAGGCTGACATGATAATTAAACCATCGTTGATCATTTATTAATCACATAGAGTGATTCGATCCACCACTTATTACAATGAAGGCACTCCTAATAATAAGCCTACGGCTGCTCAAGTGAGTAAGTATTAATATCAATCATGAGGTATTATCCTCAAATTGATGATTACATATATAATTGTTTATATAAATAAATATGGCTCAACATGGCATCTATCTTATGTGATAGTTTATGCCTTGATCATAATACGATAATAACAATAAATTGAAAGACTTACGAATATTATGGAAGGGTCGAGCTTGTCTCCCCTACATAGTCTCTCATTAAATCACGTCAACTTGTCTTGACGAGATCGTCTTTGATGTTAAATGTCGACAATAAAACCTTAAGTGACTCAAAGAATAATAACACAACCATTTTACGACAATGACATCATAATATTTACGTTAATCGTAAATGGTCAAAGTTCTACTCAGACAATGTCATTTACTTTACAAATGACTATGTCGATACACAATGACTTTACTAGAAAAGAATCAAAAGATATTGATTACCTGTCGACTAGGTTCAAAAGTACACTGACAAGACAAGACTTACCTCTAACAATACTGGTTCATGTTTCTATTAAACACTCATACTCATTTTGGCAAATAGTTACTCATAACCTGAGGTCTATATCTCTCTCCTCGAAAGATACTCTCTCTCTTTTTTCTCTGAGAGTCATCCGGAACCTATAATCCTGTGTAAAACTTGAAATCAACAGATTATGATCAGTGCATCATTATTCAAATAATAAACCAAATTCTCATAATGCAATTATGAAATCGATAATAACATATTCATTTCCATAATTCCATAAATGACATTCAATAGAATCTATGTCTTTCCTTGACATTAATCTAAACATTAAAATAGATTTACTTATATCCAAGTAAAAGTAAAAAGTATTAGCAAGACAAAAATTGGGGATGTAACATATCCTTCCCCTAAAGATTCATCGTCCTCGATGATATAAAGTATCAAAATGTAACTAAAAAGCAAGTTCATTGTTTTCAACTGATAAAAGTATTAAATAAATGAGGAAACTTCTGATAAAATTCATGGTAATCCTCCCATGTAGCATTTTCCTCAGTATATTGGTCCCATTGGACCTTACACTACAAGACCTCTCTGTTACGCAAGTAGAGCTTGCATGTTTCTAACACTTTGAGTGGCTCGATCGTGACCACCCCTGGGTCCTGCATCTGTAAAGAATTCCAATTTAAAATATGGTTATCACCTACAATATATTTCTTTAAATAAGAAACATGAAAAACATTGTGCACTCTAGACAAGGCTAGTGGTAGAGCAATTTTGTAAGCAACTGGATTGATCACTTTGAGTACTTCAAAGGGTCCCACATAATGAGGAGCTAGCTTAGAAGAATTCCCAAACTTAATAGAACTTTTTTGAGGTTTGACTCTCAAGAGAACTTTCTCTCCAACAAAGAATTATCTCGGTACACGCTTGGCATCTACATAACTCTTTTGTCTATCATTGGTTTCTGTCTGATCTTTTTCTGATTAGCTTAACTTTCTCTTCCATTTCAACTAGCATTTCTGGTCCGATGCTAATCCTATCTTCTAGCTTATCCTAGCTTATAGGAGTTCGACATCTTCTTCCATACAATGCTTCAAATAGCGCCATCTTAATAGTGGAATGATAGGAATTGTTGTAAGCAAATTCCACAAGTGGTAAGTATTCCTCCCTCTTATATTACTGATCAATGTACTACATTCACAACAAATCTTCCAAAAATTGGTTAACTCTCTCATTTTGCCCATCAGTTTTAGGATGATAAGATGTACTCACATTGAGTTTAGTCCCTAGCACCAAGAACAAAGTTTTCCAAAACCTTGATGTTATACTGTATCTCTATCCGAGATAATCTTTTTAGGGAAACCATGCAATCTAAACACCTCTTGTACAAATTTGCAAACTAACACTGGTGCTCCATCAATCAAATTCCCTGGTATAAATGTGCTACCTTTGTGAGTTTATCAACCACAACTAAAATGGCATCATGTCTATTCCTAGACGTAGGAAGACCTTGAATAAAATCCATACTTATAATTTTCCATTTCCACTCTGGTACATCATGTGGGTACAACAATACTGCAGGGTGCTGATGTTTTGCTTTCACCCTCTGATATTCTAAACAGCTTGCTACAAATCTTGCAGCATCGTTCTTCATTCCTTTCCAAAAATAAAGAGGTTTTACATCTGCTAGAAGTTTGGTCACTCCCGGATGTCCAGAATATGGTGCAGTATGAACTTCTTTCCATACTAGATCCATTAATCCAACTAGATTAGGAACATACATTCTACCTCTAAACCTCAATAGTCCATCTGACTCAAACAGAAATCCGTCATACCTTGGATCTCTAGGATTATCTTCCAGAGCCTGCTTAACCTGCTCATAATAATCATCACTAGACCAATTTTGTAACACTAAATCCTTGAAATTTCCACGAATAGAAACAATAGAAGATATATGTCTTCTACTACTCAAAGCATTAGCTACTCTATTCTCTTTTCCTTTGATGTAGTTTATCTCAAAGTCATAGTCAGACATCAATTCTAACCATCTCCTTTATCGAGCATTCAGATGCGATTGAGAGAAAATATACCTAAGACTTTGATGGTCTACCTTAAGTACAAAAGTTTTCCCCAACAGATAGTGTCTCCACATTTGCAAAGCATGAGTTACTGCTGCCAATTCCAGATCATGTGGTGCATAATTTTTCTCATAGAATTTCAATTTCCTTGACACATATGCTATAACTCTTCCATCTTGCATAAGCACTCCTAATCCTTCTCTTGAGGCATTTGTAATTACCTCAAATTGTCCTTCGGGGTCAATTTTTAAGATCGGAGCTGAAGTTAACTTTTCCTTTAAGAGATCAAATGCATCCTGACAGTTGCCTGTCCATTCAAATCTCTTTCCTTTCCTTTGTAGGGAAGTGATTCGACTAGCAATACTGGAGAAATTTAGAACAAACTTTCTATAATAGCCAGCTAGGCCCATGAACTACGCACCTCATGCACATTTGTGGGTACATGCCAATCAAGAATAGCTGTGATTTTTGCAGGATCAACAGATATAATATACCCTAGATATTGAATCTCCTTCTGAAAGAATGTACACTTTGACAGTTTTCCATATAACTTATGTTCCCTTAACCGTTGCAGAACCAAATGCAAATGTCGTTGATGTTCTTCTTCATTCTTAGAGTAAATGAGTATATCATCCAGAAAGACTAGAACAAACTTGTCTAAACAATATTTGAATACATTGTTCATGAGATTCATGAATGCGGCAGGGGAATTTGTCAATCCAAATGGCAACACTGTGAACTCATAGTTCCCATATCTAGTTCTAAAAGCTGTCTTATGAATATCCTCATCCTTCAATCTTAACTGATGATATCCTGATCGCAAATTGATCTTTGAAAATACTGTAGCTCCACGCATTTGATCAAAGAGATCATCAATATGTGGAAAATGATATTTGTTCTTTACAATTGCTTTATTAAGCATATGATAATCTATACATAACCGAAGGGTTCCATCCTTCTTAACAAAAAAATAACTAGAGCACCCCAAGGTGAAACAATGGGTCTGATCAAACCTTTTGCCAACAATTCTTGTAATTGGGATTTTAATTCCATTAACTCTGTAGTTGTCATACAGTAGGGTGCTTTTGATATAAGCTCAAATCCTAGTTTAATATCAATTGCAAAATAAAAAACCCTCTTAGGAGGCAGTCCTAGAAGTTCTTTTGGAAACAAATCCTAAAAATCCTGAAGAAAGGGATACTTTTCTCCAAAAGATGAACTAGGGCTTTCTAACCCTTCCTCCATTTGTTCCATTTTGACTACAAACAAATGACAACCTTTCCGTCTAACCCTTTCAATTGCTTAGCAGAGATAGATCTGATCTTAACTTCTCTTTGAATCCCTTGGAATTGGGTTTGATTTCCCAAATCATCTAAGCATTCAACCGTTTTGAAAAACAGTCAACCCTTGCTCTATGCTTCCACAACCAACTCATTCCTAGGATTACATCGTAGGAACCTAAGGGAGCTACATACAGATTTACTTCCGTTGATAAACTAGGGAGATCAATCTTGGCCTCAGACAAACATTCATCTACCTAAGCCTTAGATTGGTTAGCATATTCTACTGACCAAGGTTTAGACATGTACCTAGTTTTTCTAGGAAACTTAGTCAAAATTCTAGGAGAAACAAAGTTTTCAGTGGCTCCTGTATTAATCAAAATAGATATAGGGACTCTAAACAAAGTACTTGTCATTTCAATTGGCATGATTTGATACTCTACTTGACGATTGTCGAGAGCTGCATGAATCCTTTGCTGGAATGCTTCTTGTTGAGTAGGTAGTGCAGTACCTCTTTGTTGACCATTTTGATTCTTGTTAGGACAATGATTTGCATAATGGTCACCCCCACAAGTAAAGCATCCTCCAATGGGTCCTTTCTTATCTAAAGTCTTTCCACTGTTATCCTCATTCCTTTTGAAATTACCATTCTTCTTCTCATTTCCAGATCCACCCTTGTTTTATGAGATCCTTTATCTTTTCTCTTGTTCTCATAACTCTTATCATATCTTCTCTTGAATGGTTGATTAGCAGGAGTTCCATTAAATCTCTTGCAGTTTCTATCACGATAAGCTAAGATGGATTTCAGCTTTTGCTCTTGCTTGATCGCCTTCTCGTACACTTGATCCATTGTTGTGGGACCATGTATGTCTACTTCTCCACCAATCTAATCATTTAAACCCATGATGAATTTTCAGATCCTGAATCTCATCTTTCTGATATTGAGGCACATATTTTAGAAGACGGGTGAATTTTTCTCCATATTCCACCACTGTCATGTCTCCTTGACGAAGATTCTTAATCTCTTGCGAAAGAGCTCCACGAACTCATCCCAAGTTACCCTCAGAGTGCTTAAATTCAATTCCATCTTCTTATTCATCCACCAGGTGGATGCTTCTCCTGCCAATTGGTATGCTCCCCAAACTACCTTGGTTACTTCTGAGTAATTTCTTATCTCAAAATATTTTTCCATTTCTATCAACTAAGCTTCTACTGCATCTCTAGTCACCTTTCCATCAAATTTTGGTGGAGTGACCTTCTTCATGTCCTTAGAGAGTTCTAAGGTTAGTCTATCCCTTGCCTCTTTATGAGGTTTTGTACTCTTACTTTGATCTTCATTATTCTCTCTAGTTTCTCCATGAGATTTTTCACCTCCTCCCTCAGTATTCCCTAAATATCATCCACCTTCTTTTCCAAATCACACAATCTTTTCTTAGTTTCCTCAAGCATGGTTATGATTTGGTCCAACTTATTATTTGGCAGGTGTTTTTTTTCTTCACTTTCTCCTTGGTTAGTTCTTGTCTGAACCATGTTTATCATTTTTCTCACACCTAAGAATATTGAGTTGTCTATTAGTTCATGATTATAATGAATCCCATTAAATCAAAACATAATAAACTCAAATCAAATAATAGTTTGGTACAAAAACAACTCTTTTTATTTATTTTATTTCAAAAGTACAGAATATTCTTCATTTATACAAGAAATGACTTCAAAAGTCATGCTCAAGAGGAGTATATCCTTCAGATTCATTTTCAGATACATAATCTTGAGGTATATAACCTTCTGACTCACTATCGGACCTAACTTCTATGATCTCAACAGATGAGGGTATGCAAACATCTCGCCTAACCATAGTTGTATCCTCATATGACATATATTCTATGATTCTAGTAGTGTTCTTAACTCTTTCCATGTTTTCCTTTCTCACTCACTTGATTTGAGTTAAGGCAGTTGCTAGGGTTTCAATATCACTTAACCAAATGTCACTCTCATCATTAGTTCCCTCAAAAGTTTTGATAATAGCCTTACGTTCTCTTTTTGCTTTAAGGAAACATTGACTCATGTTAACACACTTTCTTGCTGTCTTCGTAAGACATACCATCCTGGTACAAAATTTTTCAAACATTAGCTAACCACATAATGTTGACTATAGGTAAGCATAGTGATCTCATAAGCCCTAGTGCTAAACTTGGTAGCTCTAATACCTTATGTAACATCCACGTTCTAAAAACATAGTAAAACTAGAAATTTACCATAGAGTAATTCAACAAGGTAAAAATAAGAGAATTTTTTATTTTATTTAACATATAATCAAGTAACAACAATTTGCAAGATTCTCTTACATGTAATACAATATATCATATTGACTTTCTCATTTACAATATCTACAAAAGTAAATCAATTACATAATCAAAATTGGAATAATTACTACTTCTGAATATCTGACATCTTTATCACAAGCCCTGACATGTTTTCTGCTGGAGAGAGAGAGAGAGAGAGTGTGTGTGTCTTTCCAGTGATTTACCTCCATCCACAGACCAACGGTCTCCCACACATCTTCCACATAGGAAGTGACCCTTCCCTTCATGAGGAATATAGACCAAAGGCGACCAGTGGTAATTTGCCTTCCCGAGTACATAGTGTTGTATCCTACACAACTCTATCAACCATACAACCCTAGATACCCTCTAGCTAAGTATGATTTCTGATAGGTTGTGCAATCCAAATACAGTGAATCGACAATGCATGCAGAAAATAAATGCATTACTTTGGCTAAAGTTTCAATATCAATATCATTCGTAATGAACGTGGTTGTAGTGTTCACCCACCCCTACTCAACTTGGATACTGTCATATTCTTGCAGTTTATTCTCACCAACTATGTTTACGTAGATAGTTTTAACATCTTGTCATGATAATAGTCTTCTTGACTTAGATAAGTCCATATGACATAACTAACCATTTGGTTCATATTTGACTTTAGGGTTTTCATAATAACCCTTGTATAATCCATCATATCAAAATAACCATATCTCATAACTTACAAGACTTAGGTTTATAAACGACCTTTGGTTTAACTCAACCAAGGTTAAGATTAATATGGTTCTGTAATATATAATACCTCCTATACAAAGGAGTATGAATACCTTCTTCTTTCCTTAACGTGATGTCATTAACAATCATAATATATATACTCATATATGATTCCATACAAGATCATTCCTAGTTAGACTTTGTCTATTCCATCGTAATGGTTTACTACAATGTTATACTCATCATGATTAATAGAATAGGTAATAAAGATGGTCTTATGGACCTTACTTCTTCTATCAGAATATTCCTAGTGTTCTATCACTTGATTGGATAAAAGATGGTTTTCAAAAATTTTACTAAGAACCTAAGTTCTTTTGAAAAGAAATCATTTTTGACATATATATATATATATATATATATATATATATATATATATAGTCTAAACCAAGATTGGTTTTAAAATGATAATAATACAACTTAATGACCAAACCGAATGATTCATAGCTATTGAGTATTTCTATCAAGTTTTATTTACACTAATTTCATCGATCCTCTATTGTATAATCAACTTATAACTACAACATCTACTTGCTACAAGATAATTCTTATTCATTAGAATGACTGGTTTTTATGGCAAACGATGACTAGTATATCCTTCTTCGATATATAAAATGCAATAATCATTCAAGCATTCTAATAATATGACATGTATAAATAATCTTTAAACAATTAAACTGTATTCAGCTCAGACACTAATGATTAGTTTTCAACTAATTTCAGGCATCGACCAACCAAACTAATGGATGCTATCGAGACTCCTGAAGGTTTTTAAATAGTTTACTAAGAGCACTAACAACTATTTAACTCCATCGACTCCTTTGGTTTGAACTTGGTCTTGAATAACAAAGCTAAATGACATATCAAAAGTTTACAACTAGTCATAAATGAATAGCTCAGAAGAACATTTGATATTTCTATGCTATCAATGTATATGAAGCAAGAAAGATACCTGGTGACGACTTAGAACAGGATAGAGTTGCAGAGACAAGAAACCCGATCGATGCCTATAAGAGACCAACATTTTTCTTCCACCTAGAACTATTATTCTTTCCTTGGCCCTTACTGCGATTCTTACCAGTATATCCCAAATATCTCCTATGCTCTCAGACATTACTTCTTAATGCATCACCCGATTCCTATTGTGCTATCGACTCTTAATGAATCATTCATTTATGGACGTCAATACGACTCTTGATGAGTCATCCTATTAGCACTCATCCACTCCTTTCAGTTGATAATATAATGAATTCAAAACAATCCTCAAACTGGTTTGGTTTCAACCGAATCCACAAAATTTGCAAAGTTTCCCAAATGTCAATGGAAAACAAACGACTCATGGAGCTCATCAAATGTGGTAGTTAATACCAAAGACTCCTCTTTGGAAAAGGCCGACATGACAATTAAACCACTGTTGATCATTTATTAATCACATAGAGTGATTCGATCCACCACTTATTACAATGAAAGCACTCCTAATAGTAAGCCTACGGCTGCTCAAGTGAGTAAGTATTAATATCAATCATGAGGTATTATCCTCAAATTGATGATTACATATATATTTATTTATATAAATAAATATGGTTCAACATGGCATCTATCCTATGTGATAGTTTATGCCTTGATCATAATATGATAATAACAATAAATTGAAAGACTTACGAATACTGTGGAAGGGTCGAGCTTGTCTCCCCTACATAGTCTCTAATTAAATCACATCAACTTGTCTTGTCGAGATCGTCTTTGACGTTAAATGTTGACAATAAAACCTTTAGTGACTCAAGAATAATAACACAACCATTTTACGACAATGACGTCATAATATTTACGTTAATCATAAATGGTCAAAGTTCTACTCATATGATGTCATTTAATTTACAAATGACTATGTTGATACACAATGACTTGACTAGAAAATAATCGAAAGATATCGACTACCTGTCGACTAGGTTCAAAAGTACATTAACAAGACATGACTTACCTCTAACGATACTGGTTCACATTTCCATTAAACACTCATACTCATTTTGGCAAATAATCACTCATAACCTGAGGTCTATATCTCTCTCCTCGAAAGATACTCTCTCTCTTTTCTCCAAGAGTCATCTGAAACCTGTAATCTTGTGTAAAACTTGAAATCAACAGATTACGATCAATGCATCATTATTCAAATAATAAACCAAATTCTCATAATGCAATTATTAAATCGATAATAACATATTCATTTCCATAATTCTATAAATGATATCCAATAGAATCTATGTCTTTCCTCGACATTAATCTAAACATTAAAATAGATTTACTTATATCCAAGTAAAAGTAAAAAGTATTAGCAAGACAAAAATTGGGGATGTAACTCTCTTCATCATTCTTCTTTAGGCATTCACCATCGTCATAGGAGCAACTTCATTGTGGGGTGGACTTATAGTCTCACACTTGCTCTCCTATGGAGGGGTAATTGATTGTACATATGTGTTGGATGTAGTTCTTGGGGGGTCTTGAGTCCTTCCATCACATCTTTCATTTCATATGTTTTCTGCATTCTCACTTTTGGAGAGGAGTTTTGTCCCATGAGGTTTTCTCCTTTTCTCCACTTGAGATTTGTTGTACATGGGTACCTAACATGGCCTAGTAGTCGAGACCCATCATTTCATCTTTGTTTTAGTCAACTACTCCCTAAGTTGCACTTAAGGGGGGGTGTTGGTGTGAATAGGTATTTTTCCTAACTAGTTTGGTTAATTTCCACTTGTGTGGATAATTCATATTATTTAACTATTTATTAATTAAATAATATTCACACATCACACATAATTCACATGTTAAGTTGACTTAGTGAGTCTTCTAGATGTCACTAGTTGTTTCTAGTTGTTGATAGTTGTAGTGAGTTGTCTTATCCTACACATATACTCTAGTTGGCATCTTATCCTCTAGTTGCCACATGTGATAGGAATGTGACACTTGTCACATGACTACAACTCTTTGGTTGTCATCCTTGCCTTTATAAGCAAGGCTCTCTCATTGTATTACATACAAATGACAGTTCTATAGAATATTGCTCCATTGTTTTAGCATCTTCTTTGTTATCTTTGTGTGGAAGGTTGTCTTGATTGTAGGGATCTTGGCTTGCTGAGTCACATTGACTCTTACAATAAGGTCCTAGTGAGTAGCATTGGGAATCAAGTAGACTATTGAGAACAGAGAATTATAAATAGGGGATTGAATATTTTCTTGAGATACCATAATGGGTGGCGACCCGATTATAAGAGAGCCTACTATTCGCTTCGCACTATTGGTTGACATGGAGTCCTTGCTGATTTCTTAGTAGGTAGGATGGTTGCAATATTTTCTCAGGATAACAAAGTATAATGAGGACATCACTTAACAGTTTGTAGAGACATTCCATAATGAGGAAGCTACAGTGAAAGGTTTAAGGGTTGATGTGAATGTATCTGCTATAGCTAAAGTTACAGGGCTACGAGCAGTTGGAGAGGAATTTCCTGTAGGAGCAGACGCAGGGTTTTGAAAGTCTATTCACACTTCCTACTACTGCAAAGCCTCGCAGCTCAGCCATTCCCACTAGTTCGTCCTACACCCATAAAAAGTTTTCTAAATTAGATAATGGGTTGTATAGATGTGAAGACTGTTCTTTTGTCTTTCCTCCAAAATCTAGCCATGTCCGAATGATGTTAGCCCGACAAGCTACTATGCCTGAACAGGAGATTTCTGAAGCCCATGAAAAAGCTTTTAGCACACCTGCAGGTTCTTGTCTAGTTCCTGGTACTATACCTCCTTTTAAGGACTTTATTTTGTACGATACAACCAGAACTTTTAGAGCTGATTTCTGGCCTCTGCATTTATTTCCTGTTACTGAAAGTTTGCAAGGTACCAGTCAAAGCAAATTGCTTAACTGGACAAACCTCTGTCTTAGGAAATCTATGCTCTTTGCTGAGGATAGAAAGATCTGGCATCAGATCGAAGCAGTCAAGGCTGAAAAAGCACGACTCAGTGCTCAAGAGAATTTTCATTCTCTAATCTCCACTCTAGAACTCTTTTGATGCCAAATGGAAGGACAGTCCATTCATACAGACCTTGAGGGATAGAGAAGGCTGTCTTATAAAAATCAGCAGATTTGAGCCTGATTTGCCAAAAACCCTTAGTTAGATCAAATTTAGAGTAGACATGGCTACCTTGGATAATTTGCCAGATATGATCTTTGCTAGGCAGGGGATGTCTATTATCAATGAGACATTCATTTAACGGCTTATAATTTACAACTAGCCATTTTTCAGGAAGTTCTTTACCATTTTCATCTACCTTAGGTACATACATAGCATGACAAGAAAATGGAGAGTCAGAAGTTTGGATAAGCTTAAGCCTCTCAAGCTCTGCAACTTCTGTTCTGCAAGTTAGGACTTCCGTTGAACTCATAAGAAAATAATTAGCTTTGGCTTTAGGGATGAGTTCATTACCTTGTGGATCTCGCTTTAGAGGAAGATCACAATACAGGTTTCTTTTCTGCTTCTTTAGATCTTTTGTCATGACTGTGTCAGCAAAAGCAGTTTTAATCTCGGTTAGAGATTCTTGACCTGCATCAATTTGTTTGGTTATCCAGACTGAATTGGCTGGTTTCTTTTTCTTTTCTTTTTCTAGCTTAGAGGAATAAGCCAGAGTCTGATAAAGCCGTGGAAGCTGATATGTTCCCTTGATAATGATAAAATCAGAATCAATAGTAAAAGGTTCCCACTGCTGGATAGCTTTGCTTCCAATTACTCCATCATAACCATCCATTTCATATTGCACAAAGAGGAGATTATCAGTAAAACCATCAAAGCCAATTTGAATTGGGGCAATACAAAAGGATGAACTGTCTTCCTTTTCACCTGTACCAACTGTGCCGACTGGTCACAAGGTGATCCTAGAGTACCAACGTATGGGGCCAGTGGAAACTATCACTCACCAGATTGCACTCATCTTGATGGAGAATTTTGTGAAGGCTGCATTTTCAACCAACCAAATCCTGACACTTCCGGTTCCACTCATAGCACTGGGTCCTAGGCTAATGGATGGGCTTGTCATCCATCGAGAATATCTATCATCTTGAGAAAAACATGATAGACGTGGACCACACCACGGTAAAAGGGGTTAGCTTACATACCTTATCGTAAGCACGAGTTATCTCTCTCATGATAAAAGGGAATCTTGTAAAGTTGTGTCGGTCGGTCGACCTTATCGTTGTTCACGGATGAATTGGTCCCACCAGATGAATCCTTATCCTCAACTAGGTCATCCTTCGGATAAGGTTTGCAACGTGTCAACTCTTCATGGATGGATTTCAAAAGAATTCTGAGATCGGGGTTAAAAGATCTGCTCGCTCCTCCTATATAAGGTCACCGAGCCGCCTGCATTTCTCAACGATTTCTGGTGAAGTGAAATCCTAGAGAGTCTAGTCCAATCTTTTAGTCTTAAGTTCTTAGTGCAAGTAGTCTTAAGTTCTTAGTGAAAGTTTTCCATAGTTATGCTCTTAATGTAGAGAGTAGTGCTTAAGAAACAAGAGAATTCACTCTGCTCTTTTAAGCATGCTTTCCACAATAAGATCTAGTCTATGCCAGCGCGCATTGTAATATGATGAATGTAATGTTCCTGAGTGTTCATCACAATAATATACATAAGATCTATCTGAGGATCAGATATTCTATTCCGCACTTCATTTGTCATTTGCAGCTGTGTTACAAAGTTGGTATCAGAGCCGATGATGTTATTGTCTGTTGTTATCGTTGTTGTCTAACCATAACTAGCCAATAAGTGTTATACTATTCTCTGTATTGCTCCTTATATTGCTCTCTGTATTGCTCATGCACACCAGTATTCTATTGTAAGACCTCGTGGTGTAAGTCCCGTTAAGCTTGTTGCGTTAGGGTAGAATAGAGGCAGTAATTTGCATTTCGAGCGCAGATTTGAGCGTAAGTTCGAGCGCAGGATGGATAGGGCAAGCACTTCTGGTTCGGCTATGGAAAGCAACAACCTAACTGCAGATCGCAACACAGAAGTTAAGTTCACCAATTTCTTTGCTGATAATGAAAGTTCATTTTCTACTTCTGAATCAAGTAGTAATGTTTTAGATGAAGTTTCTGCTAGTCAGTTACCTGAAAAAGATCCAAGCTCGCATTGCATCAATAGCTCTTGTATTTTCTATATATTCAAAATGATCAAAGTTAACAAGAGGGGGAGTGTCTGCTTTCAGAGTTTGAATATTCTTAAATGGATCAATAGGGTTGGATCCATTAGGATTAGAACTAGAACCACGGGCCATTTGAAACTTTCCTTCTGCTTGTTCCACTGGAGTGGTTTCTCTTAAGGTCCCTGAAGAGGGATCATAAACCTTTTCAATTACAGGCTGCCTAACTTCTGTCTTTAGCTTAGGCCCTTCATATTGAGCCTGTAGATAACCCTTTGCACTAGAAGGGAAATTCTTTGTTTTCACAGTCTGCTATTGTCAGACAGTATGAGTCACTGCTTGAATAGTCTGAGACTCTTCTTGAAGGGCAGACTTTATATCTGAGCATTCTGATTTGATGGAATCGCTCATAAGTAGTTGTGATTGTGCAACTGAATGAACTTCTTCAGAGATCTCAGTGAGCCTCAGACTATTATGCTTCACATGGATATTTGTAGTGTTCAGTTGGGAACCAAGCACATCACAATCTAATTTTACTTCACTCCTGACTTTCTGCAGAAGTTCTCTCTGTTGTTCTAAAGATCGCTGCTAAGCAACCCACCAGGTTTTAGCTTGACGCTTGAACTCATTATACTGGGCTTTGAGTTCTTGGAGATCTTTATTAACAGAGTTCATCCACTGATCTATGAGACGCTTTTCCAAGAGTTCTAGAGTGGAGATTAGAGAATGAAAATTCTCTTGAGCACTGAGTCGTGCTTTTTCAGCCTTGACTGCTTCGATCGGATGCCAGATCTTTCTATCCTCAGCAAAGAGCATAGATTTCCTAAGACAGAGGTTTGTCCAGTTAAGCAATTTGCTTTGACTGGTACCTTGCGAACTTTCAGTAACAGGAAATAAATGCAGAGGCCAGAAATTAGCTCTAAAAGTTTCGGTTGTATCGTACAAAATAAAGTCCTTAAAAGGAGGTATAGTACCGGGAACTAGACAAGAACCTGCAGGTGTGCTAAAATCTTTTTCATGGGCTTCAGAAATCTCCTGTTCAGGCATAGTAGCTTGTCGGGCTGACATCATTTGGACATGGCCAGATTTTGGAGGAAAGACAAAAGAACAGTCTTCACATCTATACAACCCATTATCTAATTCAGAAAACTTTTTATGGGTGTAGGACGAACTAGTGGGAATGGCTGAGCTGTGAGGCTTTGCAGCAGTAGAAAGTGTGAATAGACTTTCAAAACCCTAAGAGGGTTGCAATCTAACACTCTGGGAGCGAGGAAGGGAACTCACAGATGGACCAGGTTGGTTATAGTTAAAAACGTTTTTTGTTCTCATGGAAGGTCCAGCGCCCGAGGCTAACTAGTTGCCAGATGAGAATCTGATTACTGCCTGATCATCAATTTCATCAATTGAGATGCCTCTCAATTGTGGTTGTTTCTCATTGTCTACTTCGGCTTGACTGTCACTATCCCAAAGATCTAATGCCCATTCTTCAGGCATCTTGATATCCTTATGCTTAACTATTTTGGGAGCAGTCAACTGTGTGCTGTCACTGGAAGATGTCCAGATGGTGGAAAGACCTTCTAACCCTTGGGCTTTTCTGGGATTCACCATTAGAGGGATTACTTTATTGTATAATCTATAGTGGACCAGAAAGGTGAGGGAATGGTTAACAGACTTCTTTTTCATATATAGATTCATCGTCTTGAAATTATATTCCAGAACGTCTTTCAGATTTCCATCTTTGAGACTAACTGGGAAGTCTAATAGACAATCGACAAAGATGGGGCCTTTGGACATGGAATCACAACCAGCACCTAGAAGGGAATGAGACAATTTATAGAACTAGGCATCTTTCAGCATCATCATTACGATGATAGGTAAGCCTTTTCTATAATGACCACAGATTCCTATTCGGACGTAGGAGAAATGCATGAACTGTGGATTATTAGGACTTGCAAAGGCTTCTTTCTAAAATTTAGAAACGAGAGCATCTGAGAAAATATTTAATTTACCCTTACTACCACCTGTAACAACATGTTGCAGAGTGGCGACATGACAACGTTAAGGGTCGAGTTCATATGACTGGAAGAAAGATTGGAATTGACATCTCAAGGTACAAAATGACTTTCTTTACCCTAGTTTTGGGCTTCAGTAGCTTCCTAGATTATTAAATACCTTACTTGTGATGGGAGGCAATCTTTACTAGCATATTTATATTTTAAAAAAATATATCTAAAGTACACTGAGAGATATCCTTCTCGAGGCACCTAATGTTATGATTAGTGATTAAAAAAAATGCCTTGAGAAGGATATCTCTCAGCGTAAATTAGATATATTTTTATAAAATATAAATATGCTAGTGGCATTCGAAGCGCAAGCGTAATCATAACCATAACACTAACCCTAACCCTGAATTTGACCCTAATTGTAATCTTGACCCTAATTAAAATACCAGTTAATTAAATACTAATTATAATAATATTAATAATCTTTGACCCTAATTATATTATTATCATTACATTAATATAAACAAACATCAATCAAATTAATATATAATTATATCGTATAATAAGACATTAATATAATTAATGTATAAGTAATTTCGTATTACATTATTAAATATAATGATATTATATTTATATTTATAGAATTATTATAAACCATAATTATTTTAAACCCTAATCTAAATTATTTATCAATAAATTAATTTAATATTTTTTATAATTTCTTTCAATTATACAAATTATACTTAAAAAATACAAAAAAATTATATCTAATTTAAAAAAATATATTTAATAATTTCTTTAATTGTTAAGTGGTATGTCTATACTTAACTAAACTATATACGTTGAATATAATATATTATAATCCTAATTGTAACCCTAATCCTAATTTTAAAGCTAACCCTAACCCCAACCCTTATTCTAACCCTAATCCTAACCCTAACCCTAATCCTAATTCTAACCCTAGAATCATAATTCTAACTATGGTTTTAACCCTAACCCTAAACTAAATTCTAAGCCTAACTCTAGAACTAACCCTAACGCTAACTGTAACTCTAATGCTTACCCTGATTTAGTAGCCCTAATTCTAACTCTAACCTTAATTCCAACCCTATCCCTAATTATAACCCTAACCTGATTCTAACATAAACCCTAATTCTAATCCTAACTCTAACCCTAACCCTAACCCTAATCCTAACCCTAACCCTAACCCTAACCCTAATTCTAATCATAACCCTAACTATAACCCTAACCCTAATTGTAATTCTAACCTTAGTTAGAATTAGGGTTAATGTTACCCTCACTATAATTCTAACCTTAATTATAATAATTATTAAATATAATATAATATATATTATATAGAATAATTATAATTATAATATAGATAATAATTAAAATTATATATTATTATATAATAATTCTAATTCTAATTATATTATATATTATATTTAGGATTAGAGAACTACGGTTTAAAATAATGGTTAGGGTTACTGTTTAGGTTAGAATTAGGGTTAGGGTTAGGAGTAGAGTTAGGGTTACAATTATGGTTAGAATTGGAGTTAGGGTTAACATTAGTGCTAGCATTAGGGTTAGGGGTAGGGTTAGGTTTATAAATATAATTAGGATTCAAATTAGGGTTGGGATTATGGTTAGCATTAGGGTTAGTGTTATTATTAGATTTACAATCAAAATTATGGTTAGAATTACGTTAAATAGGGTTAGATTTAGAAATTCTAACCCTAACCCTAACCCTTATTCTAACCCTAATCCTAACCCTAACCCTAATCTTAACCCTAACCCTAATCCTAATTCTAACTATGGTTTTAACCCTAACCCTAATCCTAATCCTAATCCTAACCCTAATCCTAACCCTAATCCTAACCCTAATCCTAACCCTAACCCTAATCCTAATTCTAACTATGGTTTTAACCCTAACCCTAACCTGAATTCTAAACCTGACTCTAGCACTAACCCTAACCCTAACTATAACTTTAATGCTTACCCTGATTTAGTAGCCCTAACTATAAATCTAACCTCAATTCCAACCCTAACCCTAATTATAACCCTGACCTAATTCTAACATAAACCCTAATTCTAATCCTAACTCTAACCCTAACCCTAACCCTAATTCTAATCATAACCCTAACTATAACCCTAACCCTAACTGTAATTCCAACCTTAATTAGAATTAGGGTTAATGTTACCCTAACCCTATCCCTAATTGAAACCCTAATCCTAGCCACATTGCTAATTGTAATCCTAACTCTAATTTTAAACCTAACCCTAAACATATCTCCAATTTTAACCCTAACCCTAACCCTAATTATAACTCTAACCTAATTCTAACATTAATCCTAATTCTCACCCTAATTCTAATAGTATTCCACCTTAATTCTAATAGGAACCCTAATCCTAACTTCAACACTAACCCTAAACCTAATTATGATCATAACCCTGATTCTATCCTAACTCTAGCCCTAACCGTAACCCTAGTTGTAACTCTAATACTTACCCTAATTTAGTAACCATATTTCTAACTCTAACCCTAACCTAAATTGCAACCCTAACCCTAATTATAACCCTAACTTGATTTTAACATTAACCCTAATTCTAACCATAACCCTAATGCTAACCTTAACCCTAATTGTAACTCTAACCCTAGCCACATTGCTAATTGTAATCCTAACTCTAATTTTAAACCTAACCCTAACACTAACCCTTATTCTAACCCTAAACATAGCTCTAATTTAAACCCTAACCCTAACCCTAACTCCAACCCTAAGCCTGACTATAATTCAGACCCTAACCCTAACCTTAATACGAACCTTAATCCTAATTGAACTCTAACCGTAACTGTAACTCTAGTTCTTACCCTAATTATAATAGTGACCCACCTTAATTCTAACCCTAATAATAATAGGAACCCTAACTCTAACCCTAACCCTAATTCTAATGATAATCCTAACTGTAACTCCAACCCTAACCCTAATTCTAACCTTAATCAGAATTATCATTAGAGTTAGGGTTGGGACATTTGAGATGCTTACTTATCTTTATTCCATTATTATATCTTTTCTTTTAGAGTTTTGTGCTTTGTTGAGATCTATCCTTTACCCACCCTAGCCACCATAGCCAATCCCATTAGGTTTCCATTTTCATATGTAATATACCACTAATTCTTATCCTAACTTACCTTAATCATAATTCTAACTATGATTTTAACCCTAACCCTAACCTGAATTCTAACCATAACTCTAACCCTAACTGTAACTCAAATGCTTACCCTAACTCTAATTCTTATCCTAATTTTAATACTAACCCACCTTAATTCTAACCCTAATTCTAAGAGGAACCCTAATCCTAAATCTAACCCTAACCCTAACCCTAATTCTAATCATAACCCTCATTCTGCGCTAACTATAACCCTAATTTCAAATCTAGCAATAATCCTAATTCTAACCCTAATCCTGATCCTAACTATGGTTTTAACCCTAACCCTAACCTGAATTCTAAACTTAACTCTAGCACTAACCATATCCTTAACTATAACTCTAATGCTTACCCTAATTTAGTAACCCTAATTCTAACTCTAACCGTAATTCCAACCCTAACCCTAATTATAACCCTAACCTGATTCTAACATTAACCCTAATTCTAATCCTAACCCTAACCCAAATTCTAACCCTAATTGTAACTCTAATGCTTACCTTAATTTAGTAACCCTAATTTTAACTCTAACCCTAACCTCAATTCCAAATCTAACTCTAAATATAACTCTAACCTAATTCTAACATTAACCCTAATTCTTACCCTAATTCTAATTGTATTGAACAACCTTAATTCTAACCCTAATTCTAATAGGAACCCTAATCCTAACTCTAATCCTAACCCTAACCCTAATTCTAATCATAAACCTAATTCTATCCTAACTCTAGCCCTAATCCTAACCCTAACTATAACTCTAAAGCTTACCCTAATTTAGTAACCCTAATTATAACTCTAACCCTAAGCTCAATCCTAACCCTAACCTAATTAAATATAATTAATTATTATATTAATAAATAATTATAACCCTAACCTAATTCTAACATTAACCCTAATTCTAATCCTAACCCTAACTCAAATTCTAACCTTAACTCTAGCCCTAACCCTAACTCTAACTATAACTCTAATGCGTACCCTAATTTAGTAACCCTAATTCTAACTCTAACCCTTACTTAATTTCAACCCTAACCTGGTTCTAACATTAACCCTATTTCTTATCCTAATTTTAATAGTATTCCACCTTAATTCTAACCTTAATTCTAATAGGAACCCTAATCCTAACTCTAACCCTAACCTTAATTCTAATCATAACCGTGATTCTATCCTAACTCTAGCTCTAACCCTAATTGTAACTCCAGTGCTTACCCTAATTTAGTAACCCTAAGTCTAACTCTAACCCTAACCTCAATTCCAACCCTAACCCTAATTATAACCTAACCTGATTCTAACATTAACCATAATTCTAACCCTAACCCTAACCCTAATTGTAACATTAACCCTAATTCTATCCCTAACCTTAATTCAAACCCTAACCCTATTGTACCCCTAGATCTAGTTAACCCTAATTCTATCCCTAATTTTAAGCCTAACTCCAACCCTAATTCTAATTATAGTTGGAACCCTAATTCTAGACCTAATTGTAATAATAATAACTATAACCTTAATTCTAACCTAAACCTTAAGCCCAACCCTAATTATAACTCTAACTCTAATTTTAAACATAAACCTAACCAAAATTATATCTCTGACCCTAACCCTAATCATGTTTGTAACCCTAACTTGAACATGGACCTTAATCGTAACCCTAATTGTAGCCCTAATTTCTAATTTGAACCTAAATTGTAATTAGAATTGTTTAATTTCAATTAAAACTAAAGGGTAAGCTCTTCCCTTAACCTTGTTATTCATTTATTTGTAATACTTACATAGAGGGGATTCTCACACAAAATGACATTTGGTAGCATATTTCCATGTGTTAAAGAAATTATAGTTAATAGTCTATAAAAAATATAGTTTCTCTAGAGTGTATTACAATAAATAAACATATATATGTTTATACTAAAAATATAAATATAAATATGGGAGGTAGGGAGGGAGCCTTGCCACACCATCATGGGTGGCAAGGCCGAGGCATTCATTTTAGAGTGCCGATCCACGACGACATGAGCCGATGGGAGTTGGCAGTTAAGACCCCGTAGTGATGACATTTAGCATAGCAGGGTCATCATTTGGTGAATGCCTTCAAGATCCTTCGGTGTTAGGCTATTAAGGAAGGTGGTTTCCAGAGTTCTGCAAATCCTTTCTCTGTTATTGCAAATGCCATCCCACTTTGCCGTAATCATCTCAGCCTATGCCATACGTTGTGGAGGGATGGACACTCCCATTCGTCTGGTCAGCACCAAGCGGCAAATGGCTTTCTTGGGAGGCATAACTGATCTTCGCTTGCAGAGGATGCTGAGACGGTTGGATGGGTTGCTGGTGGATGCAGTGAAACTATTGCTGGGAAAGGCATTCTTCGAAAATGACGAGAGATTCCACGTAGACACGGACATCTCCTTGCAGGTCCTGGCTATGCTGATGGAGCTGGAATTGGCGAAGGCAGATGCGGAAACAATTATGCGAGGATTGTTCTATCCTGAGCATCTAGGAGAACTGGGGAAGACTCTGCAGTTTGCTCACCTAGGTGTCAGTGTTCCTCGCCCTAAGGACTGGAAACTCATGGCAGATCCTGGGGCAGTGATCAAAGTTTATCCCTTCATCTTGGATGCCAAGGGCTTTGACCTGTTCATGCTGAAGGACCAGGCTACGACTGCAATGGAGTTCATCAAGAGGCTGCTGGGGTTGGTGGAGATTGAGGACTTCCAGTGGATGGAAGAGTTCAGGAGGAAGATGGCAGAGTATGCCAATTAAGTTGCACAGGGGTTATAAAAGTTTGGCTTCCTTTTGGTTTTTTGAAGCTGTTAGTTTGTAGGGTCTAATCGTGGTTTCAGTGTATGTTTTTAATTTGGCATACTTATCTATATCTCCGACCCTGCGTAGTCACCTGGTAGAAGTTTATAGGCTAGGATGGTAATGGTCTGAAACTTTTTGGCCAGCCATGGAAGGGCTGTGGACTGTAACTCCTTTTAAATAATTTAATAATATCTCTGATTACGTACCACAAAAAATATATAAATATAAATAAATAAATAAACAAGTAAATATATATATTCACATGAATTAGTTTAATAAACTCAAAAAACTTTTGTATGGCATTAAACAAATATGAGAAACCTTTATATTCTATGAATTCATTTTAGAAACTTTAGTAAATTTTAGAAGCTTGAGTAATTTTGGTAACTTTAGAAATCTTAGTAACTTTTAGTGATTTTAATAACTCTAGAAATCTTGTTTATAATACTAACATAGAGGGGATTCTCACACAGAATGACATTTGGTAGTATATCTCCATCTGTTAAAGAAATTATAGTTAATATTCTATAAAAAATATAGATTCTCTAGAGTGTATTACAATATATATATATATATATATATATATATAAATAAATAAACAAGTAAATATATATTCACATGAATTAGTTTAATAAAAAAATTTAGAAGCTTGAGTAATTTTGGTAACTTTAGAAATCTTAGTAATTTTTAGTAATTTTAATAATTTTGGAAATCTTGTTTGTAATACTTACATAGAGGGGATTCTCACACAAAAGGACACTTGGTAGCATATTTCCATGTGTTAAATAAATTATAGTTAATATTCTATAAAAAATATAGATTCTCTAGAGTGTATTACAATAAATAAACATATATGTGTTTATATTTAAAATATAAATATAAATAAATAAATAAACAAGTGTATATATATATATATATATATATATGAATTAGTTTAATAAACTCAAAAAAAAATTGTATGACATTAAACAAATTTTAGAAACCTTTATATTCTATGAATTCATTTTAGAAACTTCAGTAAATTTTAGAAGCTTGAGTAATTTTGTTAACTTTAGAAATCTTAGTAACTTTTAGTAATTTTAATAACTTTAGAAATCTTGTTCAATTTTCTATTTTATTTTGTTTGGTATTTACTTCATTGTATATTAAGATTAAAAATAAATATTTAAGTATTTTTTAAAGTATATCATACTTAGGAAATTATAGTTAATATTCCATAAAAAAAATATAGATTTTGTGAGTGGATTAAAATAAATAAATATATAATTTTATTTATAAAAATAAATAATTTTTTATTTATTTTTCTAATATAATATAAAGTGCTTTAAACTTATATATCTTTGAAAATTTATATTAAAAAATAAATATAAATATATATATTTACATGAATTATTTTAATAAACTCAAAGAACTTCTGTATCCAAAAGGTAAACAAATTTTAGAAACTTTTATATTCAATAAATTCATTATAGAAACTTTATAATTTATAGAAACTTTAGTAATTTATTCAAATTTTAGAAACCTTGTGACCCTCAAATTTTGGCCCTGTGCCCAAATGTTGAAAAAAGTAAACAAACAAGGGACATAAAATTTATAAAATTAATAGAAAATGATTTAATGTTTAAAACTGGAGCAAACAAAAATTTGAAGTCCGTAATACCTTATCTACAATGGATTTCAGGGAATTAGATTCAGTTACAGTGTAAAGATAGAAAGTTTGTATGATAAAAGATCGCTACAAAATAGGCACAGAACGTATGTTGATTTACCTCTCAGATTATTCAAATTTAACTACCAAATTTTACTGAAACCCTAATTATTTGGAATGGAAAATATCCACCGTCAAACTAAAAACTTTTGCCCAATCCATCCGGACGGTAATGCACTGTCGCTGCAATTACATAATTATGAGCAAAATGGCAAAGAAAATGTAAAGAAAATGCAAAGAAAGTACAGATCTAGATCTACTGGCAGAAGCCTTTGGCGCTACCATTTACTGGCGCAATCCGGAAGTGCTACAACCTTCCAAAACTTTCCACCAAATTCTTCTTACACAAAAACTTCTCCGCATACATTTTCTCCAATATACCTAAAGTACGCCAAGAGACATCCTTCTCGAGGCACCTAATGTTAGGATTAGTGATTAAAAAAGGTGCCTCAAGAAGGATATCTCTCGATAACACTAACCCTAACCCTAAATTTGACCATGATTGTAATCTTGACCCTAATTAAAATACTAGTTAATTAAATACTAATTATAATAATATTAATAATCTTTGACCCTAATTAAATTATTATTATTACATTATTATAAACAAACGTTAATCAAATTAATATATAATTATATAGTATAATAAGACATTAATATAATTAATGTATATGTAATTTCGTATTACATTATTAAATATAATGATATTATATTTATATTTATAGAATTATTATAAACCATAATTATTTTAAACACTAATCCAAATTATTTATCAATAAATTAATTTAATATTTTTTATAATTTCTTTCAATTATATAAATTATACTTAAAAAATACAAAAAAAAAATCTAAATTTAAAAATATATATTTAATAATTTTTAATAATTTCTTTAATTGTTAATTTCTTTAATATATATTTAATAATTTTTTTAATCCTAACTGTAACCCTAATCCTAGTTTAAAGCTAACCCTAACTCTAACCCTTATTCTAACCCTAATCCTAATTCTAACTATAGTATTAACCCTAATCCTAATTCTAACCCTAACCCTAATCCTAATTCTAATCCTAGAATCATAATTCTAACTATGGTTTTAACCCTAACCCTAACCTGAATTCTAAACCTAACTCTAGCACTAACCCTAACCCTAATTGTAACTCTAATGCTTACCCTGATTTAGTAGCCCTAATTCTAATCCTAACTCTAACCCTAACCCTAACCCTAACCCTAACCCTAATTCTAATCATAAAGTTGATTCTAACCCTAATCCTAACCCTAACCCTAACCCTAATTCTAATCATAACCCTAACTATAACCCTAACCCTAATTGTAATTCTAACCTTAATTAGAATTAGGGTTAATGTTACCCTAACTGTAATTCTAACCTTAATTATAATAATTATTAAATATAATATATATTATATTATATAGAATAATTATAATTATAATATAGATAATAATTATAATTATATATTATTATATAATAATTCTAATTCTAATTATATTATATATTATATTTAGGATTAGAGTTACGGGCTAAAATAAGGGTTGGGGTTACTGTTTAGGTTAGAATTAGGGTTAGGGTTAGGTTTAGAAATATAATTAGGATTCAAATTAGGGTTGGGATTATGGTTAGCATTAGGGTTAGTGTTATTATTAGATTTATGGTCAAAATTATGGTTAGAATTACGTTAAATAGGGTTAGAGTTAGAAATTCTAACCCTAACCCTAACCTCAACCCTAATTATAATCCTAACCCTAACCCTAATCCTAATTTTAAAGCTAACCCTATCCCTTATTCTAACCCTAATCCTAATTCTAACCCTAGAATCCTAATTCTAACTATGGTTTTAACCCTAACCCTAACTCTAGCACTAACCCTAACCCTAACTATAACTCTAATGCTTACCCTAATTTAGTAGCCCTAATTCTAACTCTAACCTCAATTCCAACCCTAACCCTAATTATAACCCTAACCTGATTCTAACATAAACCCTAATTGTAATCTTAACTCTAACCCTAACCCTAACCCTAATTCTAATGAGTGGGTGCAAAAAGATGGGGGGCCAAAAAGTGGTCAAATTCTTAAAACTTTTTAAAAATCCATAACGTGAGCGCATTATGGATTGGTGTTGGCAAGCCTTTGGCTTGGCAACACAAAACCATAACACGCTCGCACTATAACATGAGCGCATTATTGTTTTCTTTGCATTTTTTTCTTTTTTGCAAAAGTTTGCCCAATGTTTAAGGGTCAAGGGTTTAATGGTTGAAGGATTAGGGTTTAAGGCATATTGTCAAGGGTAAAGGGTTTAGGGTTGAAGGTTTAAGGGATGAGGGTTGAGGATTTAGGGATGAGGGTTTAGGGATTAGGGTTTAAGGTATAGTGTCGAGGGTAGAGGGTTTAGGGTTTAAGGGTTGAGGGTTGAGGCTTTAGGGATAGGGTTTAGGGTTTAAGTTATAGTGTTGAGGGTTGAGGGTTTAGGTTTTAAGTTATAGTGTTGAGGGTTGAGGGTTTAGGGATAGGGTTTAGGATTTAAGTTTTAAGGGTTGAGGATTTAGGGATAGCGTTTAGGGTTTAAGGTTAAATGAGAGACCTAGATGGCTAAGGACATATGGAGAGGTAGACAAGGAGCAACTAAAAAACTTAGAGAGGGGAGAGGTAGAGGTGAGGGGGAGATAAAAGTGAGAGATAGAGAGGTGAGGGGAGAGATAGAATAAAATGAGAGAGTGAAGTTGACAACTTGAGGGAAAGATGGGTAAGGAGGAGGGAGAGAGGTGGAGAGGAAGGGAAATATCTAGAGAGCCTTGAGAGATATACAAGTGAGAGACCTACAACCTAGGGAGAGAGGGGTGAGAGAGATAGGGAGAGATGGGAGTAAGGCAGATAGGGGAGGAGAGGGGTGGATAAGGGTTGAGGGTTTAAGGGTCAAGGGTTTAAGGTTTAAGGGTTGATGTATTAAGGGTCTAAGGGTTGAGGGATTAGGGTTTAAGGTATAGTGTCGAGGATTGAACCCTAATCCCTCAACCCTTGACACTATACCTTAAACCCCAAGGTTGAGGGATTAGGGTTTTAAGGTATTGTGTCGAGAGTTGAGGGATTAGGGTTCAACCCTCGACACTATACCTTAAACCCTAATCCCTCAACCCTTAGACCCTTAATACCTCAACCCTTAAACCCTCAACCCTTAAACCCTAAACCCTTGACCCTTAAACCCTAAAGTCTTAAAGCCTTAACCCTTATCCACCCCTCTCCACCCCTATCTGCCTCACTCCCATCTCTCCCCTATCTCTCTCACCCCTCTCTCCCTAGGTTGTAGGTCTCTCACTTGTATATCTCTCAGGGCTCTCTAGATATTTCCCTTCCTCTCCACCTCTCTCCCTCCTCCTTACCCATCTTTCTTGGAAATTGTCAACTTCACTCTCATTTTATTCTATCTCTCCCCTCACCTCTCTATCTCTCACCTCTATCTCCCACTCACCTCTCTACCTCTCCCCTCTCTAGGTCTCTCAGTCATTCCTTGTCTGCCTCTTCATCTATCCTTAGTCATCTAGGTGTCTCACTTAACCTAAACACTAAACCCTATCCCTAAAGCCTCAACCCTCAACCCTTAAACCTTAAATCCTAAACCCTATCCCTAAACCCTCTACCCTCGACACTATACCTTATACCCTAATCCCTTAACCCTCAGCCCTAAAGCCTCAACCCTCAACCCTTAAACCTTCAACCATAAACCTTGTCTCTAAACCCTCTACACTCAACACTATGCCTTAAACCCTTAAACCCTATATACCCTTTACACTTAACCTTGGACACTCAAACTTCAAGCCTCTACCCTATACCCTATACCCTATACCCTAAACCCTAATCCCTCAACCCTCAACCCTAATTTTTATTTTCTTCCATTGATTCAACATCATTGTTGTTTTCCCCATTAGAAACCAATTCATTCAACAACTTGCTGCCCATTGGTTGACTTGAACTGCATACTCTGTTAGAAAAAGGACATCTTTTATTTGTATCAATGTTGGTAATCATAAGCTGAAGAGCATTGATATTTTTCACACACCCTATTCTTTGAAATATCTTAACCTTAAAATATGACTTGGATATGTACTTGAACACAGCAAAATTTCCAATCTCCAACCCATGATGATTCACAAAATTTTCCCAACCCTGCCTAAATTCTAGTTTATTTATTGTATACCCTCAACCCTAATCCATCAACCCTAATCCCTCGTCCCTAAACCCTATCCCTATTCCTAAACCCACAACTCTCAACATTAAACCCTAATCCGTCAACCCTAAACTATATCCCTAAACCCTCAACCCTCAATACTATACCTTAAACCATAATCCCTCAACCCTAAACCCTATCCCTAAACCCAACAAAACTGCTTTGCCTTATGTTAGGTTGTTAAACCCATCATTTTTGACACTCTTCTCTTAAAGATATCTGAGTTGCAAGAATATGTCAGAAAAATGGCTATGAACTTTTTTAATGTTAGTAATGTTATATGGCATGTTTTTCTGGCCCATTTGGGGTTCATTGTGCCAATAGGTGTACACACTATGAGAAAATCTTTGCGTATGGTACATCCATAGTGAGTAATTAACAGATGAAATCAGAAGGATGATCATTATGAGAAAAGATTTGCATTGGGGTACATCTATGTTTCTTGTTGTCCACCCCGCACTTAGGGGAGGTATATTGTTATGAAACAAAAAAATAATCTCCCATTGTTTACTAGCTCTATCCATAAGAACTACTAAACTTTTTTCTCTTGGTAATTGTAGAGGACATTCACCTATTTTTGCAACTCCTGCATTCCCAAACCATTATAAAAACTAAGTTACTTTAACCCAATAAATAGTTGATTGCTTTGATTTAATACTCTACTATATTAAAGCTTAGCATTCACACAAATGCAGATGTTCATATTATAGAAGACTGCATTATATTAGACTATTAGAGATCCCTTAGAAAAATGTAATAACAAAACTACTTTACCTTATGTTAGCTTACAATTAAACCCATTCTTTTTGACACTTTTCTCTTAATAAAGTAAGAGTAATAAGAATAGAAGGCAGAGAATTTGATCTTACTAGTATGCATGGTCGGTTTACATTCCGTGACTTCATTTTCATTGAATAAAAAGATAAATATCTGATTTGAAAGGTGGGGCAGAGTTCACTGTCATGTGCTTTTCTAGATGATAGGGTCCATAATGTCCAAGGTTCTTCAAAGAAAGGCTTGTAAAATAATTAAGTTTTGTTATACCAATCCTCTAGGTAAAGCTACAATTCAAATGCCTGCTTTGAAAGTTGAAATAAATTAAATTAGACTTACAATTTTGATTTTCTTCCATTGCTTCAACAACATCATTATTTTCTTCATCAAAAACCAATTCAAGATCAACAACTTGCTGCCCATTGGTTGACTTGAATTGCATCCTCTATTAGAAGAAGGGCATTTTTTATCTGTATCAATGTTGGTATTCATAAGCTGAAGAGTATTGATATTTTTCACACACCCTAAAGCCTCAACCCTCAACCCTCAATGTCAAATCCTAATCCCTCAACCCTTCACTCTAATCCCTCAACCCTAAACCCTATTCCTAAACCCTCAACACTATAGCTTAAACCCTAATCCCTCAACCCTCAACCCTAAACGTTATCACTAAACCCTAATCCCTCAACCCTCAACTCTAATCCCTCATCCCTAAACCCTAAACGCTATCCCTATTCCTAAACCCTCAACGGGCTCGATACTATAACTTAAACCCTAATCCTTTATCCCTAAACCCTCCAACCCTATCCCTAATCCTTATACCCTCGACACTCTACTTGAACCCTAATCCCTTGACCCTCAACCCTATCCCTAAACCCTCAACCCTCAAACCTCAATGTACTCAACCCTCAACGTCAAACCCTAATCCCTCAACCCTTAACTCTTATCCCTTGACCCTCAACCCTATCCCTAAACCCTCAACCCTAAAACCTCAACCCTCAACACTCAACGTCAAACCCTAATCCCTCAATCCTTAACTCTAATCCCTCAACCCTAAACCCTATCCCTAAACCCTAAACACTATCCCTATTCCTAAACCCTAAATGGGCTCGATACTATAGCTTAAACCCTAATCCCTTATCCCTAAACCCTCCAACCCTATCCCTAATCCTTATACCCTCGACACTCTACTTTAACCCTAATCCCTCAACCCTCAACCCTATCCCTAAACCCTCGACCCTCAAACCTCAACCCTCAACCCTCAACGTCAAACCCTAATCCCTCAACCCTTAACTCTAATCCCTCAACCCTCGACCCTATCCCTAAAGCCTAAACCCTAAAGCCTCGACCCTCAACCCTCAACGTCAAATCCTAATCCCTCAACCCTTCACTCTAATCCCTCAACCCTAAACCCTATCCCTAAACCCTCAACACTATACTTTAAACCCTAATCCCTTAACCCTCAACCCTAAACCTTATCCCTAAACCCTAATCCCTCAACCCTCAACCTTAATCCATCAACCCTCAACTCTAATCCCTCATCCCTAAACGCTATCCCTATTCCTAAACCCTCAACAGGCTCGATATTATACCTTAAACCCTAATCCCTTATCCCTAAACCCTTCAACCCTATCCCTAATCCTTATACCCTCAACACTCTACTTTAACCCTAATCCCTCGACCCTCAACCCTATCCCTAAACCCTCAACCCTTGAACCTCAATGTACTCAACCCTCAACGTCAAACCCTAATCCCTTAACCCTTAACTCTGATCACTCGACCCTCAACCCTATCCCTAAATCCTCAACCCTAAAACCTCAACCCTCAACACTCAACGTCAAACCCTAATCCCTCAACCCTAAACCCTTAAAACTTGAACCCTAAAACCTATCCCTACACCCTCGACACTCGACACTATATCTTAAACCCTAATTCATCAACCCTAAACCCTAATCCCTCAAACCTAAACCCTATCCCTAAACCATCAACCCTTAACACTATACCTTAAATCTTAATCCCTATCCCCCAACCCTTAACCCTTAAAACTTAAACCCTATCCCTACACCCTCAACACTCGACACTATATCTTAAGCCTTAAACCCTCATCCCTAAAGCCTCAACCCTCAATCCTTAAACCTTGAACCCTAAACCCTATCCCTAATCCCTCTACCCTCGAAACTCTAACCCTAAGCTCGACATTAAACGCTAATTCGTCAACCCTAAACCCTCAACACTATACCTTAAACCCTAATCCATCAACCCTAAAACCTAATCCCTCAACCTTCAACCCTAAACACTATCAATAAACCCTCAACCCTCGACACTATACCTTAAACCCTAATCCCTCAACCCCCAACCCTAATCCCTCAACCCTCAACCCTAATCTCTCATCCCTAAACCCTAAATGCTATCCCTATTCCTAAACCCTCAACCCTCGACACTATACCTTAAACCCTAATCCCTTATCCCTAAACCCTAAACCATGTTGGTGCCTGAATTGATTGTCAGTTAATTTAGGAATTTTCATGCAGGAACCTTCCCAAAAAATCCAAAAAAGTTCTAAGTTTTGGCACCCCTTAGTGTTTTTCAGCATCCGCATTCATCTTTTTGAGGAGGTGGTCTTCTTGTTTTCTCCATCGGCATGAGTTGGCATATGTTTGGCCGATGGATGTCTATCGGCGCGAGTAGTATTGTCGGCTGAGCAGTTTTTTGTGGCGCCGATAGACGAGAGTCAACCCGATGGAGTATTGTTTTGATGTTTGAACCTCACCATTGAACCATCGGGTTGAACCGGTTCATCGGTTCAATGGGTTCACGCGGTTACATTTGTGTTGCCGATGGAGTAGGTATCGGCGTTGAACTTCTCGGTTGAACCTCTCATTTGAACCATCCGCTTGAACCCTTTTCTCAAAGGTTCAATGGTTCAAGGCTTTGTGTTTTTGGTCTCGGCCGAAGTTTTTTTGAGTTGTGCCGATGCGTTTTGATCTGGCCGACGGGATGCCATCGGAGAGACTTGGTAGATCGGCGAGCGTCATTTTTGTTGTGCCGATGGCCTTTGTCTTGGCGACGGGTGTGTTTTTTCTTGGCCATCGGCGAGACTATTGAGATCGGCAGGGGAATTAGTAGTTGGGCCGACAGTGGAGGTTTGGCCGATGAGTTGTCATCGGCGTGTGTCTCGCCGAAGGATGTGTATCGGGGTGACTAGCTCTATCGACATTGGCATTTTGTTGTTCACCGATGGCTTTGGTCTTACCGACGGAGGGTGTGTTTTGTTTGCCATCGGAGAGACTTGATAGATCAGTGGGAGTGTGGAGGGCTGGCCCGATGGTCTTTCTCTGGCCGATGAAGGGAATGTGGAGTAGGCGTCGGCGAGACAACTGAGGTCGGCAGGAGATCTGCGGGGTAGGCCGATGGTATATGTTTGGCCGATGGGCTTTTGGAGAAGGGTCATGTGTCGAGCGCGGCAAAACGCTCGACACCTATTAAGCTTGCGGCCATACTTTTAAAGTGCTGAGGGAGTCTCCGTGGCATGCATGTGGGATTAATCTCCCTATGTTATTTTGAACCTGCGGTGAAATGCATTTTAGCGAGAAGCTCCATTTTGAATGCTGCAACGGTTTCCAAGAGAAACGCAGGTGGTTGAGCCATCAATGGCGACTGTAGCAAGAGTATGGGCGATGGTACAAGTGATTAAACTGCCCGATTGTGAATGAAGACTTCCATATGGCAGCACAGGGCTCGAGGTCTCCCCTGTCTGTTGCAGTAATAACTTCTGAGCGCCATTCCCTCTGATGGATGTATCTAAGGAATTTTTTGACTTCTGGCTATGTAATTAATGTTGAGTACGCTTCCCTCTGGCTGTTTTTAAGTAGGAAGTGTTACTCATTTTAGAGGTTGGATGTTTTTGGACTTTCGGCTCTGACTTTGAACATAAGGTGTTCACATTTTGAAAGGCATTTTTTTGCTACAAACTCGGTCCTTAGTCTGGTGTACTAGTCTATTTTGGCTTGTAAATGATGATTTTCTCTATGATGACTTTCTATGTAGATTGATTTTAAATGAAAAACACCTGTGTGTGTATTGTTTCTGATTGTCTCCTGTATGTCATTTGTTTTCCTTTCAAACAAGGTTGTCAAGGGCTTCCAAGTTTTTCAGTATATGCATACTGTGTGTCTGATTTATTGCGTCTGCTCAAGGAGTGGTTAAATAGGCTTTTGATCAGATACAAAGGAAAATAGATTGCATCATAGGATCTGTTAAGTATGATCATAAGTAATACTCTTTCTTGGACATGTTGCTGTTAGGCAGTAGCATTCTTCTCAGGTCCTCTGGATATGAATTAGTGTTGTCATGGGGAGACATTTACATTCTTAGATATGACTCTGCTACCCAGATAAGGCACTGGTTTGGGAATCTGTCTGTTCAATGGGTCTAGGAAAGTCCCATAACTCCAAACATCATTTCAAACCATTTAATCCTTTCACCTGTTAGTTGTAGGATTAGGAGTAGGAAACCCCTGCATGCTCTCATACCTAACCAGACATTATGTCCAAGAATGTTGCCAATCTTGTGATTTGTTACACAAATCTTCGTCCTTACATGAGAGTATTCTACCTGTTGCTGTCAAGTTATATCCTTCTGTCATTGAGCTAGTCAAGGTCATACTTTTATCAAATAGGGACACCCCCCTTGGTGTGGCAGAACCAGAAGTGAAGGGGAGGAGCTCACGCAACCCCCTGTATTTAGTTGGCTGAATTTGCCTGTGCATTAGAACTAGCAAACCCTAATGCTGATTCAAAAGAAAAACCAACAAAATGGCGACTCCACTGGGGAATCTTTCATGTGAATGATGATGCTCTGCTGGTGGAATGAACTCAAAAACATATTTGAATAGCTTTTAGCTGTTGAAAATTTTGTCCTCTCTGGAGAGGTGGCGACTCTGCAAAAGATTCAAGTGCACATGAAAAGTTGATGTGTGTGTTGTGACAGAAAATGTGCTTTTCAGACTTTAGCATCTGTATGAGAAAAGGTACCCTGTTTCTTCCCACTTATATTTATTGTTCTACTGCATAAGTTAGATGCCAGGGGAGGTTATAGGTCTTAGGAAATTAGGATGTCTGAAAATAGAAGTTTCATGAATCCAAATATGTATACACCTATACTCAGTGAAAAGGGGAGTGATTTGTTGGATAAAAGAATAGAAGAGATGAAAAATAGGTTGATATTCTTAGAGGTTAGGCAGGCTCAGTTGAATAGTGATAACCCTGTTGTGTCTGCCAGTCAGAAAGCTAAACTTCTGGTCAGCCCTTTTGATCCTTTGTATGACCAACTGGGTTTGTCATGGGTTGATTATAAAGTAGAAAATATGCCTACTAGGATATACTGTCAAATGCCTAGATTTAGTGGTCACAATGTATGTGATGGGAATGCACATATCCAAAATTTTCATGAGTTCATGGGAAAACATTCATTCAGAGATGAGGATATGTGGATGAGGTTTTGTGTTAGGTCCTTTGATGCAAAAGCAAAAGACTAGTATTTGAGCTTTTCAAAGAGATCCTTTGCCTGTTAGGATGAGCTTGCTGACTGTTTCAAAGAAGAATTTGCAAAAGAACTGGCTGATCTTGTTGCAGAATTGATGAAAATCAGAAAACAAGATGAAGAGCCATGTGTTGTTTTCAGTCATAGGTTTGCAGTAGCCCTTTCACAGATCCCAGAAGTCTTCAGACCTGATATTTCAACCTGCGTTGGCATATTCTTTGAGGCTTTTGAGGAGGGCTCTAGTGCATTACTGAGGGATTTCAAGGTGACAAGTATGCAGATGGCATACAAGTTCATAAAAAACATAGAAAAAATTAGAAATGAGCACCTGTTGAAATCCCTATCTCCAGGCTTTGGTGTGAATAATGGTTGTGAAGCTGCAAATGACCAAATGATTATGGCATCATGTGAAAATAAAAAAGTAGATGTTGAGGATGCTAGTGAAAGGACTAGTGAGGACTCCCATTGCAATGATGAGGCAGCTGACCATGAAAACAACAACGAGGTTGTGGACAGCAATGAGCAACTTTTGGAATGGACTTGTGGGGATAATTGTGAGTATTGTACTCAAGACAGAGAAGCAGTCCCATGTGTGACCCATTGCCTACCTTTCAAACACATGGAGATCATGAAGAGCAGTCAGAGATTGAAATAGGTGCTAGTGCAGAGCATGGTTGTTTTTTATTTGGTGACTGTTTTTCTTATGACACACAGGCTGATACTCCTCCACAAAGTGAATCCATTGGTGATGAAGATGCGTACTCTGCTGCCCATGAACAAATGGCATATTATGATCAAGCTGATGTACCTGGATCACCCATTTTTGACACATATGGTGATGAGGATCTATTTGAGTATGGTGAAGGTTTAGACATTGTTTTTGACTTGGATTCTGTTTCTCAGTATGATGAAAGAGGAAACAACATACATCATGTAGGTGACTGTAAAAATGTGTCTGATTTGAAAGAGATGCCAGAGCCCGATCTTTTCCAGTTTGATGTTGCTTTTGGTTGTGTGCATGGTGTGCACAATTGTGAATTTGAAAGCTTCTCTTTTGGGCCAGCTGATGAAGAGATCCCTAATTTTCCTAGCTGTGTGGTGGACTTTGAGTGCTTTCAATTTTAAGTCCAGCTAGGAAATCATTTTGTAATGCATAGTGATGATAACCTGTGTTCTATACCATGTGAGTATGCATTGCTTGATACATTCTGCATCCACTTGTTGCCTGATGCTGAGGGTCGCTTGCATAGGGTTGACAGTGACAAAATAAATCAGAAGGTTGAATATGCAAATGACCAGGATTGTTTGTGGTCAGATCATGGCAGTACTCTCAGGCTTGACCCAGTGCATGCAGATGAAAATAAGGTGTTTGACAAGGGGAAGTATTGGTTTTCCCTTTCTCGGTGGCCTTAGGCCATCAAGTTTTATTAGTGATGCAGATCATTGTAACTTCATGACTCTGTGCCCAATGGATAGGGGACTGGTCTGCATCCCAGAGTTCTGTGGTTCTTGCCATGCCTGCAAGAGGCATGCATCCTCAGACAGAGCCACTGTTGGTGCCTGAATTGACTGTCAGTTAATTTAGGAATTTTCATGCAGGCACCTTCCCAAAAAATCTAAAAAAGTTCTAAGTTTTGGCACCCCTTAGTGTTTTTCAGCATCCGCATTCATCTTTTTGAGGAGGTGATCTTCTTGTTTTCTCCATCGGCATGAGTTGGCATATGTTTGGCCGATGGATGTCTATCGGTGCGAGTAGTATTGTCGGCCGAGCAGTTTTTTGTGGCGCCGATAGACAAGAGTCAACCCGATGCAGTATTGTTTTGATGTTTGAACCTCACCATTGAACCATCGGGTTGAACCGGTTCATCGGTTCAATGGGTTCACGGGGTTACATTTGTGTTGCCGATGGAGTAGGTATCAGCGTTGAACTTCTCGGTTGAACCTCTCATTTGAACCATCCGCTTGAACCCTTTTCTCAAAGGTTCAATGGTTCAAGGCTTTGTGTTTTTGGTCTCGGCCGAAGTTTTTTTGAGTTGTACCGACGCGTTTTGATTTGGCCAATGGGATGCCATCAGAGAGACTTGGTAGATCGGTGAGCGTCATTTTTGTTGTGCCGATGGCCTTTCTCTTGGTGATGGGTGTGTTTTTGCTTGGCCATCGGTGAGACTATTGAGATCAGCAGGAGAATTAGTAGTTGGGCCGACAGTGGAGGTTTGGCCGATGAGTTGTCATCGGCGTGTGTCTCGCCGAAGGATGTGTATCAGGGTGACTAGCTCTATCGACATTGGCATTTTGTTGTTCACCGATGGCTTTGGTCTTACTGACGGAGGGTGTGTTTTGTTTGCCATCGAAGAGACTTGATAGATCGGTGGGAGTGTGGAGGGCTGGCCCAATGGTCTTTCTCTGGCTGATGAAGGGAATGTGGAGTAGGCGTCAGCGAGACAACTGAGGTCGGCAGGAGATCTGCGGAGTAGGCCGATGGTATATGTTTGGCCGATGGGCTTTTGGCGAAGGGTCATGTGTCGAGCGCGGCAAAACGCTCGACACCTATTAAGCTTGCGGCCATACTTTTAAAGTGCTGAGGGAGTCTCCGTGGCATGCATGTGGGATTAATCTCCCTGTGTTATTTTGAACCTGCGGTGAAATGCATTTTGGCGGGAAGCTCCATTTTGAATGCTGCGACGGTTTCCAAGTGAAACGCGGGTGGTTGAGCCATCAATGGCGACTGTAGCAAGAGTATGGGTGATGGTACAAGCAATTAAACTGCCCAATTGTGAATGAAGACTTCCATATGGCAGCACAGGGCTCGAGGTCTCCCCTGTCTGTTGCAGTAATAACTTCTGAGTGCCATTCCCTCTAATGGATGTATCTAAGAATTTTTTTGACTTCTGGCTATGTAATTAATGCTGAGTACGCTTCCCTTTGGCTGTTTTTAAGCAGGAAGTGTTACTCATTTTAGAGGTTGGATGTTTTTGGACTTTCAGCTCTGACTCTGAACATAAGGTGTTCACATTTTGAAAGGCATTTTTTTTGCTACAGACTCGGTCATTAGTCTGGTGTACTAGTCTATTTTGGTTTGTAAATGATGATTTTCTCTATGATGACTTTCTATGCAGATTGATTTTAAATGAAAAACACCTGTGTGTGTATTGTCTCTGATTGTCTCATGTATGTCATTTGTCTTCCTTTCAAACAAGGTTGTCAAGGCTTCCAAGTTTTTTAGTATATGCATACTGTGTGTCTGATTTATTGCGTCTGCTCAAGGAGTGGTTAAATAGGCTTTTGATCAGATACAAAGGAAAATAGATTGCATCATAGGATCTGTTAAGTATGATCATAAGTAATACTCTTTCTTGGACATGTTGCTGTTAGGCAGTAGCATTCTTCTCAGGTCCTCTGGATATGAATTAGTGTTGTCATGGGGAGACATTTACATTCTTAGATATGACTCTGCTACCCAGATAAGGCACTGGTTTGGGAATCTGTTTGTTCAATGGGTCTAGGAAAGTCCCATAACTCCAAACATTATTTCAAACCATTTCATCCTTTCACCTGTTAGTTGTAGGATTAGAAGTAGGAAACCCCTGCATGCTCTCATACCTAACCAGGCATTATGTCCAAGAATGTTGCCAATCTTGTGATTTGTTACACAAATCTTGGTCCTTACATGAGAGTATTCCACCTGTTGCTGTCAAGTTATATCCTTCTGTCATTGAGCTAGTCAAGGTCATACTTTTATCAAATAGGGACACCCCCCTTGGTGTGACAGAACCAGAAGTGAAGGGGAGGAGCTCACGCAACCTCTTGTATTTAGTTGGTTGAATCTGCCTGTGCATTAGAACTGGCAAACCCTAATGCTGATTCAGAAGAAAAACCAACAAACCCTATCCCTCAACCCTTAACCCTTAAAACTTAAACCCTAAAACCTATCCATAAACCCTCAATGATCAACACTATATCTTAAACCCCAATCCCTTAACCCTTAGCCCTAAAGCCTCAATCCTCAATCATTAAACCTTCAACCCTAAACCCTATCCCTAACCCTTCTACCCTCAACACTCTACTTTAACCCTAATCCCTTGACCATCAACCCTATCCCTCAACCCTCAACCCTCAACCCTCAACTCTCAACATTAAACTCTCAACATTAAACCCTAATCTGTCAACCCTAAACCCTAAACCCTATTCCTAAACCCTCAACCTTCAACAATATTCCTTAAACCCTAATCCATCAGCCCTAAACCATAATCCCTCAACCCTAAACCCTAGGCCTAAACCCTCAACCCTCAACACTATTCCTTAAACCCTAATCCCTCAACTCTAAACCCTAATCCCTCAACCCTAAACCCTAAACCCTATCCTTAAACACTCAACCCTCAGCCAGTTATACCTTAAACCTTAATCCCTCAACACTCAACCCTCAACCCTCAACCCTAATCCGTCGTCCCTAAACCCTAAATGTTATCCCTATTCCTAAACCCTTAACCCAAGACACTATACCTTAAACCCTAATCCCTTACCCCTAAACCTTAAACCCTATCCCTCAACCCTCAACCCTTAACCCTTAAACCTTAAACCCTAAAACCTATCCCTAAACCCTCAACCCTATACCCTCAACAATATACTTAAGCCCTAATACCTCAATCATCAACCCTATACCTTAAACCTGAAGCCTACACCCTCAAACCCTCATCCTGAGACCATATAACCTCACCCTTATATCCTAAACCTTGAATATTGTGCCTCAACCCTATACTTAAATTAAACCTAAACCATGCGTGCTCTTAACCCAAGTCACCCTATGCCTTATATACCCTCAATCCATATCGTAAACCCTAAACCCTAATCCCCGCGCCTTACACAATCTTATACACTCAACAACCTAAATATTAACCCTCAACTATAACCCTCAACCCTCAACCCTCTACCTATTACTTAAGCCCTAATCCCTCAACCCTCAACCCTTAAAACTATACAAGCTCAGGTCCTTATATACACTAAACCCAAAACACTTACATGCATGCATACATACAAACATACATACATACAAAGATGCATACATACAAGCACGCATACATGTACATACATACAAGCATGCATACATACCTACAAGAATAGATATAATCATCCATGAAACATACTTATGAAATTTGAACATATCTCATTCAAAGGAAGACATAATGCAAGCACATTATAACGCACTTGCGTTATGTCGAACTAGGAAAACACCGACAAACATGCAAAAAAGAAAAAAAGCACAACATAACGCGCTTGCATTATGTTGTGCTTTGGGAATCCCAAGCCTTGGGCTTGGGATTTGATTTGGATTTACAACCCAAAGGCTTGGAGTGCCTTTTCAACATTCACAGACGTGTTTTTGCAGATTCTTCAAGATTTCACATAATTTTGTTCGTGCTAACCCTCAGATTTGCACGTGTTTCAAGGTCAAACAAATCGAACACCTGGGTAATGTTAGGCTTTCTCTTAGCTATTTAACGATGTAATTTTTTTCACATTTTGACAATGTTAATCCTTTCATCTTTAATTTCTTTTGTTTGTGTGTCCGATTTTGGGCAAAAACCACTATTTAGTCTTTTTTTCATTGTAAATTAACCATTCATTGAAATTTCAAAAAAATTACATAATTAGAAACTAGACTCAATTCTACACATATTAAAAAAAAGAAAAAATAATTTTCAATTAGTTTTCAAAATTTATAAGGGTAGCACGGCCAAAATTCTATTTTTTAGGATGTGTCTACTTTGAAAATTAGTAAAAAATTAAATATTCCTCAAAAAATTATCAAAAAAATCAGGCATAAAATACATGTTGTTAGCTAATTTCTCACTAAAGCAATTTTTAAAATACCAAAAAAAAGTTAACCTTTTGAGGGAGCCACAAAACATGCTATGTTATGTTTTTTTGACAGAAACAACACCAATTTCTGTGGCTCCCTCTTTTGAACCCCTTAATCTATACCATTTTTTAAAAAAAAAGTAGTTTAGAAAGTAGACTCGGAGGACTACAAACATTGTTTTGGTTGCATCTCCAAATTTTGAGTGTAACTATGCTCAATTTTTCATCCAAGGCCAACATTTCTAGATTTTAGAAAAAAAGTGGCCACTTAAGACCCCTTTTTGGCCCCCCATCTTCTTGCACTTACCCTAATCGTAAAGTTGATTCTAACCCTAACCCTAACCCTAATTCTAATCATAACCCTAACTATAACCCTAACCCTAATTTTAATTCTAACCTTAATTAGAATTAGGGTTAATGTTGCCCTAACCCTAACCCTAATTGAAACCCTAATCCTAGCTACATTGCTAATTGTAATCCTAACTCTAATTTTAAACCAAACCCTAACCCTAACCCTTATTCTAACCCTAAACATAGCTCTAATTTTAACCCTAACCCTAACCCTAATTATAACCCTAACCCTAATTATAACTCTAACCTAATTCTAACATTAATCTTAATTCTCACCCTAATTCTAATAGTATTCCACCTTAATTCTAACCCTAATTCTAATAGGAACCCTAATCCTAACTTTAACACTAACCCTAAGCCTAATTATGATCATAACCCTGATTCTATCCTAACTCTAGCCCTAACCATAACCCTAGTTGTAACTCTAATACTTACCCTTATTTAGTAACCCTATTTCTAACTCTAACCCTAACCTAAATTGCAACCCTAACCCTAATTATAACTCTAACCTGATTTTAACATTAACCCTAATTCTAACCCTAACCCTAACGCTAACCTTAACCCTAATTGTAACTCTAACCCTAGCCACATTGTTAATTGTAATCCTAACTCTAATTTTAAACCTAACCCTAACACTAACCCTTATTCTAACCCTAAACATAGCTCTAACTTAAACCCTAACCCTAACCTTAATACAAACCTTAACCCTAATTGAACTCTAACCCTAACTGTAACTCTAATTCTTACCCTAATTATAATAGTAACTCACCTTAATTCTAACCCTAACCCTAATTCTAATGATAACCTTAATTCTAATGATAACCCTAACCGTAATTCCAACCCTAACCCTAATTCTAACCTTAATCAGAATTATCATTAGGGTTAGGGTTGGGTCATTTGAAATGCTTACTTATCTTTATTCCATTACTATATCTTTTCTTTGAGTTTTGTGCTTTGTTGAGATCTATCCTTTACCCACCGTAGCCACCATAGCCAATCCCATTAGGTTTCCATTTTCATATGTAATATACCATTAATTCTAATCCTAACTCACCTTAATCATAATTCTAACTATGATTTTAACCCTAACCCTAACCTGAATTCTAACCATAACTCTAACCCTAACCCTAACTGTAACTCTAATGCTCACCCTAACTCTAATTCTTATCCTAATTATAATACTAACCCACCTTAATTCTAACCCTAATTCTAAGAGGAACCCTAATCCTAAATCTAACCCTAACCCTAACCCTAATTCTAATCATAACCCTCATTCTACTCTAACTATAACCCTAATTTCAAATCTAACAATAATCCTAATTCTAACCCTAATCCTAATCCTAACTATGGTTTTAACCCTAACCCTAACCTGAATTCTAAACCTAACTCTAGCACTAACCCTATCCTTAACTATAACTCTAATGCTTACCCTAATTTAGTAACCCTAATTCTAACTCTAACCACAATTCCAACCCTAAACCTAATTATAACCCTAACCTGATTCTAACATTAACCCTGATTCTAATCCTAACCCTAACCCAAATTCTAACCCTAATTGTAACTCTAATGCTTACCCTAATTTAGTAACCCTAATTTTAACTCTAACCCTAACCTCAATTCCAAATCTAACCCTAAATACAACTCTAACCTAATTCTAACATTAACCCTAATTCTAATTGTATTGAACCACCTTAATTCTAACCTAATTCTAATAGGAACCCTAATCCTAACTCTAATCGTAACCCTAACTATAACTCTAAAGCTTACCCTAATTTAGTAACCCTAATTCTAACTCTAACCCTAAGCTCAATCCCAACCCTAACCCTAATTAAATATATTAATTATATTAATATATAATTATAACCCTAACCTGATTCTAACATTAACCCTAATTCTAATCCTAACCCTAACCCAAATTCTAACCTTAACTCTAGCCCTAACCCTAACTCTAACTATAACTCTAATGCGTACCCTAATTTAGTAACCCTAATTCTAACTCTAATCCTTACTTAATTTCAACCCTAAACCTATTATAACCCTAACCTGGATCTAACATTAACCCTATTTCTTATCCTAATTTTAATAGTATTCCACCTTTATTCTAACCCTAATTCTAATAGGAACCCTAATCCTAACTCTAACCCTAACCCTAATTCTAATCATAACCGTGATTCTATCCTAACTCTAGCCTTAACCCTAATTGTAACTCTAGTGCTTACCCTAATTTAGTAACCCTAAGTCTAACTCTAACCCTAACCTCAATTCCAACCCTAGCCCTAATTATAACCTAACCTTATTCTAACATTAACCATAATTCTAACCCTAACCCTAACCCTAATTATAACATTAACCCTAATTCTATCCCTAACCTTAATTCAAACCCTAACCCTAATTCTATCCCTAACCTTAAATCAAACCCTAACCCTATTCTACCCCTAGATCTAGTTAACCCTAATTCTATCCCTAATTTTAAGACTAACCTCAACCCTAATTCTAATTATAGTTGGAACCCTAATTCTAGACCTAATTGTAATAATAATAGTTGTAACCCTAATTCTAACCTAAACCTTAAGCCCAACCCTAATTATAACTCTAACTCTAATTCTAAACATAACCCTAACCAAAAGTATATCACTAACCCTAACCCTAATCATGTTTGTAACCCTAACTTGAACATGGACCCTAATCGTAACCCTAATTGTAGCCCTAATTTCTAATTTGAACCTAAATCGTAATTAGAATTGTTTAATTTCAATTAAAACTAAAGGGTAAGCTCTTCCCTTAACCTTGTTATTCATTTATTTGTAATATTTACATAGAGGAGATTCTCACACAAAATGACATTTGGTAGCATATTTCCATGTGTTAAAGAAATTATAGTTAATATTCTATAAAAAAAATATAGATTTTCTAGAGTGTATTACAATAAATAAACATATATATGTTTATATTAAAAATATAAATATAAATAAATAAATAAACAAGTAAATATATATATTCACAAATGAATTAGTTTAATAAACTCAAAAAACTTTTGTATGGCATTAAACAAATTTGAGAAACCTTTATATTCTATGAATTCATTTTAGAAACTTCAGTAAATTTTAGAAGCTTGAGTAATTTTGGTAACTTTAGAAATCTTAGTAACTTTTAGTAATTTTAATAACTTTAGAAATCTTATTTGTAGGGGATTCTCACACAAAATGACATTTGGTAGCATATTTCCATGTGTTAAAGAAATTATAGTTAATATTCTATAAAAATATAGATTCTCTAGAGTGTATTACAATAAATAAACAAGTAAATATATATATTCACATGAATTAGTTTAATAAACTCAAAAAACTTATGGCATTAAACAAATTTGAGAAACCTTTATATTTTATGAATTCATTTTTAAAACTTCGATAAATTTTAGAAGCTTGAGTAATTTTGGTAACTTAAGAAATCTTAGTAACTTTTAGTGATTTTAATAATTTTAATTTTAGAAATCTTGTTTGTAATACTTACATAGAGGGGATTCTCACAGAAAATGACATTTGTAGCATATTTCCATGTGTTAAAGAAATTATAGTTAATATTCTATAAAAAAATATAGATTCTCTAGAATGTATTACAATAAATAAACATATTTATGTTTATATTAAAAATATAAATATAAATAAATAAACAAACAAGTAAATATAAATATTCACATGAATTAGTCTAAGAAACTCAAAAAACTTTTGTATGGCATTAAACAAATTTTAGAAACCTTTACATTCTATGAATTCATTTTAGAAACTTCAGTAAATTTTAGAAGCTTGAGTAATTTTGGTAACTTTAGACATCTTAGTAAATTTTAGTAATTTTAATAACTTTAGAAATCTTGTTCAATTGTCTATTTTATTTTGTTTGGTATTTACTTCATTGTATTTTAAGATTAAAAATAAATATTTAAGTATTTTTTAAAGTATTGCATACTTAGGAAATTATAGTTAATATTCCATAAAAAAAAATATAGATTTTGTAAGAGTGTATTAAAATAAATAAATATATAATTTTATTTATAAAATTAAATAATTTTTTTAAATTTTTTTAATATAATATAAAGTGCTTTAAACTTATGTATCTTTGAAAATTTATATTAAAAATAAATATAAATAAATATATATTTACATGAATTATTTTAATAAATTCAAAGAACTTCTGTATCCAAAAAGTAAACAAATTTTAGAGACTTTTATATTCAATAAATTCATTTTAGAAACTTTATAATTTATAGAAACTTTAGTAATTTACTCAAATTTTAGAAACCTTTAAAATACACTGAGAATTCTGGGAATACTATATTTGCATGAATCCCAAAATTTTGATCAAACTGTAAAAAAAATAAATAAGATCACATCTGATCTATAATATACTTTTAAAAAAATAAAAATATATAATTTTTCACATTTCAAAGGCAACTCTGATCATGGATGTAGATCAAACCCAGAAAAATGGGCTGATCTATAATATACTTTAAAAAATATAAAAATATATAATTAATAGAAAACGATTTGATGTTTAAAACTAGAGCAAACTAAAATTTGAAGTCCGTAATCCCTTATCTACAATGGATTTCAGGGAATCAGATTCAATTACAGTGTAAAGATAGAAAGTTTGTATGATAAAGGATCGCTACAAAATAGGCACATAACGTACGCTGATTTACCTCTCAGATTATTCAAATTTAACTACCAAATTCTACTGAAACTCTAATTATTTGGAATGGAAAATATCCACCGTCAAACTAAAAACTTTTGCCCAATCCAGCCGGACGGTAATGGACTGTCGCTGCAATTACACAATTCCAAGCAAAATGGCAAAGAAAATTTAAAGAAAGTACAGATCTAGATCTACTGGCAGAAGCCTTTTGCACTACCATTTACTGGTGCAATCCGGAAGTGCCACAACCTTCTAGAACTTTCTACCAAATTCTTCTTACACAAAAACTTCTCCGCATACATTTTCTCCAATCTCCTATTCACATCATGCAAATACACATCCGTAACGCCTTCCTTCTCTTGCTGGCCATGACGTCCGCATAATAAATGGCAGTCATTCTGCCAGGCGCGGCATCAAAATACCCTCTGGGGGCATCAATCATGACAACATCCCACTCCGTTTCATAGATCTCGTCAGGCAAGCTAGTAAGAGCGAGCTTACAGTTAGAAGCCCTTAACTCTTTCTGAGGGCTACAGCTGGAATCCACCTCAAATCTATAATAACCCAGAAGCTCATCCGCCTGAGAAAGCTTTGCAGGGTAATCGACATGGATTGCCTTACCCTTCAGATGAGGGTGCCCTTTCAGTGCTTCTTTAATCCAGTTTGAATCCTCCTCCAAAAAAGCATTTTCCCCTAAAGTTGAGCGCATTCCAGAGACTGTTGTCATGGCCGAGGCTGAAAACCAAAAAATTATAGGGGCTTCGCTTCGACAGGACATTTACTGAAAAATGAGGGCTTGATAAGATAAACCGACATTCATTAATGGTAGAACATTGAAAATTTTAACAAAATGGGTACCTACTCAGGATGAAGCACACCGCACACTCAGAGCCCTAGGCAGATACTTTGAGCCCCTTCACCAGACTGTGGCCGAAAATAGGAAAGGTCTCGATTACCTATCGCTCCAAACCCATCAAAATGCTCCCAAATAATAAACGTGATTGAAACACCAGAAACAGGAAATGAAATGAATTGCACGACTTGAATTGCGTTGCAGAGAGTTGAAACGCCCACCAAGAATAGAATTACTTATAAATGAAAGCAGCACAAATGAAAACGTACTAATGAGCCACCTCCACAATTTTTAGATATTTATTTAATTTTTAAATCCAATTTAGTTTTTTTTGGTTTATAATTACAACCAAAAAATGAGTGCTCTCATCTCCACCCCCTTGGTGAAATAAGTTGCATGAAGTCTAGAGAAAAGAGACAATTAAAATCTTTCTGAATGTATTTATGCATGGTGAGAGTAGGGGAAAATTAGAATGTCAGTTACCTAGGAAAATGACTTTGACCTATTGATGAGAAATAGTACTAATAAGAACACAGAGGATCACGAAGCGAGGAGAACGAAATAACACCATAAATTTAATACCACCATGGCAATGCAAGGGTTTTAGTAGGAAGACCTGCAACATTGGAGAGAGAATTAAAGAAGGATTTATCTCTTAAGGCGACATAAAATCAAACCTTTTGAATATTGCATAGTGTAAGACGTAAGAATTTATTTGTATATGCTTAAACTATATATGTTCTAGCAAATGTTTTGAACTATATTTCTCAATGTTCTTTGTCGATGAGACTATTATAGTTAAGCTTACTATGTATAGTTTTGAGTCTCACACTTGCATGGCTATAGTTTCAATTATAATATAATAGTTCTTGACCCTAGGATATAATCTGTAACACTTCACTATTTAGTATGGGCTTTCACATTTTATTTTTCATGCATGTCTACCCAAGGCAAATAGACATTTGGGTGTATTTTAAAATCATTGTCATTCCTGAGAGCTTGTGGGCAGGGAGAACATGAACAAAGGTTGCAATATTTGGATTTATGTCTGCCAATTACAATTGTTGGCAAGTCATGGAATTTGGTCTAACCTTACCAATTTCTTTGATTGAAAATTTTAAGTCCTTTATTCAAATTCATTTTTGTGTGATAACGCCTCTTTCAGACATTCTGTCAAACAATTCGTGAGCTTTGTTTGTGCTTCCACATTAGAATTACATCTGAAGAATGGGAAATGGGAGAGTAAATCTGTAAGCTTTAAACAAATGCTCTTCCTTACCCAAGCAAAGAAAATTTCTCTAGTCTTCTTGAAATCTTATTAAATATTTATACTTGGTTTAAAAGTTGTACTATTCAATTTTTAAATTGGGTTATATTATTACTTAAACGGGGTACACTTAGATAGTTATATCATACCAATGAAAAGTGTAGAATAATGGTATTATACGGGAAGGTTTGCCATGCTATTATAGTGGTTCTTCTTAGAATTTGAGTGATGTTCTCCAGCATAGAAGGGTTACCAGGACACTATACTCAACACTTGATATAGTAATTGTTTAGATGATATCAATGTTGGACTTTTACACATTATAGACAGTTACTCTCAAATGAAGGTTGTGACAATCAATATGGAAGAAGGTGACTCGATAATGAATAGATTGAAGTTACCAAGATATACTTATGAAATGTCTAGGTTGAGAACTATGCAATTTATTCAAGTATTATCATCTTCACTATCATAACCATAGCCCAAATGATATCAGTAGTGCATTATGGATTTATAAGATTTAGTGAAGAAATTGTACTTCATGATTATGAAGGGTCTTCTGATGAATCTTTATATGTGGAATTATTCTTACTCACTAGATTTATGTATGTATATATATTGATTAGTGAATTTAAAATTATGTTATCATATTAGGTTTGGAGGTTGAATAACCTAGGACATGGTTATTATCCATTGTCAACATTAGTCATGTAATTAGTAGACTATCCTTTTAAAATTAAGAACCACCTTGGTAGTTGATTATTTTTTCTCTAATACAATGGAGTCTTATCCATAAATAATTTAGGGTCTTAACTTCAAATGACAATATGTTGTCAAAGTAATAGGATGATGTTTTTTGTTGGTAACCAAGAAGGTGGTTGATAAAAGGTTTCTAGAAATGATGACATTAAATGAATGGAAATAATCTCTATAACCATAGCAATATAGTTAATATCAAACTTGAAACCTGTAAGGTAATCTTTAGTGGGTCATAGTAGATTATATCTTGTATGTGAATTAAGGATGGCCCTTGAGTGTATATAACTACTTGTGTTCTTGGTAGCACTTAAATTGTGATAACATTGCTATTTGTTAAAGTCAATATATCATTATGATATGATTAGGACATCTAACTATGGCATCATTATCCATTGTACATTATTGATTATGGCATTATTCACCAACTTTGACTTCTAAGTGTTGATTATATCAACCATTTTAAACTATGATCATGCTATTTTATGTCAATATAATAGTACTTATTAATATTTGAGAGAATCATGGTTTCTAAGGACACTTGCATTAAGATAGTATGCTTGCATGGGCATTAAGGTAATATGCTAGTTGTCAGAGATTACATATTGCACTAGATTCTTTCATGCCAACCTAATATTATAGGACCTTTGTTGAAGGGCTAGACGTTCTCCAGTATGGGAGATAGCATAGGGAAATTTATGCTTTTTGGTTGGGCTGAAAAGTGCCTTAATGATGCTCTCTCTCCTTCCTCTAATGATTGAGGAGTACCTCTAACAATTGAGGTGTATGGTACAAGATGTATAGTATCATGTGTTTATTGTTCACTTCATTACATAACATGTTGGTGAAATATATTTGTATATGATTGTAATGCCCCTCACCTTTTGGCTGGTGATAGATGTTATTTTCACATTCCCCTCTGTCAGTTCTGATACAATTGATAGTCTTTATTACACATTTCAGTTTTGAGACAACAGATTTTCATATTTTGGGTTTATGATCTCTGTGATATGATGGACTATGTTCGATGGATATATTTAGACATGTGTTATGAGTTATGATGACATTAGGATTGCTTCAGTTATGATGTGTTGGATATGTTCAGTAATGGATTATTATTTACATGTTTTATTAGATTCGTAGATATCTGTTTTCAAATGCTATGGTTATAATCTTATTCAAGAGCAGGGACGGTGTAGCATTACTCGTTTCGAGTACCCTACTGCGCCGTGATTCTTTGACTCTCCGTGTGTTGACATATACGTACTTGATTGTATTTAATCAGTTGTTTGGATGTAGGCTACAGGTACCGAACCTCGACTCCACCTGAGATAGCAGGTTTGAGCGGGTTCTTTCACCAATGGATATTAGTGATGGGAGATAACACGAGGTCTAATCCACTAGGTCGGTCCTTGTTTTTTGTTGTGGTCTCGAGTCGTGTTGGGACACTTGGTCCTTGTCTTGTGATGATTGGTTATCTTGTGTCGTAATGTTTAGTCAAGTCGTATTTTATAATGTTAAAATTATTCTCCTGTGTGGATGGAAGATTCTTTAATGGATTAGTGGTTATTAATAATGCTCCTATTTTGTGTTAGATAATTATTAAATTAACTTTAAGCTTTGGATGACACCTTGGTTAAATTTTATTACAGTTGGGAATTATATTATCTTCTTAGATAAAATATTTTTGTCCATTAATGGAGTCACGGGTAGTTAGTGATTTTATGGTACAGAATATTTTGGTTATGTGAAATTAATTCCTGGGTTGTCATTTTCAAAATTGGAAGATTTGGGAATCTCTTGTTATAGCAAATTTTTGAAACTCACGGGGAGTGGGTTGTTGGGTTCAGATGCATGTTTTCTGCATTTATTTTTAGGAGTAGATTCATATTTGGAGGGAGGAGGAAAAATTGGGGGAAGAACAGGAATTGGCACAGGATTGGAAAAGTTTGAAGAGGGTCTAGAATTCCAGGTATGTGCTTTGTCTCCTTCTGTAAAAGTGTGCTATTGCTATAGTTTAAAAGTTAAAAATAAATTGCAGCTAGTTCCGTTGTGTGTTTTTTTGCATGTTCTATAGATTGGAGTCTATTCATCTCTGTGGCTTGTTAGTTTTTGTGCCTGTATGGTCAAATGTCGCACCAGCCCCTGCAGATTCCTTCAGGATGCATTCCTCTGGTTAAGTCCTTGTCTAAACTCCTCTGGAAATCATGTGCCATCACCTAAAATCTTGTACTGTGGTTTCAACCTTGAGGGAAGCTGACTCAATCTTTTTAAACTCTTTCAACCTCTTGTCCATGTCATTCTGTACATCTATCTGTCTCTCTCGCTCTGCTAGCAAAATTGTCATTACCCTAGTCTATGGCAGCGAATACAATGTTTTCATCTGAGGATATTGTCGATGCTCCACCTTTTGGTTTTGAGAAGGCCCTTCATACACATTTTCCTTGTCACCCTGCATGCCTTGTAACCTTTGTTGAGGATCCTGTGCCTCCAGCATTGCATTGCCTGAATCGGTTTCTCACCAGCATTATCCCACTATAGAGTTACCTTACAACATGGCTTGAAAAAAATTAGACTGTATGATATTCATTCTACAATCCCTCCTTATCTACAATAAAATTTCTCTTGGCTAAAAGATATTCGTCAGTTCATCATCAGTATTTGAATTGGACTCAGCTAGATGCATTAGAGATTATTAAATAGACAACCTTGCATTGTTTCGTAGGATTCCTCATCGTTATGACCTTAAGGAGGTGAAGATTTTCTGGAAACTTCCATTCTTATCTCTGTTAGTCGGTAGGATTCTCTCTTTTCGCTGTTAATCTTCCTGCTAAGTTTGGTCTCACTCTTAGATATGGTTAGAAACTATCCTTGTAGCAGTCGTAGACTTGACTTGTCTTTTGTAGTGGTGGCCATCTCCTTTTAGTCATCTTAACTTAGGCTCGACTTCGAATAGTCATTTTCCATCGTAGACCGGGTGATGTCGAATTTCTTTTTTTCTGTAGGTTTCGAATGGAGATCTTGAGGGTTGTAGTGAGAGTATCATGCTTTTATCCATTCATTGTCTGCCAGTTAAATAGCGAGCACAGTGTCGTGTCTGCGGAAGTAGTTGCATCGTTGGAGAGCAAAGTGTCGTGTCTGTAGATGTAGTCGCATCATTGGTGAGTTGTGTCACGTTTTCCCTCTGCAGTCGAGGTCGATCTAGGGTTGGTTGGCAGACATCGTAGGCTTCCTGCACTCATGTTTTGGTAGGGCCTGACAGTCGGGGTAGGACGTTGGTAGAGTCAATGATCATATCTTGTTAAGATCTGTAGACATAGTGCCTCGAAAGATGTCTTAGAGATGGGCCGATGGGATCCTTGCGTTAGGGAAAGTAATTCCTTGTCTATTAGATATGGTTGTTAGAAGTTACTGTGAGGTGTGTTCTCCATAGACATTCCTTGGTAGCGGAAGGGATCATAGGTTAGGACACTTATTAGAATGTGGTATTTCCTTGGTTGGGGATCGTATTATCAATAGTTGTGTTTCATATGTGTACAAGTTTATTTCCTTGGATTCATGTCGATGGGATTAAAACTTGCATAGGTTTGGTGGTCTCATGAGGGTGTAGTAGATGTTTTAATGATAATAATAGTTGTTGGTTATAAACTTACGCAGTTATGCTATGTTAGAAATTGGATAAAGGCTAGATGATAAGTTTGATCATAGGAAATTATTTGAATTATGCTATGTAAGAATTTGTTTTCTTTTGGATAGTATGTTAGGTTGATTTGAGGCTAGGTTTTTAATAGATGTTGTTAAGTAATTGATTTGTATTAGAAATTTTAATTAAGGGAATGAAATCCTTTTGAGTTGGATTATTAGGTTTTGTAAAATGTAGAAGGGTGGGAAAATAATTAGTAACTTATAGTGTCTCTTCGTATTTGCAACGTCATGACATAGATTGGTGATTGTTTCTTTTGTGGGATGTAAATATATGTTATTTTTTTGTTAGCAAGTATATATAAATTGGTTGTTAAGGTCAATTTTATTAGATGGGAAATTTGATTTTTAGTTAGAGAATTTCGTTATCATTATTTTATAGATGTGAATTAGAGAGGAGGTTATTAGGGCTTGTTAGGAAACTCCTTTCTTCTGGAAGTTGTAGAGAATTTGTGATTTCTAGAATCTTGTATCTGCTTTGAATGAAGTTATCCCTTGGTTAATTCTTCTGATGGTTAGAGTACATTGTGTCTCCCGTCTTGACTATGTCCCCCTTGTCATGTCGTTATGTTTCGTGGGTCATATTGTCTATTTGGGGTTGAGTTCATCTATGGGTTGGGTAAGTTTGAAGTCTAAATCTTGGTGGATATTATGTGAATTGGTGTCATTGTGGAAACATTGTTCCTGTCTATCATTGGTTGACCTCTTCTTGGTATTGTAACCATCTCCAGAGGTGTGTTGTGTTGGGTTGATTCATTTATTGGCATGGGATTTATATTGCCAGGGTAGGTGAATGGCAAGAGTATTGGTTAGATGTCGTGTTGTACCTCATCCTTACTCTCGGTGGTTTGTTGTTGTTTGGAGTTAGCTAAGGGAGTGGCTTCCATGGTGGGGCCAGTGCCTAGTGAGAGGCCGCCTGGGTAACCCCATGGAAGTTATAAGCTGGTGGAAAACTTTTAACCTTAGGAGGGTTGGGGTAGTAAACATTTAACAAGCTAAGCAAGATACCTCACCCATGCCTTGAGTGCTCTTGCAGGCTAAGGATGGGATGAGAAGCCTTGGTTGGCAAGGCCGACCTCCTCGTCTCCATGAGAGGACCCGTCGGTTCCGCATGTGTCACCCTTGTTGGATCTAGGGCATACAACTGAGAGGGGGGGGTGAATCAGTTGTATAAAACTTGCTCTTACTTTAAACACTTGATTGTTCTTTGTTAGTTAACAGCATATCAATTAACCATCTATGAAAGCATAATGCATAAACTCAGAGCAGATGAACATCAACACATTGAACACCAAGATTTTGACGTGGAAAACCCGGTTAAGGGAAAAACCACGGGGTGATTAACCCAAGAATTATTCTCTGTTAGAAGAATAAAGAAGAATGAATGGCACATGCCAATTAGGGCTCACTGCCCGAGCACACTGCTCACAAAGAGGCCCACTGCCTACAAGGAGACACACTGTCTACAAAGTGATAAAAATCACAATCTTGAACTGGAGAATGACATCTCTACTATGTCCGGATCAGTTCCATTTAAGCCCAAAACCTCTGCTCTGTCTTTCGCACCTCTCTTCGCTATCCCGCACTCCTCCACTCCATACACACTCGAAATGAACTCACAAACCTTTATTTATACAAGACATCGACTTAGGAACAATCATCTAAATCGGCAATCAACCATAAGAATATCCGCAAGATGAATAACACATCCGGTCGGCCACCACAAGAACATTCACAGGATGATCAACTCATCCGGTCGGCTAGTCTGAACAAGAACTTCATCCGGAAGAATATCTTCAATTCCGGGCTCTACTAACAATGCGGATCAACAACACAACCTCAACACGATCCAAAAACCTTCACAAGCCTGCCTGAACGACCGGATACATCCGCACTTCCTTTACTTACTGGAATCTCTTGTCTTCCTCATCCGGAACTTCAAGAACACAGTCTGTCGCCACTGTCATAATGCAAAAGGTACTTCCGGACCTCCAAATCATACACAAATCAGGATGACACATCACAAGGACATCCCAAACACTCCTTCCAATCCGTAGATTAGGATAATACAATTCCGAACCTCACCGGACCTTTCTGTGATCCTTTGTCACCTCTGAACACTTGCCGGAACCGGTTCCATACCGACAGCCACAACTCCTTCAGATCTTCATGCGGACCTCTGAAATCTTAACTGAAGCATCTCAAGACTCATATCTACAGACCCTTTATTCCGCATCCTCCGGTTCTCATCCTATACAGTACATTTGCCTTCTTCTCATCACTGTTCTTCACTGTTCCTGACTGAGGCTAATTTTCTCAATATCCTCAGCACACTGCTCATCCAATCCGTCTTGTCAATGTAATATGAGTATGTTGACATCAATGACAACACTGGTTTACCTCATACTTGCAACAATCTCCCCCTTTGTCATTGATGGTAACATATGATGTGAAAAACCATCAAGACAAGAACTTCTCCTTTCTGTCATAGCTCCCCCTATCAGCGACATGTCTTCTCCCCATTTACTGCTCCCCCTTTGATCATCAGCTACTTGTTTTTCACATGTCTTCTCTCCCCCTTTGACATCAATGGCAAAGGGCTCATACTTGCAATTCTCATACATCAGAATCATACCAGCTGCTCCCCCTTAGTTGCAGCTCCCCATCATCAATCCGGATCACAAGATATGACTGTGATATCCACCGGACTGATGCACATCAGTGCATCCTAGTTCATCACCGGAGGGGCCATGACCCCTAACTTCTCCCGGAGATATTCAAAAGAGTCCTTGGGAAGAGGTTTAGTAAAGATATCTGCAATCTGATCCTTGGAGGGAACATACTCCAATCTGACTTCTTCCTTGTTCACTTGTTCTCTCAAGAAGTGAAACTTGATAGATATGTGCTTAGTCTTAGAATGCAATACCGGATTCTTAGAAATATTAATTGCACTTGAATTATCACAGAAAATTGTGATAGGCTCCTCATATTCAACTTTAATGTCTCTTAGCATCTGCTTCATCCATAAGATTTGAGTGCAACTACCTGCTGTTGCAATGTATTCTGCTTCAGTTGTAGACAGAGATATTGCATCTTGTTTCTTGCTTAACCAAGAAACCAATCTCTTCCCCAAAAAGAATGCTCCACCACTAGTGCTCTTCCGGTCATCCACATCTCCTGCCCAATCTGCATCTGTGTAAGCATGAAGAGAGAAATCCGGATCTCTAGGGTACCATAGACCATACTCAACTGTTCCTTTCAAGTACCTAAAAATTCTTTTGATTGCCATAACATGAGATTCTCTAGGATCAGCCTGGAATCTTGCCACAAGACCAACAGCCTGCATTATATCTGGTCTAGTTTGAGTGAGATACAACAATCCACCAATCATTGATCTATACTTTGTCTGATCTGCCTTTGGAGAATCATCATCTTTGCTTAACTTACATCCGGTTGCCATAGGAGTGTTCATTGGCTTTGAGTCTTCCATACCAAATTTCCTTAACAATTCTTTCACATATTTGGTCTGAGAAATGAAGATCCCTTCTTTTGTTTGAGTAATTTGCAGACCCAAGAAGAAATTCATTTCACCAAGCATAGACATTTCAAACTCACTTTTCATCTGATTTGCAAAAGTTTTGCACATACTATCTCTTCCTCCAAAAATGATATCATCCACAAACACTTCAACAATCAAAATGTTTTCATGATCAATTTTGAAATATAAGTTACTGTCAGCAGTACCTTTGTTGAATCCAATCTACACAAGATGCTTATCCAACCTTTCATACCATGCTCTTGGGGCTTGCTTTAGTCCATACAATGCTTTCTTCAACTTGCAGACCATATCATCATTATCAGACAATTGAAATCCATCCGGTTGTTCAATGTAAACTTCTTCTTCCAGATCACCATTTAGGAAAGCAGACTTGACATCCATCTGATATACCTTGAAGTCTTTGAAGGCAGCAAATGCAAGAAATAATCTGACTGCTTCAATTCTTGCCACCGGAGCAAAGGTCTCTTCAAAATCAATTCCTTCTATTTGAGAGTAGCCTTTGCAGACCAATCTAGCTTTGTTTCTGATAACTTCACCAGCTTCATTCAGTTTGTTCCGGAAGACCCATTTGGTTCCAATCACATTCCTGTCTCTAGGTCTGGGAACAAGATCCCAAGTATGATTTTTCTCAATTTGCATTAATTCATCTTTCATTGCTTTAGTCCAGTTTTCATCATTGCAGGCTTCATTTACTGTTTTAGGTTTAATCTTTGAAATCAGATAACATTCATCCTGATTTTGAGCAACATTCCTTCTAGTTTGCACACCTTTGCTTCTGTCACCTATGATCTGATCTTCAGAGTGGTTTAGTGTTACATACCTAGGAATTTTGGGAGTATCCTGCACTGCTGCTTCTTGATCAGGCTCATTCAAACCTATCTCTTATTCCTGATTTACCGGATCAGGCTGACTCTGTCTTACCGGAGAGGATTGAGTTCCTTGAATCTGAACACCGTCTTGGTCATCTTCATCAAATTCATAAAATCTTGAGGGCTTCTCAATTCCTTCATCAACTTTCACATTAGTGCTTTCTATCATCTTCCTCAGTCTCTTATTGTAACACCGGTATGCTTTGCTTTGAGTGGAGTAACCCAAGAAAATTCCTTCATCACTTCTAGCATCAAACTTTCCTAGATCTTCATCTCTTTTGATATAACACTTGCTACCAAATACTCTGAAATATTTCACAGTAGGAGTGATGCCAAACCAGAGTTCGTAGGGGGTCTTACCGGTATTGTTTCTGATTTGAACTCGATTTAGAGTGTAGACTGCAGTGCTGATAGCTTCTTTCCAGAACATCTGAGGAACATTTGCTTCCAACATCATTGTCCTGGCAGCTTCCTGGATGGTCCGGTTCTTTCTCTCAACTACTCCATTCTGCTGTGGAGTCCTAGGAGCAGACAACTGTCTCCTTATACCCTGCTTCTCACAAAAGTCAATGAACTCACCAGATGTAAATTCACCACCTCTATCAGACCTTAGACACTTTAGTTTCAATCCGGTTTGATTCTCTACCATAGCTTTGAAGATTTTGAACTTCTCAAATGCTTCTGATTTTTCTTTTAGAAAGGTAACCCACATCATCCGGGAATGATCATCAATTAACAACATGAAATATCTATCACCTTGCAGACTCTTGATTCTTGTCGGACCACAGAGATCAGTATGTACTAATTCCAACAATCCGGTAGAAGACTGATCTTGGCTTTTGAAAGAGACTTTGCTTTGTTTACCTAGCTGACATTCTTTGCACAAACTATTTGTAGGTTTCATCAATTTTGGAAGATCTCTTACAGCCTGAGTATTGCTTATCTTGATGATGTTATCAAAATTTACATGACACATTCTTCTATGCCATAACCAACTCTGATCAATTTGAACAAACAAACAACTTTTATTTGAACCAACCAGATGAAAGATATTACCTTTTGTCTGAGTACCAGATGCAATTTCAGTTCCGGAGCTTGTAAAGATTCTGCATTTTCCATTCTTGAACCGGAGATCATAGCCTTTGTCCACTAACTGACCAACACTGAGAAGATTGTGCTTCAATCCTTCAACATATAGTACGTTACCTGTTTTGCTCTTTCCATCAAAGGAAATAGTTCCCCTGCCTCTGATTCTGCCGGCAGAATTGTCACCAAACTTTACCATTCCTCCTTCATACCTTTCCAAATTCAAGAACTTATTCTTGTCACCAGTCATATGGTGAGAACATCCACTGTCAATAACCCAATCATCCTTTTCTTCCACTTGAGCAGCCAAAGCTTTTTCAACAACTTTGTGATTGACAGATTCAAAGAGTATTGAATCTTCTTCCTTGATGGCAATAAACACCCACTCATTTCTAGATTTGCTTCCTAGTTCTGATTCATCATCTGTTACTCCTTCATTGTCATCTTCTTCATGAACATAATAGCAATTCTTTTGAAACCTTTGTCTGTTAGTATTAGACCTTGCAGATCTTTCCGGACATCTTGAAGCAAAATGACCAATTGCAGTTGAAACACTTAAAGGGTAGTTTTCCTTCATACTTACCAGATCCTCTTGGCAGTCTCTTTGCAATGAGGGCTTCAAGTTGAGTTGTTTCTGCTTCTTCTTCTTCTTCCATGTCTCTTCTTGCTTGATCATACCATGACATTTTCCTTGATGAGTTTTCTCCCGGATCAAATCTCTGTTTGCCTTTCACATAGGCACTGGCTTTGAAAGCAAATTCAGTCTTGGGAGGATCATCTCCAAAATCGGTCATTTCAAATGCAGCTAGTTTGCCAGCCAGTTGTTCTCTTGTGACAGTTGTGTGGGCTCTGAATTCATCAATGGCAGCAACCTTGATTTTGTAGGCAGCAGGAAGGGATCTTAGGATTTTGCAGACAATCTCATTTTCATCTAGAGTTCCACCAGCATTTCTAATTCCACATACCAGCTCATTCACTCTTGGCATAAAGGTAGTGATGTTTTCATCATCTCTCATCTTCAATCTTTCAAATTTCCCTTTCAGACTTTGCAACCTTGCACTTTTGACAAACTCATCTCCTTCATACAGAAGTTCCAGTTTAGTCAGGATCTCATATGCAGTTGGTAGGTCAATAACATTTGAGAGATCTGAATCATTCAATGCGCTTAGTAGGGCTTCCTTGGTCCGCAGATTATTTTCAGCATCTGTAATCTCATTCAGAGTTGTCGGACCACCTTGTGGAGGTACATATGGTTTTGAGACCATAGCCAAGTATGCTTTTCCCATACATTCCAAGTGACACTTCATGCGACCTTTCCAGAGAGTGAAGTTGGTTCCATCGAACTTCAGACGATCCTTCTTGTATGACGACATCCTGGATCTCCTCAAGCGGTTAAGCTCCTTTCAGAGGAACGTGGCTCTGATACCAATTGTTGGATCTAGGGCATACAACTGAGAGGGGGGGGTGAATCAGTTGTATAAAACTTGCTCTTACTTTAAACACTTGATTGTTCTTTGTTAGTTAACAGCATATCAATTAACCATCTATGAAAGCATAATGCATAAACTCAGAGCAGATGAACATCAACACATTGAACACCAAGATTTTGACGTGGAAAACCCGGTTAAGGGAAAAACCACGGGGTGATTAACCCAAGAATTATTCTCTGTTAGAAGAATAAAGAAGAATGAATGGCACATGCCAATTAGGGCTCACTGCCCGAGCACACTGCTCACAAAGAGGCCCACTGCCTACAAGGAGACACACTGTCTACAAAGTGATAAAAATCACAATCTTGAACTGGAGAATGACATCTCTACTATGTCCGGATCAGTTCCATTTAAGCCCAAAACCTCTGCTCTGTCTTTCGCACCTCTCTTCGCTATCCCGCACTCCTCCACTCCATACACACTCGAAATGAACTCACAAACCTTTATTTATACGAGACATCGACTTAGGAACAATCATCTAAGTTGGCAATCAACCATAAGAATATCCGCAAGATGAATAACACATCCGGTCGGCCACCACAAGAACATTCACAGGATGATCAACTCATCCGGTCGGCTAGTCTGAACAAGAACTTCATCCGGAAGAATATCTTCAATTCTGGGCTCTACTACCAATGCGGATCAACAACACAACCTCAACACGATCCAAAAACCTTCACAAGCCTGCCTGAACGACCGGATACATCCGCACTTCCTTTACTTACTGGAATCTCTTGTCTTCCTCATCCAGAACTTCAAGAACACAGTCTGTCGCCACTGTCATAATGCAAAAGGTACTTCCGGACCTCCAAATCATACACAAATCAGGATGACACATCACAAGGACATCCCAAACACTCCTTCCAATCCGCAGATTAGGATAATACAATTCCGGACCTCACCGGACCTTTCTGTGATCCTTTGTCACCTCTGAACACTTGCCGGAACCGGTTCCATACCGACAGCCACAACTCCTTCAGATCTTCATGCGGACCTCTGAAATCTTAACTGAAGCATCTCAAGACTCATATCTACAGACCCTTTAATCCGCATCCTCCGGTTCTCATCCTATACAGTACATTTGCCTTCTTCTCATCACTGTTCTTCACTGTTCCTAACTGAGGCTAATTTTCTCAATATCCTCAGCACACTGCTCATCCAATCCGTCTTGTCAATGCAATATGAGTATGTTGACATCAATGACAACACTAGTTTACCTCATACTTGCAACAACCCTATGGGGTCAGTGCCTAGAGAGGGACTGCCAGGGTAACCATAGATGGGGGTCAGCTTCTGGTGATAGATAGCCTGGGTAACCCATGCCAGGATCATGCGATGACACTCTCCTTACGCAACTCAGTTTCGTTCTCTTATTTTTGTTACCTCTAGAGTATAGTTTTGCCTTCTTGATTGATCTTGGTTGGATGTATGTGTTGTCTGGTGGAGTACTGTCGTACCTGTGCAGTCTTGTTATTTTATATACCTGTGAGGAGTCTATACCTTACTGTGGTCTCATTGTTGTGACGTCGACCTAGTGGATCCTCGTTGTGTATCTCCTAGCTCGGAGGGGTGGACCTCAGGGTTCCATATGGTTGGGAGGTAGAGCTATCCATTGGTTTTCTTGGAGATTTGGATCGAGCCTTGTGCGGAGCTGTACCAGTTCCAAGTGCTTTCTACCTTCAGTGATGTTGCATACTTTCATATGTATTCTTTTGATAAACTGACATGATCGGTCCTGCAATCTTGTAATCTTGAACTGAGACTTTGTAATTAAACTATCTTGCTTTTGTAAAAGTTATTCAGCAGTGTAATGGTTATCACTTTTGTGGTTTTTCTTTTATTACTAATGCAGTTATGTTGCCCTAGAGTTGTTAGAGAGAAATTTCTTGATGCTGTGTTATATGGTATGTTGGTTATTGCTTTGCACTATCTCGCTTTAAAAAAAAAAATAGTTCTGTAATTTTTGCACTTTTAGTCTAGCGCTCTAGGGTTGCATGATGGGGCATTACAATGATGCTTTGTAAAACAACCATTAAGGCTTATTGAAAGAAAAGGACTAAGTCCTTAATGTAAAGTAAAGCTATTTTATGGAGCTTGTGGTAACATTTAATATTGAATAATCTTATGAATTTTTGAAAAAAAATTGAGCATCTTTTATTGCAAATATTTAAAGTATTCTTGTTAAGAATTTAATCTTTTTTATTTATTGCAATTATTGTTTATATTACTTGGTTAAGTGAGTTTGATCTTTAAGGTTGTTGGTATAAAGATTTGTCACCTAACTCTATATTTTTTCACCCAGGAAGTCACAAATGTATCCACAGTTGAATCAGTTATAATAATATTTTATGACTGATTCTTTGCTTATTTTACAAGGTGGCAGCTACCTTTAAATGATATGCAATGAATTTAAATCTACATTGCTTTTAACTAGAAAGCTATAAAGGTAATGCTTTTAACTAGAAATCTTGGAAAGGCAATGATACTTCCTACAACAACTGAATTTCAAAAGAAGTTCAAAGACTTCAAAGTAACCACTCAATAGAACATCAAAGAATTTCACAGATATAATATGACCACCACCAAAAAATATTCACCAAAAGATAAACATCTCATAGCAATGAAACAGAATAGATATCTAATACTTCAATATAGATGACAGAATAACCACTAGCAAAATATTCAACATAACAAGAATAACATCCAAACATCCATAACACAAAGTTTATGCCTGCCTGAACTTCACCACATGTATCTTCTATATTAAATTAATTGAACAGAAAGAGCATAACAAAATCTATCTTAATGAGGAATCAGAGTTTCCCAAAAAGATCCCTACATCATACCCAAGCACCCATATATATATATTTTTCATACAATAACTATCTTTAAGAGAACGATTTCTTGAGGATAACCATTTTAAAATAATAATAACTAGTCTTGAAAATAAGTCTTTAGAGCCAAATTAAAGAAATAGCATAAAACAAAGAAAGTAATCATGCAGCTCCTCCTTCGCCATCTTTTGGTTTTTCAACACTCTCGCCATATTGCTCATCCATCAAGGCTTCTCGTATCCTCTTCTTCGTTTTGTATTCCTTGAACCTAGTGACAACAAAAGGAATGTTTTTACTACTAGGTGTGGTAGTGATCTGCAATATATTCCACCATTTAGCTAACACCTTATCCTCTTTGGCTAGCGCCTCATGAATGTCATCACCTCTAGATTTGAAAGAATTGACGTACACCTGTATGTGGCCTAGCTCCCAGTGATTCCCCAATGACAGTTTCGGGATCAACTATCTCCTTATTGAAAACTTCTTTAAATTTTGGAGATATTTCTTTAACATCCAGTAGCTTTTCCTCAAACTCATCTGTAATATCCACTTCCAGGTGATTGAAATCCCTTTTGATTTCAATTAATATTTTAAGATATTGACCGAACACTTTATTGATTTCTACAATAAAATTATCATACATCGATAATTTACATTCCAATGTGTCAAACCAAGAGGATTCTATATCTTTCGAATCATTAATCAGTTTCTCCTTGATCAATGATAGGGAATCCATGGCTATTAATTTTGAGACATCTTTAGAAAGCACATACATTCTACCCTGTTCTTTTCTTACTTGATGAAGCTCAGTAACTAACTCCTTCCTCTTATCAAACACCTGAGAATAAGTTGACACAGATCTACTAAGGAAGAAAAGAGCCTCACAGGAGAGTTTTTCCATCCATTCATTAACAGCCTTGGCAAAATGCAGATTTTTCTTTATTTGTTACATTGTATTGGAGTAAATACCTTCAATACTGGAAGCTTCATGAGATGTGGGAGTCACAATAGATTGAATAAAATTACTTAAAGAAAGGACCTGAGACTGCAATTTCCCATTCTATTTTCTCTCCTCTTTCACTCTCTTGATCAAAGCACCAACAAAATAATTAGCATGATAAACATCACCTTCGAGAGTAGAAGGGCCCATGTCAATGTGACTTATTTTTTAATCAGCCTCGGTTATCTCATTCGCATTCAATTCTTTGACTAGGTCGACAATTTCCAATAGCTGGTGACCAGATGTAGTATCAGTTACCATTCTGGACATCCTCTTAGCCCTTTTAGGTTTTGAGGTACTTTGTAGCAACTTGGCAACTGTATCAACTTCTATTGTCATTGTTGGGACATTTTTCCTTTTCTTTTCAACCGCCTTGTTTAACCAGCTAGGAGAAGATGTGGACACACCAGCATCTTTTTTTTTCACAACAGTTTTGTTCTGATCAACCAAGGGAAGAGAAACAAAAACTTCTTCATCTACAAGGGAAGTGGGCACATCAAATAAAGGGGGAAAAGCACTATCATTAGTAATTTGTTTGAAAATAGAATCAGAATCCACAAGCACAAGTTTCACCATATTAGTTCTCTTCTTTGGGGTAGACAAAGGCAAGCTGTCTTATTCACAAGTTGATTTCAATTTTGCGGCTTCATCTAGTCTTTCACCATCACCTCCAGATTGTGAATTAGTATTAGACTGTATTGCCTCTTGTCTCCCAAGTGCAGTATGAGTGCCAGAATTCTGTGCAGACCCTTGCTCATTGGCTCTAGATGTTCTTTTCTCATAAGGAGAGCTTGCATGCCCATGCCATTTACCTAGCAACCAATTCTCAGTTCTTTTCAGCACTATAGCAGAACAAGATTTCAAATTCACAACCTCCTTCTCTGACCAGTTAATTCGGGGGAAGGGGTTTTGAAATCAAATTTTGATACTCAACATCAATGACTTCTAAATTTTCATCAATACCATCTGGGATTTGAAAAGGGAGACCAAAAACCTGAATCTGATTCAATATGAGTCTCATATAGTCTCTTCTTTGCACTTCTCTTTCATCAATACAGTCTTCCCAGAAATCTTCCAAATGAGGATGGTGTTCATAAGAACCTGAGCCATGGAAATTCTAATGTACATAATTTTTGCTATCAAAATTTATTCTCATTGGCAAAGAATGAAAATTAAATTCACTAAGGACATGCTCTGCCCCTTTTGCAACATCATTAGTTTTGCAAGTGTACACGAGGATAGCATTGAGGAGAAAGAATATCCTTTCTTTCGCATGCTTTGATATTTGACATTCACAACAAACATTTGTCTACAAACTTCCAGAAAAATAAGACAATCACTTGCACAGCAGGGCAATTTTGTTGTGGCCTTTTCATAACCCCCTATCCTAAGATAGGTGAATCTATTAAACTGAATGTAGAAACTCCCAAACTCCATAATTAAAGTAGCGGCCTCATGTGAAATTCTGAGTTCTAGGTTTCTATCAAGTTTTCTCACAACAAACATCAGAAAAGCATCATTTACACGACAGTAATCTTTCATCCCAACATCTTTGGTAAATTGTGGAAAATAACTATACACAGGTATGTCTGGTGTCAATGACCCTTGAGGTCTCAACCTGGCCCAAACAACCTCTTGACTGGCTAAAATGTACACCAAGTATGACAACATATGGAAAGTAGCAGTCTACTGGAATTTAGTCAATTGATCATTTAATTGATAACTAATGATCTCAGCCCAATTAATAAATTAATTTTCACTACATATCAACAAAATAAACTGACACATCCAATGTTCAAAAGAATCTATAGTTGCACTCCCAACTACATGATGTAATAGGGTGGTAATGTTAGAAATTTCATCTTTGAAATGAGATCTTTTTAGTTTTGGATGTAATTGGGACTTACCTTTTTTCTCAGATTTCAACTAGTTTCTCACAATTGAGTTCATGCACTAGTCTTCATTCACCTTGAAGAACTTTAACCCCTCCGCAACATACATATCTTCAAAGTTCTCCTTGCTCAGAATCCTCAGCGCGCGAGAGATAACACTAGAGTCGACTTTGATTACCATAGATCCGTCTTTAGCCTTAATTTCTTGAGTTTCTGGGACACATCTCTATGTACATGCAATCACCAATTCAACACTCTACACAAAAGTCAAAAAACCTCCAGCATGCGCCAAGCCAAGCTCTGTAAAATCTTCTCTCCAATTGGTGACTTATGGTCTTGTCTCAAACAAGTCCAGAATTCTGCCGAGTCAATATGCTCGAGCTCAGTATCTTTTAGACCACTCCAACTGCTTTCAATGCCTGAAGAATGAGGGGCTCTTTGATATTTAATTTCATCCCAAACCGCAAGAGCAAAAGCACAGAGAGAAATCACTATGCATTCAGAGAATTACAGTGGAGAGTAGAAGCTGGTACAATAGAATGACAGAGAAAATACCGCCTCCACGAATAAATATATCTATGCCATTATGCCGACATGATGTGCTCGTAGTGCTCAATTAATGTTGTATTAAATTCCTGCCTTGAGAGAGTGCCATCGTGATTTTCACAGGCCTTCCAAAAATTCTAAAAAGACTCCCGTTAAATGAGCTGTACACCTCATTAAATGAGGAAAGAATGCCTTGAGAAATGGAAAAAGCTACCATGTTGCAGAGTCACTGAAAACCAGAACTTAAGAACCATAGGTTAGGACTTAAGAAGTTTCAAAAACCTCTGACTTAGCGTAACAAATGGACTAGAATGCGGGCAGAGAGACTCAATAAAGGAAATCCAAGTCGGGAGGTCAGGAAGTTAAGAAACTTAAGAACCGTGTGACATAGGTTATGAAAACTCTGAAACTCGTGACTTAGTTATGATAATTTAGAAACCCACAACTCCTTAGGGAAATACAAAGGCGACTAAGGGAAAAACAAACTTTAGTTCTAAATAATGAATTATGGACTCAAAAGAATGTTTAAAAACTACATGACACCAAATTTGGAAATTAGGGTGACAAAGTTCAAGTGTGCCTTTTGTAAAGGTTTGGACATGATGAACACAAATGTTTAAAGAAGTAGATAGATCACCTAGCTCATCTTCTAGAAAAGAATAATATCAAGGTGTCTAACTATGTGAAACAGGGTTCAACAGAAGGGTCTTCAAAGAACACAAATAAAAGTAAGGGGAAAAGAAAGGGCAAGGCCGTAGTTGAGGTTGCTTCACAACTTGATACTTGGATCATTAGCTCAGGTGCTCTGCACCACATGGCTTTGTCTCAAGATAGTTTCACCTCCTTTGTGTTATGTTCTATGCCTGCCATATTTATGGGTGATGACACTCCTGTGGAAGTGCATGGGAGAGGGTCTATTGATGTGGGTGAAGGAACATTTTATGTTGTTCTCTGCATACCATCCTTGTCAAATAATCTCAGGTATATTTATCAAATCACTCACATTGGCTCTAGCAAGCGAGTTGAGTTCACACTAGACTCAGTGATAATTAGTGAAATGCATAGTGGGTCCACGGTATCATGGGAAAAGTAGATCACCAATCTAGACTATATCACTTTTCTCATTTTTTTCTTGACTCTCCTTCAATTGTATTACTCACTCACTTAGATGTGAGTCATTTGTGGCATCAACAGTTTCGCCACTTGCATTACCGCTACTTACAATAGTTCAATCGATATAATAGGGTCTCAGGGTTGCCTTCTATTTGATTTTTTAACAAAGTTTGCCAGGGGTGCATTCTTGGTAAGCATCCTAAAGAGAAATATGACAAAGGAAAAGCATGATGAGCCACACAACCTCTAGAGTTAGTACATGGAGACTTGGCAGGGCCATTTCCACATCCATGTTTCATTAGGTCTCGATATGTGTTGATATTTATTAATGATCTTTCTAGATACACTTGGGTTTAATTTCTCAAAGAAAAGTCTAAAGTCTTTGAGTCTTTTTAGGACTTCAAAACATTTTTACAGAAACAATTAGGGAAGGCCATCAAGGTTCTACAAATAGATAACGGGGATGAATATGTTGACCATCGATTTGAATAATTTTATGCTTCATAAGGTATTAACTTACAACACATAGTTGCATACAATCCTTAATAAAATGGTGTCACAATGGAAGAATAGGTCCTTGAAAGAGATGGCCAATTGTATGATACATTTTAGATAATTAGCACCTTAGTATTGGGTGGAGGCCATCAAGTGTGTGTGTTATATCCAGAACTAGGTTCCTCACCAAGCTATGAAGGGGGAAACCTCTTTTCAAGCTTTGACCAGTCAAAAACCCATAGTGAAACACTTTAGGTGTTTGGTTCTCTAGCATGGGCCTACATTCCAATAGAAAAATGTAAGGCCATGGATCTGCAAAGCAAGCCTTGCATATTTGTTGGATACCTAGATGGTGTTAAAAGCTATAGGCTTCTCCATCCCACCACTCATGAGCTATTTATAGAGAGGACTGTTCATTTTTAGGAGAGCCCTTCCAGTTTTTCTCCTACCACTTATCCACTTGCCATCATATTGGAGAAACTACAACATGATCATAGTTCTTCTAAGGATCTTAATCCTCCTTACCTCAATGAGGAGTCTTCTTCCTCCACTTCATATGGAAATAGTGATGATGAGGATTCACCTTCCTCTTCTAGTCATCATTCAGAGGTTGATGATTCTTCTCTAGACTCTCTAGCCATTGGGCCCCTTTGGGCTCATCAAACATTGCAATCAACAGGTGATTAGGTTGGGGATGCTTCAGATACTAAAAGAAGAAGATCATAATTTTAGCAAGATCCACATCTCTTCATTGTCTCAGCTTTGATCCATAGTCCTTTCAAAAAAAATTTGGTATCCTCGAGTGGGATGTTGTTGTGCAAGAAGAATTTATTTTCTTGAAGAGGAACCCTACTTTGGATTTAGTAACCCTTCCTAAGGGAAGGAAAATTGTTCGATGAAAGTGGATCTAGATTGAACACAATTTATAGTAGATGGGTCGATTGACAAGCATAAGTCTCACTTGGTCACTAAAGGATTCTCCCAGGTTCCTAGGATTGACTCCTCTGAGACTTTTGTGCTAGTTTCCAAAATAAATTCCATCTAACTTCTCCTTGCTATAGTTTCATCACACCATTGGGAAGTTCATCATATGGATGTGAAGAGTGCTTTTATTCATGGTGACATTCAGGAGGAAATCTACATGGAGAAGCCATAGGGGTTCATTTTGGATCCTTCACTAGTTCATCAACTTTAGAAGTCTCTCTATGGCCTCAAATTAGCCCCTTGGGCCTGGTATGCCAAGATGGACTCCTTCCTTTTATTATTTGGGTTCCCTTAATGCCACTCTAATCCAAACATATACATTTTGCAACAGGATGACACTCTCACATTTCTAGTTCTCTATGTCAATGACTCATTGATCATAAAGAATCACTCATCCACCATTATGGTAGTGAAAATTGCCCTTCATGATCGATTCTCGATGTTAGACTTGGGCCTTTTGTATTACTTCTCAGGGATTGAGAGCACTCAATCATCTTTAGGTATCTTCATTGCACAACCCAAGTACACACTTGATATGTTCTCCAGATTTCACATGGCTAACTATAAGCCTATATTAACTCCATTTCTGTTAGGGGTCAAACTTGAGGCTTACTATTCTTCAGCATTAGTGGATTCTACTTTGTATCACCAATTAGTTAGGAGTCTCATATACTTGACTCATATGAGACCTGACCTTTCATATGTCATGGGCTTGGTCTCTCAGTTCATGCAAGCACCCCATGAGTTGCATCAGAAAGCAACCAAGTGAATACTCCACTATGTGCAGGGCACTCATAGTCATCGGATTTAGTATGTAGTAGCCATGGATATTGACTTGGTGGTAGACACAGATTCAAATTGAACATGCGATTCTTAGGATCAAAAGTCTACTTTAGGGTATTGCTTCTCACTTAGTTTCGATCCAATTTTTTGGTCAAGCAAGAAGTAGTCTGTAATTTCTCTTTCATCTATAGAGGCTAAGTATCGAGGGGTGGTTAATGTTTCCGTTGAGACCATATGGCTTTAGAATATTCTCACTAAATTTGGCATTCCATTTAGAAAGCCTATAGTCATCTTTTGTGATAACCAGAGTGCAATACAAATCTCAAGGAATCTAGTCCATCATCAATGGACCAAATAAATTGAGATACACATGCACTACATCTGGGAGTTGATTCAGGAAAACATTATCGATCTTAAGTATTGTTAGACATTGAAACAAATCACAAACATCTTCACCAAACCCTTCATTGAAAGCAAGTTCCTTCATCTGCAACCTTTACTGGGGGCATGATAGGTATCCACTTTGGTGGGTATTTTCTCTCTCTATTTTGGGAGGGCTATTCCTTTGTGGGGGGCTTATTCTCTTTTGGGGAAACTCTTTGTACATGGGTACCTCATCAAACTTCATTTGTTGGGACACATCTTTTCACCCACCTAACTACACTCAAGGGGGGTGCTACTATAGGTTTTTTTTATTTTCCTTATGTTAGGGGATATTTCTTTTTCCTACACATATTATTGATCTTTTCTAGATTATATAGGCATGGTTAATATGAGAAAACATGGCATAGTCCATCAATTACATGTATCACTCTCACCCACTTTTGGGTAGTTGACTCTCACACCCTCTTTTGGATTTATTTGCCACCTCTCATAATTGTTTGTTTTTATCCCAGTTGGTACAACCATGTATTTCAACATTTACCAAGTAGACAAAACTCCCACCTTTTCAGGGTAGTTGGAGTTATTACTCCTCTTGGATGTATATACCTCTATCTTGCATAGTATATACAACACTCACCTCTCACCTCTACTAGTCAATGAGATTAATGCGAGTCTTGTCCAAATTCTCTTGCATTTTTGTCTCTTGAATTCTTCCTTTGAGGGTAATCTTTCCATTTTTCTATTTTAATCTTTGATCATATGTCCACTGGAGTGCATGTGATCTATGGCCGACAATAGATCCTGGTTTAGATTCTCGCTTCTTATAAATCTAACAGTAAGTTATTGGAAAGGATAAAATAATGTATAATCATAGTCATTTAGAGGTACAATCCTCAAATCTATGCTTTATTTGCAATAAAGATAAATTGGGTATTTTAAATTTTAAATTTTCATGTTTTATTTAGATTTGATATTTCCTTTCTTTACAGGAAGCCTAAGGACATAAATGAAGGATGAATTCAATTATGATCTCACATCAATCCCAAGAGCAAGATTTGATTTTTCTTGGATCTAAAGCAATACATTAATGTTAGAGATGCAAACCAAGGTAGTGGAGCCATTAGGAACTATGTGTTGTGCCCTGCACACACATCCCACGTTTTGTGCCAGCAAAATGGGGACCTCCTTTTTTCCAGCATAAGTTTTCAATGGTTTCTTCACTTCTTTCAGTTCTATAGCCTCTCTTGAGAGCTCTAAGTCTTCATCTATTTGCATTGGATTGACATATCTTGATGATTTAAGGGTCTTGTTTGCTCAACCTGGTATACCTCATTTGTACCCACTTGGTTTGGTTTGAGAGAGGTTTCCTAGCATTTGATATAGGAGTGTTCATAAGTTCATTAGTTATTCAAAGGTTTGAGTTGTTTCACCAATCGAAACCTTTTATTTCTTGGGGAAGTTGGCAAATTATGGGAATTTCAAGCTTGTCTACATATGGAGTTTTAATAAGGTTAAGTTTGAATTCTTCTTGTGCCTTTTTGTGGGTGTTTTCACTCTTACTACACATTGCAGGGATTTCATGATCATCTGGATATATCCCGATGCCCCTTGAAGTCCCACGTATCCTGAAGACTCCAAAACCCCTCGTAGGAAACCTTGATTGCTTTACATTCTAAGTTTATAATATAGTGTGTTTAGCAATAATTATTTATCCTCAAGTGTTTGATGTTAGTCGCTCATGCCATCCCGAGCAGGGCTTAAATTTGATAGTCAACCTTGCCTGTCAAGCAATTTTTTTATGACAGTTATCTATTTAATGGTGCTTTTAAAATACTATGGCATATTTTAGTATAAATAAATTATATAAATACCAAATATATTATATATCATCATAATTCTATATAAATTTTGACAGTTTGTCCAAAATCTCTCCTTCATATGGTACAGTCTTTTCAAAATTTCAATTGTATTTTACAGCTAAAATGCCTAAATACACCTATACAACTGTCAAATTTAAGCCCTGATCCCGAGCTTCAAATGAATTGTAAAACGACAACCATTAGTAATGGCTATAATTGGAGGATGTTGGAACATTTAGAAGAGACGTGAGTAAAAGGAAAATCATTCGAAGAACAAACTTGAGACACTGATGCGTAAGATTCGGAACTAATCGGTCAAAAGGCTCACATAATATCTGAAATAATGGTATATGTGCGATATAAAGTGGTATGAGTTTTTGCAGACTAATGGTGTGCATTTGGATCTATGCTTAAATTCTGCATCTTCAACATTCGTGAGCTTGTTGACTTATGCGGGGCTCGGTAGTGGATACAGATATATCCAGTAAAGTCAGGAATCTACGCATTATCCAATTGATCCAAAATTCCCCGCACGAACCAGACCTTCACTTTAATTATTTGTGGCGTTCAACTTGACACAAGGAAATATATTAAAAAAAAATCTTTTGCGGAGGTTGCAATGGCGTTCAGAGATATCCAAAGAGCCCCAAAAGTCCTGCTTAATCTAAAACTCCACTAATCCACTGTATTATTATATGGCGAAGATACGTTGCGCATGGCGGAATAATTGCTTGCATGGGATAATATCCCATCGACCTCTCAAACCCCACCAACATCCGCATGACCTCACATTTCTTGGCAAATGAAGTTTTACTTCCACAAACATATATGCTCATCGCTTTGGTGCAATCTAAAAGGAAATGAGCCACTTATTTGTTGGGATTGTGAACCATGAAAGTCAGGGAAAACATGGATGCCCAAAGTAAACATTGTCACACCAAGTGGGAGGCGTTTATGATATATTGTGCCTCGGCCTTCCTGGCGTCAATAACAACATCAAGGTATCACACCCAGTTCAGATCCTTCGCAAAAATGCCCAGGAACAACAAACAGAAATAAAGCGGAATATTCTAGCAAATTCATATAGGTCTGCGTTTCCCTTGAAGATGAACATCGAGTGACAAGTACTTTAAGATTTCAGAGGTCTTCTGGTTTGTTGCCTTCTTCTATGTTGGTTTTCGAGCCATTAACTGGAACCTTAGATGATTTTACGGTGAAATATTATCTAAATGATCCAAGGGATTCAGAAACATTTGTGCCTGCTGACACGCTCCATGGCATGGGAGTGTGTCTTGGTCTTTAAAAGGGGCCAGTTTCCTCTAACTTCATGTGATCAGTTTCAGGTTGAGATATTCCAAAAACTATGATCTAGGGATATATTTATCGAGTAAAAGAGTGCAATGAATGATCAAACCGGATGATGGCAATCACTGGCCTGAGATATGAACAACATAACATCAGAACATTCACGAGGTTAGCATGAATCATGCAGGATAAAAAGATTGAATGCTTTTGTTGCTTTGCAGGGATTTGCCTCCCATCAGAATATATCTACTTGAGGCCAATATCCCCACATTATCCTATTGGATAATATAATATATTTTCCCGCAAACCTACAAATAAGTTATACATCCATCAAAACGTGAACGATGAAGGAATTTCATCTATTCTTCTGGGCATATACACAGAGTGTGGAGGCATAGACAGGGCGGTGAACTGTTTAAGATCATAGATGCAAAATGTGGAAGCGTAGACATATGCGCATAATGTTGAATAAGAGGCCTTAAAGAAATGCTATAGCAAGTGAAGCGGAACTTAGACCAGTCAATGGATATTGCGGGCATTTTGGACGATAGTAGATTTATCCACTGGGACCCCATTCTCTCGCAATCCACTGACTGTATAAAATCTCGCATCTTATTTTTGGACGACAATAGGCATGTTCATGTAGAATGGGAAGGTGTAGACAAGACATGTGAACTGATAGACAAAATGTCTCAAAGAAATGTGATCTATTGGAACGCCATCATCTCAGAAAACATTTGAAAGCAAATTACTCAGGCGTGTTAAGTTTTTTTCAGATCAGATATACTATTGTATATTTGTTTCTTACTTGTCCTTTTAACTCCCATTCCATCTCCTTTTTATATTTCTTCAAATGTCTTTTCACCCAAGAGAGGCAATCCTCCAAAGGAGAGGTGACTATCCACAAAGGGAGGTTGGCCTTTTATTAATTGACTCTTCTTGGCCGACTTGACTTTAGGCTTACCTCCCGAAGCTACCAAAACATCAACACTCCCTCTTAGCTAGGGAGGTATAGCAAAGTCTCCACTGAGTCCTTATGTGCCTTGAAGGGTTGCTTTCTTACCATCAGCCACTACCCTTTCAAAAAGCTCCATTTCATGGAATCGATTTGTTTATCTTTAGTTTATTTGACCGATTGCTTTCCCAAATCAGTTTTCCATAATTAATAATAGTTATTATCATTAACTATTGTCAGGAGTGCCTAAGGAGGGAGTTGGCCAATGGATGTATTGTTTTCTCTAGCGCTAGAACCATTCGGCCATGAAATTTGTAACCTCCCTAAGCTACAAACATTAACACTCCCTCTTAGCTAGGGAGGTATAGCAAAAGTCTTCCTTGAGTCCTACTCAAGGGTATCATGTCTTGTCATGGATTCTCTCAACATGACGTCCACAATGGCTACACCCAATTGTAGGAAGCACATCTCAATCTCAGAGATATGTCATATGTTTTGTCATGGATTCTCTCAATATGACGTGTCATGGATTCTCTCAACATGACGTCCACAATGGCTACTCCCATGTGTGGAAAGAAACATGTGCACAAGTGCCCATCACGGAGTCTCTCAACGTGATGTCGTCATGGAGTCTCTCAACATGACATCCACAATGGCTACTCCCATGTGTGGAAAAAACACAAGTACAAAGGATTCATCACGGAGTCTCAACATGATGTTGTCATGGAGTCTCTCAACATGACATCCACCATGGCTACTCCCATGTGTGGAAAGAAACGTGTGCACAAGTGCCCATCACGGAGTCACTCAACATGATGTCATCATGGAGTCTCTCAACATGACGTCCACCATAGCTACTCCTAGAGGGTGGATAAACACAAGTACAAGAGAATCATCACGGAGTCTCTCAATGTGATGTCCACAATGGCTACTCCCATTAGTGGAAAAAAATACATCATCATGGAGTCACTCAACATGACGTCCACCATGGCTACTCCCAGAGGGTGGAAAGAACCACATCTCCGTCTCAGAGATGGACAAGGGCTTTCACCTCAAATTTCTCCGTCTCAGAAAAAATTGCATTATATCAGAGATCATTGATGTTGAGTCTCCCTCTCAGCAAGGGTGACATTCTCCAATACACCAAGCTTGTCTCGGAAGTATGCAAACTTTATTCTGGAAAGAGACTTGGTAGGGATATCAGCCGTGTAAATTTACTGGAGCTGGATTGCTTTCCTTAGCACTATTTCTGACCCTTTCATACTTGATGCACCCAATGTACCAAACACTAGTTCTCCTTCTTAGCTGTGAGTCCCAAACTTCACAACCCCTTGCAAGATCCTTGCCTTGACTTAACCTAATTTGAGTTGATCCATTTACTCTGCTTTGTGTATCCCTAGATACTTGGCCTCTTCATTCCCACATCCAAGATGGTTCTATTGCAACTTACCTGAGTTTGCCTTGGTACGTTCCAAAGGCACCCCTTTCTGTATTACTTCACCCACACAAACTTTCCATTCAGCATGATCTTGTCCAATCTAGGATTTTCCCTTATGACTTGGCCTCCTCTTGGTCTCTCCCACCTTAGGGCCTATCCGCCCCCTGATTTACTCCTCGGATCTGTCCTGACAACATCCTTCTCCCTGAACTCAGTGACTAACTCAAGTCCCCAATATCTAATGAGAATTTTTGTTCTGAACATTTATTGTAGTTCTAGAAGTTTCTGCCCATAGGAGATTTTGCAAACTCTGATAATGGATTATAGAACTCCCTCTTGATCATATAAATACTATAGACCTGTTCTTTCTTTCGGTAACTCCATTTTGCAAGCTTATTTCTATTGTTCTTGAGTTTAGTTGCCAAAACAACACCTCATTGAGTTTCTGACGCCAATAACCTCCAGAAAACTTAGGATCAAATTTATTTAGAGCATTCAAAGTGAGAAATTGTGTTTGGCTACTTAAATCCATAACACTTTGGACCCTTTCATAGATCTACGCCACCAGTAGTACTGTTGCCTTACTTCATATCATATTAGAACCATAAAGACTTAGAGTATGCCTCTTGATACTCACATGGAATGGGCGCCTCTAAACTCTCAATAGTCACGGCTTCACTATCTTCAATTGGCCCGTCGAATCATGCCATCATCATAGCAATAAAAATTCACAGGAATGACATTTTTAGCGGGCGAGGCCCCTGTCTCTCGTCCCCTGTGTGCAAAATGATCCAATGGAACAGGTACTCATCACAGATGGTACTGCAACTATGTCGAGATCACATCCATAGGCCATGATCCGAATAAACCATGGCTAATGCATCGACCATTTAAATCAACCCATGAGCAGTTGTAGTATAATGTGTATCGCCTTGCAGATAAACAAGAATGGCCCAAATATGGGATTCTGTTGACCTCCACAAGCACTGTTGGTTCTTCGGCAGGGATTTCACTACCTTTAGCTGAGATTTACACCAATGATCTTGTGTATCATTGCAAAGGGCTTAATCCATTCCTGTGATCTCCTCGCGACCTTAATTTAGTCGTTCCAATATGTTACAACTTCAACACATGTGTCACCCTCACAAAAGGCCTCTTAACATATCTTCATAGCTCATTCACTCTACTACGAGATCCAAGACATTTAAGATACCAATATTCTCTCCTAGTTACAAAATAATAGGCCTTGAGAATAACTTGGCTCTGATACCATGTTAAGTTTTTTTCAGATCAGATATACTATTGTATATTGGTTTCTTACTTGTACTTTTAACTCCCATTCCATCTCCTTTTTATATTTCTTCAAATGTCTCTTCACCCAAGAAAGGCGATCCTCCAAAGGAGAGGTGACTATTTACAAAGGGAGGTCGGCCTTTTATTAATTGACTCTTCTTGGCCGACTTGACTTTAGGCTTACCTCCCGAAGCTACCAAAACATCAACAAGGCGAATGTTCGAGGTGAGTTGAAGGAGTGCGAACACATAACCAAAGAATTGTCTTCGAAGCATAGAGGGGTAAAGGACTTTGTGTCTGATGTTGTAAGTAGAATGAAGAAGCATAAAGCATGCATATGAACTGTTAGACAAAATGCCTCAGAGAAATGTGATCTTGTCGAGGTATGCCATGATTACAAGATATGCAAAGGAAAACGATTGCAGGCAAACCATTTGGGCGCGCATATTAAAATATAAGATTACTTAGCCAAGCGTAAAGGATTGAGTGCAGGGTTTTTATGTATGAGTGGATGATGCGGTGATTTGGCCTTCATCTAGATAATATCCTGTTGAACAACAATCCCCCGCCTATCCGTTTAGCCACCTTTTTCCCGCAAAATCTAGTTAATGCGAATATCTCTGCAAACATGCATATAAGCTAGATATATATCAAAGCATGACCATTATCATGCGCTATGATTGTAAAATGAGAAAGCATCACAAAATATATGAGCTTCTGGACAAGATGCTTCAGAGAAATGTGAACTCCTGTACAAATTAAAAAATGTTTGCAAACAGATTACTCAAGCACGCATATCAGATTGCAAGGTTTGAAGTGATCTGAAAGAGAGTGCAAGAAAAATACGAAATATTGGTTAGGTGCAGTCAAGTGTTAGCGGTGGATTTACAAGGCATCGAACTGCATGGGCAATCAAAGTTTATTGCATTTTAAGAACTTGATATCCATTAACAGGCTATCCCGATCAAGATTGGAATCTCACATCAAATGGAATCTCAGAGAAGGTTAACCAAGCCAAGCGGAACATTTCGGTAAGGAGATCCCATGGTCTAAAATGAATGCAATGGCTTTTTATTGTAGCTGCCCCAAACCCCAAGAGAATGAGATCGATTTCCAAAGGTCTATTTATGTGATATTGGATTTAGTTATGCCCTAGGACCAGAGCAGTCATTTTGATATCAAGACTTTGCACTATGAAAGAACATCGCTATAGTAGTCATGAGGGATATTGAAGGTTACAGCTGTCCTTATCACCGAGGACGTCTCAATACCACTTTGTCATAGCTCCCCAAACATCATTGTTAAACTGATCTAACCTCCTGAGAGCTGTCACCATCCCCATTGCCTCATAAGGACTGCACACTTGATTTGTTTGCCATCATGGTGAACTCAAATTTTGTTTACCATCATGTGAACTAAAAATTGTCATGGTGATATTTCAATCCTAGGGTTTGACCGAACAGTCATCAAACCAGTACCATCCCTCATTAATTTCAACCAACAATGCTAATAAGAATATCTCAAGTATATTGCATGGACTCCTTTGAGGGAAGGGCACTGGATTTCATAGATTAGCCCTATCGTGAAAGGACCATTGGAGAAACAAGATATCCACATTCGATTTACTACATGTACTAAGAGGAAAAAGTAAAAATGACCATTGACAATATTGAGACAAAATGCTGAAGGTGCTGCTTATGGGGAAACTCTAGGGATCATGGATTTGGAGAAGAGATAGAAAGATTCATGAGATTTTCAAGTTCGCCATGATAGAGGATTAAGAGAAAACTATGAGATTAAAATGCATTGTGTGGTACAGTGTTAAGGATAGTCTATCCATTCATGAGATGTTACAAGTCACTGTTGAAACACATAATAGCCAAAGAGAAGCTAGGAGGTAAGCTAGGTTTTGATTGCCTAGGGCAATCCATCAAAACCTAGTTAAGAAGAATCCCATTCCGTATGCTAAAAGAACAAAAGGGGACCATCACAACCCTAAAGTATCAAGAATGTTGTTACAGTCATACTGACTAATCCATGGCAACAAATGGATATGATTTGATTTGTAATGATTGAAGTTGATTTATTTATGATGAACCTAATTTTTTTTGGTCGGTTTCAAGTCCAGGGGCCTAGAAATATGTGGAGATTAGCCAAGGAAGTCATAGAAACATGAAGATCTGAGGACACCCTACTATTTCAGCCCTAAAAATTTCAATTTTCACATCCATATTGTCATTGTACCTATAAGAGGAAGTCAGTATAATGTCAAAGGATATGGAGATAAGCCCTAGGAGCTAGAAATCAACAATCATTTTGGATCATACAGAGTTAGTTTATCGTCTCATACCCTGTTCGTACTTGTGCCAGTCAATAAATCAGTCCAAGATGCTTCCAGCTGGAGTACCTCTTCATAAAAAATGTGCCACATGTTCTTTTTACCTTGTCAACTCATTGTAAAATTGATTTGTATTATTAGATTTATCAAAAAACTGTCTTTTTGTCCTATTCTCTTATGCTCAAAAGTTGTATTTTTGTCCTTTTTGTAAAGGACAAAAACAAAACTGAGTTTGTAATTGCCCAACTACTCAAATTAAATGTTGTTGAATCTGAGCCATTGGTGTTGATTTGATCCTCACCGTTCATTGTAAAACTCACTATGCTTGCCTCTCTACATAAAGGCAACCATCCTTACATTGTAAAAGTGAAGGAATGACTGAAGAGAAAAGAATTGTTTAAACTCTACCATTTTTTTGAATCAATGTAAATAGAGCTTCATTTGTTTCTGCCATATGAGTCCATTTTATTCGTTGAATTCGGTGCTCATGGTTCCTCTTCACCTTTCCGAGTAGTTATTCAATTGCATTTGTGTTTAATTATTTAGATATTTTATGGATTTCATGTCCACACCATTGGTGGCTTACTGATTGTAGGTCATTTTGCATGGTTAGCCTGGACACATTTACATGAGTCGATTTCGATTGTGTGAGTTTGTTGAACTATGCCAGAAATTGGGTGTTGAATGAACCTTTCACAGTTTGAAAATCCTTCATTTTCTTAGAAGATTGCACAATCTCTATAGCATTGTGGGTTGCCTAGTTAAGCAGAGATTTGTTTACTGTTGGGAGTTTGTCTATCTATTTGTTGATCATTCTTGTAGATGTCTATAGGATCTCTCTATCCCTTTTTCCTCTCCCCTTTTCTTTTGTATTTTGTTTATCAGTTCCTATTAGAGTAGGTTTCATAAACTTGCACATTACTATCATAGAATCCATATTTGATGAATGCAAGTTAGCAGATTGCTTATTATAGGTTGAAATAACATATTTTGTGGCAATCTAAGTATATATCAATTCGTCTATACTATGCCAAATAAAAAAACTAATGAGTCTACATGTAATCAAACCCTAATGCACTAAAGTTTGTCTAGATTTCATGTAAGGCCCCTTGATTGGAACAACAAAACATATCCAACTTAGTTATCTTGTAAGTCAAGACTTGACAGTATAAACCTTGGGGCGGTCTTTTTTAGGGTTTCCTGGGATTAGATTCCTTTCAAGAGGGGTGGGATACTCAGTATTTCATCTACATTGTTGTGTGCAAAAACACCCATGTCAACACTATGATAACTAGATTCCCAAGACGTTGCAAGTCAAAACAGAGACACCTACCTTGCTTGGATGATTGATTTGAAGCCTATAAAAATATTAGAGCCCCTAACAAAAATGGAGTTATTAAGAATGGATGTAAATTTTGAACTGACTTAATCTCTAAGAATATATTTAAATCTTGATGCAAAGAATGTCGTAGAAGTTGAAATCTAATTTTTCTTGATGTGTGTGGTAAATCCGATCTTATTTCTCCCTCGACATTCTATAGATTGTAACAAGTTATAAATTCTAAGTGTTGGAAGTTAGAAAAGATGAAAACAAGGAATTAAAACTTATATTTTTTCTAGTTAGAATTAGTGTTAGTATATGCTTTTTATAGTTTTCAATCCAAGTTCCCTAAATATGTAAACTAGTTTATTGTAGTTTATATGAGAGGTGTTCTATAAGAAAAATAGATAATTTATGAGTTTAATTATTATCACAAGGATAACAAAAATGATGTCTTAATTGTAATTTGTGTGATCCTATAGTTGTTAGTTTGTTGAGTATGTACCATTCTTTCCCGAAGAGATAACATTATACTATTATTAAAGTTTTGATATCTATAGTTATTATTATGATAGTTTAGGTGCTAATGTGAAGTTCTCAAAAGTTAATAATACTTGTTTAGATGGACATGTTTGTTACTTCCTTCCTTCTTTCTCCCTTCCTTCTCACTCTATTTTATTTTTTCTTCTCAAATAGTTTAGGTTTAGTGTAGGTTTAGATTAGGGTTTTTTATTTTCTTTTGATCTACATACATAAAAATAAACACTTTGAAGTATATGATAGGAAAATTAATAACCTATAAAAGACATCTTAAGCTTGCAACTAAACCTTCATGTTTTCTTACAGCATCAAGTGGCCCCTTGATGGAACATCAACATACCTCTAGGCTAACCATGTGAATCTTAACTAGGTAGTCCCAAGCCTTGGAAAAATTCCTTCACTTCAAGAAGAAACATTATATTCCAACATGGTGTCACATGTCTAAATTCTCATAAAAAAATTGGTGCTAGAAGGAGGGCATCACCAAGCAAAAATAGGAAAATCAAGAAAAGAGTAGTTGTACTTTCAAAATCTTAAATAGTTTCAATTTTGTTAGAGTCTAAAAAACTAACAGTCTCTAGTTGCATGTTAATGTGTAGTTCCATATTTTCCCAATTATTCTAATGTATTTTCCTATCATGGCTCTTTCTTGGTTGAAGGGAAACACTTAATATTCTCAAGGATGTCCATGATATTCCTAAGGATACTAACAATTCTTACTAAGATACGCTCCCACCAGTAGGAGCAATAAATAGAAACACATTCTAGCATTTTAAAGTACCTTGGGATTATCGGGAGTTATCCATGAAGATATGGCTTGTTGATTGTTTTATTTCCTTTAGAGGATGATGCATGTCTTTCATATCATCAACTAGCCTCTAATTCCATATATTTTTGGGAAGAGCTCAAAAGCTCCTTTGTGACTCGATTCTAAGAAATTCATTGACTCAAGGGAAGCTTTCTTGTAGTTTTCCAACACAAGGCATGAGCCAAATGAGTTTATCCAAGGTTTCAATTTCATATTAAATCCTTAGTCAACTTACTATTTCCTTTGTGTTAATTGATTTAGCTATCCTAGACTCATGAACTATCATGTACAAGATCCATTAACTTCAATGTTTACCAGACAAGCACTAAGAGTGTCCACTCTTGGTTACAACACAAAAGCACGTTCCACTTTTGTGCATTTTGGGGCCACTGAAATTAGGGTTTTTAAACATTCATCACATTCTATCAATTATAACAAGTAAACTATTAAGAATTTAAGGACAATGTAAACTAATAATTTATGATATTTTGTATGTAGATGTGACAATTTATAAATTTTTGAATTTTATGCAAAAAAAATTATCCTATTTGGTTAGTTTTCAATAAAGTATTTATTATATTTTCTTTTTTATTGAGTAACATTTTATTGTAATGCATAACTTGAACTAGCTATAAAATAATTTTAGAGGTTTTTGGACATAGATCATTAACTCTAGTAGTATATATATTATTTTGACTATTATTAGTCTTAGTATCTCAAATAGAGGTCATTATTTTTGTAATGCACCTATGTTGATTATGAAATTATATATAACAACACACACAAATATATATATATATATATATATATATATATATAATAATTCATATATATAATAACTCATACTTGTAAAATTGTGTGTTCGTATGACTTTGTTTAATCCCCAAAAATGTGATATGCTTAGCTAATAAAATTGATACATGTGGCTTAGAGGGAAAAGGGTACCACATAGAACATTTAAGAGACACACATATACATTTTGAGAATGTTATCTACAAAGAACTTATTCTATGTTTTCTTTTGTCCCAAGATTGGAACACACTATTTTACATATATTAGTAAATCAACACATGGTCTGGAGTGGGACAAAATATTATACATTAGACCTCTTGTGAGTATTGGTATAGATGCAATTATAACAGATCAATAGCCCACACCTTAGGGATCCAATTTAGGATATAATCCCACATTTAATCAAGGAAACAAAATGTCATCCCTTATTTTACACAACCCCGATTGATCTCTAATCTCATTTATAATACACAACCATTAAATGTTACTTGCCTCCCTCATATCATAATCCAATGATTGATCTTTCCCCTTGGCTTAATCAAGAAACTTACTTATTTGATCAACTAATCACTCTGTATGTGCCTAATTTAATTCCTCAAGAGGTGCGTGTGAATGAAACTTTTCTAAGGTCATCCCCAAAATTGTCATGGAATATTATTCTTTTGATTTGAGTTTGAGGATGATACTAAGGATGAGAATATAGCTCCTCTACCCCCAATTGAGATGGTTGAATCATGTCAGAAAGTCATTCCCATGAGATGACACATATACATTCACAATTTAGATGGCAACATAAAAGAAGAAACCCCCAACTCTTTATCCCAAGATGAATCATTTGAGGTTAAAATAAAATGAATGCTTGCACTAATAGTTCTAACATTTTTATTGAAAATAATATGCCATAGATGACAAAAATAAAAGATGCAGGCAAAGAACATTGATGACGATTCTTTTAGTTTCACTAGCATTGAGGATATTCATGTGGATATTGATAGCAATGAATTCTAGATTGGCAATGTCTTACCAAGTAGAATTCTCTTTTAATAGTTGATTATGTGGTCTAGGTACCAAGTACAAAGTACAAACCACTCCTGCCAAGGATGGAGTTTATAGATTATGCAAATTGAAATAAAAGATAGAAAATCAAATATACAATCAAAGTGGAAGACTTTAGCAAACATGTGCTATTTGTATTCACAAATAATAATAAATAAGGTATAATGTATGTTTATAATAATCATGGCTAGGATTAAGTATTCTCATGACCATAATGGGGCAACAATTAAAACTACTTTTCCTATGCTTGTACAATATCTATTATCATCCTCAATGTGATATATATGTGAATAAATAGAATACATCATATTATAGTTACAAAACAAGAAGTAGAAATGTAATTATTCATCTAGAACCATCAACCTTCCAACTATGCATCAATTGTATTTCTTGACAATTGGCATTATGTTACATGATCATAATCATTCATGTGTAGAGTACTAAAGTTGTAAGGTGTCTACACAAGTTCATGCAAATGTTAGAAATGAAAGGTACAACTACACAATGAAAATCTAATTCAAATATAATTTCTGCAATCTTTAACTGTGTATTATAATGGAGATTGTAACATGCAATAGAAACTATGCAACACAGAAACATCAAAATAGAAAACTGAACACACAACAAAATGTTTACGTGGAAAAAACCCTTGCGGGTAAAAAAAACTCCACCAAGAAAGAGGCACAAGCTTGTATTAATCTGTAAAAGATTATACAATACAACAACTCAACAACTCTCTCCACCAGTCTTCAACTTGACAACATTCTAGAAGCACCTGATTACCTAAAATCTATATTGCAGTAACAAATACAATGGAAAATATTTATAGAAGAGTTTTCCCTCCATTCTAGGCATCCACTTTCATTCTCCTCCAATAACCCCACATGCAAGCATTAAATGTCGTCATACATGCAACCACCAAGTGGCAATAACTTACCCATGCAAGGTGTGGTGCCCAGGTCCAAGAATAACATGTAAAAGCATCTTATGATGCGTCATAGATACCACCAACAATAAATCTTCCTAATATGGGCACTTGGGACTAATAATAGCAACCACAACTAATAATGGGTGTCATATGCATCATACATGCATGGAATCTTATGACAACTTGCAGCTGCCATAAATCTACTTACACCACATTATGACAAGTTGTCATACATGCCAAAAATAGCAGATTCTCCAAGAGGAACACCTACCCCCATTTACCTCTGAGTTTTACATTTGCCAACAGTAAATATTACTCTGTAACTTCCACCCGTAACTCTGAAATTAACTCTGAAATTACCACTGTCAATGAGACTATTACAAATAACAAATAATAAATGGGATAAATACAATATTAGAATTTACAAGGTTAATGGCACCTTATTCCAACATTCTTCCACTTGACATTATACATTGTAAATCAACCCATAGGAAATCAAATGAAAAATAATCAGGCACTAGAAACAAGGCCCATGGCCTCTCTACACCACACAAACTTCTCTGTGCTCACAGACTTGGTCAATGAATCTACAACATTCTCTTGAGTGTCTATTTATTCAACTCAATCTGTCCATTCACAACCAACTCTCAAACAAAGTGATACTGAACATCAACATGCTTAGTCTGAGCATGATACATAGGATTCTTTGCCAAACAGATAGCACTCTGGAGCTATCAAAACCAATATGAATGATCCTGCGGTCAAAACCAATACCTATACACAATCTCCTCAACCAAACTACCTCCTCAAAGACATGAGTAGCAGCCATATACTCTGCTTCTATGGTGGACAAAGCAACTGTGGGCTGCCTCTTACTCATCCAACTCACTGCTCCTCCAAATAGAGTAAACACATAGCCACTAATGGACCTTCGACTATCCAAGTCACCTGCCCAATCTGAATCAACAAAACCCTGTATGTCCAAAGATTTATCAACACTATCAGTACCAAAGTAAACCAAACAATAATCAGGAGTACCTGCAAGATATTTAAGCACCCTCTTCACATAATTCCATGCTGTCTACAATCAAACTTTTGATACCACATTCTGGGGGACTATTTCAAACCATAAAGAGACTTCTTCAACCTGCAAACCCAATGTTCTTTTCTTTTTACCTCAAAACCTGTAGGTTGTTGCATATAAATTTCTTCCTCAAGATCTCCATACAAGAACGCAGTCTTAACATCCATTTGCTCAATCTCCCAATCATAGGTTGTAGCAATGGATAGAATAAATCTAATAGAAGTCAATTTAGCAACAGTAGAGAATATCTCACCGAAATCAACTCCCTCTCTCTGGGAGTAGCCCTTGGCTACCAGTCTAGCCTTTTACTTTTTCAATGACCTGTCTACTCCAAACTTCTTCTTGAAGACCCACATACAACCTATGGCCTTTCTTCCTTTGGGAAAATGAACAAGTTCCCAGGTGTTACAAGAGTCTAAAGCCATCATCTCCTCTTGCATGGCTAACTACCAAGACTCACTATCATTTGAAAGAATAGCTTCCCTGTAGGATCTAGGCTCATCATTAGTACTCAATAAAGAAAATACACAACAGAAATCTGGTGGGCTATACCTATCAACTGAATTCTGTTGTCTTGTGGATCTCCTCAAGGGTGGAGTAAGAGTCTCAATTTATTCTTCTGCATGATCATCTGTACCAACTATATCTGTAATGACAAACTCATCTTCATCAGAACTACTCGAATCTTCTTCTTCTTCACCCCCCAATCCATCATTTTGTTCTTCCTGAGGTGCATCTTGCTGCTCTAACTCAAAGTGCACTCTCTTTACCTTTTCATCTTTTTCTTTTCGATGCTCAGGTTCAAAAATAGCTCTAAGTTCCCCGAAAATATAACATCTCTAGAATAGATAATCTTACAGGTTAGTGGATTCCAAAGCTTATAATCTTTGACATTATCACCATATCCAATGAATGTATACTTTTCAGCTTTTGGATGCAACTTATATTGCTTTTACTTAGGCACATGAACAAAAGGCTCATAGCCAAAAACCCTTAAATGTGAAACAAAAGGTTTCTTACTTGTTCACACTTCATAAGGTGTCGAATCAAAAGCCTTACAAGGAGATATGTTATAAAGTAGCAAGTAGTACACATAGCCTCTTCCCAAAAGCATTTATCCAATTGTGCATCACTCAGCATACTTCTAGCCCTTTCCATGATTGTTCGGTTCATTCTTTCTACAACACCATTTTGTTGTGGTGTATACGGAGTTGTCTTTTGTCTGATAATACTTGCATGCTTGCAAAACTACTAAGACTTTGAATTCCTTAAACTTAGTGAAAAATTCATATTTGTGTTTCATAAAATAAATCCAACTAAATCTAGACACATCATCAATGAAGATGACAAAATAATGAGATTTTCTGATAGAATCATTATCCACAGGTCCAAACACATCCGTATGAATAATTTCTAACCTATCTTTTTCTCTATTACTTCTTAAAGGAAATGATAATCTAAGAACATGATAAACACCAGGGAGGGTTTTAATCCTCCCATCACTGAAACACAACAGTACCTTGCCTTTCCCAACTATTGGATATGCAGAGTTGTCCCCAAGGTACACATTACCTCCATCATATTCTTCATATGTGGAGAACCATTCCTTATGCGGTGTCATATGAAATGAGCATCCTGAGTCAACCAACCAGTGATCATTAGAAACAACATTACATGTAGAAATTAAAACATCTTCATGCATTCAAGGACTTATTCAAAGCACTCTCCCACTACTTTGCGTTTCTGCACTCCTTCACATGTCCCCTTTTACCGCAGTTCCAACACTTAACTGTGTTCTTCTTCCTAGGAGTCTTAGATTAGCCCGTGGACTTGTCCTTAGCCCCTTTCTGATCTCCTTTCGATCCTCTTTCCCTAGACCTTCCCCTGACACTGATAGCATCCCCTGAACTATTTGAACTCTTCTTTCTCAATTCCTGTGACAGTAGAACTGAAACAAGAGCATCCAACTTCAGATCCATGGGGTTAGCAGTGATAGCAAGGATAACATTCTCCCAAGACATAGGTAAAGAACAAAGAAGTAAGATACATTTATCTTCCTCACTAACATCAACATCTACTAAAGCAAGCTGACTCAACAATAAATTAAAAGAATTTAAATGCTCTGCAACTGAATCACCCTCTCTCATTTTCATGGAAAACATTTTTTTTTCTTTTTAAATAGAGTTTAATTACCATACTCTTGGCTTGATAGATCTCACCCAACTGATTCCATAATTTATGTGTGGTCTCTTCCTTTGCGACATTCAATAGGACGGAGTCTGACAAAGACAAACGGATGGTTCCTCATGCCTATTTATCTAGTCTATCCCACTCATCCAAAGAGACATCATCAGGTTTCTTCTCCTTTTGAACAGCTAACCTCTAGTTTCTTTCTTCCAACAAATCCTCCACTTTCAGCTTCCACAACTCATACCCCATTCCATTGAACTTCTCAATGTCCAAATGAGAGGTTGATGCAACAGTAGATGTAGCCATAATAACAACACAAGATCTGCAAAAATAACACAACCAAATCTCCCACTATAGCTACAACTTCCACACTACCACCCAAGAGTCAAAGCTGGCTAGGCTCTGATACCAAATGTTAGAAATGAAAGGCACAACTACATAATGTAAATCTAATTCAAATATAATTTCTACAATCTTTAACTGTGTATTATTAATGGTGATTGTAACATGCAATAGAAACTATGCAACACGGAAACATCAAAATAGAAAACTAAACACACAACATAGTGTTTACATGGAGAAAACCCTTGTGGGTAAAAAACTCCACTAGGAAAGAGGCACAAGCTTGTATTAATCTGTTAAAGATTGTACAATACAACAACTCTCTCCACCAGTCTTCAACTTGACAGCATTCCGGCAGCACCTGAGTACCTAAAATTTGTATTGCAACAATAAATACAATGGAAAATATTTATAGAAGAGTTTTCCCTCCATTCTAGGCGTCCACTTTCTCTCTCCTCCAATAACCTCACATGCAAGCATTAAATGTCGTCATACATGTAACCACCAAGTGGAAATAACTTGCCCATGCAACAATAGGATGTAAAAACATCTTATGACACATCATAGATACCACCAACAATAAATCTTCCCAATATGGGCGCTTGGGACTCATAATAGCAACCACAACTAATAATGGGTGTCATATGTGGCATACATGCATGGAATCTTATGACAACCTGCAACTACCATAAATCCACTTACACCACATTATGACAAGTTGTCATACATGCCAAAAATAGTAGATTCTCCAAGGGGAATGCCTATCCTCATTTACCTCTAAGTTTTACATTTTCCAACAGTAAATATTACTCCGTAACTTCCGCTGATAACTCTGAAATTACCACTGTCAATGAGACTACCTCATTCCCTTATGGTTAATTACAAATAACAATTAATAAATGGGATAAATACAATATTAGAATTTACAAGGTTAATGGCACCTTATTCCAATAGCAAAGTCATGCATGTAAACATGCAACAAGCAATGTGTGGCGACACGTGATGACACCAAGAGTTATTAGTTGAGCACAAGTTTTGTAGAGGAGAGAATATAAGTTAATGCACATGTAATATTTTCAAAGGCTTGTGTAACTATGTTTAGATCATTCACCCTTTCTTCAAAATTGGTGGCACCCATTGCATATTCAATGAGTTGTAGAAACTAAATGTAGATCTAGATCTACTGAAGATTGTACCACTTTTCTCGATCTACATATTACCGTACCTTGGCCACTTTGAACAAATGATGTGAACCTTGGTGCATGTGCATTAAGGTAGTTTAAATTATCTCATTTTGTGTGTAATTCACAAGTGCTTAGGATCCAAGTCTAAAGGATGTTGAGTTGATGCTTGCTCAAAAAGAGGAGGAAAACATGGCTTGAGGAGTTCCATATTGAACTTTGGATGTGAACCCAAGTATTGAGGTAGATCAAGAACAAATGCATTCCGATTGGTTGTGTGTAGAACGGTGTGTGAATCATAGAACATAGGCTTCATCTTCTAGTTTGGACTCTTGAAACATTCCTTCTAAAGATACTACTTCAATTCAAGTCATTGAGATTGAATGAGTAAGGTGTGCAGTGCATGTCATGGCACTCATTGTATTTTTATTACTAGTTTGAAAGAATCTATTAAACCTATTTGTGAACACTTTAAATGTGAACTGTAAAAAATTATGCACTTTATTCACTTCTTGTTCTTATGTGCATGGTGGTGCATAGTAGGATATGTTGAGTTGTACTACAGGATGAAACCTAAGACATTTCTAGAAAGGAATATGCCCCATCAAACTATGTAAATATTTGTTGTAGGCATGTTGAATGTAAAACAAATTTTACCCCAAGTGTGTAGGTGTGTACAATTGTAGATGTGAAATACATGTAAAAGTATTTAAATCGCTACCTCTATTTGACCATCTATATGTGGATGAAAGGTTATGGACAAATCTAATTGTGTATCTAATCCCTCCCACGAGGATTGTCAAAATGTTTTGACAAATATTAGATCATGATCAAACACAATGGATGTAGGTAGCATGAAATAAATTTGTACATGGTTAAAGAAGAAGTGTGCAACCTCATGAGCTATGATGATTTTATTAGAAGCAACCATTATGTCCATCTTTAACAACTTATCCACTACAACAAATATCAAATCATTTTGGTGCTTTGTCATAAGGAGTCCACTCATGAAATCCATGTTGATAGGCTCCTAAGGCCTTTGCAAAATTTTAAAGAGCTTCCTATTCATGTGGTATTGGTAATATAATGGATCTCAATTTCTACACACATATAAGGCGAATAGAAGTATTGTAGCACCACCAAGGTCTTGGTTATGTCAAAGTGTCTAGTTGTTTTGGTATAGTGTGCCTTCTAGGTGAGTTGTTGGTGAGGTGTACTTTTTTGAACACACAAATGTTTGAGCTTGAAAAGAATCCTATCACTCATATGAAATTTTCCAACATGACTACCTTGCATGCACATGCAACATAAGTCTACAAAAAATTATAATCTATTGAGTAGAGGTTATCCCTATAAATAAATTTATGGCTGTGTGAGTCCAACATTGTGATGAGCATGTGAACTGATAGTTTTCTAAAGTAATTTGTTGCTTTATTATCTATCCTATTCTTGTGCTTGATCATGTGATGAAGCTATCATAGGAATGTCACCTACTCCATGATGCACATTCTCCAACTTTCTTTGTGTGTCCAAAAATTGAAGTGTCTTATGATTGGAATCAATGGTTGTCTCATGACCAGAATGTAGTGTCACCATTGCTTGATAACTTGAATAATGGCATTCAATTCTATGTCATATATAGAGTAGCACTACACCACATCACTAAATATCTCTAGATTGGATGTCATTCAATGTCTAGCTAAGTGAGAAATGTGTTGAGTGCATAACCAAATACATCATTCTAAATCTCAAAAGGATGTGTAATGTTAGGTGTTAATTTTGCTACTTGATCTCCTCAAAATAATTTTGTTGCACGTGTCAAAACTAATTTTACCTTGTTATACATGATTTGATTCAGAGACCAAGCAATATGTGAGAATTTGAGAATAAACTAATGGTAGAAGTTTGATAGCTTGAGAAAGTTATGTACTTCAATGATGTTGCATGAAGTGGGGCAATCTCAAACCACCCTGATTTTATCTAGACCTACATGGATTCCTATGTGATCAATATATAGCCCAGATATTGAGTTTGTGTTGTGCCAAAGGTAAACTTACTAAAGTAGTCTTGTAAATTGTGTTATTACAGAGTGCCCAGGACATGCTCTACATGTTCCTCCCAAGTCCTATTTAAGATGAGGATGTCATCCATGTAGAAAATTATGAAGGAATTGGTGAAGAGTCATATGATTTCATCCATTAGGTACATGAATATCACTGGCATGTTAGTCAGGAAAAACTAGTACCTAGTGATATCTTGATTCGAGGTTGCTCTTTTTGAACACTTATGCATCATGGAGCTGGTCCAAGAGATCATTTATATGTGAAATAGGGTATCAATGCTTCATGTTGACCTTGTTAAGTGTGTAATAGTTGATGTAGAGGCAACATGTGCCATCTTTCATTGGCTCAAGGACTATTAGACTGCTACATAGAGAATAGTTAGATTTAATCTTGCTTTAATCAATAAGCTCCTAGATTTAATACTAAACTTCACCATTTTCCCACACAAATCTATGATATCAAGGACTATTAGGAAGAGGGGATATGATCTAATCAAGTTAATCTTGTGTTACACCATATAATGTGTTAGAAGATCTTTATGGTCTTCAAAGACTTCAATGTATCATTGTAATGATTTGTTGAGCTACTGGTATTATAATTATTTTTGTGCAACCTTGCATGTTACCAATACATACTTTCCCTCTTGTACAATTGTCTTAGGATGAACCATGAGAAGCATGAACTTCTACAAATGCTAGATGATCCTATGCTATTGCTTGGTAGTGTTGGTTCCCAAAATAACTATAACCTGAAACCCTAAAACATTTCACAATCACCTAGGCTAGGGGTGTCATCAAGGTGATTGAAAGAGGTTTATCAATAGGTTAAGGGCAAATTTGGCCAACTTACAAGAGTGGGTAGACTCATGTAAACTTCAATCTCAGCTAGGCTTAGGAGAGTAATCTTGGAGGTATCCCTCAATAGGGATTGAGATCAACAAAATATATTATATGATTTATGATTTTACAACAATACCTAGATCATTGTTTTAATCCCAAATATTGTCACTGAACTAAAACATGCTTGTTACACTTAATAGCCTTCATTTGAGCTCATGAGAGCAACCCTACAGAATGAGGATGCATATAGAATGGTAACTACATTTAAATCTTGATATATTGTTTTGATCTTTTTATAGAGTGTGGGTGATCATGAGGCTCTTAGACTAGTGCCTATCCAATGGGCTACTAAGTCTCAAGTTTATCTAAGGAAAACAAATGCACAGATATTTATGACTGCCTGACTGGATATGTAGATGAATACAAATCAATACCAAACCATGAAAATACTTATTAATCCATCACCCTACAACATTCATCCATGTGTAAAACTAAAATGACCATTTACAAAACTTGAAAATTAGTTAAGAACTATCATATTCTTTCAAACCAGAAGTTACAATCATACTACGAAGTGTGGCAAGAGAAAACCCTAACTGTACATATGAATTTTCTTGAAAAAACACTTGCAATGATGGAGAAAAACATAGATTGATATTCAAACTTTCAATATAATCCCCATACATATTTTACAATTGTTCTCTGAAGAACTAGAACTGATCAATGGATAAAGCCATAACTGTCTTGGATGCTCAACACCTGGAGAGAGAAAATCTGCCCAGAAATGAAATCTAAGCTTCCATTTATTGCCTTTAGAACTTGGATCTGATGGAAGAATGGGCGGGAAAACCCAAACAACTCCACCTATTGCAATAAAAACTTTATTTTCAACTACCCATTTCACAATAATGGTGATTTGGAGAGTAGCTGGTGCGTTTTCCTATGTTACTGGGCATTTATGGGCACTTGGCGAGAGTCAGGATCGTGGGATAACTTGGCACCCAAGAACTGATGCTGGTGCTACCCTAAGTCACATTAGAACCAAAAGTGGCCAGGGTCAAAAACTAAAAGTTGACCTAAAACTTAATGAAAAGACCAGCCATAATCTCAAAATTTTACTAAAAATTCACTTATCTACCCCTTCAAATTTGTCATGAAAGAACAGGGGGTCCGGAAGGATTTCAGACTTAGAAGAAACTTTTCTACTGGCGGGGATTAGGGTCGTGGAGGAACCCAAAACTTTGGAAAAAGTTCCAAAGTTCCAGTGGGTCTCAAGGTCCCTCAAGAAATTCCCTTACATCGCGGGTTTAGGGTTATCGGGTGGACAACGAACATCAGGATTGGGTTCTCAGGTTTTGTCAAGTCCCGAAAACCTGAGGGAATGAAAGAGGAGAAAGGGAAAGAAAGAAATTGGGGGAATGAGGAACAAAAATAAAAGTTCCTAAGTGTCAGTGGGACTTGAAAACCTGAAGGGATAATATATACATAAAATATAAAATATAAGTATTTATTATACTTTAATTTTATATTTTATGTATATACTGTCAGGATGTTTGAGAGTGGTTTTAGGTCCATAGGAGATAAAATGTAGAATCTAGAATTTGGAGGATCTCTAAGATTTTAGACTTAGCCAAATTTTAGGGGAAACAACATCAAGCACCAGACAACACCAGGTGCACAAAAAATGAGGTGAATACACAAGAACCTCTTGGGAAAACTTTGATTAATTTCACATGATGGTGCAAATACGAGGCTTGAAAATCTAGGTGCCAACAGGTAGATACTAAGGCTACTTTAGTCTTCTATAAAAACCCATGAAGGTAGAAGTATCAATCACCGACATGAACTATCCATCTGTGTGGCTTTACCTAATACACACCATCTATCTCGTACACATATGGCCTTCCAACAATGTTGTAAACTTCTGGTAGCACAACATCACAAGTGATTGTGTTTTGCATGGGTTTAGCTACATGAAAGTGCTTTAGCATTTTACTTTAATCTACTAATTTTGTCGTAACCATCCTAGAGAGTATGTTCTTGGGTGTACTTTAGTAAAGGGAACTAGGTGCTTGATGATATCTTGGATGATGATGTTCTTCTAGCTACCACTATTGATGATGATGTGCACTTGTTGTTTGTTAACCCAACAATTTACATGGAAGAGATTCTCACGTTCCTTTGAAGTATTAATTATCAACAGCGCGCCTCTTGATTAGTATCCTTGGGCTATGCAAGATCTGACATAGTTTGTGTAATAAGAAATTGGTGTGTGTGGCATTCATCATCACCATGGGAAGTTATGTGGTGGTGATGACATTGTTTATCACCTTGCTACTTTTTACCATTTTATTTGCTTGATGCAGACAATTTTATGGATTTTGAGTTCCATAAGGATGACTTGAAGTTCTATTGTTACATTTGTACAAGGGCTTGGATGTAGTTTCCTATGCTAACTTATTCTTGCGTGAAGACAACTTCTACTTAAGCTTCAAATTGGATTTGATCTTAGATGCATTGCAAAATGCATTTCCTAGTGTTTCCAAAGTTAATAACTCCATCTCTATGTGAATGCAATATGATAACTAACTCATGTATGTGAGTACCTTGTGTTTCTCTGCCATGTAGTCCTCAACTAGTTGCTTCTTATGCTGACACCACTGCTAAAATTTCATACACTCATCCTTAAAATGTCTAAGGGGGAAATATTTCTCCTACAAATCACAAATGAAGGATTCCCATGTCTAAATCATGTCATGATCCCTCTCTCACTATGTTTTGATTGTATTCCACTAGTGGAACTACTATAATAGATGTCTTCAACACCACAAAAGAAATATTCTCTTCATCTATGAAGTGATTTATAGAAAAATATGCTTCCATTTGTCACACCCAAATATCCAATGTTATGGTTTCAATCTTGCCTTTAAATGCCAATACATCCAAGTTAACTTGTACCTTTAAAAAATTGGGGTTATGTGGGAGTGAGTGGTTTAGTGTGTTGTGGCATTAGTCAAATTTGAGCTATGATATCTCAAAATTATCTAAATAGTTCCTAGCAATGTTCTTCTAGAACTTCATTGATTATCTTATGAACATATGAAGGCACTTCTACTAATGATTTCTTTGCATCCACCATTTTTCTCTTGCTACAACATGCATCTAGTAACTTGAAAGATGAATGTTCAAAGGCCCGACAACCTTATAATATTGTGTGTGCATTTGTATTGACAAGAAAAATAAGGATCTAATACCAATTATTTGAATACCAAGTGGTCTGGGGACAAACTACTCTTGTAAAGGATGAGGTTTATGGATTATGCAAATAAAAAACAAAATATAGTAAATCAATCCATAATGGGGATGCAAAAATATAGTACCATATGTTCAACATGATGAAAACAAAGCATAAACTTGCAAGAAACATACACATAAACATGACTATAACATAGAGATTAACCTGGAGAAACCCTAAAGGGTGAAAACTCCAATAATCCAATGAGATTTTTCTCCTTGTCCCACTATCTTGTCATACATACATATGTTAAAATTCCAAGTCTAATTAGATCCATTACAATTTGTTCAAACTCCTGAACACCTATTATGAAACCTTGCAATTCAAAAACTAGATCTTGTTCCACCTATAATCACACTTTGAACATGAAAAATGTTCAAATTACATGAGGAGACAACACTTCTTACATCTTGTTTACACAATATATCACACTCCATCATCTCATGGCACCAAAATGGAATAAAAAACATCAAAAAAGTTGAATCAAATGCCAATCCCTTGAATTTTCACTCACAATCCACACAATCACATTTTCTCTACTTTTAACAAATCAATATTTATGCATTTTCCATAGGGCTTATGTTTTGTTAGAGAGTTTATATTTTTTTGAGGTATTTACATTTTCATCACTGTATATAACACTATCATCATTATGAAAAGTGATGAATTAACCATTCTTGATTCTCCATTTAAATTAGATGTCTACAATTTATTACAAAGACTCTTAAGATGCTTTGGATCACATCAAACACCCCCTTGACATGTTTATAGTGTTTCTTGCAACATATCATAGCGATTTTATATTGGTTGCATGTTTCCAAGTCACTAGTTACCTTCTCGATTGAAGTGTTTATCCTTAACCCCATAATTTTGACTTCATTTGACCTAATTTTTAAATCATACCTCTACCATTAGGAGGATTTTTGTCTTTGGAGAATCTATTTAGCCTTCTTTGTAAGTTGACATTTTAGCCCAATCAACCATGCATCTTGGTTCTCATGCCTTGTTGTCCTTACCTTCTTGTCCAAAATAATTTCACCTTCTAGGTCTTCTTGTTCATCTAGAACTAAATCATCTATTGAAGGATTTACAACATCTTCATCATCTAACATTGAAGGCTCAAATAAACACAACTCTTTTGCATTAATGATTGAGTATATTTTCATGTAGGCAAGTAGATCTAATCAAAAGGCATTTTTCATGCCTTTTAAGGAAGTGAAGGGAATCATTTATAATTGGTTTCAACTTCCTTTATGCTCATTGGAGTTTCTCCTTACCTAAGTATACCCACACCTTCAACCATCTCAAACTTATGTTCCATCCTTTGTTATCATGCCGATGTTTGTACCTAGATTGAGACTCCTTGTGTTTCTCTTAAATATGAAGGTGGATTTAACTCACTTATCAATGAATTTATCAATTTTTATCACCCCTAAATTGCTATTTTATACCCTTAGATAATCCCAAGCAAACATTGAATGGATTAGGTGGCAAATAGCCAAAACACACTTCAAAGAAAGACAATTTGATTAAGGAATGGACTAGCCAATTATAGGAGTGTTGAATGTTTTTTTAAAAACAAAGGGGTAAAAACTTTATTAGAAATCAGAAAAGAGCATTACAATAATAACAAGGGGACCCAGCCCCAGAAAACAAGGCGAAAACCCCACAGCATAAACAACATCAACTATCCTCATGTATCCTCCTATCCTCCTCCAAGAACCGGTCTAAATCCAGATGCAGCTCAGGATTAACTTGATCCCAGTCCTCAACTTTCCAACCACTATCATGCTCAGAGGCCCATTTGGCCAAGCAGTCGGCAACTCGATTCCACTCCCTTGGGATGTGAACAAAGGATGCCTCCTCCAACCGAGAACTAACCTGAAGAATCCGCTGAACCACCAAAGCCAACTGCCAATTAATATCAGATATCTTCCGCTCATTCAAGAGATTAATCAAAATCTGTGAATCAGCTTCACATATAACTTTTCTCCAGCCCAAAGCAAGGGCCCTCTCAATAGCATGCAGAATTGCCAGACCCTCCATGAAGTTAACAGTTTTTACCCCCTCATGTATAGAGAACAGAAAAATCACCGACCCAGCTGAGTCCCTACCAACTCCACCAATTCCAGCAGGCCCAGGATTGCCCCTAGAAGAACCGTCAGTATTGATCTTTAAAAATCCATTGGGAGGAAGTAACCACCTTCCAACCCGTTGAACCCTCTTTTTTCCATGCCTACAGTTCCTGGAACTGAAAAAAGAAGAATGAATTTCTTGAAGACCCAGTCTGGCCATCAACTCATCATCACCTCTCTCCAAGGGGAAAACCAAATCACAATTAGCTGAAACTGACTCCTGCACCATTCCTAGCATACGCAGCCAAACTTGCCGATCCACCAACTTCTGATCACGAAAAATTCGGCGGTTCCGCTCCAGCCAAATCTGCCAAAGCAGAAAGTTAGGACCCACAAACCAAACTTCCTGCAAAAAGGAAGCCATAGAAGGAGGTCTTCCCATACTATCCCAGAATTCAACCAAAGAGCACGCATGAATACAAGGAAGCTTCCAAACCTCCCACCACCAATGCCAAAGCTGCACAACAAAGGGGCACCGGAAGAACAAATGCGAAGAATCCTCTTCTGCTCTCCCACACAAAACACAAATTGAAGGTCCTTGAAATCCCCGTTTACGAATGTTATCCCAGGTCAAACACCTATTCCAAGCCAAAGTCCAAACAAAGCAATTGCATTTAGGCCACGAGAGTTTATTCCACACCCTTTTCCACCAATGAACCTCTACCCCAGTTAGCTTCTGAGCCAATAACACCTGATAACCAGAAGCAACCGAGTAAACCCCCTTAGGATTATGGGTCCAAGCAAGAATATCCTCTTCCAGAAGAGAACTACAACTCCTACTATGAAGAATCTTGTGAAGCTCAGCACTATCTTCCACAAGTCCCAAATCTGGCCACACTGCAGGATCCTTCCACTGAGCTACCTCCAACTGACCAAAAGAAGCAACAGACTTGAAGTCACTCACCCTAGCCCATCCAGCCTCGAGAAATCTTTGGCACAAAGGAAGAAGGTTGGGGAACTGAGAAGTAAGTGGAGGGAATCCATCCCAAGAATCTGACCAGAAGAGAGCTTCAGTTCCCCGTCTACAAATCCAAAATAAACCTTCTTTGATAAGCTTAGCACCCTTTTGAAGAGTATTCCAAATCATTGAACCTTTCCCCTCAAGAGGGTAACGAGGGAGATCCTGCCGTGGAATCCCCGGGAAATACTTATGAGATAATATCCTGGCCCATGGCTGATCCAGTTCCACACACCATCTCCAAAATAGCTTAGCAGCCACAGCCACTCCAGATAACGCAGACTGTCGAAGACCAAGACCACCAAATTGCTTTGGGCTACACACAACATCCCACCTGACCAGGCTCCACTTGGAGGATGACAAACTTCCCGCCCATAAGAACTGCCTTGCAAGAGAATCCAACTCCCTCAGAAAACCCATAGGAGCCACCTGAAGCATACATCGGTAGGTAGGGAGAGCCTGCACCACCGACTTGAGAAGCTGAACCCGCCCCGCAAAAGACAACCATCTGTGGGTCCAATGATTAACTTTTGCACGGAGCTTATCAATAATATTCTGCCAAGAACCCTTGGGAAGAGGGCGAACAGAAATTGGGAAACCCAGATAAGTCAAAGGGAGAACCCCTATCTGAAACCTCAAGATATTAGCAATTCTTCTCTGAATGGGGGTCGGTGTATTGAAGAAGAATATGGATGACTTCTCCTCATTAATCATTTGTCCTGAAGCAACAAGATATATGTCCAACACCTGCCTCAAGTTAGTAGCTTCCCTAACAGTAGCCATCCCCATCAAGGCAGTATCATCAACAAACTGTAAATGAGATTGTGGAGGCAAGTCTCCACCCCATCGCCAACCCTGAATGGTACCAAGCTCCACCCTTCTTTTCAACAAACGTCCAAGGCCTTCCACAAGAAGCAGAAAAAGATACGGAGAAAGAGGATCCCCTTGGCGCAAGCCCCGTGAGGCACAAAAAAGTTCAGAATGATCTCCATTTATCAAAACTGAGAAGGAAACAGACATGACACAACTCATGACCCATTGGATCCACTCTTCACCAAAGCCAAAAGAAACAAGGATCTTCTGCAAAAAAGACCATCTAACCCTGTCATAAGCCTTAGCCATATCTAGCTTAATGAACATAGCCTTCTCATGGGAGTTGTCCATGGAGTGGATGGTCTCCGTAGCAATGACAACCCCGTCAAGAATCTGTCGACCTGCCACAAATCCACTCTGTTCCTCTGAAATCAGCACTTTAAGCCACTTCTTCAATCGCTCAGCCAATAACTTAGAAATGATTTTGTAAGCCACATTGCAAAGAGAGATAGGCCGGAACTGAGAGAACCTATCAGCCCCTTCACACTTGGGTATGAGAGCAAGGAAGGTGGAATTTAGAGCACGAAGCATCTGCTTATTCCTCTGGGATTCAAGGACAACCGCCAGAAGATCCAACTTTATGATATCCCAAAATTCCTGAAAAAATTCAATTGGGAAACCATCGGGACCAGGAGCTTTACCCTTCTTCATCTGAAACACAATCCCCTCTAGCTCATCAAGAGAGATATCTTTCATTAGATACTCATTTGCCTCCCTGGAGACCAACTGAGGAATACAAGAAAGAACTTGTGCTTCCTCAAGAGAGCCCCCGCGAGAATCCTCCCTAAATAAAGTAGCAAAATATTGAGATGCCTCAGCAGAGATTTCCTGAAACGAGGCAAGACGTTCACCCCTATCATTCACCAAAAAAGGAATGGAATTACCATACCTCCTGTCCTTCACAGAATTGAAGAAGAAGGCGGTGTTTTTATCACCTTCCTGTAACCATTCAACCCGGGCCTTTTGCTTCCAATAGATTTCTTCCCGCAATTCAAATTCCTCAACCACTTTCAAAGTCTTAGCCTCCTCCCTTAGAAGATCCTCAGAGGCCCCATTCTCACGAATCAACTGCGTAATATTATTCAACTCCTCCTGGGCAGCAACCTTAGCATGAAAGATATTACCAAAACATCGCCGATTCCACCTTTTAAGCTGATATTTGACAAACTGAAGAAGCTTAGAGAATGTGTACATTGCCGTACCAAAAGTTGGTCTACCAATCTGCCACCACTCAGCCACAAGTTCATGAAGAGTAGGATCCCGTAACCACATAATCTGGAACTTGAATGAGGGAGAACGAGGCCTCCGAGCAGAGATAATGCTAAGCTTAATAGGCCAATGATCAGAGCCTCTCCAATCAAGAATTTCAGATCGAGTGGACCATAAGTCTCCAACCCAATAACAGGAAACCAAGAATCGATCAAGCCTCTCAGCAACACAACTCTCACCAATTCTCCTATTATTCCAAGTGAAGCAACCATTACTTGGCAGAACATCAATAAGATTTAATTCAGAAATGCTATCTCTGAATAATAGAGCAGAAGGCTCCAACCTAGGAATACCACCTCTTTTCTCAGACAACTCCACAATAGCATTAAAATCGCCAGCCATAACCCACGGATGGTAAGGAGCTAAGCTTCGAACAAAATGAAGATGGGACCAAAGAAGTTGTTTACCCGGAAACTCAACAGGAGCATACACATTAGAGAGGAGAATACACTCACCAGTCTCATACCAAGAGGCGACTAGGGATATAGAGGATCTAGAGGACATCCACCAGAGAGGGAAAATCTTCCGAGGGTTCCAAAAACAAGCCACCCCTCCAGAAGCACCAAGAGCCCCCATACACTGGCATTCACCATATTTCCACAGCTTAGGAGCCATGGCCAACATATTATCTACAGATAATTTAGTCTCCTGAAGAAAAAGAACATCCGGAGAATGATTCCTAACCAAATCACGAACAGCTTTTTGTCGAGGGCCACTGTTCAAGCCCCTTACATTCCATGAGAGAACAATCATTTCTGGGGGCATGAAAAATGTGAATCCAGAGTCTTGACAGACCCTGACTCCACCAAAGTTTCCCCAGTTAATTTAATCTTCTCCATATCCTTCTTCCTTCCCAACTTGGAAGTCCTGTCACTAATCCCTTTCTTCAGTTCAATTTGCTGAATACCCAAAAGAGGGGAGGCCAACGAGCTCTTCCCCACATTCTTGCTTCCTTTCAGGGGCAATGGGGAACCACCTCCACCACTCTTCGAAGCTCCAATAGAAGATTCTTGTTCAGTCTGGACAGTCAATTGTTGATCCGTATCCATCTCCCCAACCCCAATCTCTTGCACAACCTGCATGGCCTCCAATGGTGGCCCATCCTGTCCTGTACCCAAAGTTCCCTGATCCAAGTTCAGCAACCCCGGATTCACTTCCCCCTGGCTGAGATCATCCAGCACCTCAAACCTATTAAAAGTTTCATCAACCTGCCTCTCCCTCAAGGTCCGCTTCTGGCCCCGATTCCTATTGCGAGCCTTGACAGGGACATAGCCATCATCTCCATTACCATCACCCGGAATAGGCTCCTTACCATTATCAGCCCTAGGTGGATTACGAGAAGGCTGAGAAGGTTGGGGCACCATAGGCTTAGCCCTAGGGCACCTACGCTGCAAGTGACCATATTCATGACAAAGACGACACCGAAAAGGTAGGGTTTCGTAATCTAGCTGTTGCACCCAAGTATATGATCCAGCACTCACTTCAATAGAATCTGGTAGTGGCTTGCTTAAATCAATTTCTACACAGATACGAGCAAAAGTCATTACCTTTTTATATTGTGTCTGTTGTGAAGACCCAACAGGTTTACCGAGCATTGAAGCCACCAAATGCAACACGTCATCCCGCCAACACTCCACTGGAAACCACGGCAACCGAACCCAAACTGGGATTCGACTTGGTAGTGCCTCAGTCGGGTTGAAGCCAGCATGCCATGGCTTTATAAACAAACCCACCTGGTTATAAAAATAGGGGCCGCCCTCGAAGACTTTATTCCGATCTGCCATGCAATCAAAAGAGACCATAAAAAAGTTGTTCGCAAGGAGCCTAATCTCCATCTCCCCCTCTGGCATCCAAGTCCGCTGAGCCCAGGATTCCAAAAATTGCAGCGAGACTCTCAAACCCATGAACTTGCAATAAAAAGAGTGCCTTGAATAGTATTCAATATCATCTGCAAGCATTTCCATCGGGATAATCAACTTCGGTCGCTCTTTGCATCTTTCCAAACACCCATTAATCTTTGTTATTCGGGAACCACTAACCGATCCTAGATCATTCATCTCCATCGCTGAAGAAAACAACGTATTATCAAAAACATTCACTCCATGCGCCGGAGGCTTCGAACCAACTGCTGATCAGAAATCCAATTTGGGGCTAGCCCCAGATGTTTCCCCACCCTGCATAGCAAAAAACAAGAACCCCAGCAGGCATGCAAACCCCCAGGACACGTTTGCAAGAAATCGAAAAAGACAAAACCCCAAGGGAAGGATCAAAACCCTTCCACCCACAAGCCACCCAAACGGCAGCAAGAAGGCCTCCAAAAAAGAAAAAACCCACCACCACCACCCCGAAAGCTTCAAAAAAACCCCCCCCACAACGCAGAAGCGAGCAACACACAGAGAACGAGCTAGGGCACGGTTGCCCTAGCTCGGCTTGCAGAGCACGCGAACGCCATCTAGTTTTAGGGGCACTTATGTCCATTACCATAGGAGTGTTGAATGTAATTCAAATACTCATCCTATAATTTATCAAACATATGATTATACCCTTAAAGAAGCTACACCAATGTCCTACTTACCACCTTTATTTGACCATTTGTTTGGGAATGGAATGCAGTAGACCTTTTCAAGTTTGTATTCATTCTTTCCCAAAGGATGCAAAATTTTCTCCCAAGAAAAGAGCATCCCTATATGGTATGATTCTCACTCAAATCCAAAAATGAATCCACACATTATTGAATAATATCTTAGTTGCATCACTCTTGGTTAGTGTCTTCCTACAAGTAATCAAAATGCACATCTTGCCAAAAGGGTCTACTACAACAAATAGGTAATCATGCCCATGTTTTGTATTTGAAAGGCCACCTACAAAGTCCATTTAGATGCTCTCCCAAGGTGTTCTAAGCACAAGAAATGGTTGGTATAGCCCAACCTTCCCATTTCTTGGATTACTTATCTATGAAGCCTATAACTCCTAACAAATTTGTACAAATCCACCTAAATGTATGGCCAATATACATACTATTGAAGATTAAAAACCATTTTTGTGACTCCAAAATATCCTCGATACATGATGTGTGAGCATCTCTCATGAAAAAATCATTCTCTATTTTGGCACACATAGTTTCCTCACTTTGTATAGAAGCCCATCCTTGAGGTAGTAGTCAAGACTAGCTTCAAACCTAGCCTTCATAACTCTTTTTGTTAATTGATATAACTAATCAAAATCAACATCATGTTCATAATCTTCAACATATATTTCATTGCCAAAGGGATCTAAATGGAAATTCTACTTACTATTGAAAGAAGAGATAGGCTAGCATTCATAACAACCACTTTATTAGTTATATCATTCTTGTATTCAATCACAATATGGAATTGTTGTGAGAACCCCATTCATTTGTATTGACAAGACTGTTTTATCTTTGTTTATGCTTAAACATATTGTAAAGGTTGGTGATAAGTGTGTGTCATTGCTTCTATTGGTGCATTATTTTATTTTTGCATTTCATTATTTACTTTATTATATTATATGCACCTAGGATAAGATAAGCTTACGTTAGTTGGGTATCTACTTGGGTACGTTGCACTTGTATCATGTGACTTGCACTTTCCTTGCTTGGTGGAGATACACTTCACACATGTGGTTCCATCTCCATTATCCCATATTTGTTATATATTCTCACTCTTGGTGGAGTATCCTACATACAACCACTTTAGCGCACTCTTTAACATCCTTGTAAATACATTTGCATCCACATTAGAATAGTAGTCATATTGCATTTTTACAATCTTTAGTTGCACTTTTCCTATTGTGGATTGTTCCTGTCATCATTTTTTGGAAGGTTTTCCCCATTAGTAAATATTACATGTTATTAGAGTGGTTGGTGACTCAAGGCTTGCCCATTTCCAAAGAGGATAGAAAATATTTCTAAGAACCTAGTATGCTCCTCTCTTTCATTGTATTATGATTTGGAGAATTAGAAAAGTTTGAAGAAAATTTTTGTAAGGCCCAGCCCTTTTTATCTTTCATGGACTCTTTTGCATAAGTGTTATGACTATTAAGTTATGATTTAAATGGTTTGTGTACCTGTTTATGTTGTTACTGTTATGAGTAAATTTATGTGGATTTGGATATTAATGGTTTTGGACTCATGTTTAGATGTGTAATGGATTGTGTTTAACATTGTTTTCTTGGATGATCTCAATATATCTAAAGTACGCCAAGAGATATCCTTAGCCTTTTTTTATCAATTTACCACACTCCCTTTCACCTCACCTCAAATTCTACAATTTGATATGTTCGTTCTACATGTGAAAAAAAATTAAGGAGGCAATATAAATAGATTGAATGTGCATCTTTTCATATGCCATTATGTAACGTTTCTTTCTTTCATCTTAGTGCATAGTGATGGCTTCTTTGAAACTGCCATCCACCTTTCTTTCCATCCAACATGTTTTTTTTATTCCTTTCACCTTTTTTTTGGTTTTTTTTAATTTGTGGAGTGACTATTTGGTTTTTTTAATAAAGATTCTAAATTGGAATCTTATAAGTTTACATAGAAATTCTAGACTCTTTCAGCTCCCATCTGTGTTGTGAATGTAGGAACGCCTCTCAGCGTAATTATGTTGTGTCAGCTATATGTTTCTTGATATACTGATATTCAGAAATGAAATGTGCAGGTGGGTGGCCATGATCAATTAGTTTCAAAGACTTTCAAGAACCCTTTTTGTGATATCCTGTTAGCATAGTCTAACCCATGGAAGGGGTGAAGACTAATTCATTGTGTGAATTAATTAATTGTTTGTTGTACTTTGTCTATAGTTGGGTCCATTTACATTTTATTAAAATTAAATTGATGATTGTGTGAGTTTTAAATCTTATTTTTAATTAATTTATTATTTTATCTTTTTGATGAGGATAAGGGACATTTATTTATTATTTTTTAGAAATGTGGGGTTGGAGGGAACGGAATAAAAAAGCAATTTCATTTTTTTGTTTTTTTTAGTCTTTTTGGTTATTTATGGGAGGAGGTTGTCTTTTTGGGGAGATTTTTGGATTTTCATTATTTTTGGGGAAGAATTTCTATGTGAAGTGTGTAGAAGAAAAGAGGAATAAAATTGTGAAAAGAATTGGGAGGATTGGGCTTGGAAATTTGAAGAAGGAATTATTTCAGGTGATTTTGGTTTCAAAGGAGTTTCTTTTTGGTTTTTGGGCTCTCCCTAACTTGGGGAGCTGAGGTAGGCCTTGGATCGTTTTGAAATTTTTTGTATTATGTATAAACATTGTAGGTGTGTAAAAATTTATTGTATGTTGAATTTGGTTTCTGCTTATTTCGTGAATATTTTTTTTGTACTCTAGAGGAATCCTTGTGGCCCAACTCAGTGATTCCCACTGATCCTTGCCTCGAGCTTACATATTTCTAAGTTTTGGAGCATAAGTGGGGTGAGCAGAGGTGAGACTAGTCCCCTAGGGATGAGCACGAAGCCCGCAACCACGCTAGATCAGTTTAATCCGAGCCATAAGAATCAACCTCAAGACTTATATGGGACGAACCCAAAGCCCTTAGCCAACTACTCTACTTATGCAAGCCAAGTTTTGGGGTAGAGAGAGGCGTGGAGCCTCTCTTAGAGAAAATTTGTTATGATATGTGGTAAAATGGTGGAGTTGGTGGTTGAAATGGTTGGTGTGTTGTGGTGGATGTTTGGTATTGGGAGGTATAAGTGGTTTATGTGAATGGGGGTTTTGGGTTTTGTGATATTGAAATTTGTATGGAGAATTTTTATTCCCCAAGAGGGAGGATTATCCCCTCTTTCCACCTTTGTGGGATTCAGATTGGATACAAGTTTGTGAGTCAACCAATGGGGTTTGCTTGTGTGTAAAATAAAATTTGTGTTTTGTGTATTTTGTGTGTTGCATGAAAGTTCCTGGTTCTTGGAAGTCTCCTGCTCGGGGGTGGGTTCATGTGACAAACCCTATGGTAGGGTGGACAGTAGGTCTTGGCTACTTAGTGTGGTAGATGTATTGCAGGAAAAAATTGAAGTCTACATGATGATTCAATAGGTCAAGAAGTTTAATGTTTTGTTCAAATGAAGAGCTTTCAATGCTCTCTCTATATTGTGATGATTGAAAAGATGGGTGTAATATGAATTTTTGAGTTGTTGACAAGTGGCCTTTATGTAAAATTATTCCAGTATGTGTTGTTGAAATAAATGTGGTTGTATTTCTCTATTGTTTTTAATTATTTATGAAAATCTGTGTGTGAAAATAATTTATGATTGCATATTTTCCTATGAGAAATTATACATGTATTTATCATGTCATTTTAATATATTATATTGTTGTTGTAAACCTGTGAATTCTTATATATATATATACCTAAACGATGTTGTTATGAAACTGTTACAGACCGAATTTAATAATAAAATGGTATAAAAGTAAATTTAATTTTATATCGGGCAATTTTATTGGCAACATTTCATTTCTATTTATGTTTTAAAAGTCCTTGGGAAGGCCATGGGTGCTCCCACGGCGACCCCAAGGGAGGTTGCAGGCCTATTAAGGCCATGAGCCTTCCCTTGTGGGCTCAGCCTCCCCAATGAAATCTGTGATAATAAATTTTAAAACTTTTCAATGTTATCCACTGTGTTTAAATATTATCCTCTGTCACTGCATTTTAAACTGGTAACTATATTTGATGTTGGGTGATCAGAGATATATATTCATAAATATAAATATAAATAAATAAATATTTACTCCAGCTGAATCTTGGATATTTCCAAATTCTTAAGTTCTTCACACAGAAAAACTAGTTATGTATATTCAAGAGTTAATGACATTTTATAAATAAAAATTTAAAATAAATTAGTTTTTTGTGCAAAGGAAAAGGAATTGCTTATAAAATAAAAGAATAAATAAATATATAAAAATCAAAGTTTTAATAGAAAAATATATTTTAAAATAAATATATATTATATAAAAATACAAAAAGATGTGTAGTAATAGAAAAAGATTGATTTGTTAGTTTCTATGTTTTAAAACTAGATAAGAAAGATTAAATTTAGATATTTGTTTTGTTTTATTTATAAATAGAAATTAAATAAGAAATTATCCTTTTTTGAAATTGGGAGTTAATGATAATATTTAGTTGTTAAATTGATTTTTTTATTATTAAAAGTATTTGATTTAATATTAAATACTTGCATTATTTAATTCCATATAGAGATTAATTATTATAAAGAAATTAAAATTGTTAAATTAACATATGGAAAATTGATCATATTTTAGATTATTATCCTTATTTTATATTAGCTCCATTGGAAAAGATATTATAATTGTTAAGATAAATTAAGTTGGTAGTTGAAATGTGAAAGGGGTTGTGCTTAAATGGCAAGGCCATAAGGTTCTCAAGATGGAGATCCAAGTTCGAATCCCCCAAGTAACATCTATGTGGCTTCTAAGTTGATTAAGTGGGTTCTAAGTTGAATATGTTGATGGGGACTGATGGAGGTTGATTGTCATTGATGTCAAAAAGGTGTTGAGTAGTTTACCATTGATGGTTTGGTTGTGTTATGATGATACAAGGTTGGACATACACAAGAAGGTTGACAAAGTGTTGCTTCATGCAATTATGTTGTTCACAGGTTGTCCACTTGGTTTTAATGCAGAGATCATTCTTTTGGGGTCATCAGGTTGAGTTAGTATTGGAGATCACTAATAATCAGGATCATGTTTCAAGATGTTATGGAATGTCAAGGAAGAGGTTCATGTGTTCATATGATAGAGTATAGAATTTATATTTGATCAGTTTCATACTTTACTCCTTGTAGGACATGTGATGCCAAAGTTTGATGTGCTATCACATACTTCAAGTGGGTTGAGCATATCATCAGGTTAAATCAATATGGTTGAATTGCAGTGAATCACAAGTTGATGCAAGTTCATACTAACAGAGAGGTCTTAGATGCTATGATAATCTCAGTTAGAGGGTTATGTTTCAGTTCATCATGGTGAGGTTTCATTCAAGTTATCATATGGTTTGTCATCATTTTTCATGATGGCACAATGTATTTCACAGTTGACATAAAATGATAAGGTGTTGTTGGTAATCAAGGCACTTCATCAAGTTTGATAATGATTTGGTAAATGATGTCAGAGTCGATCATCTCAATATGTGTTCAAGATGCTCTTCAAAGTGTCAAGAATCATGTTGTTTAGGATACTTTCACTTTAAGATTTCATAGTCTCTGAATGCTCATGGTGGTGTTGAGAAGGAATCTGATCATGCTTCTTATATTTGATATCACACTTGATCATACACAAGAGAGGTTGTTTATATAATGTTCAGAGGTAATCAAAGGCTACTCATGTGCAGAGGCACATGATCATTCATGTTCATTAGACAAGTGTGAGCCCTTAAACCCTAAAGGACTCAAGCAAACCCCAAGGTTCTCACTCTGTCTTAACATTCTACAATAGAAGTGGACAAAGGTGTTCAATGATCAGGAGGTCTTCATTATCAAATATGTGTAGTGGCTGATAGTTTTATCATTTATTAAAGGTTGAATTTGTTTAAGTGACATTACAAAATTCCCAAATCTAACCGTCTCCTATATAATGCACTTTTGTTTTAATAATTAATTGACTTGCAATATCAAGTCACCTTCACTAAAGGTGACCTGTTGAAGGGAACTTAAGTCATATGGGGACCTGCCCCTTCACCTACCTCTACCGATAGCATCAATCTTCACACAAGCGTGTGGGCCCCAAAACATTTATCAATGGTCCTTGTTTAAAGATGGATGAGCGCGCTTTCTATTATCTATGGTCGACATTCATATTCATTAACCCCGCTCCCTTGATTCATTTTTGACGGGTCTTTGAATGTCACTACTTTGAGACTGCAGCAAAAATGCTTTTTAAAGGCTATTTTTGGTCACTTTCTAAAGGCAGTTAGAAGATGTTTTAAAGGAATTTTTTTTTGGAGATTTATTTCTATTTTTTTAAATCCTCTCGTGCATTGAAGACTATAAAGAAGGAAGTTTTTTGTTTTTTCTATAATGGGCAGTGATGATTAAAATTCCTCTTGAGTGAAGCTTAAAAGTTTTTTTTTATCTTCTTCTCATGGAGATAGTGAAAAGTTTCGAGGTAATGGAAAGAAAGACTGAGATGGAAGAATTAAATTTATTCTCTCTCACAGTGCAAAATAATAAAAAGATATTATTGTTGCAGATATAGTGAAATTGAAGAGTTGTTTTTTGAAAGGAGAAGGTATACAAAGAGAAGGTGAAAATGAATGTAGAGGAAAATGAAAAGTTATTTCATTTTTAATAAATTTGCAGGTGCATTGAGGATTGAGATGATGCAGCATGGAAGATACATTTTTGTGAAGTTTTTGAAGATGAAAGTGTGTGAAGTTACAGATGAAGATTAATATACAGAGGGCTAGAGAAATAAAATTAGAGAACTGAACAACACATAGTAGTATGAAGATCAGTTAAGTGCAAGAGAAGAAAATGCAGAGATTGTAATTGCAGTGATTGTAATATGCAAGTGTTGATTGTAATGTGTTGCAAAGATTGTAAGAATGACATGAGCTTATGCCAAGCATATTTGAGAAAGTAAAAAGAAGTGATAGAGATGCAAAAAGATGTGATTGTAAGGATAAGACACATGATGATATGTTATTGAGTTTATATTTGAAAAGATTGTTGAAATGAACTGTAGAGAATCAGGGAATCCCCCTGAATTAGTTTTTTTCTTTCATGTTTACCTGATAGTCTGTGAGACATTAATTGCCAGTAAGGCAATCAATAGTTGATGAGACACATTATGCCAATGAGGCTTTGTATGCCAGTGAAGCTTTGTAATTGGAAGATTCAGTTAAGCTAGTGAGGCATTTCAAAGTGGTTTTTCTTCCCCTTGAGGGTTTTCCACTCATCAAATCAGGTGTTATGTTTCTTGTTTGTCTTCATGTGTTCATGTTCCCTAATAATTTGTTCTTAAAGTCCTAATTCATACCTTTCATTATCATACTTGTGCATATATGTTTAACAAATCATTGATGTCTTCGTCTCTCTTTATCTTGTAAGTTAAAAGATGCAAAAAGTTGTAAAAATTTATACAACACTTATTCACCCCCCCTCTTAGTGTTGTCCTGGACTCCAACAGGGAAGAGGTCCCCCTTGTGACCTCCACTAGTGTGGGGACAGCCTAAATAATCCCTCCTTACGAATCAAAAAAAAAAGTTGGTAGTTGAAATATTGTAGTGATAATAATGAGAAGATGTATATATATTATTAATTAATTTAGTTGAACAAAATAGTAGTTCGAGAAATTAGGTTGTCTAGATTAAATTTTAACTTCATTTTGTTGTTCAATTATTATGATTAGAATAAATATGAATATTGCTTAATTAATAACATTGCCTTCCTTTATCGATATGTGACTACAATAGTGGAAAAATGCATACTTTGATCTAGCAATAGTTTTTATAGAATCCTTGTTGTAAACAATATATACACCAATTAATGCTTAAACAAGTAAATTTATCTAGTTAGCAATGACGTTAGCAAATAAAGCGATTAGAAGATCTCAGTAGGAATTGGTTAAATAATAAGTCTTCAAATAAATAAGAATTTTTCATGGGATCCTTATTATAATTATCGATAATTTCTAACTATATCTCAAGAGTCGACAATTATATATATATATATATATATATATATATATATATATAATTTATTTATTTATTTATTATAACCAATAGGGTAATTTGTCTAACTCAGAAATATATTTTTTTTACTGTTGATCTCCTCCTTTATTAAATCACATTAGTCCTAACTCAGCAATGGATAGAATTAATCACTTCATAGTAGACAATTGGTTTTGGGAATACCTAGTTAATTTATCCTTGGTGGTACACCTAAATTAATCAATTAGATTGTTTAAGGGAAATTTAGATGAAGGATAACTATTTATTATATATTTATTTGAAGGTTGTGGTGTTAGATTTAATTTTAGTCTTTTAGGGTATTGAGCAATAACATTTGCATAAGAAATGTATAAATAGGAAATGGTTTTCTTTAAGTTAACTTTATCCATTGTGATCCTGGAACATCTTAGATAGAATTTGTGATGCTCATTAACTTGTAGTAACCTTTGTTTGCTTAGGGATGGTTTATTCATAGGATAGTCAATTTAACTATTTGTAATCCTCTTAGAACGTGATACTTTTCACCTTGGGCATGGGTATATTGGGGATGAATAATACCTTATGAAAAAAATTACAATTGTAGAATTAGTGTTAGAACAAAATTTAAGGAGAAAGTAATGTTTTCCCACTAATAATCTTTTTGTAAGAATAACTCTTTCGTTGTTGTTCTTTAGGACACCTTGTGAAGAGTTTGACTTAAAATATTCCTTCCTCTCTCTGATGCCTTATCTTTACCTAGGTGAAAGACTCTATAAGGTCCTTTTTAGTTTCACTCTCTCTATTCTTAAATGTTAATTAGAAAAAAATTGTTGGTTCCGCATGTGTATGCCTAATTGCATGGTTAACATACGGGTGAGCATTACATTTGGTATCATAGCCAGGTTTCCAACACTTTGGGAACTTTGGGGATTAATTTTGGTGACTTAACTTGAAAATTGTGATTGGTGTAGGATGGCGCCTAAACATAGACTTAACTGCCCTTAGGGCCCAGTGCCTGCACTATCAATGCCATCAAATCCAAAACAAACCAAGGCATTAGAAGGACTTCCTTTAACCGTATCAGAAGAAGAACCTATCATACTTTCTGATTCAAAACCCCTCGCAATGGCACTAAGGCATCTAAAAATTTAGAAAGGAAAGGTCACGGGACCCTCTGTGAAGGCAAAACCATTGATACAGAAGGGCATGTCAAACAAAACTAATCCCTCCACAAAAAGGGACTTCCCTTTGGGTTGTGGGTGCAATGTGTTGGATATCTCTCATGAGGAGATCGCTAGGTTGAAACAAGACTGCTCTAAACTATCCTTGGTAGTGGAAACTTCTGACGAGGAGGAACCTGAGGAAGAAGAAATTTTTTATGTATGAGAAAATTTCTAGGGTAAAACTATATTACTACTTGTTAGGAAAAAAATTAGTGGCTTTTTTCATGTTGTGGCACTCCTTAGTACTATGTTATTAAGTAATTCAATATATGTGAGTATGAAACAAATTTGAGATAATACTATAGTTATGATGGTGTGATAAAGATATAGAATGAGGCATTCTTTGCATAGATGTTATAATTTCATGTGATAATAACCTAACCTTGCAATGGTTTTAATGGTATAAAATGATTGTTATTGATGATATTACTTTGTTCGTTGTATGCGAAGTACCCTTATTCAAGCATCTTGTTAGGAGTTATTTTGAAATAGAAGGATTGTTAGAAGAGTAAATGTTTGGGTAAGGAACCATCTTTGTTAAAGGCGTGAATTTTCAAAATTCTTTGAGGAGATTTTGAATTCAATCTTTGAAAATTATGTGATAGTGATTGTAACTCAAAAAAAAATTATTGGAGTACCTAAATATCCTTACATTCTCAGATAACCCTAATGTTGTATTTTTATTAAAAAGGAGTAGAATGAATTTGGAAAATTTTAGATGAAAGGTTAGTAAGACCTAATTGTGAGTGAATGAAATTTTTCTTCTGATGAATGTTAGGATAATGCAGTAGGGATGTTGGATGTTGGGTTTCCCTTCTAATTAAGAGTGTAGTTTTGACTATCTAGTTGTGCAATCCATAGGGTTGAAGTGTACAACCTAAAAGTGTAAGGAGATGTGGTTTCTTTAAAAAAAAAATATTAATGTCAAGAAATAGAATTCTTTCCTTATTAGTTATTAACTGCTTTTTATTGTTAAAATTTGTAAGTTACCTAGCAATTGGTACTTTTTCATTATGTGGTAGGGCTCCTTAATGATAGTAGAATCTTTATGTATATAGAAAATTGTTGTCTTTGCATATAGATAAAAGCAGTATGGATTACATAATTCTCAAATAGAATAAAATTGTTGATTTTTGGGTACTATGTTATCATGTTAGTATATGAACCTTGTCATGTTACCTATTTATATTTGGTGGGATTACTCTAGGGAATGTTAGAAGTAATTATCCTGCTTACTATTGTGAATTTTTAGTCTCATAAGAACTTAGATTAGAGTAGGAGTCATTGGAAAATTTAATTATGTGGTAATAGGGAAGAAGAGACTAGCACTAGATTTTTAAGAAGTTTAGGAATGAGCTTTCTTCTAAGACAAATACATAAGTTTACTTTCTTTAAAACTGAAATAGTTTTATTCTAAGTATCTTATTGTTATAAGTGGACCTAGGGCCTGATTATAACTAGTATGGGAGAAAAAGGAATGTACCTGGTTAAGGATATAATATGTCTATAGCAATATCTTTTAGGACATAGTAGGAGTACCTTAAGGAGAAACGTGAACACATTAACTATTTCTTTGCTACCTCCTGAGTACCCTTCTTCACACGATATTAGTATTAGTCTCATATTAGGATGGTTTTGTTGTCCTTTATGTCGTTGGAGAAAGGTCAACTATCATGTAGGTGAACTAAGAATGAGTGTTAGGGATAAGACCACCATATTCCTTTTCCCCTTCAAGTGGCTATTACAGTCACATAGTGAGATTTTGGTGGGAAAATTTCTTTTTATTATTTTAAAATTTCCTTCAATTTTGTGTGTTGCAAATTTTATAATTAATTTAAACTAGCAGTATAGAGATCTTATTTACTTTTGGCTATTTAGCTGGTTTAATTGGATGTGTTCCCTTGCCTCAAAAATCTTTTATTTGGAAATTTTGATTTAATATGAATTGTTTTTTTTGAGTGGCCACACTTGAATTTTATTACCTTTATGACATTTGATTTTTGGTTATGATTTTGAGATATTGATCTTGAGGCCTTTGTTTTTGTCAATACTACTGGTAAGTGTTTAGAATGTTTGTGTATATCATTTTCTTGTGAAGGGAGGGCTCTTGTATGTTAATTGGGGAACTGGATCAAGGTGGCATGAAAAGTTTTGGAGGACCTTAGTCTAGCATTAAACTAGTTTAGAACTTAATCTTTGTAATACTTCGTCATCTTATCACATTACAATACGTATGATAGATGGTATCATAAGTATTATAATGATCTTTTTCCCTTACCATTAGTAATTACTCATCTCATCCTCTAAATGTAGGTTAATTATTAATAATCAAACCTTGTTCATATTTAGTATATTCCCTTAAGGAATTGCATGTTAGTTAGGGAGCACAATTAAGGAAATTAGGTACCTAAATAATGAATCCGTAGGAACTATGTATTAATGCATGTGAGCAGGGCCGTATTTTTTTGTGAGGCATAATTTTGAGTGAAGTGATGATATTACATTCTATGTCTTGGGATTTCTTTTGAATGGTCATTTTTTGTCTTAATTCTTTCTATAGAAGTAGGAGTTGGGAAGTTGTTGTTGAAAACTTAGTGTTTAGTATTTTGGATGTTTACTCCTTACAACTTAGGTTATGAATTGAGTAATAGAAGTTTGTTTTTGTAACGAATTAGTTAACTCTCCTCTTTAAGGGCTTCCAAGAGGAAGCCTAGTTCTAGGGGAGGATGTAATACCCAGCCCTTTTTATCTTTCATGGACTCTTGTATAAGTGTTATGACTATTAAGGTATGATTTAAATGTTTTGTGTACCTATTTAGGTCGTTACTGTTATTAGTAAATTTATGTGGATTTGAATATTATGGTTTTGGACTCATATTTAGATGTGTAATGGATTGTGTTTAACAAATGGATGATGGTACAAATTGTTATGAACTAGGATTATTATTCATGTTTTAAAAGAATTCATTGGATAAGCAAGATGTATGAATTATAGTCATTAAATAAATCATTTGATTATATGAATGAGTTAGAATATCTAAGTTAATTGCATTTATGCATTGTTGTGTTGCTTCGGCTATATGTTTCTTGATAAACTAATATTCGAAAATGAAGTCTGTAAGTGGGTGGCAATGATCAATTAGTTTGGGAGACTTTCAAGAACCCTTTTTGTTCAATATCTTGTTAGCCTAGTCTAACCCATGGAAGGGGTGAAGACTAATTTGTTGTGTGAATTAATTAATTTTTTTGTTGTACTTAGTCTATATTTGGGTCCATTTACATTTTATTAAAATTAAATTGATGATTGTGTGAGTTTTAAATCTTATTTTTAATTAATTTATTGTTTTATCTTTTTGATGAGGATAAGGGAAGTTTATTTATTATTTTTTAGAAATGTGGGGTTGGAGGGAAAGGAAAAAGAAAGAAGTTTCCTTTATTTTTGTTTTATTTTTGTTTTTTTTAATCTTTTTGGTTATTTATGGGAGGAGGTTGTCTTTTTGGGAAGTTTTTTGGATTTTCATTGTTTTGGGGAAGAATTTCTATGTGAAGAGAGTGGAAGAAAAGAGGAATTAAATTGTGAAAAGAATTGGGAAGATTGGGCTTGGAAATTCGAAGAAGGAATTCTTTTGGGTGATTTTGGTTTCAAGGGAGTTGTTTTCTAGTTTTTGGGCTCTCCCTAACTTGGGGAGTTGAGGTAGGCCTTGGATCTTTTTAAAAAAATTTGTATTATGTATAAACGTTGTGGGTGTGTAAAAATTTATTGTATGTTTAATTTGGTTTCTCCTTATTTCATGAATGTTGTGGGAATCAGGTTATGAAGGGAGCAAATCTCCCCTGAGGGGTGAGAGCTAACGAGTCTAGTTATTAGCTAGTTTTCTTATGGTTTTATGCAAGTTCATAGACATTCTCAGACATTATCTTCCACATATTTCTACATTATGTTGTCTCTTATGTTCATTATGCAAACTTGAACCTAATTATTGAGTATATGGAAATATGGTTATAATATGATGGATATGGCGAATCAGTCATGTTAGACTCCTGACTACAACAGAATTCTTCTCCTTCAATCATCTTTATTAATTGTCATCATGATGCATAATCATCTTCATCAAGTGCCTCCATGTTGTAGTTGTTGCACTTAGTTTACCCTAGAACCTCCCCTGCTCTATTGTCTGGGAACTCTTTGGCTGTGGGTTGCACCTTACAGAACTTTACTGCGGACTACAGTCCATCTCCTCCAGTTGTAAGAGTTAGTTCATAAAACATGCACACAATACTAACAACCATAGTCAAGCACAAATATCCTTTACAATCCGTACATTCCCACACATAATCAACCAGTCCACGTTCTAGTTATGTTACAGCAAGAGTCTCAATTTCATTTAGACTCTTCTTTCTTTCTTTTTTAGTTATTAGTTGCTAGGCATTTATCACACTCTGGTATGTAGAGAGTGGTGATTTATGATTTCAGTTAAGAGACCTTGTTTTAATAAACTCCCCCATGCCTCTATGTATGGCTCGGTGGTTGAGGTAGTTTAAGTTTGAAGTTGGTTTTTGTTCAATTTATAAATATAGTTACCAAATCTTTTTCCAGTTAGTTACAGTGAAGATGTTTATTTGATGATGAATTCATGAATAAAATCTTCCAGTAGAATCTCATGTGATTTTGTAAGATTGTGCAATGAATGATTTGAATTAGTATGATTTTGTCAATCTAAGAAACTAGATTTGAGTTAGATCAGTGGAGAAAGTCACTTGAGCAAGGGCCACTCAAGGTAACTATCCCTCACTTCATTTCCTGTATGTTATCATTGTTGTAACAGTTATTTCATAAATGCATGATCAATTAGATTCTTGAGTTATTCTAGTTTACTTCAACTTGTTGTACTCCAAAGTGTAGAGTGTATGTTAGATTATCAATATTAAGTTAACTCGTAGAATTCATTCCTTGATAGAAATTAGTTACAGTCTTTTATTGTATGTACTCGTAGCAATAGTACCAACATTACTTTCCTTACTTTTGCAGTTTTGAGATTTCTTAGCAAGTGTAACATTGTATTAGGATGAGTTAGGTAGTCTTAAATCTTTGAAAGCACATACAGTGCCAGTGCCATCACGAGCTTACTAGCCCTGGTCGATAATTCAATGAAGGTCTTTCCAAAGGTCCAAGTGGATTGTTTAGTCAGGTTTTTCCTCTAAATTGTGTGATTGTCACCAAGTTTACTAGACATAGTAAGGACACTACAAGAGCCTCCCAAGTTTTGGGGTAGAGAGAGGCATGGAGCCTCTCTTGGAAAAAATTTGTTATGATATGTGGTAAAATGGTGGAGTTGGTGGTTAAAATGGTTGGTGTGTTGTGGTGGATGTTTGGGATTGGGAGGTATGAGTGGTTTATGTGAATGGAGGTTTTGGGTTTTGTGATATTGAAATTTGTATGGATAATTTTTATTCCCCAAGAGGGAGGATTATCCCATCTCTCCCCCTTTGTGCGATCCAGTTTGGATACCAAGTTTGTGAGTCAGCCAATGGGGTTTGCTTGTGTGTAAAATAAAATTTGTGTTTTGTGTATTTTGTGTGTTGCATGAAAGTTCCTAGTTCTTGGAAGTCTCTTGCTCGGGGGTGGGTTTGTGTGACAAACCCTATAGTAGGGTGGAGAGCAGGCCTTGGTCACTCAGTGTGGTAGATGTATTGTAGGAAAAACTTGAAGTCTACATGAAGACTTGGCAGGTCAAGAAGTTTAATGTTTTGTTCAAATGAAGAGCTTTCAATGCTCTCTCTGTATTGTGAGGATTGAAAAGATGGGTGTAATATGAATTTCTAAGTTGTTGGAAAGTGGACTTTATGTAAAATTATTCCAATTTGTGTTGTTGGAATAAATGTGGTTGTATTTCTCTATTGTTTTTAATTGTTTATAAAAATTTGTGTGAAAATAATTTATGGTTGCATAATTTTCTATGAGAAATTATATATGTATTTATCGTGTTGTTTTAATATATTATTCTGTTGTTGTAAACCTGTCAATTATATATATATAGATATTGTTAGATATACCCTAGTTAAGGGACCAGGGACCCTTCCAAAAAATAGGGCATAGCCCTCAAAAATATTTATGATGTCTCTGCAACTATCCAACTACATTAGATACATATCAAGGAGGGGGCAAATTACAAGGCCTTCCTCATTCAACAGCCATGAAAAAAATAAACTTAACAAAAAGAGTCATCTTCAACATTCTAAAGTCCTTCCTAACCGTAAGGTCCACTAAATCTACACCTTCATCACAGCTGCATTTATAAACCGCTTTCTCCTTGTCCTCCATTGCAACACCAGCCTTCTCTGCCATCCGCTTCATGGTCTTCCTCAACTGCACCTGAACAGATAATGTGTCATGTAAATGATCTAATAGAACCATGTGGTTGAGTTCTACCTCTTTTGAAGCCTCAACCATGTCCTTATGCGCCAGAATGGATGAAGCAGCAATAGAGGTCATCATCATTAAAATTAGAGACTATGCAGCTCCAAACACATTCCATCTACCCCTCATTGTCCCAGGATCCAGAAGAAAATCTGACATCACCTCCCTGAGCTTGTCTCCATCCTCCCCATCAACCACCTTCGCCATGGAAATGATTCTGCCAACCCACTTCCTCAATAGGGGATGTTTGATTTTTGAGTCAAGAACCCTCGCAGTATCTGCTAAGGCCTTCTCCCTAGAAATTTTAGCCTTCCTCTTTCAAGGGGCTTTCAGCTTCTTCATAACCCCACCCACTGATCTACTCCCAATTATCCTTTGGAATTGCCTGTACCTAGGCCGAGGAGAAGTAGTATTCTCCTTACCCATATTGCCACTGCTAAGCTCCCCACACCCAACCCCAACACCAAACATCACTCCCAACCACAACAAGCTACAAACAAAGAAATAGGAAACTGATATGAAATCAGAAATCAAATGCAATACAAGTTTTGACTTCGCTCGCACGCCACCTCGAAGCATCATATCTAATTCAATATTAAGATTAATTAGTAAGTAAATAAATTAAAATTGTTAAATTAAGTAATGTATGGAAAATTAATCATATTTTAGACTATTATCCTTATTTTATATTAGCTCCATTGGAAAAGATATTATAATTGTTAAGATAAATTAAGTTAGTAGTTGAAATATTGGAGTGATAATAATGAGAAGATGCATTTATATTATTAATTAATTTAGTTGAACAAAAAGTAGTTGGTGAAATTGGGTTGTCTAGATTAAATTTTTACTTCATTTCGTTGTTCAATTATTATGATTAGAATAAATATGAATATTGTTTAGTTAATAACATTATCTTCCTTTATCGACATATGACTACAATAGTGGAAAAATGCATACTTTGATCTAGCAATAGTTTTTATGGAATCCTTGTAGTCAGCAATATATACACTAAATAATGCTTAAATAAGTAAATTTATCTAGTTAGCAATGACGTTAGCAAATCAAGCGATTAGAAGATCTCAGTAGGAATTGGTTCAATAATAAGGCTTCCAATAAATAAGAATTTTTCATGGGATCCTTAATATAATTATCGATTATTTCTAACTATATCTCAAGAGTTGATAATTATTTTAATATATATAATAACCAATAGGGTAATTTGGCTAAATCAGAAATATATCTTTTTTACTGTTGCTCTCCTCCTTTATTAATTCACAATAGTCCTAACTAAGCAATGGATAGAATTAATTGTTTCATAGTAGACAATTGGTTTTGGGAATACCTAGTTAATTTATCCTTGGTGGTACACTTGAATTAATCAATTAGATTGCTTAAGGGAAATTTAGACGAAGGATAACTATTTATTATATATTTATTTGAAGGTTGTGTTTTATTTAATTTTAGTCTTTTAGGGTATTGAGCAATAACATTTGCATAAGAAATGTATAAATAGGAAATGGTTTTCTTTTAGTTAACTTTATCCATTGTGATCCTAAAACTTCTTAGATAGAATTATGATGCTCATTAACTTGTAGTAACTTTTGTATGCTTAGAGATGGTTTGTTCTAGTCAATTTAAATGTTTGTAATCCTCTTAGAATGTGATATGTTTCACCTTAGGCATGGGTATATTGGGGATGAGTAATACCTTATACTTATAAAAAAAATTACAATTGTAGAATTAGTGTTAGAACAAAAGTTAAGGAGTAATGTTTTCCCACTAATAATCTTGTTGTAAGAAAAACTCTTGTGTTGTTGTTTTAGGACACCTTGCGAAGAGTTCGACTTTCTCTGACGCATTATATTTACCTAGGTTAAAGACTCTATAAGGTTCTTTTTAGTTTCACTTTCTCTATTTTTAAATGTTAGCTAGGGAAAAAAAAATTGTTGGTTCCTCGTGTGTATGCCACTTGCATGATAAACATACTAGTGGGCATTACAAAATCAGGATCATGGGCTTCCCTTCATGGCATTATTTTTGTACGTATACTTGGTGTAATGTCCCCTTTTCACAAGCCAAAAATCTCTCAACCTTGTTCACAATTTTCAACTTGCAAAAAGAGAACATTAGTACATTTTTGCATTTAAAGCCACATATATAATTTACATAATAACATTGCTTTGATCATTTCTATGATCAAATGCCAACTCATAACTTTAGTTCATCATTGGTTACTTTCAATAAACATCACTATCATCAATCTATGATTATTTTTAATGCATATCACTATTACTAATCTTATGATTGCTTTCAATGCACATTATCTATCATTCATATTTCACATGTTATTCTTATGATCACTATTCATATGCCTTGCATATCATTAACATTTCACATGTTACTCTCATGATCATTATCAATATGCCTTGCATATTCTCTATCATGACATTTCACATGATATATGATCTTTATCCATATATATTGCAACTTGCTATCTCTTCATATGTCACTCATTAACAGCCTATGAGAGATGAGGTGAGTGTTGTCGTTATTCACCATGGGGCTATAATGTCTCGTCCTTAGACTCAAGTGGTATCCTCAATACCTTTAGAGTCAAGGCCTCTATGAGACTCCTTGGTACTCTTATGATGCCTTACATTAAAGTAGACAAGGCCATTATATCACTATCCTTGCACTATAGGTACCTTATACCACATGTGACAAGGCCTCTATGTGATAAATATCCTTTGCACTATGGGTACCTTATACCTCATGGGACAAAGGCCTCTAAATACCCATGAATGGCCTCTTGGCACTTTTCTCTCATTCTCCCATATGAGGTTGATAAGTCACATATGGTTATGGTTGATTGCATACAAGATACATTATTATGAATAATTGTATATGGCTATCTATACATTACATTGTTAGCAGTGGCTGCATATAAATCACAGCACTATCATAATGATACATGTATAAGCAAAGAAATATAAATATACATTCATACTTGTATGGTTATGATAGTTCGATCAGGAATATAGTAAGAACGATAATAGATGCTTACTTGCTGATATAGCTTCTGGGCTATATTTGCTTCCATAACCTTGATGGCAGATCTGCAATAATGTCAGATATAATTCTTAAATGCTGTCAAGACTGATAGATATTGTTGTTGTCCCTTAATTGGCTTGGTGTCTGATGTTATGAATGGTATTCGATTGGATATACCAGACAAGGAATGTTCTTCGAATGCCTTGCTTCCTCCATTTCCTTCCTTAAGATATATGTCTTCCTCTGTGATGAACAGATACATCTCTTCCTTTGAATCGCATCTCTTGGTAATATAAAGCCTAACCAATGATCGTTGTTTAAAACTTATATTATTGTTACCTCTAATTTAGACTACTTCGTATGATCTTTGCTTGCTTATTAATAATAGCTGCCTTTCGTAGCATATGAAGTTGACGGATAAGGCACTCTTTTTGTCTTATTAAAGTTTTGACATTATAACCATCGTAATCATAATTTAATATTTATGTTGTATAATATATGATAATTATAATAGTATTTGAATTAATAATATTTATAGCTATATTTATGTTTATATGGCATTTATCATATTTATATATTATGGTAATATATATATATATATAGAAATATAATTGCTTCTTATAATAATAATTTCATATATTATTATAATCATTATATTATAATATTTCTATTGATCATATTTATATTTTCATTTATATAATAAATATATTATATTTTGATTATATAACATTATATATACACAATTATTTCTATCATTCAACAGCTTCATCATCTCTTCATGATGTTTAAATCCTTAATTTAAACAATGCCTTAGTATGGGGGATATGACATTTGGCTTGTGTTTAAAGGTTTAAAATTTTCTAATTTTTCCCTTCAATTGGTTTGATTGGACTATAGAGGCAAGATCTACAAGGTTTTAGAGGATGAGTCTTTTATTGGGCATTCACAAATCAAGTGCTCATATTTTGGAGTATTTTGGGTCAAATATGACCCTACCATCACATCCAAAAGGCCCAAATACCCTAGGAACACCTATCAAATTATCAAAATCAAACAACTTTATGTGGAGGCCTCAAGAAATTTCCTCCCTCCTTGCCAACCATATAGATTGTACTACAGAATATTTGTTGGCAACAATGAGAATCTTGCATTGTGCAAGTGTTAACGACTATGCAAGAGGTACTTTTTTATTTTATGGGTTACAAATTGATTTAATTTGTTATTTTTATAAAACAAACAAATAAAATCTGGGTGCCCATAGGGTACTACTTGTGTAGACCTTGTTGGGCCTCATACAAGGGTATAACTCCCATGGTAGCCCTATTGGTGGAGAATTCCACTGACGACCCTCTATCAAGTGATGACCCCTTCATGGACTCACAATTGTAGGCATACAAAGCTAGCCATGACACCAATAATCATGATTCTTTCTTTTTTATCCAAGTGGATCTCCAAACCTCCTCGATATGCTATAAGAAATTTTTCATCGACAGATGTTAGTTTTCAAATTTTGAACAATGATTTTGTGTAATAATGATAGTTTTGGAGTAAAGTAATAGTAGTGTTGGAAATGTGTGTAATATTCTATCCATATTATATACACTAGAAAATGGACAATAAGAAACAAACTAAACAAGAATTAACCTATTTCATTTAAATCCTAATATACCTCTAATTGAGCAAAAAGGAATGCAAAACAAGAAGAAAACTAAACAATACTAGTTACTATACAAACCTTGTTTAAGTAGATGTGCTCTTTGATGTTGTGTTGATGCAAGTGACTCCCTAAAATAGTAGCATAAAATTACACTTCATAGAGTCTTGAAAATGCTTGGGATGAGGCTCAATTTATAGATTTTTTGATGAGGGATTGAATGGATGAGATTGATTGGGGAGATCAAGGGTTGAGGTTGATTGAGAGATCTCAAGCAAGGATAGATTTCCAAGTGGTGTGATGTGGTTGGATCAGAAGGGATGTCATTGGATCAAGGGAAAATTAATGTTGAAAAAGCGAGTTGGATAAAGTGAAGGGATGGGATTGAAGGAGGACAAGAAGGGACGAAAGGACCCTCATGTACAAAGGACTTGACCATGCCTTTGTAAGAGGTCCATGTAGGTTTATACAAGAGGCCATGCCTTTGTACATTTGGGAGGATGGGGAGGATTTGAGTAGGATTAGGTTAGGATAATTAAATGTGCAAGTAGGGGATTAGATAATTAATTAGGTTTAGGTCACCTAATCAAAAGTTTAGAAAAATAGGAAATTAAATAAATGTAAATATTTATTTAATTCATGGGATGGGAAAAGGGGATAATAGATAAATTAAATTTATCTAATGTTTGGACTATAGAGGAAGGGGATAAATGATTAATAAATTATTTAGGCTAGGGATAAGTATCGATGCATGTACCAGTGTAGGTGTGGATGAATAGTATGTGAATAGTGATTTTGACAATAAAATATTGTTTAATTATAGTTTGAAAGGGTATTGGTTAATTAACTGTCTAAACATGTATTTATACAATTAATGTGGTAGAAATGATGGTTTAGGGAAGTTTAGGGATGAATAGTGATTTTGACAATGAAATTATTGCATCACTATCAAAAAAGGGGGAAACAAATGGTTCGTTGAATAAATGGCAATTTATCCAATTAAGGGGTTAAATTAGGGTGTATTTAGGGTTGAACTGTGTCAAGATTAAAAGGGTGGACAATTTCAAGTGTTTACATTTTGCCCCTCTTTGAAGCGATGTTGCGAAGCAATATCATTTCAAAGAAAGATAAAACATAGTGCTAGGTTGGATAGACAAAGATGGTAGGATTAGGGATGATGATGCCTCAACCACTTGAAGCGAGAGCGACAAGGAGGGATGAAGGTAAGAATTGTTGATAACTGAGGGGGGGGGTGAATCAGTTATCCTAATTATTTCCCTTATTGGAGTTTCTTATTAATTGATGCAGCATTGAATCAAACACAAAAACATTACCATGAAATAAGAAACACATAACACAGTATTTTTGATGTGGAAACCCTGTTAAGGGAGAAAACCACGGGGTGATTAACCCAAAATTATTCTCTGTTAGAAGAATAGGAAATTACAAAATGGCACTTGCCAATTAGGGCTCACTGCCCGAGCACACTGCTCACAAGAGGCCCACTGCCTACAAGAAGACACACTGTCTACAAAGTGATAAGAATCACAGTCTTGAACTGATTGGAAGCATCTGCATATGCTGGAGTTCAGTTCCGGTTAGGCTCAGTACACTGATCTGCTGCACTTCATCTTTCCTCTGTTCTTTATTCTGCTATCCTTTCACATATCGGATATTTCTTGCTACTTCTGCTCTGTTCTCTACTTCTTCGCATCTATCTTCACACCATCACACCCTTCACAACTAAATCCATCCTCTATATATATCCGCACAAGTAATTTCATCACCTTTCTAGTCGGCATCCGGAACAGTCTAGTTTCTTACAAACTCTTGTTCTGTCGGCTGAATCCTTCCTCACCAAGCAATGCGGATCAAGCATATACTTGTAGATATCATTAATCATGTCGGCCAAACATGATTCATGCCTTCACAACCTCTATCATCAATAGTAACACATCCGGAAAGTAGTCTGATACTCTGTCAGTCAATTCTTCCTCTGTTTTCACTGTCTCTCAGGAATCCGGTACTCAACTATTCATATCTTTTTCTTTGTCCATCACCGGAGGCTAAATCCTTGGAATATACCACTCAAGGTAGTCCTCTTGACTTCCCCAAATCCGCACTGCACCAAGACACTTCCTCTGAGAGATCCGGATCAATCTGTCGGACCTTGCCACATGCTCTGTTCTTGTTCACCGGACCACAACATTCTTTATTCTGACTTCCGGTAGAGACACATCATGACTTGCGGATATGTGGGATGACCTTTGTTGCCATCAATGACAACAACCATGAATCCATATAGTGTCTCTTGCCAACAATCTCCCCCTTTGGCATTGATGGCAACACTTAGTGAAAAATGACTAAGTGTTTACACTATGCTCCCCCTTTGCTGATGCTCTGTCTTTATATACAATTTCTGGAACTCCCCCTTAATTGGATTCCTCATTTTTCACTGCTCCTCACTCCCCCTTTGACATCAATGGCAAAGGGTAGGGTCCGCATATCAAAATTTTCAAAAATTTTCTATACATAGCCGCATATTTACATACTCACATATACTGAAGAATGTCTGCAAAGGATGTCTGCAATTGGATCATTTCTGTAGCCCAACTTTGCTTCATTCTATCCAAAATTGAAATGTGACCACTTAACAAAAATGCAAAAGCTTCTGCCCTCTTGAGATCTGTCGGATCATTTGTTTGGGCGGTGGTCTGAGCATCACTGATGGCCTCATGCATAGTTTCCAACTTAGGGATTATAATCCGTCTAAGTTCTCCCATCCGGTTAGTGATGTTCTTCCTTTCCTTCTCAAGATTCTTTATTTCATTCAAGACTGCAATAGTCTGACATTCTTGATTTATTATGGAGGAAGAGAGAGGATCAAAACTTTTAGATAAGCTTTGTAGCTTGTCCTGTTCTTCTTTTATTTTCTTATTAATTGCTGCTGTTGCCTTTGACCAGGATATACAAAATTTGTAGATGTCACCGCCATCCTTAAGAGCATTCTCTAAGCTCTTTATTCCAATGCTCACAATCTTCCTATCTTTAGAGATTAATTCTAATACTTCTGAAAATCTTTTATCCAAAAATTCCTTCCGGACCTTTTCTTCAGCTGATTTTTCTAGAGAATCAAAATGTGTATCAACACTGCTGACTAAGGTTTTTAGATTACCGGAAGAGGAGGCTGTCGGATCTATCTGGATTGATGGCATAATCTTTACAAGTACTCCGGAAGCAGCCTCTATCAACTCACAGTCTTCCATATGAGACTTCAGGAGTTTTTCATTTGCCTTGGCATTTGCAAATGAAGCTATCTTCATTGTTTGTACCGGAGAGAGAGAGTCAAAGTCGAATGGGCCTTTTAGAAGCTCCGGTTCATCAATCTCTAAAGTTTCTTTGCTCAAAAATTGTTGAACAGTTTGTGCAGTGTCTCTTGCCGGAGACAGATGTTTCTTTTCTTCTGCAGTCTTGGAACTGTCAACCTCTTTGTCTTTCACCACTGCTTCCTTCTCCTGTAATTTCTCTTCTTCTTTGGATCCGGAGACTGTAGGGGAAACCGGAGGAGAGATGCTAGCTTGTTCATAGGCCACTTCTTCTGGAGCAGAGGGTTCCAAGTCCTCAGTTGTTTCTGTACCTAAGTCCTCTACAACAGGAAGATTGAACCTTTTGAAGGCCTTCCGGAGGATCTCTTCTGTCTCTTGGGCCACTTTGTCAGTCTCACCAAGCATGAGTTGATTCATCCTGGCTTTACTTCTGAACTCATCTTTGCAGTCCTTGAAGATTATGTTCATTGTCTTGGGATCAATTTGAGGATATAGCTAAATAGCTATTTGCTCCCGGATCTCAAGGTCTTTTGCATGAGCATTGTTCTTTCTTACTTCCAATTCCTTTTCTAGGCTTTTAGGAATAAGAGATATGATCTCAATGAAAGCCTTATTATATATGTTCAGATATTTGACTGTGGCTTCCTGCAGAGTCTTTTGGTCAGCCTCACTAAAGTCATCATAAGATTCAGTCATTGGTTGAAGGTTTCCATCCACCGTGACCGACTTGATTACATTCTCTAGAGACAGAGTGGGCTTTTCAACAGATACCTCTGCCATTTCATCCTTGTCTTGTCCTGAGGAGGGTTTACCGGATCCTTTCTTCTTCTGCTTCTTTATTTCTTTTACTCCCTCATCTGACTCTGTTTCCTCTTCATCCTTTTGGCTTTTATAAGCCCTTGTGGCTTTTGTCTTGGATCTTTTACCGGATGCCTGGACTTCCGGTTTTGAACTTTTGGTTGAGGGAGGTGCAGATCTTTTTGATGATCTGGTCCGGGTGGGAGTTTCAACTGGAACACTTTCTTTACTTTTCTCTTCTTCCTCAGCCTTCCTCCTCTTTTCCCGGCTGGCATCAAGTGCCTCTTTTGAGATGCCTAGGCCTTGAGCAATATGCTCAACTTCTTTTCTTACCTTCCTCTTTATCTCCGGTTCCCTGAGTTCTACATGTAACTTTACACTCAGTTCCTCAAAGGTTCCAAACCTTTCTGCCTTAGGATCTTTGGGCTGGCTTAGCATGTGTTGAACATGCAGCTCTACTATCTGTTCATCCACTTCATACCCCATAGGCATGATCCAGACAGTCCTTGGCTCCACTGCCTCCATCAGACACTGATCTGTTTCTACCATGAAGCATACTGTGTCTTTGTATTTTTCAACAAGGGATTGGGGTATTCTTTCTCTTGCATGCATCATGCTTTGGAAGTTCTTGAAGTAACCCCATAGAGCTGTATTTCTTGCTTTTGCATCCCCAAGTCCATGCAAATAGTCTCTGATTTGAATGGCAACCGGTCTGTCATTCTGCCATATCCATCCACTGGATCTGGGAAGCTCATTCATGTAGTAAAAGAAGAGACAAAGGATCAGATTGCCATATTTGAAGGAGTTTTTCTTGTCCTTCTTAATCTTCTGCAGATTTTCAAAGAGTTGGTTTACTAGAAGCTCGCACAAGTCATAGTCTGCATTCTCCTTTAACATCTGATAGGCTGTGTAGATTGCAGTTCCCAGTACTGAATTTTCCCTACTGGAGTGATAGATTTTGTAACCAATTATTATAGCTACAAATTTGACATCCGGTTCAATGATATCATCAACTGTCATAGCTCTCTTGTCAAACTTGGATCCGGTTGCATCACTGACTGTCTGATTTTTGACAGATTTGAGAACAGGTAATCCACCGGATGAGTGCAGACCGGTTACAGCCCTAATTGCGTCCTTGGTGATCTTGAAGGGCTTGTTCAACCATAGGAAGTTGTCATGTACTCTACTTAGTACATACCGGACCCATTCATCTTCTTCAAAACAGGGGAAATGAATGCACTGTGCAAAGTGTTTGTCCTGGATGGCTTTATACTGAGGTTTGATCTCAAAGGAGTCATCTATCAATTGTTTGTGATAGATATCCATTAGTTTTGATTCTCCAAAGTCTTCAAGATTCGCATGGATGTAAACCCTAATATCTTCCGTATGCAATACACCATGAGGAACACTAGAGAAGGCTCCTAGTGGATCTACCTCCAATGATTTGTAAGGATGTTTCTTGAATGAGGGGCGAGGTCTATCAGAGATCTTAAATATATTTGGAGTAGCCATTCTTCAAAGATTTGCAGTGAGGTAATGAAAAACGGAGAATACCTTATGCGCCTTCGGTTTGCACGGAGTGATTGGATTGATTTCTTTATGCAATGACTTCGGCAGGAGATCCTTGGTGTGCTTGATGAATCTAGTTGCAGAGCTCCACTATTCGCTTCTTCTTGAGTGCAGAATGAGCAAATGACTTTTGAGAAATCCCTTATATTGCTCCGCGAACCCTAATATCTGTCTGCAATAAATGCTTCACCTACATTATTCCGGTTTGCCTTGTCTGGATAACTTGGAGTATCCCAGATTAGTCCTGATCTGCGAATATCATCCGGATCTTTCAATCATGAATAAATCGAGGTAACATATTACAAGAACATCCCAAACACTCTGTCCAATCCGTAGAACAAGATAGTGCACATCCGGATCTCTCCGGACCTTTTTGTAATCCTTTGCCATACCGGAGCATCTCCCTGATCAGGTCTTATTTGATCGATCACAGCTTCTTCATAACTCCATGCGGACCTCTGAAAACTTGACTGAAGCATCTCAAGACTCATATCTGCAAACCCTTTAATCCGCATCTTGTGCCACATCCGGCACCACTTGTTTGGCTGGGGGAACAGGATTTTCTTTGAGTCTCCCCCTGAGCCTGAGCTCACTTTTTAATTTTTGGAAGAAATATCAGCACCAGAGTCTGGTGCGGATCCAACCTCTACATTCTCTGAACTTTTCTTCACCCAAATCTTGCTCATCTGATTCCTAACTTCATCCGCATTCATATTTTGTTTACCCTTGTCTTGATTCTGATTATACACCGGACCTCTTTTGTCCTGATTCTTGTTTCTGCAGACTTTAGCATTATGACCGGACCTATTGCAGATTTGGCAAATAACATTTCTTTGCATATTTGACTGATATCCTCTTGATCTGCATTGATTAGCCATATGACCTACTCTATTGCATGTAAAGCATCTACCTTTGAATGATTTGTTTACTTGCATAATTCTGCATTCATGGGATTTGTGTCCATACCTTTTGCAATTGAAGCACTGTCCGGAGAAGGATGAATTAATCTGATTCATTCTCATTCTGCACTGATTAGCTTTGTGACCAAAGTGGTTGCAGCTGTGGCAGTATCCATTGAAGGATGGATATCTTTGAGCATTTGGCTGTCTTACCGGAGGTCTTCTAGGCCTGCTCCTTGGATTTTCTGATCCAAGATTCTTCTGACCGGATCCGGAGCTTTCTCCTTTCTCATATCCCAAACCATACTTGTCATCTGTCCTCTTTTGACTTCCAAGAAGAACTTCAAGTTGAGCAGAACTTATCTTGAATTTCTCTTTATATTCATTTGCTGTTTGAAGGTCTCTTTTGAGAGAGGCAATTTGATCCTCAAGTTTTTCTTCATTATCTTTGGCATCTTCAAGATCAGATTCAAGATGTCTGATAATCCTGTCCATCTGGTGGCATTCTTCTGATTTTTCTTTAAGAGATTGTCTTAGATTGTCTTCAGCCTTTCTTTTTTCTTCAATCTCTTGAGTAAACTTTATAGTTCCTGATTCCATTTCATGTCTTAACATAATGACTTCCTTTGATAACTTTTCACATAACTTGGTTTGCTCAGTCAATTCTTCATTTGTATTGCTTTCTTCACTTTGTCTTGCCAACTGTTGGAGCAGCTCCTTTCTCTTTTTCATAGAGAGACTTAATTTGTCTTTTAATTCTCTCATGAATTCATCAGCCTGTTTGAGTCTTTCCTTTAATTCATTGACTTCAGAATTTGACTGTTCAAGATCCTCAAGAGCAGTCTTGAGTTGCTCCCTTAAACCATATGCATCCATTTGAACTCCCAGATCTTCCTCAAGCTGTTAGGCTCTATTAGGAGGAACTTAGCTCTGATACCAATTGTTGATAACTGAGAGGGGGGGGGTGAATCAGTTATCCTAATTATTTCCCTTATTGGAGTTTCTTATTAATTGATGCAGCATTGAATCAAACACAAAAACATTACCATGAAATAAGAAACACATAACACAGTATTTTTGACGTGGAAACCCTGTTAAGGGAGAAAACCACCGGGTGATTAACCCAAAATTATTCTCTGTTAGAAGAATAGGAAATTACAAAATGGCACTTGCCAATTAGGGCTCACTGCCCGAGCACACTGCTCACAAGAGGCCCACTGCCTACAAGAAGACACACTGTCTACAAAGTGATAAGAATCACAGTCTTGAACTGATTGGAAGCATCTGCATATGCTGGAGTTCAGTTCCGGTTAGGCTCAGTACACTGATCTGCTGCACTTCATCTTTCCTCTGTTCTTTATTCTGCTATCCTTTCACATATCAGATATTTCTTGCTACTTCTGCTCTGTTCTCTACTTCTTCGCATCTATCTTCACACCATCACACCCTTCACAACTAAATCCATCCTCTATATATATCCGCACAAGTAATTTCATCACCTTTCTAGTCGGCATCCGGAACAGTCTAGTTTCTTACAAACTCTTGTTCTGTCGGCTGAATCCTTCCTCACCAAGCAATGCGGATCAAGCATATACTTGTAGATATCATTAATCATGTCGGACAAACATGATTCATGCCTTCACAACCTCTATCATCAATAGTAACACATCCGGAAAGTAGTCTGATACTCTGTCAGTCAATTCTTCCTCTGTTTTCACTGTCTCTCAGGAATCCGGTACTCAACTATTCATATCTTTTTCTTTGTCCATCACCGGAGGCTAAATCCTTGGAATATACCACTCAAGGTAGTCCTCTTGACTTCCCCAAATCCGCACTGCACCAAGACACTTCCTCTGAGAGATCCGGATCAATCTGTCAGACCTTGCCACATGCTCTGTTCTTGTTCACCGGACCACAACATTCTTTATTCTGACTTCCGGTAGAGACACATCATGACTTGCGGATATGTGGGATGACCTTTGTTGCCATCAATGACAACAACCATGAATCCGTATAGTGTCTCTTGCCAACAAGAATGAATATGATAATAGGGATGATGCCCCCTCAAGAGGGTAGGCAGGTTCAAAGAACACGGGTGTGCTCTCGAAGGAATGAAGATGGGCTAGACTAGAAAGAAGAGAGTAGAATTTAAAAGACTACGTGGATTGGGAGGATAGAAGGGATTGGGGTTAGAATGATGATAGTGGTATTTGAAATACCACATGGATTCAAAGGATAGAATGGGGATCTGATCCAAGGGATTGGATGAAAGGGGATGATGGGGGATAAAAGGATGAGATGAAAGGATTGGGGGAGGAAAATAGATGGATGCAAGCTGATTCATAACTCCATGGATTTATGTGCTATGTTGTATTGATAATGAGAGCCATCTAATTTGATATGGCATGAGATGTTATGCACCAAGGTATAAGGAACTAGGGTGACAATGTGTCCCAAGGGGAAAATCTAACTGATAAGATCACAAGCAACCCTATGCCATAATAGCACCATTATATGGAAGACCATGATACCGCTATGGTAGGTAGGTTACAGGGACTACTGATGATGGAAGATAAAAGATAATGCACACGTACAAGCATGCATGCATGCACAAAAAGGATTCAAAGACAAACATGATGTTGCCCCTGGTCAAGATGAAAATCCAAAGATGGGTGGATTAATGATGTTGGATTGTGTTGTTGACAATAAGAACACCACGAGGATTGGGAATGATATATCCTGATGATGATGATGGATGTTTTGGGATCAAAGGCTTGCAGCAAGGCTGGGAACAAGACCATGGATATGATTGGATGATTTTGCATAGATGCTTAGCTTGAGATGTGCATTGATTAGGATGTTCTTGCGGTTTTGGATGTTAGGGGATTTAGATATGAGGGAGATTTGGATTGTTGGGATAAATGCATTGGTTTGCATGGATGTAGCCTTTAGCTAGAGACCAATGACAAGGGAAAGATGAGTCTATTGACAAGGGATTCAGGTATGATGTGGATAGGGGGATAAAAAGATAATGGATATTCGATAGGGAGTAAAAGGAAAGGATGAAGGGATGAAGGGATAATGGATAGTGGATAGTCGGTAATGGATGAGGGGAGGAAGGGATGGGGTGATAAAGGGGGTGATGGAGTGCTTAGACCATATTTATGGTATCAAAACCATGGCTATGGGGAGGATAGTGGGATGAAGACTGGGATAGTGAATGGAAGGAAAAGATGGGTGACTAGCTAGGTGACATATTGGTGGTGTGAATTGTTCAACCTAACAAAGTCACAAGAGGAATCAAGGGATAAGAGATTGTAGGATGATAGGGGTGTGGAGAGGATATAGGATAGGATGGGGGAATAGGATATAAGGATGGAGGATGTAGGATAGATAGATGGAAGGGGGGATGAAAATGTGATCTTTAATGACTTCGTCGCATGGGAAGAAGATGGCCCACTCCAGATGTGTGTAGCTTATGAACAAATGTGGGATAGGTGGGTGGGAGGAATACTTGGACGATATGTGTGGAAAGGATGTATGTCAACAGGTGTCCAAAGCATGTGTGGGATATTTTTCCCCTGTCCTTATCAGGATCACTAGCGAGGAAAGAGGATGGTCGGATGATGGGATTATGGAGAGGATATAGGATAGGATGATATGATAAGTGATAGGATAGATAGGAAGATAGTAGATAGGATGGATGGGAGACGATAGGATAAGAATGGATAGATGATGGATGGGAGTGATAGGCGAGGTGAGATTTGCCCCCAATTGTAGGGTGCAAATGAATGGGGGGTGGATTATGCATGACACCCACAAGGGGTTTTCATCGTGGCACTTGCCCAAGGCACCACAAGAATTGGTTTTCACCATTAGACGATTTTTTTTCTCTTTACTTTTTTAATTTTTTGATCTTTTTTTTTTAAGAATTTTTTTTATTTTTTGGATTTTTTATTTTTTATTTTTCTATTTTGTTTGATTTATTTTTTATTTTTTTTTATTTTTTATATTTGGATGGGATGGATGGAGACTCAAGCATCTATTTCCATAGCAAGGTGGAAGTGTCCCATGTGGGATGGATGTTGCACGTGATCCATGTCAAATGTAATGACACACATGTATGTTGGTAGATGGGAGAAGATGGAATGGAGTGTATGGCGAGAGTGGATTATGATGTGGATTATGGATGGAGGGATTTTTCAAAAGCATGGACCATAGGGATGTGATGGGGGAAATATGTCAGATAGGGGATATAGGATGGAGGGATGAAGTATGTGGGAATATCGTGAGGGGAATCAAGACCAATGACTACACACACCATAATGGATTTTGAAGCTTTTGATTTGGAGGGGAAATGGGGAATAAGGGCAATTTGGGATTCATGGTTGATCAGGATGGGGGGATGTTGGGATCGCCGATTTGGAATTTAGGGACCCAAACGGACTTAGGATTTTGAGGATTTTTTTTATGGGGGCTAGATTTTTGGGATTGGGGAATAGAGTGGGATGTGGATGCTCTTCTTGGATTTATCACTTTTTGCTTGGGGACCCACACCATTTAAAGTTTTTCTTTTGGGGGTGTGGGTCTTTGTGGCCTTTTAGATGGATCTTGCTTGGATTTTGTGTATCGATGCCCTATGGCATGATAGTCTTTAAAATTTTGTGGATTTTTTGCTTAATATGGGGAGGCATCCAAATGAGTATTTTTGAATCCCATGGAGTTGGAGGTAGCTTCATGTTTGGATGATGTGTGTGTGTTCATTGATCTTGATTAGGAACATTGGGGGATTTACAGGTACGGGATTTATGAATGGAAGGATTAGGGGATTTAGGGATGGGGATATATTAGGAGTTGGGATTAGTGGAGGAAGCATGGATTTAGGGATGGGAGAATGTTTGGATTTATGGATAGGATAAGATGGTGGATATATGGTCACATTCTTTTTGGATTGATGGATGAAATAATATGGAGGAGGAGGGATGGTGGCATATGATTTGGGTATGTGATGAGGTGCATTGGGTTTGGGATTAGAATAACAAATTTTGGAAGGTGTAAAGGTGGTACCAACATGTTTGGATTGTTTACCTTGGGATGTGTAGTCAAGGACATGTGAGTGCAGATGGAGTTTGACATGGATGGGCTCCAGTATGCCTTGTTTGTGAAGGCCTAAGCCTTTACCTTTATAGTTCATGTTTTGGAGCATGTGATGTGCAATGGGATGTTTGTTGTTTTGGAAACAAGACACAAGTCCATTAGTAGATGGAGGGGTGGGTGGTGGAGAAAACTTGTTCCTCTCCTACAAGAGGACCACCACGAATGAAGGTAGTGGGACCAAGAGGATAGGATGATGGATTTGGGATGGTGTCGATAGGAGATGGAGAAGGGTCAATGGGAGATGGTAAAGGATCAATAAGAGATGATGGGGGTCAATAGGAGATGATGTGGGATTGGGAGAGGGAGGACATGGGATGCTTGGATCGTGATTAGCAAGGGGGTGGATGTTTCAACATGCATTGGACTAGGCTCTTGACATAGCTGGGTTTGTGTGGATGGTGTGATGGGGGAGGAGCATGTAGTTTCAATTATCATTTGTGTAGACACCTAAAATTGTCCATGTCTTACAACATCACCTTGTCGATACATTACTAGAGACATCATATGACATTTTTTCCTAATCCCACTCCTAATCCCATTTATCCCACTAGACAATTAATTAAATAAATCCTATTTATTTAATTAATTTCCCTTCTCCCATTTTCTAGCTAATTCAAATAAAATATTTGAATTTGTCCTCACCTTTCACCTCATCCCAACACATGTCCCATACTACATTTTTCATTTAATACATTCACATGTCCAACTAATTTAAATAATCCTATTATTTAAATTAGCCCAGCCCTATTCCTATCTGCACACTTGTCACATGACTACAACTCCTTGTGGAGTGGGAAACCATATTTAATCTCAACCGTCCACATCATTCAAATCAACTTTCAGTCATAGCCCTTCATTCAAATCACTCATTTCTTATAAATCAACCTTAACCCAAGCCATTTGGGGGATCTATCTTCAAGTAGCCTCATGTTGTTGAAATAATTCTTGATCTCCATTCTTATCATCTTCATGCTATTGTTATGATGCTGGAATAGTGAGCAATCAACATTCATCCTTTGATATTTTGCATTCCTATGCAAGATTGAGTAGAGCAATGGAGGAGAGCCAAGCTTAGCATAGATATTTGGTTCTGGTTTGCTTTGTCATTTAGATTTCTATGTTATCTTGTACTCCATTATGCTGTTAGGGTTTAATGATTTTTGTTTGTGATTCATAGCTTTGATTTTCCCCTAATACAATTTGAATAGGCTCCTTGGCTGGGGTAGATGGAGAAGTGGGTGATATTTTGGATTACTTTTGATAGAATGGAGGAGGATTTGCTTTTTATGGGTGCAAGGTGTGTGATGGAGTCATTAACGACACATGTGGATATATTTGGATGAGTGGGATGGGGTGACCCCACAAGTTTGTTTGGGCATTTCTACTCTACACCTTTAGTGAGAAGTCCTTGGAGAAAGGATGGTTTGGATTTAGTAGGAGAACAGGATGGTGTATTGGATGATGCAGTATATGGAGAGGTTGATATATAAGGAGACAATGGATTTGGATAAGTGGGATAAGGTGATAAAGGATATGGATAAGTGGGATAAGGATGTGGTTGAGAAGGAGATGGAGGATGTGGATAAGATGTGGAGGTGATAAAGACCTCATACAAGGATGAATGTTACAATATGGATGAAGGATAGAATGGATTTCCCTTGTCGAGGGTAACATAACGATGACCATAGGGTATGCAATTAGGCACAGGGGTGTAGCTTGTGCTAGCCAATGCATGGTCATAAGGTTCTTGCATGCTTATGGATGGGCGAGGGTATTTAATGGCAAGCTTGATTGCGAGGATTTCATTTTTAGCCTATCGACAAGATTATCATCATCCTCGAAAGTATATGAAGTCATGTGATTGGTTTGGATTTGGCATGATGTGATGTAGGATAACTTGATGAAATTGATTTGGATTTTGGATGAGAGGGGAGCTTGGATTGATTTGGATTAATTAGGATTGATTTTGGATTGATCAAGGTCAGTGATATATGACACTTGATACTATGATGGTTTTGATTCAATTTGATTAATCAAGGCCAACAATGTATGACACTTGACTAGATTTGTTGTTTGGGGTTGATTTGGATTAGGTCAAAAGGTTGTTGGTGTGAACAAGGCTGTTTCCTATCTGGTTTACCCCTCTGTAGTGTGAACAAGGCACATTACCTAACTAGTTCCTAGTTAGGACCTATTCACACATATTCACATGGTTAAGTTGACTTAGGTAGTTGTCACATTTAATATTTGTGGAACTAGTTGTCTCATGTCATAGCATTAAGACACATGTTATCTTACAAGTTTGTCTTACATGCATTTATTAATTAGTGGTGTCTAGGTGCATTTAATATTTGTATCATCTAGTTTGTTTTTCCACTATGTCAGCCTTGTGCCTCACCTCTCAACCTTGCCTATATAAGGGAGGTCTCTCATTGTACATTTCATGTTGTATCAAGTCAAGCTTTGCATCTTGTATATTGTATGCATCATTTTCTTGGCAATATAAAGTGTTGTTATTGCTTCTCTCAAGTGTTGTGGAAGATTGTTATGATTGCAGGTGATCTTCGGTCTCCTTGAATCCATTATCAACTCTTACATGGTATCAGACTGCCATATTTGTGATCTCCTTCCCTCGTTTTGGATATTTTTTGCCTAGATCTAATTTTTGGTGCATCTTGGTGCAAAACAAACTACACCATTGTGTCCAGAAGGTGTCAAAACCTAAGGAACAACTATCCAAATGCCAAATTTCATCGACAAAAAAATTGCAATATTTTTTTAGGGCTAGAAGTTTTCGCATGCGAAAATTCTGTATGGCCGTATGGATATGTATGGTCGTATGGCCCTGCATGTGCCTGCGTCATCATCTAACGCACCATCATCTATTTGTTAAAAAAAGGCTTATTCAATGGATATATTTTTTATTTGTTGGATAAAATTATTGCTCTGTGGTTTTTTGAGTTTCCTGTGTTAGCAGGATACATAGTACCCTACTTACACTATAGTCGCAGGTACCACCGCCCCATCGAGGTGCCATTTGATGTGGGGCCTCCATCGACACTTTGCATTTACCATTGGCCTTGACGACATTCAATACCCCAGCGGTAATTTTTCTACCTACTGGCAAATAGCTCCACACTACTATGAAACTACTCCTTCACGCCTTCAAACCACCCCTACTCATTAGAAGTGGTTTTGCACCCTCGGACTGGCGGTTCTGAGGCAACTGACGATGGTTTTGGCTTGCAGGGGTATATTCTGGCATGCAGGTGAATATTATGTCTATGCCCTTGCTGATGTCAGCATCATGTCATCATGATGTTAGCAAGGCTCTTGCAATTTAGCTCCCCCATGCAATTTGCATTCTGATTTTGGTAGTCAAACTTTGAAGTGCTCTATCTTGCTCAATTTTGCTCTGATTTTTGAACAATATTTTAAATTTGGGCTAGAATTTCATAGGCTTCACATTGGTACAATTAGATTTTGACTTTGGTGCTTGGTTTGTCTAGAAATTATAGATCATCATCATTGTTGTTGAGCAATTCCCGTTTTTGGAACTTTCAGGCCTTCGTTTGGGCTTGTATGGTAACATGTTTTGGTGAAATTTCTTTTGAAAGTGCATGATTTTTTGAATACTTCTCAAATTTGTGATCCATTTGATCTCATTTTATACCTAAATTATACTTTCAGTATAAGGCCTAGTTTGGCATTTGCATGCACTAAGATCAAAAGACCACTTGCTATTTTGGCTTGTGGCATTTGTAATTGCACTAAGTATAAAGTGCCATCATCATATTTTGATGGGGGTCACTAATTTTATGGGGGGTAATCTTGTGCTTTTGTTGGATTGAGTCTCTTGATTGGTCTATTGTGTGACTAAATGTGAGGAGTTCATCATGGATATTAAAATGTATCTTGTTGTAATAAGATTGGATAGAGGAAACTATAATTCTTTGCGAGATGTAATTTTGACACATTTCAAGTGGATTCATATTTTTCTGTATCTCTATGGACTAGTTTCTTAACCTACATCTTATTGGAGGAAATTGGTGTGGGATTTTAAGATTGAACATATCCTAGGAGTGATTGGTTACAGTGTTGATAATGACACCCAGATGACCACTGCTAATATTGAGTGCCCTCATGACCTTTGGATCAAAATTTGGGAGATGCATAGAGATCCAATTGATCCTCCATTCCTAGTAGATCCTGCCTTTGATTATTTTCTTCCACTTGATGTTTTTTGACCATATGATAAAAAACAGTTGCAATTATTAATGAATGGGAAGAGCTTGAATGTCAAGATGACATAAAGACTTCTACAGATGCCCCCTCTCCTCCTACAAAGACTTCTATTGATACTCTGTCTTCTATGACTCCTATTCCAGATTTAGAGGGTTCATCTTCTTTATCTATGAGTCAACATCTTGAGGCTAAAGACTCTTGTATTCTGGTTTTGGCAGATTCATCTGATGTTCACACTCATTCATCTTGTGTGGACACTATTGAGGAGACGTTTGGTCATTTAAATCTTGATATTGAGGTTCTTGAGACTTGTGCTACACTTCCATCTCCTCCACCTCCTGCTTCTTTAGAGTTCAATGATTTAGTTCAGCAAGATGTTTATTGTCTTTCAGATACAGTTTTGTGGGATGAGTATTTGACAGGTATTTCATACTTGTTTTGTGAGTCCCATATTTTATATTTGGAGAACACATTTGAGGGGTTATCTCTCCTCTTTAATGATAGTCATAGCACAATTGTTGTCACCTCATATTTGTCTTTGGAGCTTGATGATTTTTAGTTTCCACTTGGTTCTAATTTGCCACCTTCATCAGTTAGGCCTGGGAGTCCTAATTTGATTGTGGCATATTTTGGCATCAACATGGAGACATATGAGTAGCTTTCAGAAACATCATATTTAATGAGACTTCTTCCCTCATCTCTTGATTTGGAGATGGAGTTTCTTCTAAATCTACCAGTGGATTTATTTCTTCCCAAGGGGAGAAATGTTGTTTGCGCACATTGGATAGTGATTTGTCTTTGTGCATGCACCATTGGAACATGAGCTACTTCATTATGGGGGGATATCTAGCCGCATTCTCACCCTCTTATGGAGGATATTGATTGAATATTTGTGATTGCTGGTGTACTTGGGGTATTGAGTCCTTCCATCACTTCATCACTTGTACATGTTTATTTTCTCTCTTTTGGAGAGGGTTTTTTTCCTATAGGTTTTTCTCCTTTACTCTGTTTGTGAGAGATTATGTGTACATGGGTACCTAACATGGCCTTGTAGCCAAGACCCATCTTTGCATCTTTGCCTTTGTCTACTTCTCCCTAAGTTGCACTTAAGGGGGAGTGTTGGTGTGAACGAGGATGTTTCCTATCTGGTTTGGCCCTTTATAGTGTGAACAATACACATTACCTAACTAGTTCCTAGTTAGGACCTATTCACACATATTCACATGGTTAAGTTGACTTAGGTAGTTGTCACATTTAATATTTGTGGCACTAGTTGTCTCATGTCATAGCATTAAGACACTTGTCATCTTACAAGTTTGTTTTACATGCATTTATCAATTAGTGGTGTCTAGGTGCATTTAATATTTGTGTCATCTAGTTTGTTTTTCCAATATGTTGGCCTTGTGCCTCACCTCTCAACCTTGCCTATATAAGGGAGGTCTCTCATTGTACATTTCATGTTATATCAAGTCAATCTTTGCATCTTGTATATTGTATGCATCATTTTCTTGGCAATATAAAGCATTGTTATTGCTTCTCTCTCTTATTGCGGAAGGTTGTTATGATTGCAAGTGATCCTGGGTCTCCTTGAGTCTATTATTGACTCTTACAAAGGCCCCTTGATGGTTGGATTGGTTCAAGTTTGATCAGGACAAGGCCCCTTAGGATGTTGATTTGGATGATAATTTAGAGGAAAATGATTAGAGATTGGATAAAATTGGATGGGACATGATTAGGATTTGAACATGGTTGAAGGGGGTTAACTCCTTAACCAACTTTTGATTTTCAAAGGGGGATTTTTGGATTAAGGACTGGAATTGGAATATGATTAGGGATGGATAGGGGAATAATGGATGGTTGTTTTTAGATGAAGAATAATTATATTATGTGATGATTAGGAACAAATGGATGGGTAGATATAAAGATTATGATTAGGGATGGAGTGATTATGACAAGTGGTTTATGATATGGATTATGATAAAATTGGATTAAGATAATGGATGCAATGATTAAGGTTTGGGAGACAATGGATTATGATGTGGATGGGTGAAAGAACTAAGCTCACTAACGGGATTAGGATTAGGGGGGATTTTGGATGAGATGATTAGGGATGATGGATAATTGGATTAAGATTAGGATAGGATGAGATGATTGGATTATGATAAGTGGATGAAGTGATTTGGGATTATGGAAAATGGATTATGAATATGGGGCGATCAAGAATTGGAATAGGAAATGGTTGAGATGATTAGGATAATGGAGAGTGGATTAGGCTATGGATTAGGAAGATAATGGATATATTTAAGCTCAAAGAAGTGATTATAGTAAGCTCAAATGATGGGATTGATTATGTTTAGTGTGAAAAAATGTTTAGGGTTTGGTTTTAATGGTTTGTGTTGATCCTCCTTTCACCACTAAACATTCAAGGACATTCAACCGAGTAGAGAACACTACTACAGATCTCCTAACACTTGGAACATAGGGGAAGATTGGAATTGTACGAATTTGTTGTTCAATTAAGCCCAATATGCTCAAAACCCTAATTTCGTGAAATCATAAATAAACAGACAAATTACAGAAAATGATCGCACACAGAATATCAAATGACAACCAAATGCATACCAGATTTTAAAGTTTGGTGTACAGAAAATTTAGGGAGTAATGAGAGGGCGCCCTAGTCCAGTGCCATGGTTTTCTTCAGGATCTGGGAATCTTGTCTGTAACCTGTTCCTGCTATTCCAGAGATTTTACAGTTGCGGGATCTAGAGGACTAATGAGTGGGCACCTGAGTCCAGGTCCCTATTTTCTTCTTTGATCTGTAATTCTGATAGTCTACACTGCTCTCTTGCAACTCCACTTCTTTCAATTTCACAACCTGTAACCTGCAATCACAAAAAAGTGGGTTGGGGGTTGTGGTGTTTAGAGGCTTGTCTTAATCAAGCCCTGGAGAGACATTCAAGTCTTTCGAACACCGTTGTCAGATAAAGAGTGTGTATCCCTGTGGGATAGAAGCAAAATCCAAATGATAAATGATAGAAAACATAATTAATATCACCTTGTAGTTTAGCTCTCATGGAAGGAAGATGCTCTTCATGCAATGAGGAGATGGATGCCAAATCTGCAAATACAAACACAATAACAACACAAAATTCTACTATGTAACAAAATGAATGCCTTGAATCGCCTTAACATAAGCTTATCATTCAAAGTCTCTATCTAGTGTCCATCTAGTTTACAAATGAATCACTAATCATGCTTATATATGCAACTACAAACATTCCCGCTAAGAATTTTGTAATTCAAACTTACCGTGTTGGCATAGAACCTAAATAATGGTCATAAACTAACACTTTGAAATAGGTCCTGACCTAAAATAAGGCAGGACTAGGGCGCAGGCGCCCAAGTCCTCCCCCCTATTTCAGGTAGGAATCATGTTAAATGCATCCCCTAAGTCCCATTTGCCATGAAACCTCAGGGTTTTCTCATCGAGAGTCATCAAAATCATGCAAGATGCTCTAAATGCATTCTAAAGGACCCAAGAGCTAAACCTTAAGAGGAAAAAGCCCCCAAGGTTACTTTTTCTGACATAACATTTAGCCCCCAATTTAATGTATGTATAAATGCAAGGCCAATACATGCATTAAAGTACAATCAACAAACATAGCAAACGCACCAAGCACGAAGAAGACACGCCAATCACAAAGAAGATAGTAACAGTCACGCAAAAGACGGAGAAGACAACATTGAAGACACGCAAAACACATTGAATACAATGAATGCAGTGAATATAGGGATGATTTTCTTTTCCTTTTTCTCATATATATGAAATGCAGATGCAAGTACAAGGAAAGTAAACACACCACCCATAATGCAGGAGGGACTCATCGCCACTGGTCCTTAAACTGCATATGGGGCAACACACACGCCAAGCAAATCTCAGAGCTAGGAGGGACTCGTCGCCACTAGTCTTTAAGACTGCAGTTGAGAACAAACACGCCATACAAAACAAGCACACCATACAAATCCCAAAGCATATGAGGGACTCATCATCAACAGTCTTTAAGATTATGCTTGGGAACAAACACAGCATACACACACACATAGAAGACACAGAGAAAACACGATAGATAAGCAATGGAGTTTACCTATTTCTAGGTTCATCACCATCTCAGGCACATTACAGGCACACATCGACGATTGTGCTTTGGCACAACAATCACTGAAGACACGCTTAAGGGTTAAGTTAGTCATAGAATAGCGCCCCGCCTCCGCAAAGGACTTTTTGAAAATGACAAGATGTGTACTCTCCTCAAGAAATACACCATACCTGCCTCTGTAAAGGGCTTAAGATAAAAAGGATATGCACGATATCCCACCTCCACATAGGGATTAAATGATTGCAATAGATTTCAAACAAATCTCAGAGTGCAGGAGGAACTCATCGCCACTAGTCTTTAAGACTACACCTGAGAACAAACACATTTTACTAACATCTAGAACAGACAGCTTACCTTATATATGCCCCCACCTTAAGGTGATTGATATCATGTATCGATATCAAGCACATTAAGGTAGGTAGAAAACACACAAGGGAACATGAGCTCTCGCAAAGCCCATGCCCCCTAGAGGTGACATGTACTTTATGATCGCCAAATGTTCCCGTAAACACATTTCTGCAAGAAATGTATTAGTGTCCATATAATCATGATAAACAACAATGCATATGATCAGTCACACAAAGATCCAAGGTTATACCATCTGGAGACCGAGTATAACCATGGGGCTATACCACAGAAATCTCAAAACTAGGTGTAACCAAGGCGAGATTCAAAGATAAACAAAGTGCACAGAGCAACAATATTGTTATGGTTTGTAAGTGTGTTAAGACAACATCAAGATCACATGGAGTGATTCTACTAGCCAAGCGTTGGATAATATATATCAACCCCATTGTCATTTATGGACTTGGTCCATTTTTTTATTTCTCACTGAAGGGACATTAGGTCCGTATCAGTATAATATGTTTTTCACCATCTGCTCGCTAGATAGAAACACTAGAGGAAGGTAAACAATAAATTGAGAGAGGAGAAACAAGTGCCATAGGGACATTCATGTAGGAGGGTGCCCCCAAGTCACCAACCACAACGCTATGTCCACAAGACACAACACTCAATAGTGAAAATAGAGGAGAAGCAATATAGAAGAATGATAATACACATAGAAGAAGGGTCACAACAGAGGCGGTCTCCTGGTATCCTGGACCTTGCAAGAGAATAAAGGGTCATCCCAGGAAGCCTAAACAACACATAACACATCACAGGGGAAACACAACATGAAGGTAAAGGGTTAGAAATACTTACCTATAGAGACAACCAAACTAAGGGTTGTCATCGAGAAAATCATCATCTTCCCACTTCTGAATGTTAGAGGAAAGTGGGACATAAGGTACCATAGCCCAACGCTTATTCTTGTCTTCAATTTGTCCATTCTTAAGATCTTCTTTGTTTGATTCAATATTAGGTGAGATGTTTTCTTGTTGAGTTGCAATTCATTGGGCATAATCTTATCGTCTCCTCCTCCTTTCTCTTGCTTGTCTATTTATTTTGTCTTACCACTTATCTCTTGTAAGATAGTGTTGTGCTCTTCCATAGGTTTTTGTGTTTTAGAGGAGGAAGCACCATGATCAAATCTAATTTGTCTAGGTGGAATGTTTTGCTATCAACGACTACCTCTTGATCCTTGTAAGGATGACGGGGGAGGAACCTCAGCATAGGGTCCATTTCCTTTCAGTCTAGGATTCTCTTCAAATGCAGGTTGTTCATCTCTTGTTGTTTCTCGAATACAAGGACCGACCACTTGATGTAATAATTTTGATTTGTAGTTTCTATAGCTCAAGAAGTTGAAATCTGTCCGTGGCTCCAGGTCCACTTCAGATCTTTCCCAAAAGTAATCAAGTGTAAAGTGTTGTCTTGTAACCAAAGGTTTATATGTATTGCAAGGGATAGTATGCACTTGTCCATTCAAAGGAAATTTTACACGGTTATAAATTGTTGAAGGGACAACTTTCATAGCCTTTAACCATGGATGTCCTAATTTTATGAGAAAAAGGTCAAAAATGGGGACAACATCAAATAATTGTTCTACATATTTCTCAAATACAGTAACCAATAAAGATATCTTCCTAGAAGTGTTTATAAAGGTTCCCTTATGTGTCTTAATCATCATGTTTGAAGGGTCATAAGAGTCTTGCATCAATCCATGTGAATAGAGGAACTCTTCCGTTGACACATTAGTCATGCAATTAGGATCAATAAGGGTTCCATCCACAAGATTTCTCATTATCTTCACAGTGATATAAAGAGGTCCTTCAGTGTCTCCAGTTATTCTATCATGAGGTGTAAACACAATTTCAGGTTCGGGGACCTTTCTTTTCATGTAAGGCCTAGGAGGGAACCTATTGTTATTGTTACGATTAGAAGCCATGTGTATATTTTTTAAAATCAATGTAAGATCAGTTTTTTTAAATATTTTCAAAATTTATGCAAAAGACAAGTGCCAAAATATGTGTAAATATGACCTAAAATGCTTATTTTTCAACTTTTTTCAATGCAAATAAGTGAAAGAAAAGGTGTTGTAAGGAAATTGATCAAGGGAAGAAAGTAATATATCTTATATCAATCCAATAAATCAATAATATCCTTCACAACACACTTTTGATGCAAACCTAGAGTGATGACAAGTCAAAACCTAGTGAAAATACACTAAAATATGCAATTTTTTCACAAATTTTCAATCCAAAGACCCATTAAAAGGGGTGTTGTAAAGAATTTTAGGAGGTGTGGAAGATAATAACAGTAATATCAGTCATCTAAAACCATAAAATCCATCACAACATGCTTGGAGTGCAAATCTAGGTCAAACCCTAGTGAAAATATAGCCAAAATATGCAAATTTTCACCAAATTTCAATGCAAAGACCCAATAAAAAGGGTGTTGTAAAGAATTTGAGGAGGGTAAGTAGATAATAATCTTGATAACAGCCAATTAGTGCATAAAAATACTTTTCCACACACCTATGATGCAAATCTAAAGAGACGATAAGGCCAAAATCTAATGAAAAAGCAAGGTTTTTAAACCCTAGGCATGAAAGTGTGCAAGCAAATCACTAAGATGGAATACTACAATTATAAGTAATTAATAATGAGTGTTTTAAAATGGTACTAAAATCTAAAACAAGATTTTGACTACAAACCCTAGCTAATGCAAAATTAGGTTATATGAAAAAACGCACAATTTCAAGCAATTTTTAACAATTTGATCATGAAAATAAAATCTAAATGAATGATGAATGAAAAAATTATGTATTTTAAATTAGATCTGATGATAATGACAAAAATTTATTGAAATTAAATTCAAACTAATTCAAATTATTTGAAAATGCAAGCTAAAAATGCCAAATTTTTCAAAATGCCAAATTTTTTTTGTAATTTTTCAAATGCAATAAGATGAACAATGAAGTGAATAAATGAAATGAATGTAAATCTGAAACACAACACTCAGAAAGGTGCAAAAAGTCCAAAAACATAGCTTCACCAAAATGTTTAGTGTCAAAAAATGTTTAGGGTTTGGTTTTAATGGTTTGTGTTGATCCTCTTTTCACCACTAAACATTCAAGGACATTCAACCAAGTAGAGAACTCTACTATAGATCTCCTGTCACTTGGAACATAGGGGCAAATTGGAATTGTATGAATTTTTTGTTCAATTAAGCCCAATTATGCTCAAAACCCTAATTTCGTGAAATCGTAAACAAATGGACAAATTATGAAAAATAATCACACACAAAGATATCAAATGACAACCAAATGCATACCAGATTTTGAAGTTTAGTGTGCAGAAAAATTAGGGACTAATGAGTGGGCGCCCTAGTCCAGTGCCATAGTTTTCTTCAGGACCTGGGAATCTTGTCTATAACTTATTCCTATTATTCCAGAGATTTTATAGTTGTGGGATCTAGAGGACTAATGAGTGGGTGCCCGAGTCTAGGTCCCTATTTTCTTCTTTGGTTTGTAATTCTGATAGTCTGCACTGCTCTCTTGTAACTCCCCTTTAATGACATAAAAGTGGGTTGGGGGTTGTGGTGTTTAGAGGCTTACCTCAGTCAAGCCCTAGAGACACATTCAAGTCTTCCAAACACTGTTGTCAGATAAAGAGTGCGTATCCCTGAGGGATAGAGGCAAAATCCAAATGATAAATGATAGAAAACACAATTGATATCACCTTGTAGTGTAGATCTCATGGAAGGAAGATGCTCTTCATGCCATGAGGAGATGGATGCCAAATCTGCAAATACAAACACAATAACAACACAAAATTCTACTATGCAACACAATGAATGACTTGAATCACTTTAACATAAGCTTGTCAATCAAAATGTCTATCTATTGTCCATCTAGTTTACAAATGAATCACTAATCATGCTTATATATGCAACTACAAACATTCCCGCTAAGAATTTTATAATTGAAACTTACCATGTCATCATAGGACCTAAATAATGGTCATAAACTGACAATTTGAAATAGGTCCTGACCTAAAATAGGGCAGGGCTAGGGCACAGGCACCAAAGCCCTCCCCCCTATTTTAGGCAAGAATAATGTTAAGTGTGTCCCCTAAGTCCCATTTGCCATGAAAACTCAATGTTTTCTCATCGGGAGTCTCCAAAATCATGCAAGATGCTCTAAATGCATTCTAAAGGACCTGGGAGCTAAAACTTAAGAGGATAAAGCCCCCAAGGTTTTTTTTTTGACATAACAGATTAAGCTCAAATGATGGGATTAGATTAGGGTAATGATGATGATGAGGAAGTGATTAAGTGGATAGGATGGATTAGGATTAGGACCTTGATTGGATTAGACAATTTGATTGGGATTAGGGTCCTAATTGATTGGATTAGGGATGGATTATGATGGTTTAAGAAGATAATAAGGATGATTAGGATAATTGGATGAGTGATTAGGAGGAATTGGATTAATGATAAGGTGGATTAGAAAGAAATTGGATTAGGATAATGTGTATTAAGAGGAAACTAAATTTGGATGACTTGGATTAGGAAGATGGATGATTTAGATGAGGATTAAAATGGGTGATTAGGAGGTGATTAAAGATGATGGCTAGATTCTTGACCTTAGGAAACTTTGCAAATAAAATACACACACATACATACACAATTCTTGAAAAGGATTTAGATTTTGGATAAAGGGGATATACGGGCTTCGACGATGAAGACACACCAAACACACCAACATTGTAGATTATTCAAGTGGGATTGAATCCTAGTGTGAACCCATACTCAATACCTCTCGAGAGAAAATAGCAAGGGATTGAGTGGCTAGTAGCTCACCCTTTCCATTTCCTTAGAGGCCTTGACACTGTGCCCAAATAAACCTTCTATCTCAACTCAAGGAGGTATATGGTGAGTATCTTCAAGGTTGATGTTGACCCTTACACAACACTAAAAGATTGGCTGAAGGTCTTAAACTAAGATGTACTATGAGGCCCACCCTTGTCCAACTGGATTAGTTACACTTTTATACCATGTTGTTTTGCTTCTCCAAGTTAAGGGTTCGACTTATGGGAGTGTGACCCTATCTTTGAGGCTATGTAGTGTTGTGTGGACCTTTTGTATAAGGCGGTTGTGTTAGTTAGGTAGGCGTGTGTGATGCACACCCTGGCTGGAGTTGTTTGGATTATCACCTATTGTGTTTAAACTGGAACCTTTAGTGTTGTAATGTGAGGCTACCATGCATTGTACTTCTTTTTTATTTATGAGACTTATTATTCAGAGTATCTTTGTCATGCAAACATTTTAGGGGTTGTTGACCCCGTAGATTCGGACATTCATGGACTTAACTTATACCTTGATTCAAATTATGGATTTTTGATGTGATGATTGTTACTAAATTATGTTCACATCTAATTTAGTTAGACTAAATTGTAGTTGTCACAGAAGGAGTAAAAGAAAACTTTTAAGAGTGATGATCAATCAATGAATGTATGATGTCTTGGCAAGAGACAAAGAAAGATCATTTGTTAGGATAATATGACAGTCCAATCAGAATTGTCAAACCATCCTGACAAGTGAAGTTTTGATGACAAGATATCAGACAGTTAATGAATGACAAAGAGAATCTAACTGGTTTTATCTTTTAGTTATGAGGTCGTTGAATTATTCAAGTAATCACAACTCAGTGTGAATGAAAGGTATTTATAAAACTGTCATTTCATATCATGTTTTAAACATATCTTTCATATCAAATTCAGTTATTCTATCATATGCACTTGATTCAAAACACTAAACAATACATATATCATTTGCATAAGGTAAAGTAACTAATCATATTTAAAGAAATGTTTAAATGTGTCCCCCACAAGCCATGGGAGTGACTAAACTGAGCAATGTAGACATGTGCAAGCTATACATCTGAGGATAAAAGGAAAGAGAAAGAACATATGAGAATAATAAATATCCATCATTGCCTTTTGGAAGGTTGATATCCTTAGTTAGCAGTTGATCTTCATGTCCTTATCTTCAGCTCCTGATCATGACAGTGTACTATTGTGTGGTTACACAACACGCCCCATTTTGCCTTAGCAAAACAAGGATGCAACTTTTTCTGCATTTGCTTGCTTGTTTACTTGCTTTGGGTGGTTTGGTAAAATCAGTCATGTGTTTCACCTAAGGTATATGCATCAGAAGAAGAGGTAAGTTGCCAAATTTAGTGTTTGCTATCATAAACCTCATGGTTGGAAAGAGTACGAGATTTCAAGCAAGTTTGCCTTTTGGATCACCCCAATATTGTCTATAGAAAGTTATATTGAGTCAAAGTTTGGTCAACCTTGATATTTCCCTTAGGGGGTCATATTTCTAAACATCAGTCATATTTGCTAACATCACCCAGACTTAAAAAATCACTTGATAATCGTTAGATACTCGATACGCAAACGTCAATATTAAGTAGGAGTAGGTATCTACCCATCAAAGAACGTCATGTGTTCACAGAGGGGTCATATTTCTTAATATCAGTCATCTTACAAAATATCACCCCTGTGCAAATATCACCCCACGCTAGTATGACTATGATGTCATCCAGTTCCAACAAATGAAAGAAATCACCTTGGTGATGATGTAATCATCTCACCTAACCCATGGAGGGTCATCTATCCAAATGTCTGTCATATTTCTCAATATGACGATGACATCACCAAAACTTGATAACTGAAGAGTATGATGGCATGATGATGTCATCATGATCTAGCCTCAGGGGGGTCACATTTTGAAATATCCCTGATCTTAATTTGATGACACGATCTGGCGTGGTGGTCAAAGGTTGACCATATCACCCTGATCTTTAGTAAGCAATTATCCCGCGCAAAGTGGGGGTCATATTATCCATTAGGAGTCATATTTTCAAATATCCCTGATCTTTTGAAGATCACCCTCTGGCATTAACTGTAATCAAAATGGTAGATGAAGCCCTGTCGATTCCAAATACAAATTCAACACTTGGCAGCAACTATGGGTTTCATGCAAATAATCGACGGATTCAATTAGAACAATGTATATGCCCTAATTTGTCGTATTGATCCGTTTAAAAGTAAAATTCAAAGTTTATTTACATTTACCCTGCGACTAATTGAGAATTACAGAGCTCTGGAAGTCAAACCCTTTTCAGTCATCTGCTAGCAATCATGACCCTCAACGTAATGGAACGGAACGGAACGGTTGACCCTGTACATCTACATTTCCCATTATTAGTCATCTAATCAGAAAGGGGAAGCGATATCAGGTAAGTAATTTAAAACCATCTTCCTTGTTATTTTCTACAAATGTTCAAGTAAAATGATTCTTTACTAGGTTAAATTCGTACAATGATGCATGAAAAGGATTAAAATGATGACTGATAGTTAGGAGGTGCATATTATTGTTGAACATTCGTACAAGCACCATAGGGTAAGACATGCATATGTCTATTACAGGAATCAATGGCAGAGGTAAGATGGAACAGATCTGAGGCCGGGTTGTTGAGACCTATGTTCGTACGACCCAAGGGGGCGGAGTTCAAATATGGTGTTATCAGTGACATGCATCGGGGACAAATAGACTTGGATGAATGGTCAAGGAGATTGGACAATGATACTAACAACCCTATACTAGATAAGATATTTACAACAGGTATGTGGCACACAACAGGTTTCCCATACGCTATGGACGCCATTGAGTTGGTAGTAGAATGTGCCAGAAATTATAAACTAGAAACCAGGAGGGTAGAAAAGCATGGTAGAGTATATGCTAACTTTTCAGTCAAGGGCATCACTGCCACATTCAACTTGCCAATGGGAAATAAGGTAGTAAGTGTAGACCTCAATAAACTAGAGAAGGAGTATAACAACAATAAGAAAGAGGCCAGGAAGAGAATATATCAGTGGAGGGCAAAGAACAGTACTTACACAACTTTGGCCAAGTTGCCAGTATACTTATACAAGTTTGATTTTGATGATGAATATCAATATCTAATTGCCCTGTTGAGCAGGATGACAGGTAGACCACATGCTAGTAACTTTGAGAACTGGATGTTTGGAATTATCCATATGGTATTATACTCAGATAACAAGCCTCTATGGGCCAAAATCATCAGTGATTGCCTAGATGAGGGGATGAGGAAGCTAGGAAGTAAGACCTACATATTTTACATGACATCCTATGTTGTATATTCTTGTGCTTTCTGAGGAACATTTGATGCCCTACAAATAGTAGGCAAGGTAGGAAACAACACTGGTGATGTAAGTGTTTGGAATCACTATCCCCAATTGTAGAAAAAGGCATACCTCCAGGATTACAAGCTGGTAAATGATGCATTTTCAATGCATTTGGTCAGAATAATGGAGGAGGACCGAACCAAGAGACTGAGCATGGAAGCTCAAGAAGTTATTTAGAAATATGGATCTTGGTTTATCCAATTCTCCACTTTTTCATACATAAGGATTGAAGGGTTTGAAGGACATCCCCTTATGTTGCCAAGATACCCCACTGATAGGGTCATCTTGATGGAATTTGTCAGACAAGTGTCCACTGCAATTGAAGCTCACATAGAGTAAAAGAAGATCCCTCCTGTACTATTCCTAGTTTACATACGTTGGTACTTATGCCCAGATAGACAGAGCATCAAGCATGCTATTGGGGGGTTGAAACTCATGTACTTGCAGCCATTCCCTATCGCCAGGTCATATCATCCTTATGGTAGGATGCAAAAGTTGTTAGGAAAACATATACATCAAAAGCATCTGGAGGACTTCTAGACTGATTGTGATGATGAGGTGGAGGTGAGAAGAAGAAAATATCAAAGGCTCACCCCAAATCAAATTAGAACCTTTGATTGCATCCCAGTGCCCACACAGCTACATCATGATGATGGAAAGATAATGTCCAATGAGTGAGGACAAGAAGGTGTATAATGACACCATTTCAACCCCTGATCTGACACAACCGGAGGAGACTTCCTTGGATCAAATAATGCAAGGGGTCATTCAATTGACCCAAAGTTGGGTAGATGCAGAGATTGCCAAATTAAAGAAGAAGGGCATGGTCCTCACAGTTGATAATAAGAAGAAAAGATAAGAATTGTCAGATGAATAGTATGATGATTTTCTTATTGAGAAGAGAAAATCTAATGGAGAAAGATTACCTGCTAAAGAACAAAAGCTGCCATCCAACGGTAAGAAGGTGGAGGATGAACAAAAAGGGTGATTATCAAGAGGCTTACATCAAAAGGTGATGGGGCATCCACATCATCTCATATGTCCACATCACAGTGACCCCCTGACAAACAAAAGACTAAGAGGATAGTGAGACTTGTCACTGAAAATATAGAGAGGTAGATAGAAGATGAGCCTCTACAAGATGAGTTAGAAGAAGGTAATCCCTTGGAGGAAGAACGAGTGGATATGGAGCCCAGGGATGATGACTTATTGATTACAAGGAAGAAAATAAAAGAGGTGCTACAGACACTACCACCTAAGAAGCAAAGAACAACCATGAGGGGAGGTGGTAGCACTGATCCCATCATATTGAGAGGTATGGGTGGTTCATCCTTTAGGAGAGAGCTGCAGCGCGAAGTCCCCATCCCTAAGATAATTCAATTTAAGACTAAGAGGATGAAGGAGCAGAAAGAAAAGGAAGTGCATATGGCTAGTAGGGAGTCCCCTTTCCCTCTAGATGACACTATGGAATTATCAGATGATGAGAAGGTCCAAGATGTGGCTACTCAGCATATGGAGACCTTGGTTACCAATACCAAGATGACTCCTCATGGGACCCTAATGGCCCAAATGGTGACCAACCAGGCAAGAGATGAAAAAGATGAAATAGAACAGGATAACCCTGAGGAGGTAGCCCAACATATAGGGTTATCTAATTTGGTTTAGCAGGTTACTAGTCTTGCAACAGTAGACCTAACATACCGGGGTGATATCAGCCTAAATAAGGACAAAGAAGAACTTTTGGAGCCTGAAAAGGCTGATAGTACAGTGCATACAGAAGTTGGTGGGATGACCCCCAATCTAGATATAAGTCAAGATAATGTGCTTGTAGAACAAGAGAAGATAGAATCACAGCCTCAGGGTGGGGGTGATCAAGACATGCTAGACAAGGGTACTGGGCAAGACCAAAGTGGTCCATCTCCACCTACTACAAGGGGTGATCAAGGTAGTAATCCAGCATCAGAGGGGAAATCAGTCGAGAAAGAAGTTAACCTAGAAGAAGATGATGCACCTAAAGATAAAGGGAAAAGTTTGTCACAAGGTGAGGGTACAGAGAAAGAGATAGAAAATGTGACCAAGGGTGATCAAGGTGATCCCCAAGGTCAAAATACACAAACTTATCAAGAAGCCAACGTACCACAAAATGAGCAAAAGGAGAAAACTCAAGAAATTCCAAAGGAGAGCTTACAAAAGGAGGCACAAGATCAAAATGTAAATACTTCACAAGAGCCTCCTCCACAAGAGTAAACCCCTCAATAGGAGGAACCCCAACAAGATCCCCTTCATGATAAGGTACATGAGGAATAAATTAGATCAAAACATTCACCTAAAAGGGTAGAGCATAGTGCGGAATCACTGAGCACCCAAAATACAGGTGTTGATCATCAAGAACCCAAAGGTGATGTACCTTATTGGTTGCAACGAGAAGTACATCTGCAATAGGTAGAGGAGGAACATGACTTTGATGTTTCTACACTATTTACTGGAAGTGTGATGAAACCAAGAAGAAAAGCCATGCTAACATTTGCAATCAAAAGGGACCCTACTACAGGTAGGAGAACTGCACAAATAGCCCTGCCTACAATAGAAAAGGAGAAAAGTAAGATAGGCCTTGAAGATTTTCAGATCACCAATGTTGATCTAGGTTTTGCAAATGAAGACCAAGAAGGTCAAGAAGGAAAGGACAGCATTGACTCTCTAACACAAAGGGTGAAGAGAGAGAAAGAGAATAATAAAAAACATAAAGAGCACATTGCTCAACTACATTCTTTTATTAAAGGGTTAATTAACCCTGATCATGCACCTGTTGATCCAGCCACCCCACCAACCATTATATCTCAAGAAGAGGTTACTAGATTGGACTTGATGAAGCATAAAGCATAGGTAATGGAGAAGTGGATGATGTCGTCCATTTTTTAAGCTGAGGATGTAGTAAAAACCTCTTTGGAGAGGTGGAATTCTTTGAGTGCCTTGAAAAGAAAGGTAGACAAATTACAAAATGAAGTAGGCAGGAGGTCATTTAAGCTGGAGAAGCACCTAGATGCTTTAGGTGAAATGAGGAGGATTGATACACAAATATTAATAAGTAACAATATATTAGATAATAACACCTCCCAGCTGGTGAGTATTTGGTATGAAGACACATGATGATGCAGAGGCATCCACACTAAAACCTTGACATACAGCATGTATGTCTACAACCCATCATCATCATCATCATATTTCCCTTAACACTGTCAGCATCATCATATTTTCTCTACCGACTGATATCCTCCTGCAGACAAACCTTCGACCTTTCGCCTGTCAGCAGCATCATCATATCCGGCTATCGGCAGCATCATCATATCCGGCAAGCGCAATCATCCTCCTGACGATCACTGTTCATCTTACCGCCAACCTCTTTCTGCAGCATCATGATGTTCAACATCATGTTCATCAGCAGGATATAAAATATCCGGTTCCCTCCATATATCCTGATGACGACAACCTCATGCACCTTTCCTTCGATGCTTACGTCACCCCGATATCCTGATGACGATTATCCTGATGACGATGACGTCACATGCAGCTCCTCCAATATCCTGCTGTCGGCCAAACATAACATTATCGGCCTGCGATGGTTTTATCAACCCGATCTTCTACCTTATGCCGATACGCTCCTCCTCGGCAACACCTGATGATGATCACCCCAATGCACATTCACCTTATGCAAACTACTGCATCATGCTCACCTCCATCTACTCGGATGACGCCCGAAGTAACTGCAGGATATACACAGAAATATCCTGATGATGCTGTTGTGACAAATTTCCAACCTTAGCGAATTTCGATCCGCCGAACCTCCTGGGGTGACCCGATCCGCTTTCAGGGCGATCTTCCAGACTCGAACTATCAGCACGACCTAGCACATACCCATGCTAGGGTTCTCAACACCTCTTGATTGTGATCCTGCACACCTGCATGCAAACAAACACAAAATGCTGACTAAACCCTAAGCTATTATACATGGCCATTCCACCGATTCGACGCATCAACCGGTGGAATGGATCAGCGAATCCATGCAACCACCAGAACAGCAAATCGATCACACAATGGAATTCAAAATAGAGAATGGACACAAACAGGATCTCTTTATTGATTTCAAGAGATGCAAATACAGTACTCTGTCTCTCCTTCTGTCTCACTCCCTGCAATCTAGCTTCTCAACATCTCTATCTAAAACCAACCGATCCTAATACATAAATAGGATCTCTTGCGAGTACTACCGACCCGACTCCAAGCGGCTGGGAAATCTCCAAGCGGCTGGGAGGATCCAACCGAACATACAGCATAACAGCTGTCATAACAAACTACCTAAAAATAGTAAAGTATGGTCAACATGACCTTATTACATGCATTGGTCTTATAAGACCTTCTTGGAAACATTAACCAGACCTAAAACAAACTAACTGCCTCATGGAGGCCAGCTGTCAGGTAGGTGCTCCTGCACCATACTCCCCAACAGAAAAGAACTCATGTCCCATGAGTTAGGTTGTGGAAGTCCTCCACCTTTACACTTTGCCTTTGCAGTGTCGTTACCTGTTCCAGCTTTGTCCTCTGCTGGCTCTCGGCTGCTCCAAGACTTCTGAACTGTAACTTGCTTTCTTGCAAGTAAATCCTCATGCCTGTCAATGTAGGCCCTTCTCTCACATACCTTGTGTTTGTCAGGTTGTCTGACCAGAACCTCTGTTTGAACTGCCTCTTGAACTTCGGCAATGTTCAACTCTGTCTTCCTTTCAACTTTTATAGGACAAACAATAGTCCCAACTATGACAACATCCTTGTCATTCCTCTCAACTGGTTGCTGTTTGCAAACCTGTTTCTGAACCTGCTGCTGACCTCTGTCAGTCACAACTAAAACTTTCTTCAACCTGTTGTCCTTAACAACTCCTTTCCCTGCAATGTCCGCAACTGCCTTTATGCCTGCTCCTATAGGCATCTGCACAAATTCCTTCTTTCCCACTAAAATGATTTGGGCTGCCCCCTGTGCTGCAGCATTTGCCTGCAATGGCATCAACATAATAGTCTTCCCATCTTTCTTGATGGTGTAGGTATTAGCATACCCATCATATAGTACCCTCCTATCAAATTGCCATGGTCTACCCAACAGTAGGTGACAACATTCCATGGGCAAAATGTCACACAAAACTCTATCATGATATGCTCCAATCTGAAAATCCACATATGCCTGTTCATAGACAAAAAGTGATTGACTATCACTCACCCAAGATGCCTTGTAAGGGTGATGGTGTGGAATCCTCTCCAAATTCAGTTTATCCACCATTTCCTGAGATACCATGTTGTCTGTTGAACCAGTATCAATGACAACCTTACATACCTTACCTTTGCTCTTGCATGTGGTCTTGAAAAGAGCTCTTCTTTGCATCATATCCTTTGATGCCTGCAAACTAATTCTCCTAAGCATCAATGCTTCTCCCTCCTCAGGATACCCATAACCGTCAGGAACTCTATCTCCTTGATAAGTGTTTGAACTCTGCACACTTTGCTCTACTTTCTCTTCTTGCACAAGTTGTACTTTCTTGTCATTCGTTCTATCATTTCTGGATGATGAACCCTTGTTTTCTGGACATTTGAAAAATGGATGACCAAACTCACCATAGGTGTAACACTTTCCTAAAAATGTAGTAGAACCTCTACCACTTCCAAATCTGCCTCTATTACCTTTCCATCCACCTCTGAAATCAGACTGTCCCTGTCCTTTACCAGTGTCTTCTTAACCCTCATTGGTTTGCCTTGTTGTAGGGGCTGATCCTCTTCCCCTCATATTGCTGCCTCTTCCTCTCATGGACTTATCTTGTCTCCTATTCATCTTTTCTTCAATCCGGATTGCCATTTGGTAACAATCCTCCACATTCTTAGGGTTAGCTAAAACTAACTCATCCTGTATGTTCAATCTCAAGCCAGCCAAGTACCTAGCCACCTTTTCTACCTCATTCTCATGATGACCAGATCTCATACTCAACTTATAAAACTCCTCAGTATATGCCTTCACATCCATTTCCTTCTGCCTTAAAAATTGCAGCTTCTTAAACATCTGAATCTCATAATCCTTGGGCAAGAATTTACCTTTGATCCTTGCTACCATCTTATCCCATGAAGTGATCTTTGACTTCCCTTGTTTCCTTCTCTCGGATTGTACATAATCCCACCATACCAAAGCATGACCTCCTAACTTGGTCTTTGCAATCTTTACCTTCTGATCCTCAGCAACATCTTCACATTCAAAGTGATTATCAAGTGCAGCAATCCAATCCAGTAACTCATCTTCATTCAAACTTCCATTATACTTGGAAACATCAACCTTTACCTTAGGTTTATCACTCTGCACTGCCTTTAACAGTTTTGCAAATCTCTGGTCTTCAGCATCCAGATCTTCAGCTACCTCTTCATACTCTTCAACAGCATCTTCATCTTCTTCTGATTCACTGTCTTCCACTTCCCTCTTTTTGTTCTTTTCCAGGGCTACAAGCCTGGCTTGAAGTGCTTCAGCAAGCTCCTTCATCTTCCTCATCTCTCTGGCATGTTTTTCCTTCATCTCCTGCAATTCCCTTGCAGTACCAGTACCTTTCGGAGGCATTTTGTCAACCTCTCACTCCTCTACCTCTGTCCTTTCAGTGACAGAATCAACTCTACCTCTGCCCTTTCGGTGACAGAATCAACACACGACAGCCCAGACCTTTTGCTGAGCTCTGATACCACTATGATGCAGAGGCATCCACACTAAAACCTTGACATACAGCATGTATGTCTACAACCCATCATCATCATCATCATATTTCCCTTAACACTGTCAGCATCATCATATTTTCTCTGCCGACCGATATCCTCCTGCAGACAAACCTTCGACCTTTCGCCTGTCAGCAGCATCATCATATCCGGCAAGCGCAATCATCCTCCTGATGATCACTGTTCATCTTACCGCCAACCTCTTTCTGCAGCATCATGATGTTCAACATCATGTTCATCAACAGGATATAAAATATCCGGTTCCCTCCATATATCCTGATGACGACAACCTCATGCACCTTTCCTTCGATGCTTACGTCACCCCGATATCCTGATGACGATTATCCTGATGACGATGACGTCACATACAGCTCCTCCAATATCCTGCTGTCGGCCAAACATAACATTATCAGCCTGCGATGGTTTTATCAACCCGATCTTCTACCTTATGTCGATACGCTCCTCCTCGGCAACACCTGATGATGATCACCCCAATGCACATTCACCTTATGCAAACTACTGCATCATGCTCACCTCCATCTACTCGGATGACGCCCGAAGTAACTGCAGGATATACACAGAAATATCCTGATGATGCCGTTGTGACGAATTTCCAACCTTAGCGAATTTCGATCCGCCGAACCTCCTGGGGTGACCCGATCCGCTTTCAGGGTGATCTTCCAGACTCGAACTATCAGCACGACCTAGCACATACCCATGCTAGGGTTCTCAACACCTCTTGATTGCGATCCTGCACACCTGCATGCAAACAAACACAAAATGCCGACTAAACCCTAAGCTATTATACATGGCCATTCCACCGATTCGACGCATCAACCGGTGGAATGGATCAGCGAATCCATGCAACCACCAGAACAGCAAATCGATCACACAATGGAATTCAAAACAGAGAATGGACACAAACAGGATCTCTTTATTGATTTCAAGAGATGCAAATACACTACTCTGTCTCTCCTTCTGTCTCACTCCCTGCAATCTAGCTTCTCAACATCTCTATCTAAAACCAACCGATCCTAATACATAAATAGGATCTCTTGCGAGTACTACCGACCCGACTCCAAGTGGCTGGGAAATCTCCAAGCGGTTGGGAGGATCCAACCGAACATACAGCATAACAGCTGTCATAACAAACTACCTAAAAATAGTAAAGTATGGTCAACATGACCTTATTACATGCATTGGTCTTATAAGACCTTCTTGGAAACATTAACCAGACCTAAAACAAACTAACTGCCTCATGGAGGCCAGCTGTCAGGTAGGTGCTCCTGCACCACATGATTTGAATGTCATATATTGAAGAGATGCAGCAGAAAGCTCAGCGATATAAGTGTCAAACTGCACAATTTAATGGCACATGAGGCAGAAACCCTGGAGGCATTGGAAGGGAAGGTAGAAGGGAAGATTGAAAATTAAGATGTAGATTTTGCTGTATAATCCTTCCATGATAATTTCAAACAAGTTGCAGAGGACCCCCTAAACCACCTAACATAAGAAGTAACGAATAAGGTCATGAGAATAAAGGTCAGGGTGGAGACTTATAATGAAACACTAAACAACAGGAAAAGCAAGATAGATGCACTTTAGGCTAAGTTTCATTCTCACTAGCATGCAACAGTAAAGGCCAAAGTCCAGGATGGGGGTGAGATTGATAGAATAGTGCAATCATATGAGACCATCAGGGCAGTAATAAAGATACATATAAGAGATGATCTACATCTAGGTGACAGTGACAATGAAGATGAAGAAGATGCAGAAAATGATGAAGACGAGGAAAGTGAAGATGAAGAAGGAGATAAAGAATGCATCACAATGTAAACATATGCATAGGCTTCTTACAAGCAAGTTTTGCTAGATAGTTGCCAGCTGGCAACTTATGCCATAGATGAAGATGTTGACTAAGTCAATGAAGGAATGTTGACCGTTGATCTGAATAGATAAATCTTGACCATTGGTCATTTGTAACCGCCTCCTCTCCTTATTCTATAAAAGGGGAAGGAGTGCACTCTTTTAGACATTAGAAACTTAATTGAAATTTGATTGCTGAAGAATTCATGACTAATTTCAAGGTTATTGTGAATGTACATGTTTTTGCATACTTAATGAAAGAGAATCTGTTTGATTACAAATTATTGTAAATCTTGAGTAATCAGTGAATGAGATCTGGATATATGCATTGATTAGTTGTCTCCCTTGGAGTGCTAGTTAGTTTGCATATGTTGTTTTCATTCCTTGTCCCTTTGAAGTTAGCATCAACCATACCTAGCCGTGGAACATCCTGGTGAAATTATGGTTTGATTTCTTCTCTTCATGACTGTATCTGGAATGTATGTGACTCAATAGCCAAAAGTTCACTAAAATTAGAAGTATTTCTTTAAATTTCTTTGAATTTCATTAGAAATCACCCTCACAATTGAAAATAACACACAATCTAAAGCAAATGAATATGAAATATGCCTATATCTCATAAATAATTGAAAATACAGAGCATATTTTGAGTAAAAGCATGTCAAATTGATAAACATTATGCAAATACATAGATATATATGTAATAAACATATAAATATCCACTTGCAGGGACACTATTTGAATGAATACTCATTGTAGAAGTATATACAAGTTCATGACAGTAGATGATCAGAAGAATTGATCAAACTTATAAATATTACTGTAATATGTGGAGTATAGTAGAGATAACCTTGTTTGTGAAGTGAATTTATAGGAAACATACACAAAATCGATTACTTATACAACGTAAGACCCCTTGAAATGGAAAACAACATGTCACATCAACCTCTGAGTAACATCAAAAGATCATGACCTGATCAACGGAGCCTTGGAGTCATCAATTTATTCCAAATTGATCATACTTTTCAAGAGAATAAAGGTTTGTTATGCAATTTTTTATGCATGTTGTTATGACTAACAATCATCATCAACATGTACCTGCAAAATTGGGGAAAAGCCCTGTTAGAAGCTCCGGATATTTAAAATTATCACATGTTTTTATCAATAGACATATCAACTTGTAGACATTATGCATCTTATGTGAATGGATCAAATTAGACAAGTGCAATAAATCAGATCATCGTGAGAAAGATCAATCAACTTCAAGAGGTATGCTTTTATGCTAACTTGTGTGTTTACTATATAGGTATAGGAAAAGTAATGTTGTTGATTTGAAGATATTTAAAACACGTGGAGAAAATGTGGCTCCCATAAGGGTAGAGCCCAGCATGTTTCCTTTTTATTCATTTGAAAAGGATATCAAATTGCAAAAGATAGAATGCACTATTCAAAGAGATACTATGCATTAGAGCAACAGTCAACTTGCAAATGGAGTGATGTCATCATGATAAAAGTGAAGAGGAGTAGTTGCTCCTATAAACTATGCCCACTTAAGGTGCAGTTTGTAAAAATCAAAAGATCATATTTAGAATGCTTCATCACATGTTACAGGAGGTGATATGATAGTGAAAGGAGATATAAATGAGTGCCTTCAATAGTATAAGCTTGGTTGAGATAGTCTTGACAAGAAGGCAATGAGGCAGTCGCAAACAAAGGCCATTGAAATCGCAGTCATTATCCTCAATGGTGGCACAGGATACAGAGGCCTTGTCAATCTTCAAGCATTAAGGATAGTCAATGGTAGAAGAACAATTCCCATTGACTGTCTAAAGATGAAAGTAATTAATGCAATACAGGCATCATAAGCTTTAAAAGTAGTCATTAACTGCTACAGGAGAAGAAAATAATAAGCTATAGGAGATAGTTCAAGCAAAGAAGCAGGTTATCATGCTCATATCATGTAATAAAGTACAGCCATGCTATAGACTGAAGCATCATGCAATTATTGCATCCTTATGTTATATTGAACTATTATGAAGTGACAGAAGTTACTGGAGGAACTATGGAAGTAGATCAATTTCTAAATGTTCATGTTATACAGGCTACAAGAACAATAGAGATCTATGAAATTATCATTCATAAAAGTAGAGCCATGAAAAATGAAGCTACAAGAGCTTGTCATCACATCAAAAGTAGCATATGCCATAAGAGAATGATATGCCAGTTTACAAGATGCAATTTCTTTGATACATTCAAATGACATAAGGATAAAGAAATAAAAGATAAGGTTTATGCATGTGTTTCTTTTCACATATTCAAGTTGACAGTTTCAGTTTATAACATAATACTCACAAAAATGTGAAAAACCCTTATCATCATTTTGTATTTGAAGCCACAGTCAAGAGCAAGGTAAAGAAAGCAAATACAAATAACACATATGGGTTTTACCAAAAATGCAGATAAAGGAGATGTCAAAGTTGCAGTTACAGTGTGGCCGTGACAGAAGAGAGGCCTTTTTTCCTCAGAAGTTCAAAACCCTCTATAGAATCTTGAAACCCTTGTCACATATTCTTGTTTACAGTTGGAATAAATGATACAAAGCAAGTTACACTTTTGACCGTGACAGGAAAGTGAAGATGCTTGTGAAAATAAAAATAAAAACCTCTGCATTTTCTTGAAACCCTAGTTTGTGTTCTTATATACAAGTGAGATAAAAGAGATATAGAATGCAAGATAATGGCAAAGCCGCGGCCAAGAAAATGTAAAAAGTCAAACCCTCGGGCTTGCTCTTGAAACCCTTGTATTTTTTACATCTGCAGAGAGGAGTCAAGTTACAGGAAATAATACAATATAATGTCATGGTCGTGGCCAGAAAAAGGCTTATGTCTTCAAAAAATTGAAACCCTTTGATTTTCATTTCTGAGACCCTTACAAATTTTGTATGTAAAGAGAAGCCGAGAAAAAGAGAAGAACAAAGACTACAAGCCGTAGCTAGTAAAGGAGAGATGTTCTGCAATATTAAAAAAAAAACTATCAAACTTTCTTTGAAACCCTAATACTTTATCCAAGTTACGGTCATAGAAGAAGTGAAAAAGAGTCAAAATACAACATGGCCATTGCAGAGGAAGGTTTTCCTTCAAGAAGCAAAGATACCCATTTCAACTTCTTGAAACCCTTGTCAGTTTGATAGCCACAGTGAAAGAAATGATATATAGAGGGCCGAATAAGGAACTCACCTCATATTTTGCAGAGAGAAAAACCACAGAGGCCGTGGGCCTTCTTTCTATTTTTGAGACCCCTTTCAAATACATGGAGGTCGGCACAAGAAATATAGAAAGAAAAGTGCCATGTTAAAAGTATAAAGAAAGATTTACAGATGCTCAGAAGAAACCATCAAGCTGCAACCATAGTGAAGACAAATCACAGAAAGATCAAAGAAGAGTCCATTATCATGCACAGAAGAGGCTCACCTTCTTTTCTGCATCAAAATGCCTTTAAAATGCTAAAGAATCGACCAAAATGGAAGGAAAAAACTAGTGGAGAAGCATTTTTCCTTCCAAACCCTAGCTGACGACTCAAAAGTTGCAGAGCTAGAGCGAGTAAAGTGAACAAAAGAAATGACAACTTTTAGGGTTCGATCTGGTGTTTTTGTTTGATGGCATCTTCCCTTTTTTCAAAAATTTTTTGACTTAGCAAAAAACAAAAATCATTTACCTTATCTATGTCGAGGTCAAGACTTGGGTCTTAATAGATTCCTAATGATTATGCCACAGGAGGGCCCGTGGGCCAGATAAATCTTTTCTTTTGCATTTGATTTTGCTTAAGTCAAATTTGCGAATCATTAGGAGGTAAGGCTTAGTGTATTTTATTTCTCATTGCCTTTTCTTCTCCATGATGGTCGACAAGATAGTGGTCGAAGATGCCTTATGTCACATGCAAACCAAATCAAAAGTCGAAGATCCCTTCTTGCCTTATGCATGTTGAATGCGTATAATGTCAAAACAAAAAGACCATTCAAAGGTAAGGTGACATGAAGGTAAGGTGATATGAAGACAAGAAGATATGGATATGGGTATTTCATTATGAGGTCAAATAATGTCAAAGATGGCAGTGATAAAGACGGAAGGTAACATTGCATGGTAAAAATCAAAAGATAAAGGTGGTTAGTGTAATAATACATGATGCATGGAGAAATGCAAAGTCAAGGCAAATGGTATAGTGGTGACGATATATTCTCTTTTATTATTTACATGGAGTGATAAGGGGATGTGATTATGCCTTGTATGCATATGTAATACAAAACTATGATTTTTTCCTTTTGCATGGGAGGCATAAGGGGAATAATTTTTTTTATTTTTATGTATGATGACCTAATTCATTTTTTTGGCATCATTATCATATTAAATCATGCAAATTATGCAAATGTAAAAGGAGAGATAAGGTGTTTTCTTCTTTCTTCCATTGATCACATGATTTTACAACTATAGATAATGTAAACAAATTAATAAAGTAATATTTTATAAATTACTTTATTATTTTTGTCACAAGTTGTAAAATTAAAGAAATTAGACAAATTGAAACTCATAATAGAGTAAATCATGCAAATGATTACTTTATTTTTTATTTTTTTGTCCACATGAACTACACATGTAAAATCATGCGAAATGGAGGAGTTGAGTTAACTAAAGACTTTGGAGGTCTTTTTGCATGGCTTGGAGGTCAAAATAGAGAATTTTGGTCAACTCTTGGGTCAAACACATGGAGACTAGCAGTTTGGAGATATTTTTGCTCATTTTTAGACAATTTTAACCCTTATTTTTAGGGATTTCATTATCTGCTCGTGGATCATATTGGAGAGCTTATTTTTAGAGGCAGTTGACTGTAGTTGATATTTCATGCCTCTTAAAGAGAGAAAACTATATATTATAAGAAAAACTTAGGTTTTTCTAGTTCTTGCATTCTTCTCTCTTACACATTTCTGAGAGGTAGAGTTTGTTTGTAACTCATTTTTCTAGTTCTTGCCTTTTTGCTCTTTACACTTTGAGAGAGAAAGAGGTTTTGTAACTCACTTATTTGCAAATTTATAGAGATTACAGCAGGTTACAGGTTCTATACTTTATTCTATACAATTATTTCCTTTATTTTTCAGTTTTGATCAAGTATCTACCTTTAATTAATGCAACTTGTATGCGTGATTTGATGAGATTTTATTGTGTTTAACATCAAAACCTTTAAAATCGTTGTTTCATTAGTACTTGTTTATGTTAGATGGCATTGAAAATCACAAGTCTTAGGTTGTGCAATTGGAAAACCTTTCTTTTATGTTGTGAAAAATCCCTTTTACTTCAAACAAAAAATATTTTCCAGCCTTCCCTAGAAACATTTTTGTGATCAATTTGCTGAAAGTGGTTTGTGTGGATAGATTTTCTGAGATCTATTATGAGTTAGATTGCCAAGTTTTCATCATTATTAGGTGCATCACCATACTTTTACAGTTTTATTTGCTTTTAAAAAGATCATTTTTACCCTTTTCCACATCAAATTCATAGATCCAATTAAAGATTTTAAGGGAACCAACCCACAATCTAGAGGTTCAAACTCAACATAGGTCACACACAGCCTAAGTTTGATCCCATGTTTCAAAGGATTGCTGAGTATCACAAATTTGCATCACTGGTGCAATCCTTATCGACAACAGTTTTTGGCATGCCAGGTGGGACTTTGAACTGATTTTCAGTTCAAAAAGAACTTATTACTGATGTTGTTTTGGTATGATCAGCAGTTAATATAGCCTTTTTAGAGGTGTTATTTTCAAACTACCTGGTGACTCTATCTTTCTGGTTTTAATAGATCAGATTTTTATAGCCTATGAGAAGAATTTCACAAGATCAAGTTTTAATTGTTTTCCAACTTTTTGAATGAGTAAACATGTCTATCCTGCATGGAAACATGTCATATCATCTATCATATCATGAAAATGCTACTAATCCATCATATTATCAACCATATCAGATCAGCCATGCTGTTGGTTTTATCCCAAGCAATCATGCAACAATAGTATATCAGCATGCACAGTACTCAAGTACCTCCCACTCACCCCAGTTCAGCCTTGTTGGCAGCCTATATATAAACCAAATCAGCTTCAAGAGTATGTGAAGGAGGAGATTGCAAGTATAAAGAGTATGTCTCTTGACCTCAATAACACATTGTTGGAAATCAATAAGCAGATAGGAGAATTCAAATGATTGCAAGAGTATGAGTAGCAATAGGAAGAGATGGATTATCAAGCCTATCTTCATGAGCAAGAGTTGGAGGCAAAGGATACAATTTGAAGGTCTTAGGAAGGAGATAGCAACAAAAGATGAGCAGATGAAGTTTTTGCTTGCACAAGTACAAAGGCACGGGATCCAGACAGTTGCATTCATTCTGGATCAGCCTGTTCAAAATGAGGTTAGTAGGTATCAAATTCCAAGTTTCAAAAGTTCTAATTTTGCCCAGGAACCTGTTTGCATTCAAAATCAGTCCATTAATCCTCAGTACTAGTCACATCAAGTACCTGAACCAAGTCATCACAGTTTTGAGCAGTCATGGTAGCCTTCTTGGACCAAACATCTTGATTATAAAATGTCAAATCTTGTAAAGGCTACCCCTTCAATACCAATCCAAAATCAAGAAGAGGAAAAGGTAGTAGTATATGAACCAATCAAGATTCCAAGTTGGTATAGTGAACAAGAGCATAAGGTTTTAGAGCCCAAGCCAATCAAGATTCCAAGTTTCAACCCAATAACTGAAGTTTTTTACAGTCATTCTTGTCCCACCAAATCAGAAAAAATAGATGTGGAGTAAGAGGTTGTTGCCATTTTTACTATGTCCCTAGCTGAAAATGAGTATAATTCATATGAAGAAGATGCTAGTTCAAAATTTGGCACTCAATCCTTTGCATTTTGATTCATTTGAGAAGTTTTCTAATGTTGTTTACAAGATTTATGGAAGCAGGACACATATATTGGAAGGGTAAAATCTTCAATTGCAAAGACAGGTTGCCCACATTCTGATGGAGAAAGCCCCGTGTGAGGAGGAAGAGTTGGTTTCTTTGTTTGATCAGCTACCTAGTTTCATTGAACTGGATGAGGAAAGGATACTAACAGCAGTTTCAGAACAACAAGAAGACATTAAGCAGTATGAAGAGTTGTTGATTGAAGCTAAGCAGTCTGACAACCTGATCTTGGATTAGGTAGAAGAGTTTGAAGGTAAACCTATCATGCAACTTACACAGCTGGTTGAGAGCTGTTATAAGGTAATAAATGGTCCCCCTTTACCAATAATTCAAGAGGAAGGTGATGAAGTTTCATTTTGGGATGATCTTGAGTCCTTTGTGTCAAATTTAGATGGCAAACAAGATCAAGTTGAACATGTTTTTGTAAAAGAAATGGAGCTTGAGTCTCATGAGCTAGCTAACTTATTTGATGAACTTCCTGAATTTATGGATGAAAATAAAGCTATCACATGCATCCTAACATCTATGCCTAGTATTGAACAGCTAGACGATATACCTCATTTGGATTCAATGCAAGAGTATCAGTTAGATGAGAGCATGTTTTCAGGTATCATAGAAGTCTTTTGTTCTAATATTAATGATCAGCTAGTATTAAATGAGCCAACAATATGCGATCAGCCTATTTAGGTCAAAGAGGCAAACATTACTTCATTTCATTCATCTGAGCTAATTTTTTCAAATCAGGTTGAGATTGCAGGTGAAAACAGGACAACAGATCTAAATCAAGACATCAGAAGTATTGGCAAAAGATACATCATTGCAAGAGGTTGTCCCATTAGGGATTTAGCTGACAAAGAGCTTAAAAGGGAGATATAGATTTCTGTTGTACCCAAAGATGAGATTTCAGCCTTAGAACAATAGAATGAGATCATTTATTCACCTTATAACAGCAGTATTTGTGACAATGATCAGATGGTGAATGAATTTGTTTTCATCCTTCAGAGAGTTTTGTAGCATTCTATAAGGTATGTCCTTATGAATCATATCTTATCAGTATCAAAATAGCTTGTAGAACATCCTTTCTTAATCAGAAAGGGAAGTTATTTCACAAAGCCAGTTAATGGATTTGTTTGACCAGTAACTATGGTTGGTTAGTGTAGGGTAGAGTAGGATTTCAGTTTAGTGTTTTCATTTTCCAAGAAGTGCACACGCACATTTTGCTGGCCATGTCTTAAGTAGGCCAGAATAGTTTTAGTTTCAGCTTTGTTTTGCTACTGTAGTTTTCTATCAGTTTGAGATGCAGAAAGTTTTTTCAAAGTTCAAGGCAGAAAAAGACTCATATGCCCAATGGAATTGCAAGGCTACTGGGTCTGTTTTGTTTAGCAGGCAAACACTTCTGAGAGGTTGCCACAAATGTTAGTAAATTATGTTCACACCTAATTTAGTTAGACCAAATTGCAGTTGTCATAGAAGGAGTAAAAGTAAACTTTTAAGAGTGATGATTAATCAGTGAATGTATGATGTCTTGGCAAGAGACAAAGAAAGATCCTCTGTCAGGATAATTTGACAGTCCAATCAGAACTATAAAACCATCATAACAAGCGAAATTCTAATGACAAGATGTTAGATAGTCAATGAATGACAGAGAGAATCTAATTGGTTTTATCTTTCAGTTATGAGGTGATCGAATTATTCAAGTAATCACAACTCAGTGTGAATGAAAGGTATTTATAAAACTGTCATTTCATATCATATTTTGAACATATGTTTCATATCAGATTCAGTTATTCTATCCTATGCATTTGATTCAAAAAAGTAAACAATACATAAATCATTTGCATAAGGTAAAGTAATTGATCATATTTAAAGAAATATTTAAATGTGTCCCACACAAGCCATGGGAGTGACTAAATTGAGCAATGCAGACATGTGCAAGCTATATATCTAAGGATAAAAGGAAAGAGAAAGAACATATGAGAATAATAAATATCCATCATTGCCTTTTGGAAGGTTGATATCCTTAGTTAGCAGCTGATCTTCATGTCCTTATTTTTAGCTCCTGATGATGACAGTGTACCTGCAAATTTGGGGAAAATCCATGTTAGAAGCTTCGGATATTTAAAATTATCACATGTTTTTATCAATATGTGAATGGATCAAATTAGACATGTGTGCAATAAATCAGATCATCATGAGAAAGATCAATCAACTTCAAGAGGTATGTTTTTATGCTAACTTGTGTGTTCATTGTACAGGTATAGGAAAAGTAATGTTGTTGATTTGAAGACATTTAAAACATGTGGAGAAAATGTGGCTCCCACAAGGGTTGAGCCCAGCATGTTTCCTTTTTATTCATTTGAAAAGGATATCATATTGCAAAAGATAGAATGCACTATTCAAAGAGATACTGTGCATTAGAGCAACAGTCAACTTGCAAATGGAGTAATGTCATCATGATAAAAGTGAAGAGGAGCAGTTGCTCCTATAAACTATTCCCACTTAAGGTGTAGTTTGTAAAAATCAAAAGATCATATTTAGAATGCTTCATCACATGTTATAGGAGGTGATATGATAGTGAAAGGAGATATAAATGAATGCCTTCAACAGTATAAGCTTGGCTAAGATAGTCTTGACAAGAAGGCAGTGAGGCAATCACAAACAAAGGCGATTGAAATAGCAATCATTATCCTCAGTGGTGGCACAGGATACAGAGGCCTTGTCAATCTTCAAGCATTAAAGATAGTCAATGGTAGAAGAACAGTTCCCACTGATTGTCTAAAGATGAAAGTAATTAATGCAAGACAGGCATCATAAGCTTTAAAAGTAGTCATTAACTGCTACAGGAGAAGAAAACAATAAACTACAGGAGATAGTTCAAGCAAAGAAGCAGGTTATCATGCTCATATCATGTAATAAAGTATAGCCATGCTACAGACTGGAGCATCATGCAATTATTGCTTATGTTATATTGAACTATTATGAAGTGATAGAAGTTACAGGAGGAACTATGGAAGTAGATCAATTTCTAAATGTTCATGTTATACAGGCTACAAGAACAATAGAGATCTATGAAATTATCATTCATAAAAGTAGAGTCATGAAAAATGAAGCTACAGGAGCTTGTCATCACATCAGAAGTAGCATATTCCATAAGAGAATGATATGCCAGTTTACAAGATGCAATTTCCCTCGTACATTCAAATGACAGAAGGATAAAGAAATAAAAGGTAAGGTTTTTGCATGTGTTTCTTTTCACATATTCAAGTTGATAGTTTCAGTTTATAACAGAATACTCACAAAAATGTCAAAAACCCTTATCATCATTTTTTGTTTGAAGCCACAGTCAAGAGCAAGGTAAAGAAAGCAAATACAGATAACCTATATGGGTTTTTTTTACCAAAAATGCAGATAAAGGAGATGTCAAAGTTGCAGTTACAGTGTGGCTGTGACAGAAGAGAGGCCTTTTTTCCTCAAAAGTTCAAAACCCTCTACAGATTCTTGAAACCCTTGTCACATATTCTTCTTTACAGTTGGAATAAATGATACAGAGCAAGTTACACTTGTGGTCATGACAGGAAAGTGAAGATGCTTGTGAAAAAAAAAAAAAAAAACCTCTGCATTTTCTTGAAATCCTGGTTTGTGTTCTTATATACAAGTGAGATAAAAGAGATACATAATGCAAGATAATGGCAAAGCCGCGGCCAAGAAAATGTAAAAAATAAAACCCTCGGGCTTGCTCTTTAAACCCTTGTATTTTTTACATCTGTAGAGAGGAGTCAAGTTACAAGAAATAATACACTATAATGTCATGGCCGTGGCCAGAAAAGGCTTATGTCCTCAAAAAATTGAAACCCTTTGATTGTCATTTTTGAAACCCTTACAAATTTTGTATCTATAGAGAAGCCGAGCAAAAGAGAAGAACAGAGATTACAAGCCGTAGCTAGTAAAGGAGATATGTTCTACAATATTCAAAAAAATTATTATCAAATTTTCTTTGAAACCCTAATACATTTTCCAAGTTACAGTCATAGAAGAAGTAAAAAAGAGTCAAAATATAGCATGACCATTACAGAGGAAGGTTTTCCTTCAAGAAGCAAAGATACCCATTTCAACATTTCTTGAAACCCTTGTTAGTTTGATAGCCACAGTGAAAGAAATGATATACAGAGGGTTGAACAAGGAACTCACCTCATATTTTGCAGAGAGAAAAACCATAGAGGTCATGGGCCTTCTTTCTATTTTTGAAATCCCTTTCAAATACATGGAGGTCAGCACAAGAAACACATAAAGAAAAGTGCCATGTTAAAAGTATAAAGAAATATTTACAGATGCTCAGAAGAAACCATCAAGCCGCAACCATAGTGAAGAAAAATCATAGAAAGATCAAAGAAGAGTCCATTATCATGCACATAAGAGGCTCACCTTCTTTCTTGCATCAAAATGCCTTTAAAATGTTACAGAATTGACCGAAATGGAAGGAAAAAACCAGTGGAGAAGCATTTTTCTTTCCAAACGCTAGCCGACGGCTCAAAAGTTGTAGAGCCAAAGTGAGTAAAGTGAACAGAAGAAATGACAACTTATAGGGTTTAGTCTGGTGTTTTTATTTGATTGCATCTTCCCTTTTTTCAAATTTTTTTGACTTAGCAAAAAACAAAAATCATTTACCTTATCTTTGCCGAGGTCAAGACTTGGGTCTTGATAGATTCCTAATGATTATGCCACAGGAGGGCCCGTGGGCCAAATAAATATTTTCTTTTGCATTTGATTTTGCTTAAGTCAAATTTGCGAATCATTACGATGTAAGGATTAGTGCTTTTTATTTCTCATTGCATTTTCTTCTCCATAATGGTCGACAAGATAGTGGTCGAAGATCCCTTATGTCACATGCAAACCAAATCAAAAGTCAAAGATCCCTTCTTGCCTTATGCATGTTGAATGCATATAATGTCAAAAAAAAAGACCATTCAAAGGTAAGGTGACATGAAGGTAAGGTGATATGAAGACAAGAAGATATGGGTAGGGGTATTTCATTATGAGGTCAAATAATGTCAAAGATGGCAATGATAAAGACAGAAGGTAACATTGCATGGTAAAAATCAAAAGATAAAGGTGGTTAGTGTAATAATACATGATGCATGGAGAAATGGAAAGTTAAGGCAGATGGTATAGTGGTGACTATATATTCTCTTTTATTATTTACATGGAGTGATAAGGGGATGTGATTATGCCTTGTATGCATATGTAATACAAAACTATGATTTTTTCCTTTTGCATGGGAGGCATAAGGGGAATAATTTTTTTTATTTTTATGTATGATGACCTAATTCATTTTTTTGGCATCATTATCATATGAAATCATGCAAATTATGCAAATGCAAAAGGAGAGATAAGGTGTTTTCTTCTTTCTTCCTTCTTCCATTGATCACATGATTTTACAACTATAGATAATGTAAACAAATTAATAAAGTAATATTTTATAAATTATTTTATTAGTTTTGACACAAGTTGTAAAATTAAAGAAATTAGACAAATTGAAACTCATAATAGAGTAAATCATGCAAATGATTACTTTATTTTTTATTTTTTTGTCCACATGATCTACACATGCAAAATCATGCAAAATGGAGGAGTTGAGTTAACTAAAGACTTTGGAGGTCTTTTTGCATGGCTTGGAGGTCAAAATAAAGACTTTTGGTCCACTCTTTGGTCAAACACATGGAGACTAGCAGTTTGGAGCTATTTTTGCTCATTTTGAGGTAGTTTTGACCCTTATTTTTAGGGATTTCATTGTCTGCGCGTGGATCATATTGCAAAGCTTATTTTTAGAGGCAGTTGATTGCAGTTGATTTTTCATGCCTCTTGGAGAGAGCAAACTATATATTGTAAGAAAAAACTTAGATTTTTCTAGTTCTTGCATTCTTCTCTCTCTTACACATTTCTGAGAGGCAGAGTTTGTAACTCATTTTTCTAGTTCTTGCCTTTTTGCTCTTTACACTTTGAGAGAGAAAGAGGTTTTGTAACTCACTTATTTGTAGATTTATAGAGATTGCAATAGGTTACAGGTTTTATACTTTATTCTATGCAATTATTTCCTTTATTTTTAATTTTGATCAAGTATCTACCTTCCATTAATGCAACTTGTTTGAGTGATTTGATGAGATTTTATTGTGTTTAACATCAAAACCTTTAAAATCAGTCTCATTAGTACTTGTTTGTGTTAGATAGCATTGAAAATCACAGGTCTTAGGATGTGCAATTGGAAAACTTTTTTTTTATGTTGTGAAAAATCCCTTTTCCTTCAAACAGAAAATATTTTCCAGCCTTCCTTAGAAACATTTTTGTGATCAATTTGCTGAAAGTGGTTTGTTTGGATAGATTTTTTGAGATCTATTGTGAGTTAGATTGCCAAGTTTTCATCATTATTAGGTGCATCACCATACTTTTATAGTTTTATTTGCTTTTAGAAAGATCCTTTTTACCCTTTTCCACACCAAAGTCATAGATCCAATTGAATATTTTAAGGGAACCAACCCACAATCTGGAGGTTCAAACTCAACATAGGTCACCCACAGCTTGAGTTTGATCCCATGTTTTGAAGGATTGCTGAGTATGACAACTTTGCATCACGGGTGCAATCCTAATTGACAACAATGATGTTATAGCTATGCATGTGAGATTACAATTGATTTTATGATGTCTACTACAAGGTTAAGTTGATGCAATTGAAATGTTTGGTTGATGAGCAAATTGATGAAATATTATGCAGTTTTAATCCTGATTTGATGTTTAGAAATGCAAATGAATTATGAATCATGTAAGAGATAGCACGTGTTATAAATGAGGATTAAGATGATTATGTGACTTTGTGTGTGTGTGTTTTTCCTTTCACTTCGGCTATGATGAACATGTGTTATAATCCATTGTGGATGTGTGCAGGTGATTTTCCATGCCCATGGAAAATTCAGAGGTCATTCTAGTAACCCTATGTGAAATCCATGTTTAGCCGACCTAGTCCCAAAAGGGACCAAGGTCAATTGTGTTTGAGCATGTTGAATTGTAATGTTTGTTTTGATGTTCCTTTTGACTAGGCTTTACCATTTTTAATTGATTTATTAAGGTGTTGTGAAATGTAATGTTTGAATTTGCACTATTTAAGTGCTTTTTAATTTTTGGGCCTTTTTATGTGGATTTATGTAACCCCGTTGGATTTAAGATAGACAACTGAGAGGGGGGGGTGAATCAGTTGTTACCAAACTTGTGTTCTTTATATACTTTAAAGATTCTTCTATTTCAATATCATATCATAGATTCAAACATGAGGCACAATGCATGAATTTAAGAGCAGAAAGAAATTCAACACATACAACACAAATTTTTACGTGGAAAACTCAGTTAAGGGAAAAACCACGGGGTGACTAACCCAAGATTGTATTCTCTGTTAAAAGAATAAGAAGAATGAAATGGCACTTGCCAATTAGGGCTCACTGCTCACAAGAGGCCCACTGCCTACAGGAAACACACTGTCTACAAAATAATATAAATATTAGATACTTGAGCTAAAGATCAGCATCTTCACTATGCTTGAGTTAGTTCCATTTAAGCTCAACACCTTTGCTCTGCTTTTCTTTCTTCTTCCTTACCACCTTCTCATCGCTACAAGGATACTTTTGAATGACTTCGCAATTCTTATTTATACAAGACACCGACTTTGGAATGATCATCGAAGTCGGCATAACATACACTTATTTTATTACAGAGAAAATACAAAAATACAACTTGACTTATTACAAAAGCTTCATGCGCACTACTACACTGTCGGCTACCCATAGCTGGGACTTCAATCTTCTTTGTGGAACATGTCAGGCTTCTCAAAACATCTTCAAGATCATCTGCAATATGTGCAAGACATCTGGTCAGCCAAGATTAGGAAGAACACCGTCACTGGAAGGTAAATCTTCAATTACGAGCTCTATCTTCAATGCGGACTGCCAACACGAACTGGACACAATCTAGGGATCCCCACAAGCTTGCTTGAATCACCAAGAACATCCGCACCACTTCTGCTTACTGTAATCATTTGTATCTTCATCCAGAACCTTAAGAACACAGTTGCTCATCTCTGTCATATTAGAAAGATTGCTTGTGGACGTCCAAACTACGAACCAATTGAGTTGTCAATTCACATTAGCCTTCCAAACATGCCACTAGATTCGCAGAACATGATGTATTTCTAGATCTCACCAGACCTATTTGAGTCACTCTGTCACCTTTGAACAGTTGCCAGAACCAGTTTTACTCTTATGGCCATAACTCCTTTGCAATTTCATGCGGACCTCTCAAGTCTTGACTGGATCACCTTTAGACACGTATCTACAAACCCTTTGATGCGCATTCTCTAATCTTCATCTAGCTAGGATCTTTCTTCTCTATTTTTGATAGGACTAATTTTCTCAATATCCTCAGCACACAACTCATCCAATCCTTGACATCAATGCAACAAGAGTACATTGACATCAATGACAACACTAATTAGGCCCATACTTGCAACAATCTCCTCCCTTGTCGTTGATGGCAACATATAATGTGAAAAATTATTTTAACCATCAAGACAAGAACTTCTCCTTACTGACTGACATAGCTCCCCCTATCAACAACAACCATTCACATGTCTTCTCTTCCTTTACTGCTCCCCCTTTGATCATCAACCACTCTTGTTTTTCACATCTCTTCTCTCCCCCTTTGACATCAATGGCAAAGGGCACATACATGCAAGCACTTCTCACTCTTCAGAGTTATACTGACTGCTCCCCCTGAGTAGCAGCCTTCTAACATCAATCCGGATCACAAGATATGATTATGAGATCCACTGGATTGATGCACATCAATGCACCTTAATTTAGAACCGAAGGGGTAATAACCCCTAACTTCTCCCTGAGATACTCAAAAGAGTCCTTAGGTAGAGGTTTAGTAAAAATGTCTGCAATCTGATCCTTTAAGGGCACAAACTCCAATCTGACTTCATTCTTGTTCACCTGCTCTCTCAAAAAGTGAAACTTGATGGATATATGTTTTGTCTTTGAATGCAACACTAGAGTTTTTGATATAATTATTGCACTTGAGTTCTCACAGAAGATTGTGATAGGTTCCTCATACTCTACTCTAATATCTCTTAGCATTTGCTTCATCCACAATACTTGAGTGCAACTGCCTGCTATTGTAGTATATTATGCTTCTACAGTGGACAGAGATATTGCCTCTTGTTTCTTGCTCTGCCAAGAAACTAATCTTTTTCCCAAAAAGAATGCACCACCACTGGTACTCTTCCGGTCATCCACATCTCCTGCCCAATCAACATCTGTGTGTGCATGAAGAGAGAAGTCATGATCCTTGGGATACCAGAATCCATACTCAACTGTTCCCTTCAGATATCTAAGAATTCTCTTGATTGCCATGACAAGAGACTCTCTAGGATCAGCTTGGAATCTGGTAATAAGACTAACAACATTCATAATATCATATCTAGTTTGAGTAAGATAGAGCAGTCCTCTAATCATTGACCTATACTTTTTCTTATCAGCCTTAGGGGATTCATCATCTTTACTCAGCTTACATCTAGTTGCCATGGGATAATTCATTGCTTTTGAGTCTTCCATCCCAAATTTCTTCAACATCTCTTTCACATACTTGGTTTGTGATATGAAGATTCCTTTCTTTATTTGAGTGATTTACAGACCTAACAAGAAATTCATTTCCCCAAACATGGACATCTCAAATTCACTTTGCATTTGATTTGCAAAGGTCTTATGCATACTATCTTTTCTCCAAAAATGATATCATCAACAAATACTTCAACAATCAAGATACTTTCATGATCAATCTTAAAATATAGATTACTGTTAGCAGTGCCTTTGTTGAAACCAATCTTCAAAAGATGTTTGTCCAGTCTTTCATACCAGGCTCTTGGAGCTTGTTTGAGTCCATACAATGCTTTCTTCAACTTGCAGACCATATCACCATGATCAGATAATTGGAATTCATCCGGTTGCTTAATGTATACCTCTTTTTCCAAATCACCATTCAGGAAGGCAGACTTGACATCCATCTGATATACTTTGAAATCCTTGAAGGCAGCAAAGGTAAGAAATAATCTGACTGCTTTAATTCTAGCCACCGGAGCAAAAGTTTCTTCAAAGTCAATTCCTTCTACTTGAGAATAACCTTTATAGACCAATCCGACTTTGTTTCTTACTACTTCACCTTCTTCATTTAGTTTATTTCGGAAGACTCACTTAGTCCCAATCACATTTTTGTCCTTAGGTCTGGGGACAAGATCCCAAGTGTTTTTCTTTTCAATCTGAATCAATTCTTCCTCCATTGCTTTAGTCCAACTCTCATCATTGCAAGCTTCACTTATTGTTCTTGATTCAATTTTTGAAATCAGACAGTACTTCACTGAGTCTTGAGCAATATTTCTTCTTGTTTGAACACCTTTGGTTCTGTCTCCTATAATCTGATCTTCAGAATGATCTAGTCTTACATACCTGGGAGTTTTGGGAATTTTTTGCACTTCTAATTCTTGGATAGGTTCATCCAAACCTATCTCTTCTTCCTATATTTCAGGATTCTTCGAATCAGTCTGAATTTGAACTGAAGTTGGGGCTTGATCTTCTTGGACCGAGACATCATTCTGATCATCTACTTCATACTCATAAAACCTTGAGGGATTTTTCACACCTTCATCAACCTTCAAATTTGTACTTTCTACAATCTTCCTCAATCTCTTGTTATAACACCGGTATGCTTTGATTTGAGTGGAATATCCCAAGAATATTCCTTTATCACTTCTAGCATCAAACTTCCCAAGGTCTTCATCTCTTTTGATGTAGCATTTACTACCAAAGACTCTGAAATACTTTACAGTAGGAGTGATACCAAACCAAAATTCATAAGGAGTCTTACCAGTATTGCCTCTGATTTGTACTCGATTGAGAGTGTAGACAACAGTGCTCACAACTTGTCTCCAATAGATTTGAAGAACATTTGCTTCTATCATCATGGTCCTATAAGCTTCCTGGATGGTCTGGTTCTTTCTCTCCACTACTCCATTCTGCTGTGGAGTCCTTGGAGCAGATAATTGTCTCTTTATCCCATACTTCTCACAAAATGTTATGAACTCACCGAATGTGAATTCTCCACCTCTATCAGACCTGAGGCATTTTATGTTTATGCCAGTTTCATTTTCTACCATAGCTTTGAATATTTTGAACTTCTCAAGTGCTTCAGATTTCTCTTTTAAGAAGGTCACCCACATCATTCAGGAATGGTCATCAATTAGCAACATAAAATACCTATCTCCTTGCAGACTCCTGACTCTTGTCGGACTACAGAGATCAGTGTGCACCAAGTCTAACAATCTGGTTGAAGATTGTTCCTTACTTTTGAATGTGACTCTGCTCTGCTTACCTAACTGACATTCTTTGCACAAACTGTTAGTAGGTTTCATCAGTCTTGGAAGATCTCTTACAGCCTAAGTGTTGCTTATCTTAATGATATTATCAAAATTCACATGGCACATTCTCTTATGCCACAACCAACTCTGATCAATTTGAACAAATAAGCAACTTTTGCTAGTACCAACTAATTGGAAGATGTTACCTTTTGTCTGAGTACCGGATGTAATCTCAATTCCAGAGCTTTCAAAGATCTTGCATTTTCCATTTTTGAAACGGAGATCATAGCCTTTGTCCACCAACTGTCCAACACCGAGAAGATTATGCTTTAGACCTTCAACATACAAAACATCACTGGTTTTGTTCTTTCCATCAAAAGAGATGCTTCCTCTGCCTCTAATTCTGCCAACAAAATTATCTCCAAACTTTACAACTCCGCCTTCATATCTTTCCAAGCTTAAGAGCTTACTCTTGTCGCCAGCCATATGGTAAGAGCATCCATTGTCAATAACCCATTCATCTTTTTCTTCAACCTGAGCAGCGAAAGCACTTTCTATCATCTTATATTGGCAGATTCAATAGGCATTAGATCTTCTTCTTTGATGGCAATAAACACCCAGTCACTTCTGGATTTGTTTCCTATCTCAGATTCAACATTTGTTACTCCATCATCATCTTCTTGAACATAGTAACACTTTTTTCTGCAACCTTGATCTATTAGGGTTTAGCCTTGAAAACTTTTCTGAACATTTTGAGGCAAAATGACCAATCTTATTGCAGGGAAAGCATTTAAAAGGTAATTTTCCTTCATACTTACCGGATCCTCTTGGCAATCTCTTTGCAACGAGGGCTCAAGTTGTTCATCTTCTAATTCATCCTCTTTCAGAATCTTTTCTTGCTTTCTCATACCAAGTTGATATTTTTGAGGAACTTTCTCCTAGATCATATTTTGGTTTGCCTTTTATAGAGGCACTAGCTTTGAATGCAGATTCAGTCTTGGGAAGTGTATCACCAAACTCAGCTAACTTGAATGCAGATATCTTACCAACCAATTGATCCCTTGTGATAGTTGTCAAAGATCTGATTTCCTCAATGGCAGCAACTTTGTGTTTATATGTAGGGGGTAAAGATCCAAGAACTTTAGCAACAATTTCATCTTCATTCAGTACTCCACCAGCATATCTGATGCCACAAACAAGCTCATTTATTTTTGTCATATAAGAAGTGATATTCTCATCTTCACTCATCTTTAAGTTTTCAAACTTTGTAGCTTGGCACACTTAATATATTTGTCTCCTTCATATAGATTTTCAAGTTTTGTCCAAATTTCATAAGCAGTCTTCAATCCCATAACATTTGTCAGCTCTGAATCAAACAAGGCACTCAGTAGGGCCTCTTTAGATTGAAGATTATTTTCTGCATCTCTGACTTCATCTATAGTTGTTGGGCCATTCCTTGGGGGAAAATATTTAGTTGAGGTTATGTTCCAATACTGATATCCCATGCATTGTATATGACATTCCATGCGGCTTTTCCAGGCAGTGAAGTTTGATCCATCAAACCTTGGACTGTCCTTGTAGGTCAACATTCTGAATCTCCTCGAGCGGTTAAGCTTCTTCTAGAGGAACTTAGCTCTGATACCAATTGTTGGATTTAAGACAGACAACTGAGAGGGGGGGGTGAATCAATTGTTACCAAACTTGTGTTCTTTATATACTTTAAAGATTATTCTATTTCAATAGCATATCAGAGATTCAAACATGAGGCACAATGCATGAATTTAAGAGCAGAAAGAAATTTAACACATACAACATAGATTTTAGCGTGGAAAACTTGGTTAAGGGAAAAAACACGGGGTGACTAACCTAAGATTGTATTATCTGTTAAAAGAATAAGAAGAATGAAATGACACTTGCCAATTAGGGCTCACTGCCCAAGCACACTACTCACAAGAGGCCCACTGCCTACAGGAGACACACTATCTACAGAATAATATAAATATTAGATACTTGAACTAGAGATTAGCATCTTCACTATGTTTGAGTCAGTTTCGTTTAAGCTCAACACCTCTGCTTTGCTTTTCTTTCTTCTTCCTTACCACCTTCTCATCGCTACAAGGATACTTTTGAATGACTTCGCAATTCTTATTTATACAAGATATCAACTTTGGAATGATCATCAAAGTTAGCATAACATACACTTATTTTATTACAGAGCAAATACAAAAATACAACTTGACTTATTACAAAAGCTTCATGCGCACTACTACACTGTCAGCTACCCATAGTTAGGACTTCAATCTTCTTTGTGAAACATGCCAGGCTTCGCAAAACATCTTCAAGATCATCCACAATATGTGCAAGACATCCGGTGGGCCAAGATTAGGAAGAACACCATCACTGTAAGGTAAATCTTCAATTACAAGCTCTATCTTCAATGCCGACCGCCAACATGAACTGGACACAATTTAGAGACCACCACAAGCTTGCTTGAATCACCAAAAACATTTGCACCACTTCCACTTACTGTAATCATTCGCATCTTCATCCGGAACCTTAAGAACACAGTTGCTCATCTCTGTCATATTAGAAAGATTGCTTATGGACCTCCAAACCACGAACCAATTAATAGCCAAATTCAGGAGAAGGGCTTATGACGCTACTGTCACTGCATTGAAATTTGCTTATGAGGCCTTGGCTGCTGAGCCTTTCTCTCCTTCTAAGAAAATCCTTGTAGCCAATTTACGGCATCAAAAACAGATGGCTAATTGTCATGCTGCCAGAGGGACGCAACTTAAAGCCAGGATGCACTGGCTAAAAATTGGAGACCATGTTTCTAAGGAATTTTTTCTTGCTCTTTGAGCTAGACATTTCTCACATGGTATTAAGCAAATCAAAGAGGATAGTATTGTTCATACAAATCTGCCAGACATTCTCCAGGCTTTTGTAAGACATTATGAAAAAGTTTTCACTGCTCAAGATTACACTCCTAAGCGACATACTGCTTTGCAGGATTGTCTTGCTATTGTGCCTAATAAGCTTTCCTCAGCCCAGACATGCTTCTGTGATCAATTATTGACCATTGAAGACCTAAAAGAAGTTGTCTGCTCTATGGCTGATGGCAAAGCTCCTGGAATTGATGGCTTTTCTTGTGAGTTTTACAAATCCCTTTGGGATTGTTGAGGAAAATATTTACACAATGTTTACCTTGAAGCCTTTCATTCTAATTCTTTAGGAAATATTACAAGGAAACATTAAGTTCATACCTAAAGCTGGTGATCCAGAGGATATTTGCAATTGGAGACCCATTACGCTCCTCAATGTTTCATACAAAATCATTGCTAAAGCCCTTTCGCTCAAACTCCGCAACCTGCTTCCTCTGATTGTCTGCCCTGAACAAACAGGGTTCATTAAGTCCAGATATATTTTAGATAATATCATTGTAGTTTGGGAGGGAATGGAATGGGCACGAAAATCAAATCAAAAAATATTTTTTTAAAAAATTAATTTTGTTAAGACATGGTCGCATTGAATGACGCTTTATCCTTGCCATGCTTGCAGCATTAGGGTTTGGTCCCTCTTTTATTCAATATGTCAAAATACTCTTTTCAGATGCCTCTGCATGTATCACTATCAATGGCCACCAGTCCTATACTTTTGGCCTTTTCAGATCAATCCGGTAAGGATGCCCTCTTGCTCCAAGCCTATATGTTCTTGCGGCAGAGGGTTTTGGTTATCTTCTTGCTCATTCAGTGTTCAAACGACTTGCTCATGGTATTACTTTACCTAATTCGTCCAGCCAACTGGTTAATGGTCATTTTGTTGATGACTCTTTTTTAACCCTATTGGAAGAAGAAAATTCGTCAAAAATGCTCTTGGTTGTCTGGAGACCTTTTGTTTAGCCTCAAGTTCTTTCATTCAGTGGCATAAAACGCTTTACTACAGGCAATCCATTCTTCCCATTCCTCGATGGCTTTAATAATATGGCTGGCACTGGGTTGGCCATGGTGAAATTTTTAGATTTCTGGGTATTCCCTTTGCTTTCCAGGGCACTTATGCTACTCTATGGCAAGTTGTTCTTACCCGTGTGGAACAAAAATTTGCAATTTGGATTACTAAGCCACTTTCTCTGACTGGTAAATTCTAAGTTTGTTCTAAGATCTTGGTAGCAACCCATGTTTATTATTCTTCTTGTTGGGCTCCTTCAAATAGTTCTTATGCCAAACTAGAAAAAACTCTTGAGGGATTTTCTATGGACCTCTTCTGATACTCGCCATGGTTTTCATCGTGTTGCATGGGAGTTTTGCTACCTTCCTAGAGATTCTGGAGGGCTTGGTATTCTTTCTACCCAACGCCAAGGAACTACCTTGGTTGTCAAGTGGATCATTCGTGCTCTCACTCGCTGTGAGACATGGAAAGTTTTACTCTGGCATAACATTGAAATGGGACATCCTTTGCACAAACCGGCTTGGAAAGGAATTATTTTTTCTACTCTCCTTGTCATGAGAGAACCAATTCAGATCTCGGGCACATTTGTGGTTAAAAGCATTTGGAAAGCCTGGGAAAAAGTTAAACCATGGTTATGCTGGTCTTTCCTTCAATCACCTTAATATTTGGTGGTCACCTCTCCTAGCTTCTGTAGGCCAACCTTTGGGTAAATTGCCTCGTTTAAAGGCTCTAAAATTTCATAAAAAAGGTGTTCAGACCTTACAAGATATGTTCCACCGGCCCACTATGAGCCTTTTGGCTTGGGAAGCATTTCGTGTTAAATTTGGTCTTTCAAAAGTTGATAAACCTACTTATGACAGAGTCATCATTGCTATTCCACCTGAAATGCTTCAGAAGGTTGGAATTCAGTCCAACAAGCCTTGGTGGAAGGACCGGAAATGATATCCTGAAACACCAATGCATCATTTCAAGCTACGAATGGCTTACAGGTGGCTTTAAGCATTGGCTTATTCATAGCTCTTCAAGTCTTTGGCATTCTAGATTTAAAACTATTTGGTTCGCCATTCTTGAGCCAAAACTTGCTCATTTTGCCTGGTGCATTTTTTTTCAAGGCCTGCCTGTTGGTACTAGGCTGTTTCATCTTGGGGTCCAGGATCCTCGTTGTCCTTTTTGTGGACAGTTTGAGACAATTCAACATTTCTTTTGGTTTTGCACCAGAGCACAAGCCTTCTGGCAATGGATTCATGATTTCTTCTGCCCTTTCAGACCAGAGCCATTAACCTGGGAAATCATTCTTCTGGGTGACTCACCTAGGTTTTCTGAAAGATTTACTCAGATTTGGCATATTTTCAGGTTGGAGATATTATTTACATTATGGAAAGATTGTAATTCTTGTATATTCTTAAAAAGTAAAATTGGAACTTCTGTTTCTCTTTACATTAAAACAATTATCTATTCTAATGCTCTTATGCAGATTTAAATGTAAGTTAACAAAGTTGCATTGGAGGTGGCACACTTACAAGAGTTATTGGATCATTGGGGGAATGCTCCCTGTACTGTGGCTCGAGTTCCTCCCTCACCTTCTTCTGTTAGAGCCCGTTCACCTAACATACGAAGAAGTGGTTTGGCCAGAGATTCTCGACCCTGCTCCCAGCCTGCTCAGCATCGTGATGCTCACCGTCGCAGACACTCGACCTCTCCACGTCAGTGTGGTTGGACCTCAAGCCGTGCTGCAAGTGCAGTAGGGGATAATGCGGGTTGGCCCACTGGCGATAATACTGGTTGGAATGTTCTTGGTCCTTCTCATCCACCTAATTCAGGGTGGGATAATACTAAAGTCTTCCCCCGATTGAATTTGGCTATCTCACCACAGCAAGAACATGAAAATGAAGATAGTTGGGCTATGCCTGATGTCAACCCAAACTCCACTGATATTTGAGGGAAACCGGATGACAGGTATTTGCTATCTGCGGGGGTGGCTATGACCGCTTAATTCTATTTTTTATTATGTTTTTATATGGGTTCTGTACCCTTGATACTTTGATCTAAAACTTTCTATGCTTAGCCCATGTGACTTTTGGGGTGTGTCTTTTAACCACCCTCTTTTTTTTTTGTGAAGTGTTATTTTATTTTAATAGATAACATGCATTTTCATATGTTGGATTTGGTTCCTTCTCTCCTCAATTTTAAAGAACGGTGTAGGGGTCACAACGTTGAAGCCGCTGACATGTAGTTAAATATTATTAAATTTTAAAGAACTATTTTAAAATGATCCTCATCATTGCCTTCCCCTCGCTATCCACAAAACTTTGGAAAAATCTATGGAACAACTGTAAATTTTAAAAGATTGGAAAGGGCGGCAAAATTTAAAAATAAAATTGCCAGAAAGGAGCAAATGGCGGTAAAATGGGGGCTGTTATTATTAATATGTTAACTTTTCGTCAGAACAATTCCAATTTTGCTAGAAATTTTGCTGTAGCATGCGCAGAGCCTTAGTTATTATTGCAGAGAGCTCTCCTTTCTGTACGAACTTCAACGAAAACGAGAAAACCCTATTTTTTTTTGCGACCCAGGCCACAGTTTCTCGGGCGAAAAACACTCGAGGTAAATATTTTTCTGATACCCAAACGCAAAAAAGTTATGTTCAGACATTTTTGACGAGGCCCTTCATTTTTAATTTTAATTTTTTTTAAACTAAATTCGACGGCACATTTTCCAGATCTTTACAAAAGATTAGCATTTAACGTAGGAGGCGACAATTACGGCATTAAATCTTCTGTTTATCTCTGTAAGAATGTTCGTTAAGCTTTTAGATGGATAGATATAAGAAGCAAGAATGGAGTATTTTGTAATTTTGGTTTGGTTGCTGAAAAGTAATAAAAAATTCGCATAGCTTTTTTTGAGGTGTCCAATTTTGGATCTTGTTTTTTTCCCACTTTTCACTGTGTACGTTTATGGCAGTGTGAAGACGTTATTATTGTTAACAGTGCCGTTGATTTTGTTGAGCAGCTGCTGTTTTTTTTGGGTTTGAGTGAACAAAAATTTGCGTGAGGAATTTTTTTTTTTGAAAAATTTGCGAGAGGAGGGTATTTCCTTTGAAAATACTTGCGATAGGAGGGATTTTCTTTGAGAAAATTAGTAAGAAGAACGTCTGTTTTCGCTGTCAATTTTTCAGAGGTTTTCTCTGCGAAAGAAGTTTGCCGAGGTAACATAATTTTTTTGGTGGTTTTTTGAATTTTTTTTAGAATTTTTGTTTGAAAAGTCTTATGAAAATTCTGTTTGGAAGACTGTTTGAAAAGTTTATAAGGTCTTAGATCATAATCATCAATATGACTATATAGATGGTCCAATCTACCCATGATGAAGTTTAGATAATGTGAAATATTATGCCTAACATGCTGCATATCCATATGTGTATGTATATCATGTGTAATAGTGGAGGAATATATGTCATCAATTGGTAGCCAATTATCCTCACATATGCCAAGTAAAAATTGTAAGAGTTCCTCATGTTCTTTTTATTGTGTCTAAGTCATGTGAAAGATGATGTGTAGAAGAAGGTACTCCATTAGTACTCAGATATATAATGGGAAAACAAAAAGGATTCCAAGAATAATGCCCATGGATGTCAAAAAGTGGTATATGATCACGATTCACAGAAAAATCCATGGGATTTTACAAAGAAGGGCCACTAGACTATGAAGAATGACAGCCATACTAAACACAAGTAAATTGTTCTATAAAGGCACACAACAAAGCTTGGAATGACATATAAGAAGTATGACATGAATCAAACTAATATTTAGCTCTATCAATCAATATATCAACAAATGCATGCATTGAAGTATTATCATCATTTATATGAGTATTAAATGAAGACAAAAATGATATAACATGTGAACTGCATATTCCTCACTAATGAATGACTCTGACATTAGTGCTTTAAAAGAATGTGCATCATAAACTAGATCATCATGAATCAAAGAATCATAAATCTCATAATAGAAGAAAAGTAAGTAACACTATGCTTCTCACTAAATAAATCATTGATAGACCATAAGCAAAAAGATACAGGACCATAGGCAAAAAGATATAGGACTATAAACCTTGTGTGAAGATGAACTATGTGTCTACATCACTAGGTTCTTAAGGAAAGTTTAAGTAAGGGAGTCTGTAATATCCCCAATGGGATCTGCCCTAGAATTCTGATTATTATTTTCTGCTCAAACCCTAATTCTGATTTCTGATTTTTATTTTTTGATTTCAAACAAAATGCCATGGCGAACATACAAGTGCCAAAACATGACAAATAAACATGCCAAATGATGCTGCCAATTGATATTCATATCAAACATGAAATCCACCATGAAATACACAAGATATGGCATACAAATGCAACATATAAATCTGTTTTTTTGAAGATAACTTCTGATGTTACAAATCTGAGTACATAGACTGAAAAGTACATCAAATGCAAGGGCTAAACATGAACAAACATAGCCCGGAATGCTGCTGTCCAAATCTGCTCTAACAATGGCAAATGAAGCTCAAACAAACCCTCCAAAGGGTGGCTCTCACAAGGAATGATGGCGGCTGCAAGTTAGGGTTTGGAAAACCCTCCAAATAGTGAAATCACCTCTCTCCAAGCCAAATCGCCTTCCTCCAAAGGTGGTGCTCAAGTCTATGGCAGAACCTTAGTGCAATATCCACACAAAATGTCACAAAGAAGTGCTGCTCCAAATCTGATATGCGAATCTGAATATGCAATAATGCTCCAAACCTCCAATGTCTCCAATGAAGTGCAAATAGAACTTCGTTATGAGTCCTCCACAAGATGAGCTAGGTTTTCGTCCAACTCACCATATTCACAAGGGTTTTCGTCCTTGGAATATAGCCCAACAAAAGTTGCAGCCAAGAGATAAAATCTCAATAAGAAAATATGATATGAATGGATGATGAAATGACTTCAAATAACCTTGTATTTATAGCCATATTTTTCCTCCAAATTTGACTGACCTCTTGGAAAAATATTTATTTTATTTTCTTTCATGGTTGCTCAAACAGCCCACCCACAAGAAAATGGAACTATTTTGTTCCTTTTCAAAGAATTTTGTAAGGTTTTTCACCTTGCTTAAGGTATGCAAAGATTGTCCTAATCTTGGGTTACCCATGTTGCCTCTTGAAAATGTTGCTATTATTGTTTTTTGATTACTCAAGGTGATGGTTGATTTGATCTTTTTGCACATTGCATATGAAAATTCATTATAAAAGCAGATGGGTATTTCCTTTGCAAAGACCTCTCTTGGAAAAATATTTATTTTATTTTATTTTTTCTCCTCCAATAGGGCCGACCTCATGCTAGATGCCCAAATTAAATCCTTTTATTTTATTTTATTTTTCCCACCTTGGGTGAACCCTCTTTGCCACAAGTTAATTCACTTTTTGACCTCTCCCTAGGTCGTCCACCTCAAAAGTAAATTATTTTGATTTATTTTATTTTTTCCATGGCATCACAAAAATATCCAAAGTCATTTCCCATCATCAATTTGCTCGACAAAATTAGTTAAATACATGATTTAACTAATCAAAATATTCCCTTGCTTCTTCAACCTAACCCACAGGAATAAAATAGGCTAGTCAACTCCAATGGGTGATCACTTGGAAAAAGGGGACATTACAGAGTCCCATGGAGGAGAAGCTATAGATATAAAAGAAAATTTATCATGAGATGAAGGAATATGGTTGCTAGGTACAACATCACATGAATCAAGACCCCTAGATGTATTAAATGAATATAGGGCTGAAGTAGTGTTGTTGGTGGATTTTCAATTGTGGATGATGGGGGAAAAGCTCTCAAAGAAAGGAGATGTGCATAAATCCTTGTGCTCATTGATGGGTGTGGACACCAATTCTCTGGGGTGTGTGAATCTTAAGGTTGTGACCTCCACTTACCAGATCTTGCAAAAATATGAATGTGTTCATGGATCTTGTTGGTACTTGAAAAGCTCCAAGATATTAGGAACTTGTGCATCAATAGTTTTTTAGACAATTTGTGTGGGGACCTTTGAAGAATAGGTATCCAAACAAAGGAGCCTCTAGAGCCACTAGAAGCAACATTGAAGCTTTTTGGGGAGGTGGCTAAGGACTTAGCCAAAATCATGAATAGGGGTTGTTAGTGGCATTAAGGCACCAAGAGCCGAAAGGAAGCCTTTGTAGACACCATGACACATGTGACTTCAACATTGAGTTATGTGGATTGTAGGGATGATTTGAGACTTGAAGAAGGGGGAGCCTTGTGGATTTGAGAGGGATTTGGAATTTGAAAACAACAATTGAAAGGCACTTGAGATATCCATCTAAAATAGCTTGGATTATTTGAAGGAATGTGTGTGGAAAACTCACTACAAGTAGTAGCTAAGTCACTATCATAGGCCACATATGGGGTATCATTGTAAAGGTGCTATTGCACGATAAATATGCACATATATTTATAGCTTTGTTTGCCAAACCATATATGGAATAGCTTTGTGAAAAAAACTTAAATGTGTAGTGCTTTATTGACATAACTATGAATATATGTGCCTATTATCCATTCAATAGCATCTTTAGGTGCTGCTACTATTCCATAACACTATCTGCCTTGATTTTGATCTACAATTTTTTTGGGCCTGCTCTTCGATAAAGATCTTATCCATTAGACAGATTTGCACTCTTGTAGAGACTTTGTCTTCCAATTTTCTTAAAGTTTGAAGCCTTTTATTAGTAAATATGGGCTTAGGTTTGTGTTGGCTTGTGTGCTTAAAAAGAAGACAGATACTTGGCATCTTTCATGGTTGCTCAGGCAGCCCACCCACAAGAAAATGGAACTATTTTGTTCCTCTTCAAAGAATTTTGGAAGGTTTTTCACCTTGCTTAAGGTATGCAAAGATTTTCCTAATCTTGTGTTACCCATGCCGCCTCTTGAAAATGTTGCTATTATTGTTTTTTGATTACTCAAGGTGATGGTTGAATTGATCTTTTTTGCACTCTGCATATGAAAATTCATTATAAAAGGAGATGGATATTTCCTTTGCAAAGAAAATAGAGAATCTGAAACTACAAATTCTTTTATACTACGGATGCTATTATTGCCCTTGTTGCCTTGGAGATATAAGGCTTTGATTAAAAAAAAGTAACAGCGAAAGAAAATCAGCTGCTGCCATCATTTGGGTTTTGGGATTTTCAAATTAGAAAAGCTTTTCTATATTCTTCAGGCTTTTAATTCTTTTTAATGGCATTCCCTTCCAGTTTGGTGTGGATGTTGTGTATGATGTACCAAAGAGGAATAAGAGAGGGTTTTCCATTGGGTTTGTTTTGGTTCAAGATTTTTAGTCATGTGGAAAACCGCAAGATGTTTGTATTTGTCTTTGAAACCCTTGAAAATTGTTGAGCATAAATACCTCTTTTTGTGATTTTTGTATCCCTTAAATTACTTTTGAAGACTTTAATATATTACAAGCCAAAAAGCTATTTTTATGGGTTTAAGAGTGGCAGAGATTGAGTTGTATCATCTCAGAACTGTTAAGTTTAGACAGCAATTCATGATATGATGTAACTCAAGTCTAGGATGATGCAAGAAGCAATTTTCAATATTAAGCAACCCTAAATAATAAATATGCTAAATAAGACAGAAAATTATACCAAACAGGGAGTTTACAAACCAAATGTTTGTTAAGCACTTGGCATGTGTAATATGAATGCTGTGAACTTTATTAATCTCAAGAATGCTATTGCATGCTAACTGAAATGTGAGAGTGGAAAGGATTTTGAAGCAGCTATCGATGATAGATACCACCCAAACCCTTCCAGCTCTTATTTAGAATCAAAGCAATGCAACCAATTCAATGCCAATGTGCTTAGAATTTATCCTATAATGCTAAAAAGTAAATGGAATCATAAAAAACAAGTTTCTGACCTGCTAAATTGACAAAACTAGATCAAGAATGGCCTGATGATGAAACCGGGGCATAGTGTCCCTAGAAAGTAGCCTCTTGGAAGCTGAGTTTTGCATAGAATGTTATATGGAGGCAACTTGGAAGATGAATACCACCCTGAGATCACTAGCTAGATGATAAGATAATAATGATGCACTAAGAAGACCTAAAATTAGCAATATAACTGCAGAGCGGGGTTGTATGAATGTACTACTAGCAGGGAACTGACTGCAAACAAACTTTTTTTGATTTCTAATGACCTCTGGCACACATATAAATAGACCCAAGAGGATGACAGGATTAGCTGCAGCATTCGTGAAGAGATGTGTGTAAAAGGGATGTGTGCAAGGACATTCCAGAGATGTTTTGGCCCTTCATTCCAGTTCCCTTGAGTTTTCATTTCTTTTTCCAGAAGTTGCAACAGAACTGCAACTTTACAGGTGGAATTGCCCCTAGTGGTTACAGCTACAAAGAAACTGTATTATAATAATGAAATTGCACCAATGTGTTGATCTTTAAAATTCCTTTCCAAAGCTTTGGTAATGGTGATGACACAGTTATGATGTTCAGAAGAAAGATTTCCCTAATGACAGCCAGATGGACTGAACTCAATTTGGGTAATGAAGGGAAATGACAAATGGGGAATACAATTAGTTGGCTAATGTATATTACAAGGTGAAAATGTCATCTGTGGGCATGTATTGACAATTTGTACAAATATAAGAACCCCAGATTGAGAACAACTGAAATGTGATTGTATGCCTGATAGATGCCTAAGATCATTAATAGATGCAAATATTGCACTGCAAAACGTAATTTTTTGGATTCATACCATACCCTTTCAAAAATTGCCAAAACCATCATCAATTTTAGCTAAATTTAAAGGTTGTATTCCTTTTCATGCACTCAAATTTCAGAGCTTGTTATTTATTTGTTTTTTAACATTTGTCCGCTTGCTACCAGCTCTGTGGTATGAATGTGGCTGTGCAAGTGCCCCACTCTTCTAATTAGATCCCTCATTATGAGCTTGGTCTCTGAATATTCTTTTCATTGTTGGGGTGAGTTTGTAGTCCGATATAATTTTATCTCAAACAGAAGAAACACATAGAAGGAAGACAAACACCCAACACTGCACAAAATAAGGGGAAAAACAAGTTGAAGAGGGTCAGACTGTTGTCTTCCTTGGAATTAATTAAAGCCCCACAAGTCACCACCATGAGGGGTGTGTTGTGTAATGTCCCCTTTTTCTCAGCACTAAACTAGTGCAGTGAGTTAGCCTTTTCGCTATTTCCCGGAGGCTAATGGTTTCTGCAGGGGAAATGTAACTCTTAAAAGGTCTAATAACAGTTCATTATTTCTGCCATCTCGTTTATTGAGGCTGTTATTTCTTTTATTAGTTGTGTCTGTGGTTTGCTTTTGGCGTGGAGCTGGTGGGACCTCTTTCTTTCCTACTTGCCTATTCTTGGTTGTAACTGCCGAGTGATGGGAGCGCTCCATAGTGGTGATTTAATGCTTTTCCTTGCATGTGCGGTGGGGGATTGGTGTGAGAACAAAAACAGACTTTACCATGCATTGAAGGATACACCTAGCAGAGAATGTTTTCTGGAAGGACCTGTGCTGATTAGCAAGGATTTGTTCACCACATGTCACAGTTTCGAGTGTGCAAGACCACTCCTAGCTGGTATACGTCGATTTCATTGCAGGAATTGAAATCTGAGCCAAAATGGTGTTTGACATATTTTGAATAGATAGAAGAAGGGTCGATTGATAGTCTTTTGCAGTGAGTTATTTGTGCGATTTTGGTTTGAGTGAAGTCGAGTTTGTTGGGTATGCGAATAGGTTGCATGTGGTCACGTTGAATGAACAAAGAGGAGATACAAATAAACCATCTGTGCATCTGCAATAGATTATGAAGCCGCTTAGTAGTTCAACATTTGTTCATCATCGTTGTTCCTGTCTTGCCATGGAGTTTAGAAGAACGTGGTAATATCCCTGCAACAGCAATTTGGGCGTGGAAGTGTAAAAGGAAGATTTCTGAGTTAGTGTTGGGTTGCTGGGTTTGACCATCTGTAACAGCCAATTGTTTATATCTGTCCATGTTGAAACCAGTCATGTAATGACAGAGCTCATTCAAGCATGTACAATGGCAGGGTCTCCTTCAGTCACGTTCAGCCAAAGGTAAAATTGTGTCGGTAGTGCTACTATACTTATTGGAGGAATAATAATAATCAGATTTCTACTTGTCTTATTGAATTAGTGATTTCAAGATTTTTTGATCAAGTCTTTCTTTTTCGAATTTACTATAAGGGTAACCATTGCATGTTGTAGCTGCCTCCACACCATACCAGTCTTGTTATGGTTGGGTGAATGCCACCACTTCAACCACCTCAAACTTAGGACGGTCTTGTATGTCTGAATTCAATGTCAAATGAAACAGAATCAACAACAACAAGGAATATCAAACATGTCCTACAATTGACTAAGACACATTTTTATCTGGTTAGACTTAGCTCAAGGTTATTTGAAGTGGTTGACACACTAATGCATTGGTTTACCTTATGATCTGCACATTGCGCTGCAACCTCCTGACACCACCCTCTCTCATGATGCTCTCCCACTGAGCAGGGATGAGGTACCTTGCAAAACTACTCTACAAATCAATGAATTGGAGGCATCATATAATCAAAATTTGCAACTAGCCATAAACTATTATCTGAACAAGTGGAGATCATCAAACTATCAAATTGTGACATGTATGTCGACTTAGCATTTAATCATAACATCCATTTATCCTAATTAATAAACAATATGTTTTTTTTTGGGTACTAATTGCATGTTTGGCTGTATGAGTTGGAAGCATTGGAAGATTGTTCTTGACAATCAGTTTATCTGCAGAATGGTCCTGATGTAATCAAGTAACTAGGATTGTTCTGTGTTTTTTGTTGCAATTCTTCAGTGAATATGTGTAGTTATGTTGGAATCCAAATTGAGGCAAATGCATTGCATGTGAGGTTTATGGTTTATGTAAGGACTGCATTACGTGCTTTTTAGTGTAGGGATTACATTGTTGATACATTTTTTTTTTTAATTAGTTAAGCTTTAGTTTATTAATTATTTGTCTCTTTTATTTTAAATTTTGAACATATTTTCTAATTTAAACTTTATTTTGACAGGAAAAATTAAAATTTAAATGCCAAAAATAAGGGGCATTCTTAATTTAAGAGCGCCACCCAAAATTTCTAATCTTGTTGAAGTGCTGTTGCATGTGCAATTTCTACAATCATGGCAGATTATTTTGACATTGACCATATTCTTATGGAGGAGGAGGTGAGGATGGGTCATCTGCATCAATATCATATGATATGTTTCAGTGTATGATTTTAATATCAATATTGGCTTTGCTTGTAAAAAAATCTAGGCAGTGTCTGTAGTGTTTCGAGTGGGGGCAAATGGAGTTGGTCTCTTGGATCCTGGATCTGAAAACAATAATGTGCGTATATTTTTGAATTAGTCATCCATTCCTCATCATGTATCTAGAGTGGAATAACAACCAAAATGAAAATGATTACAGGTAGAAGCAGGTGCAAAAGTGGAGTTGCCATTTTGGTTGGCTCAGGATCTATGCCTCAGACGAGCAGTTGCTATCAACATCCCAACCTTCTTCAACCAAAGGTGTCGTGTCCTCTTTCGATAACTGGGATTCAGAAATTATACTCGTTGGAATTTACACTGCTATTTATAAATTCATTAATGTTAACTTTAACTCCTAGATTCAAAGCAGATGGTTGATTTTCTTGCTGTTTTCCACTTCATCTTAAAAGTTAAAAAAATTAGTAAAAGAGTATATGGTTTCAGAGGATATTCTGGTGAGGCTTATTGAAGTAAATTTGACTGAACATGAAGTATACATTTTTTTACCTGCTTTTGATGTTCTGCATTAATGACTTTGTGCTACAACATTATTTTTTGCAATATACCTGGAGATACAGGGCATGTGCAAAATGAACATTACCAAGTGTTTCTGGCAATCTTTGAAACCTGTTAAGCCAGAACAAATTCAAATTTACCAAAACCTGAAATTTACCAAAATGTGAACTTTCTGTTTTCCTTCAAGCACTGGAGAATCTATTTTACTTATTTCAAGGTTTGGATTGTAATTTAATTTATCTAAAATATAAAAAATATAATTTAATGAAATTTATACATATATGAATTTTGAACTTGTCCTAATGATTTTCTAAAGGACCGTGAAATCCTAAGATTAGGAGTATAATGTTTAGGATGCCAGCAAAGTCTATTAGGTATCTACAACCCATGTCAATGGCCTGAGAGATAATCAACAGATGCAAACTGTAAAATATGATAGCCACCTCTTTGTAGCAAACAATTTATTCAGTGATTGCAGCAATACTCAAAAATCTTTGTAGTGGACAAAGAATATGTTTGCACCAACAAATGATTAAACTTGAGCAGCTTAGGAGCATCTCATGATGCAGATTCAAAGGTGTGTGCTTGGGTTACTTGAAGCATATGCATGAGAAAATATAAATTATGATTCTGCACTGCATGTGACAAAACAATATTTTTTTTTTATAGCAAGCTGGTTGCAGAAAACTTGCATGTTAGTTGTATTGTTTCCAGGATAAGTGTGGTGCAGACAAAATACACTTTCTACTCTTCAATAATGTGTTTCCAGAAAGAGGGTCTCTCATTATATCAATAACAAACAATTATTAGATACCATCTGGGCCAGCATGATAACATCAGGTTAATCAGGAAAGATATTGTGTCACGTGTTGCAACAGCTGGTTTTTGGTTCGCAGAAAACAGTGAATTAGTCGGAGGAGTTATTTGCCTTATGTATCTGGCTATGGATCATATCACAAGCACAAAAGTTTGAGGGTTTTGTATTATGTTGAAGGCTGTCATGCATTTTTCGATACAAGCATGGCAGATGGTGGCTTGGGTTTTAGCTACATTCTATTGAGTATTTGACAGTGCTTTGTTTATATCATATCTTAAATGACTGTTGTGAATTTTCTATGTTCAAGGAATAGAGATTATAAAGTTTTCAAGGAAAAAACAATTAAGAAAATAACTAGTCTTGATCATACAACACAATGCATGTAATCATCTTCCTTGTTGAAAAAGGAGAGTTTTGGTAAATGTGAGTATGGAGCAGGTTTGAGTGAAATTGGAAAGCTATTGAGAAGACTCGTGTTTGGAAAATCTTTGTGAAGTTTCCTCTTATTTATTTATTTATTTATTTCATTTTTACCTCTTATTTGTAACTTTTAGTAGATATGTGTATAGTTTAATATGATTCGAAGTGCATGACATACAACCTGTGATTACTTGAGGATATGAATTTGAATTGATTGTGTTATTAACCATGAGACAGCCTAACCTCTCATATTCAGTCCCTTTGCAAAGTATGGCAGTTCTTTTTTCAAAGTAATATTAGTGAAAACATATAAAGAACTGTTCTAGATATAAAGGGGAATATTGTTTCCATTTCCTAGTTGTTTTAGTTGTTTGCTGTACAAGATTGTTGCTTATTTTTAGAAGAGATCCCAAAATTGAATCTCTGGAGTTTGAAATATGTCATGAACTAAAGAGAACCTTGAATTATAAAGAGAATTAACAGAATGACATGTGACAGTTTCAATCGAATTTCCAAGTCCTTGTATTTTATTGTGTTTCTTAGTGATCTGAAAATGGATTGGAAAATGAGGTAAGTCACTATATGCCACCATAATAAAGTGATCACAGCTCAGAGGGCACTTGTGTTGTAGGGTCCAAAGTACTTGTTGCAGGGTGTAAAACAATTCTTTGGTGGCTCCCAATGTTGAATATTCTTGCATATTCAGATTCCTTCAGAAAAGTTAAGCAATTTAAAAAATGGCACCTTAGTATGAGTCTGTATGAAAAATGTATAGCTTCTAGAAGTTGGAGGGCAAAAATTACTCAAAAGTGATAGTTTTGTTCTTTCAAGTGTAGGTTTTGTAACTGCTCCTGCTGAAAAGTGGCAGTTTTTAATTGCCCTTGGTGAAAGTGGCAGTTTTATAATTGACCCTTGTTGGAAAGAGGCGATTTCATGATGCATCCTAAAAAATGGCTTGTGGGTTCCAAATATTGTATTTTTCAACTTATTGGAATCTTTTCTATTTTGGCTGACATAAGCATAAATACACGTAAATGCATTCTAAGCATTGGCAAGTGGAATCAGGGCTTAAATTTGACAGTCAACCTTGCGTGTCAAGCTATTTTTGTATGACAGTTACCTATTCAAAAGTGCCTTTAAAATACTATGACATACATTAGTAAAAGTAAATTATATAAAAACCAAAGATATATATCATCATAATCCTATATAAATTTTGACACTTTGTCCAAAATCTTTCCTTTCATATGATACAGTCTTTTCAAAATTTCAGTTGTATTTTACAGCTAAAATGCCTAAATAAAGCAATATCAGATCAGAGTGGAATTGAAGTGAGTTCCTAGAGAATTCAAATGTCCAAGTGCAGGAGTAGATTGTATTTGGGATAGAACCTAAGTTGCCGGTTCTTGTATGGGGTCAGGTTTTGGTGCGGGGTTCTAGTATGTCAGTATGGCATTTTTTTTCCCTTGGGTATGGTATGACTATATATATATCTTGTATGGGGTCAGGTTTTGGTACGGGGTTCTAGTATGTGAGTATGGCATTTTGTTTTTTCCTTGGGTATGGTATGACTATATATATATATATATGCAAATTTTTTTAAAATATACAGAATTGAAAATACATTTGATTTATCATATAAAAATAATGACATTTGAATCTTTGATAGTATGATACTTCATCATTGATCAATGATAGTGATAAAGATAATATTAATTGTTTGTTGATAGTTTAAAATTTCAATATTATGTCAAAGCAATGAATGAGTTTTTGTGAAGTAGGTTTGTTTTTGTGAAATAACTTAGTATGGGTGCATTTTAGGCACTTTTTAGGTTCCCCCTATGTTTTAATTAAAAAAAATGCTTTTTAAATTTTTTGTTGACATTTAAAAAAAATTGGCATTGTGGTCGTGGGTGTGCTTGGGAGCGGCTAGGGCACGACCCTATTGCCTTAGGTTTTTTGTGGGTAGGACATACCCACAGGGAACCCGAGGCGGTAGGGTTGTGCCCAATATGCTCTTGTCGTTGGATTGACACCTAGGCTAGTTCGGTATGGGATCGGGACTCGAGTGGTGTATCTTGCAACTTAGGATAGAACCAAAAGAGAGTATTAATGAGTTGTTGCAAGTGATCTTAGGGATTGAACATTGTTGTTTCAGATTGGTTTTGTGCCTAGAGGCCTAAGATTGTATGTCAATAGAAATAGTGGACAAGGGGATTATTTGCCTTAGTTGTGTTGGAGTCTTCTCTTGGAATTTAGGCTCTCTAGGGTAAATTCCTTGTCTTCAATTGGTATGTTGTTTGCACTCATTTTTCTTTCAAGTTCAGTTTATTTAATTGCTTGAAAGTGCAGATCTCTATTCCTTCTTTGAATTTGAATGTTTGAAGACTACTAGTATGGTTTAACCATTGTAGTTTACGGATTGCTTAGCTTGATTGAAGTGAGAGTGGCCTGGGCAATACTTTCAAATTTCAAGTAAATACAATAGCTATATAAGCATGCCTAGCCTTATTAAATGGCATGGTTCTCTGGATGGTTAGAATTGGCTTAGACAATTCCTATTGTCGTATGCCTTGTGAGGAGTGAAAACTACCTTGAAAAATCCTTAGGAAGTTATAAGAAAAAACATCTGTTATAAAAAATCCTTGTTATTGAGCCTTATATTGATGAAATGTAAGTTAAATTCCATAAAATCATGAAAGGATAGAACTCAGTTGCTGCTTGCAAAAGAAACATTACTATGTTTGGTCTATGGAGCTAGTAAGTTTGCTTGTCATTGTAACAGGTGATGACATCCTATACGTTCTACATTTGCCACTTGTATCTTGGAGTCCCTTAGTTGAAGCTTTTGTGTAGGAATGTTATCGCTCTTGACATACTTTTGATGTGACTTGAGCTGATTGGCTCTAAGAGACACACTTAGCATAACATCTTTACCATCTTGGGTTTTGCTCTCTCATTGGCCCATTTAGTGGAGTGACCATGGCTTTCTTGAAACAGTCGTGGTGTGGTTTACTGTCACACTAAGACTGTCTCCAAGAAGAAGCAGCACAATTGCAGAAAGTGCACTCTTGCTTATTTGGGGGATCTATTGGCCATTAGTATTTTCTTGTTTCTTTGTCTAGGCCCTCATGCTTATAGACGTGTGATGAATTTGCTTGCTCCATACTATTGTTCGAGTGCCATACATAAGAATCTCTCGAAAAGCATTTTATACACCATGGCAATTTCTTTTTAATTACTCTTGAATGCTTGAATTTACTAGCTATCACTGTGCATTTCAGCTATAATTCAGCTAATCTTATTATTGGCATTCAAGAGTTTGCATCTTGCTGTTGTACTCCCCTCCTAATAACTCTTCCTTGTTGCTCTATGTTACAAGATTTGGATCATTTATTCTATTATTAATTTATTTGTTTTGCGCTAGGTTGATTTGTTATCCTAAGGGCTTGTCTATTGCATAGGATTCCCTTTCCATGGTATTGAAAACCATTGTTCAATCCTTTGCTTTCTTTTAACTCCATCTTCCTAGCATTGCATCATGGATTTAGGCTTTTGCTATTATTGTCATTTTGGACTAGAGTTTTCAACACAAATCACCAGAGCCATAAGGATATCAAATACAATTCACTTAAAGGTCGAATAAAAACATCTTTTTAAAGTCCTAAAAGGGGACAATTACAAAGATTGGTAGATAAGAAAAGTGAAAAGAGGTCCTCATGCTAAGGGAACATATAATTAAAATACTAAAAAATTGTCTACCATTAGTATTTTTTTTTGAGTTATGGGGAAAGGGGATGTGATTTTGGGGATTGCAAAAATATTTTGGATTGGAGATGGTAGGGGGATGGTGTGGGATGTCTATTCAAATAATATATAGTAGGGGGGTGGTGTGACTTCACAAGCAAACATAAAGTCTAGTTGCCTAATTGGCATTGAAATAATGTAATGTCCCTAATTGGACTATTAGCACAATCTTTCCAAAATTTTTAAATCAACTCAAACTCAAGCTCTTTTTGATCACAAGATATTAATGTGGGCAATGTGAGAGCATACGGAGATCGGGATGTGGACAATATGTAGCTAATTCAAACTCATTGGCGCAAACCACGTAGTTTATAATCAATACTTGACTTGTAGATAAGTATGCAGATATGATCAAAGTCATTGGTAGATTACAAGCAGGTCTGATCAATGTCAAATTGATATATAACAAGCAGAGCTGATCAATGCCAAACAGGCTGATTACAAATTAGAGATCTGATCAATGCCAAACTGATAGATAACAAGTAGATTTGGATCAATGCCAAATTGGCAGATAATGGAATGCAAATGCAAAAGTGACCTGATGGTAAACCTTCCAAGATCTTTTATGATATTATTCTAACCAAGATTGGCAGAAAACCATCCAGTCACATACAGTTGATCAATAAGCACAAATTTGAGTGTGCATGCAATATTTCAGATGAATAGCAGCAGCAAACTATTTATATCAGTAAAATTTACAAGCGAGATGGATTTTGAATAACAAGGTATGGAGAAATAGTGTTACCCAGCTGAAGCTACAACTGGTATGACTGAACAAACTGCTGTAGACAACTCTAGATGAAATACCCACTGCTAAAAACTCACCTGGCTGCTATTGGATACTGAAATTGATGCACCAGAACTGTATGGCACACAAATACCCACAACTGTTTCTAGAAAATCTGAATAATCTGCTGAGATAGACTGGAATGGTCCACATGAAGGATGAACAGCTGCTGCAATGCTCAGAAATGTCCAACTCAGCCTTATACAGCTGTTATAAACCCTCACACAACTGCAGCTGTACAGTTAGCCCCCTAACAGGGAGCGGCTGCTATAAAAAAATGAAGTAAACCAACTCAGATATGCAGCAGATTATGAAGGTGTTCCTCAAACAATGTCATCACAGCCTCTAAAACCTTGAATCACACCCCTATGCCAGGTATGGTCAGCCAGCAGATTTGTACAGCAGATATGATAGGGTGTACAGCGACTGAAAGTCTGAAAACTGACTTTCTAAATTGCTGCGGCTCTCTTCACATGTCATTATGCTCCTCTATATCATGTACGGCCTGTTGAAGACATCCTTATAAATGTATAAATGTACGGCTTTGTACTTGAGGTGGTGCGATCAGCATTATGGACTGTGTCCACTAATATTTTCCCAGAAACGCAGTGACTCGGTTATGCAACAAATAACTTTCACAATCTAGAAACACACTTCACAAGTAAAATGTAAAAATCTTCACAACAACTATCAAATCTGAAATAATATTGCAACTGATAAACCCCACAACAAACAAACACCAAACACCAAACACCAATAGAAAACTGGAAACATTCATCACAAACAAACACCAAACACCAATAGAAAATTGGAAACATTCATCACATTGGCAATCCTTGTATGAAAATGCTTTAACGGAGTTGAGGGTTTTCATCCCCAAATTCACACCTTGCAACACACATGTAATCCTTGGATGAAATTATTCAAATAGTTAGGAGGGTTTTGTCTACGAAACCATCTTGCCAAAGGATTTTTGTTTTAGGGCAAATGAAGAACTCTTGTTCATTCCTGGGAAATGAGAAATTGATAATAAGTTAGAATCTTTCTTCTGTGCACAACTCCTTTTTATATAGGCACTTTTGAGGAAATAAAATATAATTTACCATTTTTCTTTTTTCCCTCCAACTTAAATTAAAAAGTGTCTAGAAAGCAATGTTTTTGTACTCCACTCCTAGTGACATTTAATAACACTTTATTACTTTAGACTCTTTTTTAAAATAATTTTTTAATAATAAAATATAAGTTGACTTTTTAAAATATAACATAAAGTTAGTTTTTGGACAACTTAAATTATTGAGTTATTTTCTTAGCTTCAAAAAGGGACATGACAAATAATTCACTCAAGGAGGCTTGGCCACCAATAAATTTTTTTGATTCCAACAACTTTGTTCATTTTCAAAGAGAAGGGAATAAGGCAGCTGACTTGCTAGCTAATGCAGAGGTCCATCAAGAAATTGTTAGTATTTTTCATGGCGTTGGAGTCTCTCTTGAGTATTCAAGAACCTCTTGCATTTCATATAGCTCTAGAGTCTGTTGAGTCTTGATGATTGAAAGGTGTATGGAAAATAACTACCCTAATTTTTCTGTGTATGCTTCATTTGATTAAGAGCCAAGACTCAACAGAAAGGGGAAACTTCTGCTCACAAAATACTATACTTGATTGAAATGCATAATGGGATTGATTGATTCATGAAATCTTGAATTTGAGATCAGTTATGTTGACACATTTAAAGCAATAGCCTTTTCCACATCTAAAAAATGAAACAATAGAATAGAACCTCCTTACGATAGAATGAAGTTTTTCATGTGATTTTTTTTTGTAAGAGTAAAAATCTGTTTGTGTGTGATGGGAAGAAAAATGCTGCAGTTAGTAGAGGGAAATTGAATGATAATTGCTTTACAATTTTTTTCTTGTGCTTGAAATGGTGTAGGTTGTTCAGAGACATTAGGTTGTCCCTGGACCCTTGAAAAAAGGAGATGCCTAAAAAAGAAAATTTAGGGACCTAGGCGGTGGAGAGGGGTTTGGGTGTGGTTGGGACATCATTTGAACCCCCATGAATGTGCACTTGTTGATCACAACATTACATCAAGGACATTATCAACAAAATTGCTAGGATCTCTAAAAGACAACATAAAATTTGTTTTAATTTGTTCAACTCCCTTAGGCCTAGAAAGGTTCTAACTTCTAAGGAATCTAATCTCAAGAAGAGTGTGTACCTAATGCACTACTCTTGTGGAGTGCCTTTATTGGTGGAAAGGGGTGCTCACTTGAAACTAGAATTGAGAAATACCATGCGGATCTATAACATGGCAGGTCTAAAATAACAATTTTGATTGAACATGAAGGAGGAATCAATCACTCTATCAACATAGGAAGGATAAATTTTACAATGTTACACCAAATTTTTGGGATAGGGATGGTAGGGGACAGGGGGATGCATTTTGGGGATGGATTTTTTGGAGGCTATTTTAGGGGATGGTAGGGGATGGTAGGGGATGACTACTAAAAACATATGGGGGAATTTTAAAAATATAGGGAAATTTCAAATATTCATTTGATAACATTGATAAGGTATTCATTGTATGCATTCCTCAGCATCCTTGCATCCTTGGAATGTCCTTGGCATGAGAATGTGTCCAAAAGTGCAGGGGATGTGTTCGTTGGGAACATATAAATTTTATTCATGGAAAGTTGGATGGTTGATAGCAAAGATGAGGAAGTAATTGAAATAGAGAAATGCCCTATTTAGAGATGATGTATGGAAGTTAAGTCAAACATGGAAACCAATTCTTGGTCATAACTTAGGTATGTTGGTGATTGTCCTATCTGGTTGATCTTTGTCCTATAGCCTTAGGACTTATTAAAATATATTTAGATAGTTTAATGGTTACTAAATGTAACATTACTGTGTTTCTATTTTTGTTTCTTAGTTGGCTTTAGTTTGTTATTAGAAACTTCTGCTTTGTATTATTTAGAAACATCTTGTAAATCTTCTATAAGAGCTTTGCTCGTTGTTAATAAGATTAAGCTGATTATTTACCATAATATGGTATCAAAGCAGATTCGAATGGGGAAATTATTTTTTAGAATTTTTTTCGCCTTTTCATTTTTTTGTGTTCTTCGTATTCCGTACGACGTACGGATTTGGTTTTTTAAGAACCATTTTTTGAGATCAATTTTTAGAGTTTTGTTCATGATCACGTGCCAGTGGCAATTCTTGTTTGGTTGTGTCTTGCAAATTGCGATTTTTTGCCTTTTGTTTGGCTGCGATTCTATTGTTTGAAGGTTGTGTTTTTGACTGCCGTCTTCAAACCTAATCGCAGATTTCGTTTCAAGGGTTCCTGGTTCATGATTTCGTATCTCTTTCTGATGGTTGCGACACACAAAAATCATGGATTCTTCCCTCTGTAAGCCGCGATTTCCCTATTTTGGCGAGTTTCCCTTCATCAGAGGTCGCGGTAGTTCTATGGCAGATTTATTATCTCTTGGTTGTTTCTAACAAAATTGTGGGTGGATTTCATGTCTGTTGATTGCCGTCACTATTACAAAGTATTTTTTTCACGACTTCTGTATGTGGTGTTCTTACATCCTCAGTCGCGTTTTGAAGTCCTTTGCTAGGACATTTTAAATCCTTCACGGGTTTTTCGTGGTTGTGTTTAAGTTGTGATTTGATCATGGGTATCCGATCCTTTTGTTTTGTGGCCGTTGTTTCAAGGGTTTCGGCGTCAAGATTTTTTTTTCATTGTTTTTGGAGGCTTCGAAAGTATCTTTTCATTGGTGGTTGCTCGGTGGTCGCCGTTTATAAAATCTGTGGGACGAGATTGGGCGGGAGTTAGTGATTTTTTGGAGGACTCATTTCTTTTGTCAGTCTCCAGCTTCAGCGCTCATCTAACTCTGTTCTTTGGTCAAACTCATGACCAACCTCTATAGTGGTTGCCGTTTAAACTTCCTTATGACTAGCAGACAGTCTCTCTCACCTCAGGATTTGTGCAGACCATGTCAGAACTTTGCAAGATTTTTTTATTTTTGTCTCGAAATCTGTGTTCGTATTTTTGAGCTAGTTTTCTTGTCTCGAGATTTTTGTCGTTTGTTTTTTGTCCATCTTTTGGTGTCTTGTTTTTCTTGCCTGAAAAAGCGTGAAGATGGTGTCTTTTGCCGAGCACATTGAGTAGGAGTCTTCAGTCTATGCCTTTATGACCAAGCGACCAACAAATCTTGTCAAATCTTTTGCTTGGTATATTGATTCAGGTGCTTCTCGACATTTCACACATTAGCGAGATTGGTTCACATAATACACACCATTTAGAGATTCTGTCATCTTTGGAGGAGGTGAAGAGTATATTGTTGTCGGAAAGGGCAACTTGCAGATTCAGTCTGGTGGGAGAAATTTAATATTTCTCGATGTATACTTTGTACCTGACATGGAGTTGAACCTTCTCTCAGTCAGTCAGATTATGCGAGACTCTTCTCATATGGATGTTGTTTTCAGCATGCACACATGCAGCATAGTAGATTGTGAGACATGCACCACCGTTGCCCAAGGGCTTGAGGATCATGGTTTGTATAGACTCATTGATTCTGGTGATTCTCAAGAGCACGCCATGGCAGCTAGGAGTACATCCATCAACAAACTCTGGCATTAGTGTTATGAGCACCTAAACATGCACTCTCTTAGTTAGCTCGGGAGGGTCTAGTTGGTGGTCTTTTGGAGATTTAGACTCAGATTCTTGGCGTATGCGATGCATGTCAAGTTGGCAAGCAACATCAGATTCCATTTCTAGATGGTGGTAAATGGAGAGCATCCAAGGTTTGGCAGTTGGTTCACGCTGATGTATGTGGACCAATGAACGCTCCTTCAGTTACTGGGTGTAGATATTTCTTGCTATTTGTTGATGATTTTAGCAGAAAGATGTGGGTGTATTTTTTGAAAAACAAATCAAATGTGTTTGGTACATTTCAACAGTTCAAGGCCTTGGTTGAAAAAGAGTCAGGTTGTCCAATTGTCACTCTTGGGTTTGATAATAGGGGGAGTTTTGTTCTTCTGACTTCTCTCGTTTTTGTGTTGTCCAATCAAATGCTAGCTTACCACACCTTACACCCCTCAGCAGAATGGTGTCATTGAGTGTCGCAATCGCACCATTACGGAGATGGCATGTTCTATGCTGGAGCATAGAAGTGTTCCTAAGAAGTTTTGGGCTGAAGCAATCTACATTGTTGTCTATCTTTTGAACCAGTCTCCTACCTATGCCGTCAAGAAGATGACTCCTAAAGAAGCCTGGTTTGGACATAAGCCTCGAGTCAACCATCTAAAAGTCTTTGGCTCTATTGCTCATGTTTGGATTCTAGATGCCAAGCACACCAAGTTGGACTCCAAAAGTCAGAAACTCATGTTCACTGGTTACAGTGAAAATCATAAAGCATACATACTGATTGATATAGATATTGATCGTCTCATATTCAGTCGTGATGTAGTGGTTGATGAGACTATTGGGCCCTTTCTTTTGTCTACTCCTTCTGTTATCCCTGAGGATCAGCCTTTGCATGCTTCAGATGTGGGTGATCGCCTTCCCCTAGCTCCGCTTGATGGGAGGGATTCTACAGTTGTGCCAGCAACTCAACCTATTGTTCCACCACCTGCTCTGCCTCAGGATATTTTGGATCCTCCTGATCTTGATCCAGCCACACTAGGTGATGTTGTTGCACCTGTTTCAGATGTTGGTACATCTACTCTCCAGCCTAAATGGTGGGCCAAAACAATTGGTGATCTTCATGATAATGAACTCATTGAGGGTAGATCTGCTCAAAAAAAGAGCAAGCAGCAGAATACTGTCAATTTTGCTCTTATGGCCAATCTTCACAGCATCTCAGAGCCTCAGACATATTTAGAGACTAAAGGCATACCTGAGTGGGAACATGCTATGGAAGTTGAACATCATAGCCTTCTGAAGAACAACACTTGGGTCTTGTTGATGTGTTTTTTATGGACATGCAAACTCAGAATAAAATACCAAGTATTCTATCCTCTCTTGAATAAAGTCTCTCAAAGGCTAAGCAATGTGATCCAATGAGACAACTCCAAGGTTCTTGATTCGTGTTTTGCAATAGATAGACTCAATAGTTGATGTGATAATGCTGGTAATCACAAAGGGACTTATGCTGAATTTACTCCTTACTCCACTCAAACGTGTTACTTCTTCCTTATGAAATGGAACTTCTTCTAACCGACTATGAAAGAAAATGAAAAAAGGCAAGGGTTGAGAGAGCTATTCTAAGGACAATGAAATAATGAAACATGCTATGATAGACAAACTCCTCACAGAACCAAACTCCGCTTTGCCATGAGAACCAACAACTACACGAAGTAGGTGTAATCTTCTAAGGTAACCCAATGATTTTCATATTGTAAATCTCCATCCAAACACCCATAGTTGGCGCAACTTGAACAAGTATTCACAATAGAACTAAAGCAAATGAAGGTTCAGTCTAACTTTGCAAAGTGAGTTGCCTTCGACAAACCACGAAAAATATGAACCAAGAAGGAATTCATCAAATATCATTGCATAAACATTACATCAATGAATCTAATTCTACTCTACTTGGAAACATCTCTCCATCACATCCAAGAAATTAGAGACCATGCTAACATTCCAAAACCACAAGCTCACCATGGAACTTACAACAATGAGCTTGTATTAATCTTGAAGTGTATTATTACAACAATTTCATATGTCCCTTCAATGATTTCGAAGAGTCTTCCCTAATCTACTTCTACTCTACTCCTACACATGCGCGGGCTAATAACTTCTAACCTTACAAATGAGAGAAATGGGCCTTATATAGGCTCCAAAATTACATGATTGGCCAGGATTGATTTGCAAACCAATGGCCAAGATTGAGACAACAATGCATAACCGCCTAAAAGAGAGGCAATGAAGGCACTTTTTCCAATGTGATAAGCATGAAATGGAATCTTTGGAGCATCTTCCACTTGGATGTCCTCTTTGGCCTCTTGCTTGTTGTAGGTACATTGAACTTGGACGAGTGATGTGGTAGAATGTGATTGGCTTGATGATGTGCACATGCCACCTCAGCATCTTCGAGCAAAGTGGTTTGATTTTCAACATGTTCATATTGTTCGGAATATTTTCCCAAATTGTTGGATTTTCACCTATGGAACTTGGCATCTTTCGATCTTGAAAACTTGGGAAACTTAGAAGTTCTTCATGTAATTGATGGATTGCTTGATGATTGACTCATTTCTCCTCTCATCATGTTCTTGTGCAAGATTATATCTCTGAATGGTGCAGGAAGTAGACCTTGGGTGTGAATTGTTAGAGTAGACTTCATGATTGAAGTGGATGGCTCTGGAGCTTGAATGTGAAACTAGACTCTTGGATTCCTGGACGTGAGCTTCTGGATGAAGTGGTGTCGTGCAATGGACCTCCTCTGATGATGACCTTGGTGTTGGATTCCTCTATGTCTTGTTGAACTTGAGCAACACTTCTTCCACGCTCTGAATGTTTCCGGTGCAAGCTTTTGCTATTCTCCTTCCTTGAAGTGACCATCCTTGGATGATGAAACTAGATGTCTTCTCTTCCTTGTTTGAGTTGAGGGGGCTTGCTAGTGGAGTTCTTCGTGTGATGAAATCTTCCCTTGATTGCTTTCGACATCGGATCTTCCTTGAACAAGCACTTCTTGCCTCCTTTTCTTGCAAAAGAGAAACAACTTTCAATTGCAAAGATGATAATCATTAACAATATTTCATCATAGATCTCCCAACATTTCACTTTCAGATACCTTGCAAAAGGTCTTGGATTAGATCTTACTTGTTTCATATAGCGAAGAAAGTTTTGTTCTCATGTTTTAAAACTTGCCTTTTATCCCCTTCTGGCCGACTTGGTAGTTTGACATGGTTTGAGCGCCCTTGAGGCATGTTGAAGAAATTTCCTAAGTTAGAGCGCATTTCACCAATGTTAGAGAAATCTCCTGAGGCTGAGCGCATATGGGTGATGTTGAAGAAATTTTCACTAAGGAGGGCGCATTTGGCAATGGATGAGGGAATTCTTGATTGAGGGTGCATTTGAGACACGTTGAAGAAATTTCATAAGCTGGAGCGCATATGGGTGATGTTGAAGAAATTTTTACTAAGGAGGGCACATTTGGTAATGGATGAGGGAATTCTTGATTGAGGGTGCATTTGAGACACGTTGAAGAAATTTCATAAGCTGGAGCGCATATCATGAAAGTTGGAGAAATTTCCTCAAGTTGGGTGCATTCCATGAAGGTTGGAGAAATTTCCTTATGAAGGGTGCATTCCTTGAGTGTTGAAGAAATTTTCTTCAAGTTGGGCGGTTTCGTTGAGTGTTGAAGAAATTCTCTCATGAAGGGCGCATCTGAGGTAGGGTGAAGAATTGTCTTGTTTGGCTGAGCGCATTTCATGAAACATGAAGAAATTTCACAAGGCAAAGCGCATATCTTAGAGATTGGAGAAATTTTCTTGAGTAAGAGCGCATATGGGACGTGTTAAAGAAATTTCTCCATGTTGGGCGCATTTTGCTCATGGAGAAGAAATTTCCCATACTTAACCATTTTCAGTGCCTGAAATCAAGTATATTTCAAAATATATTTATACTATAAATATATTTTGAAATATACTTTCAGGATGTTTGAGATAGGTCTCGGATCCATGGGATTTAACATGTAGATTCTAGATTTTTGAAGATCCACTAGCTTTCAGACTTAGTCAATTTTCAGGATTTCAGGACATCAAACTTTAGGACAGACTTAGTCAATTTTCAGTATCTCAGGGACATGCTTAAGCATTCTCAATTGCACCTTATTAAACTCACTTGATTCATTTCACTCTGCATCTGGAGAGGCTCATTCTTCATTTCATGGAAGAGACTAGGTCTGACAACACTTCCTAAGGTTCCTACAAGCTCAAAATTGCAAAAAAAGGTGGGTCCCCATTTGCAATGGGGCGATGTGTGATTAGGTCACAACAGGTCCTCTTTGATCTTCCACCTAAGAAGAAGCCCATTGGCTGCAAATGGGTGTACAAGTTAAGTACATGGCTGACGGAACCCTCGATAAGTATAAGGCTCGGTTGGTAGCCAAAGGGTTCTCACAGAAAGAGGGCATTGACTATGAGGAGACGTTTGCCCCCACAGCCAAGATGAGTACCATTCGGCTTGTCCTCGCTATGGTAGCCTAGTTTAGATGGAAAGTCCATCAAATGGATGTCCAAGAGTGCTTTCCTCAATGGAGAATTGCAGGAAGAAGTTTACATGATGCAACCTCCTAGCTTCAAGGTTGTTGGTAAAGAACACTAGGTGTGCCAATTGGTGAAAGCTCTCTATGGCCTAAAATAGGCTCCACAGGCATGGTACATAAAGATTGATAAGTACCTCGTGGATCATGGTTTTCAGCGGAGTCTTGATTCCAATTTGTATGTCAAACAATATGTTGATGATAGTCTTTTCATCGTTGTCTATGCTGATGTTCTAATCATTATTGGCAGCTCAGAACAGGTGAGTGAGGACATCAAACATAATCTCAGTTAAACATTTGACATGACAAATTTGGGACTTCTGTATTATTGCCTAGGTGTTGAGGTTTGGCAAACAGTTGATAGCATTTTCATCTCTCAGTCCAAGTATGCTAGAAGTCTGTTGGACAAGTTCCGGATGATAATTGCAAACTTGCATCCACACCTATGGAGAAAGGGTTGAAGCTATTAGCCAATTCAGACTCCCTTGTGGAGAATGAATCCGCATTTAGGCAACTAGTGGGCAGCCTCATCTATCTCACTGCCACTAGACCTGATCTCAATTTTGCAGTGAGCTACATCTCTCGCTTCATGACAACCCCTAAATCTGAAGATTGGGTTGCAATGAAGCGTGTGCTGAGATATGTGAAAGGCACTTCCGACTTTGGCATTCTGTATGGAAGGTGGAAAGATTTTAAGCTGATCGGTTTTACAGACTGAGATTGGGTAGGTTCTATTGATGACAGGAAGTCTACTTTTGAGTATGTTTTCAATTTGGGCACAAGTGCAGTCACATGGACCAGCAAGAAACAACAAGCAATGGCTCTCTCCTCGATTGAAGCTAAATAACGGGGAGTTGTTAAAGCAGCATGTGAGGTAGTTTGGCTTTGAAGGATGCTTTTCGACATGCAAATGTCTCAAGCAGGGCCTTCACCCTTGTATTGTGACAATCAAGGGGTGCTCAAACTTGCCAAAAATCTAGTCTTCCATCAAAGGACAAAGCATGTTGACCTTCATTGTCATTTCATCCGCCAGCTTGTCGAAGACAGATTAGTGGTGTTGTAGTATGTTCCAACTGAGGATTTGATTGCATATATCCTCACCAAGTCTTTGAGCCCGGATAAGTTTGTCAAATTTAGGGGGCATCTTGGTGTAGTTGATAGAGTGACCATTAAGGGAGGGTATTAAAATATATTTAGATAGTTTAATGATCACTAAATATAACATTATTGTGTTTCTATTTTCGTTTCTTAGTTGGCTTTAGTTTCTTATTAGAAACTTTTGCTTTGTATTATTTAGAAACATCTTGTAAATCTTCTATAAGAGCTTTGCTCATTTTTTTTTTTTGATCCGTAATATAGGCATAAGGGAGCTGTACCCCATAAAATAAAAATAAGATTAAATCAAAAGCATGCCCTAAGAATAGGGGTGCAATAAACAAGCGAAAATGCTTGCATCAAATGAAAGACATCCAATAACAGACCCTGACAGCCCATAAAAGTGTGGGCACAAACACAAATTATGATGTTCAAACTTTTGCATCTACCAAAAAACCAAAAAACCTAACCCCTACCCAAATCATCGATCAAGGATTACAAATAAAACATCTCTTGCCTATTGAGTTTTGATTGTAGATTTGGCTCCAGAATAAGTGTGAGGGCGCTGCTGCAAGTTCCTCCTAATTTCCTCTAATTTGTGGACGCAGTTTTTCCTTTTCTGCACTAAGTGCCATTCCTTGTCTTGGCCATTGATTTGATCTTCTAAAAGAGGAGAAGCGGACTGTGTATCTGTATTTTCAACTCCCGGGATGAGGGGACCCATAGATTCATTTGAAACTCTCATCTTTGAAGTGCTAACAACCTTTGCATTTGAGAGATCTAAGCCTTTAGTAGCAACATCTTGAGACAAGTTTTGCTCCCCCGCAAAATCAGAAGAGGGCTCAACTTTTTGAATAACCTTTCTCATTGGAGAAATCTTGTTTTCCCCCTCTGCATTTTGCTTCCTAGAGCCCACCTTTGTGGGAGAAAAATTTTGTTTGGGAGAGTTCACCACAGAATAATGTTTAGGGGAAGAGTCCTTCCACCAGGAGACAACCCGATTTGACTGGGACTTAACTGATGGGCAATCTGTAGCAATGTGGCCAGTTTCATAATATCTCCTGCACCTGAAAATTAACCCTTCGTAATCCAAAGATTGCTTCCAACATTGTCTGTTGGCCCTCACAACAATTTTTGCTGGAAGATCCTTGGACGTATCCAACTCTACCAGGATCCTGGCATAGGTTGTGTGAATAAAATTTCTTGAGTTGTCATCTGAAAACACAAATTTACCTAAAGTGTTCCCAATGGCAGCAAAACATGATTCAAACTAGTAGTGGAGCGGGAGATTTGGGAGACGCACCCAAATAGGCAAAACTGTGAATGATTCAATGGATAGATCGAAATTTGGATGCCAAGGTTTCAGCTGCAACAAATTATCTTCCCAAGACCATACATAATTCATGATGGTGTTTTTGTCTTTCCTACAATCAAAAACCACAATGAAAAAACCTTTTGCACTAGGGTAGATTTCTAAATTGCTATTCATCAGAGGAAGCCAGGATTTCGAAATCCAATCATGCAGATTTGGAAGATTGGGCCAGAGGTGATTGAATCTACCAATTAAACCATTGTCGGAAAATAATTTCTCATTTTCACTTAGCTCCTTTGACACAAAAGCATCAAACTCCAGAGACAACGATTTGCCAGAGCGCTGAACCAACCTCCTGTTACCTGTGTAAAATTGAGGTTTTTGTGTAACATCTAGGGGAGAGGAAAACCCTGACTTAATTGCCTCCAAAAATGAGGGTTTGCCCTCCATCGACCTCAGCTCAGGAGGCGAAACACCGCGTGCTCGATCTGAATACAATGGATCTTTCAGGGATGGAAGAGGGAAATCATGGGCGGAGGAAATCGATGCCCTAATCTTTGAGTCACCCATAGGAGCATTGGAGGTCAACGTGGATGCAGAGGCGAAGGGGGAAGCCGATGCACCATGTGAATCCACCAGCTTTCCATGTGAATCCAAGCTGTAGACATCCTTTGCATCTGCGACCATAGCAGCCATTGGAAAGCTCTCCCCCTGCTTCGCATCATCCAACCCGGAAACTCTATCCTAACTACCATTTGGCAATTTCGCAGATTTTGGCATTTTCTATAATGGTAAATAATAAATTTACTATATAAGAGCTTTGCTCATTGTTAATAAGATTAAGCTGATTATTTACCATAATAGGACTATAGTTTTCAATCTTTTATTGGTTTGAATGTAATTTTTTGTGCTGTTGACTTGGACTTAGGTGTGTCTTTTCATTAAATTAAAACTTGTAGAATTAGATTAGATGATTAAAAAAGAAGCTTTAAACCTTCTTTAGATTATTCCTTTATTTTCCTCTCAACTAAGGCTCTTTCTTGATTAGTCCTTGAAGACTTGAAATGTTGGGAATGAATTATGCACTTAGGCCTAAAAACTCACTCTAAAACTTTGCATTGTGAACACAACCTACGTACTTAATCATATGGATGAGTCCATTATCAAGACTTGAAATGTTGGGAATGAATTATACAATGCACTTAGATCCAAAAACTCACCTTAAAACTTTGCATTGTGAACATAACCTTCGTACTTAATCATATGGATGACATTACATGGAGTTTTAAGTAGTGAAAATTTATGTGAATTTCCTCAATGAAAACAGAAACTTCAACTCTTGAAAGCACTAGCTTCTATAAAGAGAATAAGGACATGTTGGCGACATAATCAGCTAAACATTGTGGATAATTTATTTATTATTCTGGTCAAAAGGACTACTTCCAACCTCTTGCTAATACTAAGCTCCATGAAAACGAACTATAAGTGTTTTTCAAGGGTGAGGAGTCAATCAAATAATTCATATACTAAAAGTTACAAAACTTAGATTTGGTAATTTCAAATTGGCTTCTGATAAAAGCAAAAATTTGAAAATCAAGAGTTACAGCTCTAATGTTATTTCCTTATCACTTTCAAGTACATGGACATGAGGAGAGGTTGGTGACATAATTGGCTAGACTTGTTGATAATTTAATTATTCCTCTGGTTTAAAGGACTACTGCCAACCTCCTGCTAAGAAGAAGCTTGAGGAAAACAAACAAAAAGCTTTTGGCAATGGAACAATCTAGCTCTAATAAAGCATGGCTTGAGTATTTTGGGGACATAATAACTAGATGGTGGGAATTGGCATTGGTTGCCTAATTAAAATATCTTCCCAAGGGGCCAAAGTAATTTTTTGTTTTATGAAGTTGTAAACATTGCTTCTGTTTAACCACAAGTGGTGCTTTTTTAATTCACTGACATACATAAATTAAATGACTTGCATTCTGTCCAATCCATAAAACTGATGGAAATATAACCTATATACACCAGCAAGCCATGAGTTGTTAGATTCCAAGTGAATTCAAATGAGATGTTGCTTGCACAATGATCACTACAGTTTATGCTGCTAAAGCATCTGATCTGTATGACAAATAATGGGAAATGGAATTTACTTGAGAGGAAAGGTAAGTGAACACTATAGAGGAGATACGGTTATTGAAAGTATTAGCTTCTGCTATGAGGTAAGACAGGTTGGTAGTATGATCAGCCATACTGGTTGATAGTGATCTTAATAGCTCTGACTGAAAGCACTTCAACCCAATTCTTGCCAAGACATGGCTGCTAAAAACAAAATGTAAGTCTTTAAGTAAACCAATCTAGCTACTATATCTATAGATAACATTTAAAAAATAATTTGAAATTGGATTACAATTTAAGCAAGAGTTCAACAAAAAGAGATGCAACACTTGTCTCATGTAATCTTGCAATTTTTAAAATATCTTTATAATGATTTTGTTGTCCCTGCAGTCAAGAACTGTCCAAAATGGGAAATGAAATTCAGTGACCCATCTAAAGCTTTCTGTGTATCTATAGTTACTGGAACAACTGTGACGACTTTGATGAACTTGGGATGTCAACGCCATTACATCACTTGCTTTAATTACTCTTAGGATTCGTACTTGCATGTGTCATGAATTCAGTTAGGTTTGAAATGGCATATTTGCACTTCGTGACTTGGTTACTTTCTTATTTTGTACTCTCTTTTTTGGGCACTACTTTCCATGTGATAGTAAAGGTAAAATGCTTGTAGTGTGTTACACTTTTTGCTAATATATGAATTAGGGTTATGTTGCTTCCTCTAAAATTTTGATCTATCAGCTGAAATGCATGCTTATTCCCAAAAAATGTTTTTGCATTTCAAGCCTTTTATTATTAGTCTGCAGGTCTTCCTAGCTATGCATGTAGCCCTTATGTCTTGAGGATGGTCCTAGGCACAGTCATGTCTTCAATGCTGAAATCACAAGGCAAGCAAACACAGAAACTACCAGTAAGTAAGATGCTAAAGTTTCTTGAGGATAGAAACTGTGGACCATAAGACATAAATATTTGCTCAGAAAACAAATAAAATATTTGTGAGAGAGGTTTGCTTCACTGAGACCAATCAAAGAAAAAAGCTGCTGAAGAGGGTCCAGATCTCACAATCAACAGGTAGAAAGCCCATCCCATAAGCCTTGAAAACCTCAAACCATAGTTACCTACAGACGTGGGGGCACGGGTACTTATATGGTGACAACTCTGTTAAAAATATATGATAATGAGTAGATGAAGAATAGTACAGATATATTGTATATAAATGTAGTTACTGGAAATTGTGGGTATGGGGACATGATCCTTGTTTGTATACTGGAGTTTTCTGGTAACTAGGCCCTGAACTGTGGAGAAGATAGAAAGCCAAATACACTGCTCAACCATAGGGAAAAACTGAACCAGAAAAGGCAGGGAGCCTGCACAAACTGAGTAAAAACCCCATATAAAAATAATCACTAGAAAGAGAGAGCATGGATATTGTTGTTCCAAAGGAGGAAGATTTGTGATTGGTTAAAGAAGCAGTTTCTCTCCTTTTGACCTGTCTTATGAAGGAGCTTGAGAGGGTGCAGGATATAAAAAAATAATATGGGTTAGAGAGCTAGGAGGATGCAGCAGTTTCTGGGAAATGCTAGCAATGTTGTCCCCAGCTGTGCCTTCTTAGAGCTGTATTTTGCACCTCTGATAAAAATATTTTCTGTTATTTTATACTACTAACTGTAGTCTATAAAACATCGAAGTCTTGAAAGGATATGCAACACAAAGTTGGGAATTTTTAAATGAATCTAGGCAAGATAAATCTTTGGGGAAAAAATAATAATTGTCAGCATGAACAATCTGAAATTAAATAATTTGTAGAAGTTTTCTGTGAAGAAATCAATTTGGCTAGGCTGCATGTAATGCCTGTAACTAAATTTCCCAAGAACATGAAGCTTGATGTAATTCATAAAGACATGTAGTTCATTGATGTGATTTAAGTTGGATGACTTCTAATAAGCCAGAATGACAATGTGATCAAAATGCTAGTAATTTATTTTAAAGCAAATCCTTTCTCTGCTGATCTAATGCATAACTATATGTCATACATCTAATTGTGTTACATGTAAAAACTCTTTTCCTAATGTATTTTTGATCTGTGGAGCAGGATTAAGAAGGAAATAAAAGCTGATCCTGCTTGTGTCAACCTGAGAAGTCGGTGTCCCTACTTTTACGAGTTAGGGTGCAAAATTGCACCTTTGTAAGTTCTTTGACACCATTAGCATTCATGTCCGGGATGCCATTGATGTTTTTGTGCTAAGCTGTCTCCTTAATAGTGTAATTATTGCTTCAAATGTTTTCATTTCTTGTTCAAATTTGCTGTAAAGGAAGTAAGTAAGTTTTGTTTCTAGAGAATGATGACTATTTCTAACTTTCGGAAGAACTTCATGAATATAATTTTTTTTGCTTCATTAGGACAAACAAAGGTCTCTTTTAATTCTGATTTTCAGATTGATCATTGAAATCTTCCTGCTGTATTGAATTTTGACATGGTGAAACTATTGTTGGAAGCAATAAGCAAACATCAACACAAGGGCTAGAAGAATCTTGAATTTATTTTCTACTTACAAGTTGCTCTATTTATTATTCAATGTTTGTTTTCATTTATATATTTTGTTGTTGGCCGCACCTAAATATGCTCTTATGTCCTTCAATCTTAAGTTAATGCTTTTGAATCTGTAGAGTTTCAGATAGAGGTGTTGGACCCTTCCTTCTTGACACATTTCGTGGGCGTTACCAAGATATTCTTTGCAAAGCTCATAGAGAAGCCTTTTCATTGACATCAAAGTCCCAGAAGCTTCTCACAAGGGAGGAAAGCCAATGTAAGTAAGCACAGATGTTTGATATTTTCTTTTTGGCATAAGAGCAACCTATATAGCATTAGTAATGAATATAATTTCATTGGAAAGCAATTAATTAGGTAGTCGACGGCCATAGAGGCTTCCTCTTCGATCCATATATACCCTATATACCCTAGCACAGCACAAAACATAAGAGTCTGCATAATTTTTTAAATACCCCATTTTATCTAGAATTGTGTTCCAAATTTAGCTCTAAAAGGTGTAAACTTACTCGGGTGAAAGGTTTAAAGGTTGCCTTCTACTTTCATTTTCAAAAGAAATGCGATAATATCTAACTGGACAGTAGCCCGTATCTCTGCATTGCTTCCCATTTAAAATGTTTTCCAAAATAGTTACACTTGTGAAGTAGGTTACAATGACCGAGAACGTCCTCTGATGAACACCAGCTACAAGCGCCTAATATTGGTTGTTATGTTTGTTTAATTGTCTTAGGCACTTGGGTCATTACTCATCTTATAAATCAGAAGAAAGTGGATCTCAGAAACAACAGTCCTATGGAAAAATGTTACCCTATGAATTCTGCTAAGCAGATATTTATTTCTAGTTTATGTTGGCTTTCCCTGCTGATTAGGTTCTCTGCATTACTGTTTATGGCAGGATCTTTGTTATTGGTATCTATGACACTAGGAGGTATTAGTATTGTTATTGGTATCAGTTTATGATTGTCATTGGTATCATTTTTTTTGGTTTTCTTGTTTTCTTGAGCAGTGTTTGAAGCAGCACGTGATTCAATGAAAGCTTTCAAGAAGTGGCGCCTTCAGGGCCCACGATTGGAGAAGGCATCTGTTTTGGGACGTAAAAGAAAACAAAATGATTCTTTGCATGCCACGTGATATGACACCCTTCAATTTATTTGAATTGGACCCTTCTTGCCTGAGAAGCAATGGGTGTCCAGTCGAAAAAGGTTGCTCCTTATGAGGCTAAACGTTGTGCAAACTGCAAAGATTTTAGAGTAACCGACACACCCATCTCAATGAATATGAACTTGAGTATTGTGTAAACGAAAATATGGATATTGAGGAAGTAACTCTCTCGATTAACATTTTTCCCACTCAACTTGAAATGTCTAATGTTTGTTGATCTAGAGGTAGTGTAGAGAAATAAATAGTTAACATCAATAAATTAACGATTATTGCCCTTGTAGGCTACCTCAAACACATTTGCTGGTGAGCATAGTTTGTTTACTGCTCTCTTGGGCCGGCCATGCCATCATGTGTTAGTAATGATTTTGTACTCTTTCAACAGCTCTGTTTGGTAGTGTGTTTTTGATTAATTATTAAATGTTTAAGCTTGCACCTCTTTTGGGCAAAAAAATCATATAAATAGAGACCCATCCCTGTATTTAGGTTCTTATTCATCAGCTTGCAATATCCATTACAACGTGCTGTGTTAGACCCAAAAATTCCGAAGGAATATAGGGAATGGGATTGCACTTCCTCTTAAAGTAGGTACGTGCACTGCATTTCAGTGAGTTCCTACCTACCCATAATTGGGCGAGAGACTAGACGTCTTCCTATACCTTTGTACGATGTGTTTAAAAAAGTTAATATTTCTTTATAATTGGTCTAGATACCCATGTTTTGATCCGAAAAGTTGGATTAAGTTGGAAGATCATTAAGATTGTGGTTGCCATTTTTAATCTTTGAGTTAGCTTTATGCATGAGCTTTATGGGATTTGTTGTTATAGTGCTTTTTGTGATGAGAAGGATGTGATAAGAGTCAATAACGCTTCTAAGATGGAATGGGACATTTTTAGGAGTCATTGAAACAAAATAAATACTTGTTTGCCACTTTGGCAAATGACTTAGTTGACTCGATAAATGCTTTTGGAAGCAATAAATGATTTATTGGCAAAGGAGCAAACTTGGTAATTGACAGACAATATGGAGAATTTGAAGAGTTGTGCTTGAAATCCTCTTTAGATGGTTGGACTTTTGATCTTGTGTGTTTGGGAGTTTATGGGGAAGCCCGAAGCTTCATGAAAGGGAGATTAGATGTTTGTTAGAGCATATAGAGCTGAAAATACTCAATTGAAACCTTCTTGAGTTCATTTTCCAGATTGTATTAGTATAAATGCAGATTTTTTTTAGTTGCAAAGGTTGATTGCAAGTGTTAGGAGCTTGGGTATTTTGTGTTGGAGCTTTGTATATGCCTTTGATGGCATTGTATCACTCCTCGTATATGCATTGAAGCATATAAATAGCCATAATTGCTTCCAAAATACTGGTAGGTTGGCTACTTATATTGATAATTTCAATGTCCCTCTATCTTCCATAGCAAATACACTCCCAACCTCTAATGACCTCTCTCCTTTTGGCCAAAACTTCCCACAAAAATACTTGAAAATATGTTCTATTTTTTCTTTTAAAATATAATAAATATTTGCATACCAATATGACACGTATTACAGTGCATTTATGAATATGAATACTACATATATGCTCAATTAGAATCTCAATCACATGTATGTAAATGCAATAAACAATATAAAATTGTGTATTCATTTAATTTTGACAAGTGAGCATAATTGCACATAAGACATCTAGTAACATGATAAGCGATAGATCAAACTAGAATACCATCATAAATATGTCTTGTGCAAAGTGATGAAATAGTAGTAGCATAATGTGTCATTTCAAAGACAAAAATGTAATATTCATTTAAACACAAACATCTAATCATGCATATAAATAACAACTCATGAATTATTAACTTCTGTAAACTAACTTGACTATTGTGTGTTATCTTCATAGATTCTTTGTAGGATTCTCTTTGATTGCTATTAATCAATTATATAGATATATCCTTGGATCTTCTTTATAAATAGTTGCCAACTATACTTTGGCTAGAGACTTCCAAACTAGGAGTTGCCCACTTATGTTCACTCATTGAAGAGCCATAATTATAGGTAAGCTATTGCTAAATTGAAGTGATAGATTATGCAAAGTTTTGTGCTCTTTAGGATAAAATAATAAGACCACGCATATCTCGCCTTAGGTTTGAATCTAATACTAATAGGGATATGTGAATGTGATCCTTCCTAGGATCTAATTGAGTTACTAGGCCTCAACTATGTATATTTACATTGCAAAACATATTCATTACTTTGTAACAAGCACTTTTGAATTAGTAGAAACTCAAGCAGTATATATGTACTTTACCTAATAATCACTAATCATGTCCATTTTTCAGTTTTAAGTAAAAATTCAAATTTAACTTCATTCTTATGTATATCTCAATCTATTCATGTTAAAAAGTGAAGAATAATAACATGTTTGTCAATAATACATTTTGTACATTTAATGAATCATTGCAAAACCTTTATCTTCCACATTCAAGTGTAATATTGATCCCCAACTAGTTGCAACACACTTTGGGTTTTAATATAAAATGATCACTTATTTGAAGTTATAATGAACATTGCCCATGTCAAAATATAATAATCAATGGTTCAAATCAATAATCAATGTTATATTATGGATTTCATGATTCACACTTAATTCTCATATGTCTAACATTGCTAAGTAAGTTAATGTGTTTGTTTAGGGTTTGTCATTCATGCCCAATTTATCAATATTTGCATTCATTTTAAATTTACGGTTCTACATTACAGTTAACTAAACTTCCATTCATACAAATAATGTAGGTCTAGAGTTAACCATGTCAAGAACAATTATATATAATTTAATTAAATTTGTTGTTCTTATCCATTAGGATGGTGATGAATGCAATTGTTTAAAAAGGATGATGAATACAATATATAATTCCCTTTGCACATATCTAATTAGGGTTTCAATCTAGGCATTTAGTACCAAATTAAATCAAACCTTCTACTCTAGTTTTGGTTTTGGAAGTACAACTCTACTCAAGTTCCATATGGTCATAATCTTCTAGGTTTCTGTTCTTAGTTTTGATGCTTAGAGTGCATGAGATAAGGTAGGTTTGTGTGGTTGACTTGATTGGATCATGGTGCCTAATGACATCCCTACACATCTACACATGCAAATCAAGCCCCATTTTTCTCTCTTACTATTTGATTGAAGTTGAAACATCATTCTTGTACCTCCAACAATAGGTATAAAATATTTTTCTTGATAAATCAATAATAAATGGTTAATTTTTTGTTGATAACTAGGATATGAAATCGTCTACTTAATCTTTTAATAAAGATGGTTCTTAGAAATCCAACTTGATAATTCAATTATCAATTATCTAAAATCTAGATTGATAATTTCAAGGGTAAATATACTTTCAATGTAGATTAAAATCAATTAGAGTTTGAAATAGAGTTGACTATTAAGTCTAGAAAAGGATAAGTTTTTTAGAAAATATCATTTACATAATGCTTATTTTGACTCATGAGAGGTAGATTCAAGTCTAATATACATTCTTTAGACTCTCTTAGTACTAAAGTGGAAACACATTTATGATTCTAATGATCTTTGAGTGATTTTGTGATCTCTAGAGACTTCCAAAAACCATTTAGAGTAGTTTTGAATTTGGAAATGACATTTATAATGCATCAATTATGAGGATATAATAAATTTCACTTCACATAAGCATCTTTATGCATCAATATGCACATATCCTAAATGCATTGTATTCTATCTATCATGGACCTGCTCTTTCAATCCTCTTACGGAGCCGTTGAATACCAGACTTGTTTGGGTCAGACTTTCGAATCTTCCTCTCTAGTTTTGGGAGGATTCTTGTTATGAGGCCATTGGCAATGCCATTGGACGCTTTTTGAAGGTGGACTCTATGACCTGAGATCTTGGGCATATTACGGTGGCTTGTATTTTAGTCGATTTGGACACCTCCAAACCACTCCATGGCGATGTGGTCTTGATGGTGGAGGACTGACCATGGACGCAACTACTAGACTATGAGGGCCTCCCTTTTCGGTGCAGGAGATGTTTCTCCATTGGTCATTTGGCCTCAGACTGCCCTCAGGCTCACCGCAAGGGCGTGGCAACCTGGTGGAAAGATGCTCTCTCTAATCATCTGACGGTGGGCACTCCCTCTTCTGATGGTTCCTCAGGGAGGACGATCCTTCCTTGGCTGAATCATCCCAGGAGACCGTGTCTCCCCAGGATCCTTTGCTAGCTGTCCCTTAATGGAACCTTTGGTGCCTTGAATTGCTTTACTGTTCAAGCCGAGCCTGCCCGTCCCTTGATGTTCACCTCTGTTGGCTCTTTGACTACCCTCGACTCTTCTTTTGTGTTGTCAGCTCCCTTAGTGCGTGGTGGCTCATTGCCCATGGTGGCTGTAGAGGATCCACTCCTCTCGCCTTGCTCGGTGGACTTCGACTCAGAGGCTTCTTGGTCGGTTGTGCAAATAAAGAAGAAGGGACTCAGATTAGAGGAGTTAGATTTGTCCCCTTAGGTTCTTGGGTTGTCTAGGTCTCATATACTATTTGACAGCTGTTTGTCTACTGTCCTTGTTCTGTTTCTATCTTGTATGTGGCTTGAATTGGCCTGTTCTGTCGGGCCCTAGGGGCTTTTGTTTGTAAAGGGTTCAACCCCTTGTTTGCTGCCTTATCTTTATCAAAAACAATGAATGAGAGGTAAAATAATTCTAGAACATTCAATATGCAAATTTCAAATCAATGTCTAATTATTAAATCAAAACTCTAAATGTTTATCCCAAGCATTGATTTAATTGTAAATATTCTTATTATAATTTATCTACCTTTCAATAGTGTTTATTCTATATATAGATTGAAACAACTGGTTTCCATAGATATTGATATCTCATTTTTATATAACAAATTGTAACATTATAAAGAAGCATAGATCTAAACCAGAAATGCTCATTTAACTAAACTGAATATAAAAAAATTAAGCATGAGATGGGAATACTTCATTTGAACTTACCAATAAATTTCTCTTTGACTAGTCCAAATCAATTACAATTGTACATCCGCAAAAGTATCGATTATAGTTTTGAAGGACAAAATAAAATATAGAGAGCTAAAATAATAGGAAATATTCTTGTTTTAATGGTGCACATATTTTCTAATGTGGGTTGGCACCCGTGTGGGGAAGGTGCTGATTACTGACAATATGTTCAATGGTTTGTAAATGATTTCCTTATCATTATTTTAGTCAAACTCTCCTCGTTAAAAAATGAACAGTACACCTAGCACCTGAAAAAACATCTGAAATCAGATTTAGATATATTCAAAACATTTGCCATACTTTTGTCGCTGTGCAATTTCCCTTGTGAGGTCTGTAACCAAAGTGTCACTCCCTTTTTCCTAGCTTTAGCAACCCCTTTTATCTTCCCATATAGTTGATATGTGTATTGGTGTATATAAAAATACATACACAACTTAATATGTGATTATATAATTGTAAAGGGTGGAATTTGGATGTTGAGTTTTTGGTAGTTTTATGTGTATCCTCCTTTCACCCTTTCATTCAATGACCTAGGGTCGAGTTGCAATGTACTATCATACCTTAGGTCACTATGAGATGTAGGGAAACTTTGATTTTATGATTTGATTGCCAATTATCTTCTCTTATGCTCAATTATACCTTAAAACCCTAATTATGCAAATACGACAGCAAACGAACGAATATCAAAAAATGCTGCTACAGAAAGATGTAAAATGACAAATAACTGTGCACCTATTTTCAGGGTTCGAAAGTGGAACAATCAAGGACTAAAGAGCGGGCGTCCAAGTCCAATGCCTTGCTTTTTGTCAGGATCTGCAAACAAGATCTGCAACCTGTTCCTGCTGTACCAAAGGTTTTCCCGTCACGAAACTTCAAGGACTAATGAGTGGGCACCCTAGTCCAGGGAGTTGTTTCCTTCTCTAATCTACAATTCTGACACTCTGTTGTACCCTCCTGCAACTTCACTTTATCTGTAGCTTCAACCTGTAACCTGCAATTAGAAAACTTTGGGAGGGGGTTGTGGTGTTTAGAGGCTTGCCTCAGTCAAGCCTCGGAGAGACATTCAAGTCTTCCGAACACCGTTGTCAGATAGAAAGTGCGTGCCCTTGTGAGGCAGAGGCAAAAACCAAATGATAAATGCTCAAAACACAAATAATGTCACCTTGTAGTGAAGATCTCATGGGAGGAAGAAGCTCTTCATGCCATGAGGAGATGGATGCTCAAATTTGCAAATACAAACACATAGACAACACAAATATGCTCTTGCAACACAATGAAAGCCTTGAATCACCTTTAGAATGCCTAAAGTTCACAATTGCCATCTAGTTTACAAATGAATGCCTAAGCATGCTTTTATATGCAACTACAAACACCCCTGCCAAGAATTTCGTAATTCAAACTTATTATGTCGGCATAAGACCCAAATAACAGTCACAAGCCGATACCCAAAATTTGGGACTGACCCAAAATATGGCAGGACTAGGGCATGGGCGCCCAAGTCCTCCCCCCTATTTTGGGCAGGGTTAGGTTCAAGGGATCCCCCTAGGTCCCATTTGTCATGAAACTTAGGGATCATTTAATCGGGATGTCAAATTATGATGTAAGATGTCCTAAATGCATACTAAAGACTTGTGAGCTAAACCTTATGAGGGAAAAATCCCCAAGGCTCAGGTATTTTCTGATGTTACAATAATATTTTTGTATACACATCTTACAAGACATGCTTAATTATTTGTGATAATGTTAATTATTTGAAATCACTTTACTAATTATTGTCATAGGTTTGAGACCATAATGTTTTGATTAAGATAAGTTGGTTTTAAGGGACCATAAACCTTATACAAAGTTAAAGTTATAGCAATAACAACCACCCTTAGGTTTTTGATAGGACCTGAAAGCTTAACAAAGCTGCAGCCAAGCTGTCCCAAAGAACAATCTACACAACACTAGATCTTGATTAAGCAATCCGCACAACCTTGACATGAGTATGGGATTCAATTATAAATTTGGGAAGACCTTTCATCCTTCTTTGAATAATTGTGTAGGAAACACCATTATCTGAATCCTCAGGTCAAGGAGAGAGGAGAGGGAGATCCTCTATTGCCACCTCGACCAAAGCCAACTCCCACAAGGAGGGAGAATCTCTGTTTTAAAAAGTTAGATGCTACACATAATTAGTAGACATATTGGGAGCATGGATCTCACCCCAATGCACCATGGGGGGTGGGACCCAATGAGGGAGCTACCAGAGATGGATATGAAAAAGAGCACTCGGTAGGAATAAGTGCTGAAGCTGCCCCACCCCCAGGGGAACTCGCCTTAGTCACATGATTTGCCATAGGAGAAACGAGAGAAGAAGGTTCGTCATTATGAGACCACAATGTTATACCCTCAAATTTTGATAAATTTTCAAACTATAATACTGTTTAAATGATTATCAATTGTAACACATTTCTAAGAAACACATATAAGGAAGAATTGCAGTTCCATTTCACACAATTTATATATAATTACATTTTAAAGATTGTGAGTTAAGTTCAATTAAACTTCCTACAAAAATCACAATAAATAATACATCAAATCCTACCATAAAAATATCTTATCTAGTATAAGAAGATTAGTTCAATTTTTAATCAATTAGCAAGTGTATTTAAGATCAATAATAAATTTAATGCACTTATTTAATTGGGGTTACTCCCATGACTTTCAAGTTATATCTCAACTAACACGCAAGATCTTCAAGGTCATTACATTCTCTATTAACAATTATCAAGCTTATCCTTTACCTTAAAGGCTTTATCTGATCACACTAACAACATGTAGTGTTTACTTCAATTGAAATGATAACTTCTTAGAATATGAATCACCCCTATGCTTATACATGGTTCTATAGACAAATTTGACCTATTAACTTATCATGTTTTTTTAACCCTCTAGGTTTTCAAACTTTATTTTCATTAGAATTATAGGTCCTTGGTCCTTGTTCTAATCTATTTATGACACATTGATCCTTAAAGGATGTTCACCAACCCTAGCATCATTTCACTTCTTCTTTAAGTCGAATAAGATTTAGTTATACCATCATATAAAAGTTCCACTAGCAATCATTCATCAATAAAATACATATTTCCCACTTGTCCTTTCATTCTTACTATAAAATTAGGATATAAAATTTTACTTTTTATAAAGTATAAAAGGAAAACCCTTCTTCCTTTCCATGAAATTACTACTATTTGTTGCATACATGTTCTTGTTCAGGGTTAAGTTTTATTATGTACCAAAATCATTCAAACTAACCATATGGAGTTAAGAACTAAGATTTCTTTGGAATTAACATTACAATTATCAATAATTTGAGGGATTCCTTAGTAGAAACTCCAACCTTCTAGGTTAGCACAAAAACTATTCTTTCTATGGTAATGAAAGTGTTTTAATAGAAGTACACATGACATTTTTTGAGGTCCATTTGGTTGATTTTTTGCATAAAAAACTTCATATGCCTTATCCTAATGAGCTAATGCAATATGAAGGTCTATAATCATCATTACGAAGGAAGACTTGTACTCATATAGGTTACTATAAGATTTCTAACTATAGAGTTTCTCTTTGGTTTCCATGATATCGCTAAGGCTATCATAATGAACACACACACTCATAACAATTAGAAGTGAAGGATGTAAGCCAATAATGAAATGACCATACTATTCTCATTGCCATGGTTTCATAGTTCAAATTTAACATCAAGTCTCTTTAGTGATTCATATAAGAATAAATGAATAATTGTAGATGACTTAAGAAGATTTGGGACACTTAGGAGCTCATAACTCTACCAACATTCACACATGGCTTTTGCGGCTCCATCACTAGCTTAGTCATCACTTGCATAAACTGTGGTGATAATGTGACAAACTACTTCTTGTCTAAACCTTTAGCACAAATATGAAGACATCCATTTTGATATCTATATTTTGCATATATAATTATAGTACCTTTCTTGAGTAACAAAATACATAAGAATATAGCTAGAATTTGGTAGGGTGATAGATAGTCTTGTAACTATAGAGTTACTCATCAACCTCATACATGTATATTATAGTGTATACTAGCATTCTTTGGGGGAGTTAGTCATAGAACAAGAGGATAAATTAGGGATTCATACATCTAACCTCTCAGATCTTGTACATAACTATTGCACAATAAAACTTTTCATATTGCAATTCTCATTGCAGTGTTTAGCTGCCATGTTATTTATCTTTTTCTCAAATTTATGTACTTTGATATAATTCTTGGCCTCTGTTATTCAAGTATACACTTTCACCATAGTAAATTTTGATCTGAACCCTAAAAAGATTGGAGGACAAACTTGCAAATTAGTGTATTAACCCATAAAATTTATAAAATATGCATAAGAAACTCTAGATTAGCATGCAAACGCACATTCAAGATGAGTAGAATTTGAAATTTAATTGTATTACATGAAAGAAGATTTGTATAGTATTATGTACACAATCGTTTGCTGGTATGAACTTCTCTGTTTGTACCTTGTACAAGATAGGTATTTATACAAGTGGTCATCAACTAGGCTCTCAACAATATGTTGACAAATGTCACATGCAAATGGTGCACTTTTGATGTGGACAAGAGTGAATAGGTGTCGAACTTGCATGATGCGAGTTGTATCATAGTATAGGGTGATGCCATATGTTGAACTTGCATGGTTCCAGTTGGTTAGCACTAACATGTGGCACACAGGTGCAACCATGTGTCAGATGTGTATGGTGTCAAACTAAACATACTTGACTGAGTGCATGTGCACCCATGTGTAGTACTGCATTATGCAGGAAAGCAATGATGTGCAAAGATGCATAAGGACTAGACTTTGAGTAGTACGTCAAGTTGCATTATGTGGTATAGTGATGCACATAGTTATATTGGGATCACATGCCACACATTAAGTGAAGATGAGCATGCAAGTTACACAAATATATGAGACCAAGGATATGTGTGAGTGCGCTCGGACCATTCACCCCTTCTTGAGCAATGGTCTCTATTATATTAGACATGAGTGTAGGAAACTGCATAGGGAGTTGCTCCAAGTTGTACCACTTGGCCTGATCAACATACTACTCGATCTTGACTATAGAATTTAGTTAATGAGTGCATAAGCGAGTGTGGGTCATTATGGTGCCAATGATAACATCCTTCCTAGCTAGATTGACATGAGTAAGGTCCAGGTTTGTGGGATGTTGAGATTGTGCTAGCTCCAGAAGTGGAGAAAAGTGATGTAGGAGCACCCAGGGCTCGCACGATTCTACTCACCCAAAAACATAACCATCCCAATTTTGATGTTTGATAAAATATTTTTGTTGTGTGTGTGTTGTAGGTCTTTATTTTTTTTTTTTTTTTTGCTTTGGTTGTTTTTTATAATGTGTTGGGACCCACCAAATCCATCTTGGATGTGAGTACAAAGGAACTACAAATTAAATCCCTTGGTGTTGGGTGTTTCCCTATAACTAGCCGCTGGGGCCCACATGACAAGCTAGGCACTGCTTGTTTGGTTCGTGAGTTTTCCTTTTGCTAAAAATTACAATTCTTTATTTTTAGATAGTCACACATGGAATCATGTACCCTCTAGTGTTGCATAATAATATTAAATTCTAGGCTTTATTCTCTACGATGGGTTTGTGGTATTTTTTAATTGTCACCTAACTACTATTGCTAGGACCCACCTTGAGTTAGATGAAAGAATAGATAGAATAATTTTTTTTGCTGGGCATTATAGTTTATAGTTGGGACCCACAACATAAACTTCTTTAGTTGGGGCTTCAAATTAGAAATGTGAGTCATGAATTCTACTTAAATAAAAAATAAGATGTAGCTGTTACACATCCACCAACAATGACTTCATCTTGGTAGGAATAACTTTGATCTCAACAAATTCAATATTAAAGGATCCACTATCTAGGTGGTTACTACCTAATTTTAGGTGGAAAATTCTGTAATGTAGGTCCACAAACTAAATTATTTGCTAATTTTTGGATTTGAATAACATAAATCAGATCTTGCAAAATTATCAATTTTCAAAACAATTTTCAACAAATTATGTACAATTTAAGACATTTTTATCTAGAAACTCATGAAACTTTCTCCATTGATATTTTAAAATTTTTTACACTGATATTTGCTATTATAATAGCCAAGACAATAGTAATTGTTGTGTCATTTTCAACGCACTTCATAAATGCAAATAGGTCATTTCCAAATCGATGTAGAGGTTTGCAATCATGTGCGGGAGTCAGGAAATGATGCGCAACAAAGGAGAAGTAGACATTAAGCCTTCCAATCCTGGTGCATAATATAACTAGTATATTTATATTTAAAAATATATATATCTATAGTACGCCAAGAGATATCTTCCAATTTAGTTAGAATGCAAGCATTTCATTTCCCATTAAATATACTTCTTATTCTTGGCATTTACAAATTACTCGTAGCTAGAATATTTGCATTTTAGTTTAAAATAGAAAAAAACATCTTTGAAAGTGGTGTGAGTTTAGTGGTGTATTTATTGTGGGGTTTCATTATGATCCTCTATCTTAAGAATCTCATGGATTTAAATCTTATTTTTTTTGTTATAAAATTACACAAATTCTTTGAATCTTTTAGCTCTTCAACTCCACCCCTACTGTGATTGTAGGAACGCCCCTCGACGTAATAAATAGGAGTAGAGCATTTTGAGCATAGTAGCAATGTCTAGTCTTCAGTGCCAAGCATGCAAATATGTATGCAACTTTTCATTGAGTGTTGCATTATCATTGGTAGAACACACATCTTCCAAACTCCAACAGTGACGCTGTTAACTTGGACAATCTTCTTCATGATATCAATTCTGATCATTTTGATTGTAGTTATCTATTTACTGTTCCATATCAACTTCTTATCTCAGTGCTTCTCGGGGATTGTGTTCTATCTCTGCAAGGTTACCAGGTTGATCGAAAAGATGGAGCCTGTGAATAAGTTGCAGCCTATTCATTGAACTAATGGCGCAACCTATCAAAATCAAGCCTCAGCCTAGAGTAAGGCACAATTTGAAAAGCTAAAGCGCAACCAAAGCCACATCGTAGCCATAAAGATCATGGTGCGGCCTATAAAGATTATGTTGTAGCTTATGAATGATGCACACACATAATGAAAATGAGGTGCCATCTCTCATGTCATCATAACCATTGAAGTGGATGATATTTAAGTAGTGTTGTGGAAGCTCCCAGATGAAGCCCAAAAGTCCTCCACATCATCCCTTAACAACCAATGGGGCATCAGAGGAAAGAAAACAGAGATGTTAGTCTCCAAATGAGCGCAATGCGCCATGTGGTAAAGCAAGCCCATGGTTAAAAACTCACCTGAGGTTTAAAAGTCTCATTTTAATCTTTTATTAAATCTTCTAAAGATTATCGAGTGAGTCAAAACATAAAGTGAGTCATTTGAAACGGAGGTTGGGCCCAGGCCTGGAATTTGATGGTCTATTTGGCCGTTTTTGGCATTTTAGACCATATTTTACAACTTTAAAATATATTAGACTGTATAACTTGACTTGCTAAATTTTTACATAACCGTATATATGACACTTTAAATTATTCTTAAACCGTAAAATTTTATTATAGGGTAATATAATATAATATTCTTATTTATAATATATTATTTTATAATAATTTGTTATAGAAATATAAATGATGTTTTCTTTTACAATGTTTATCTTGAACATTTTTTAAATTGATATAGAAAATATATTAAATTAGAATATTTTCAAAGAATGTTTATTTTCAATAAATTTTAAAAACTCAATTTAAAAACAAATCTTTGCTTTGTTTTATTATTTTATTATTTTTAAAAATCAATTTAGAAACAAATCTTTGCTTTGTTTTATTATTTTTTTATTTTTAAAAATTAGTTTCGAAACAAAACTTTGCTTTGTCTATACTTGTTATTTATTGCTTTTTATTTTTTAAAATCAATTTAGAAACAAATATTTGTTTTGTCTATACTTGTTAATATGTTATTTGATAAAAAAAATTGCTGCTACTTCCTCCATTGTCATTTAATTGGCCAAGGTCACCTTTCTATCAACACACCAAGATGCTTATGTTAGAGCCAAATTGGAAATGTTCTCAGTAGTGATACAATTGAACAAGTCAAGTCCTAAGCATAGTGTGGTGATTCAAAGTTCTCTCAGAGTTCAAAAGGAGGGCAATTTGGTTTATGGAGTGGATGGGCTGCTCTTAAGGTATAACCAATATTTTGTGAAACTTATTGCTTTCTATCTTTTTGAAATTTCATTTGAATGATTGCAATTTGTAAGTGGGAATTGCATTGGAGTGTTTGGTTCAAGAAAAAAGAAATTCTTGGTGTTTTTTTCAATTTATAATTAGTGATTTTTTAAGACTTCAATTTACACAATAGAAATGAATTTATATGTCTTTATGTCCCTTTTGATAGCATTCAATGACCATAAAAAAATAGACTTTCTACCTTGAAATGACACCAAGTGGTTGTAATTTTTTATGGCACTTTCATCTTTTCAATTGCTGAAATGGTTGGGAGTTGTTGGTCTTATTGTTTGTAGTTTTTTTTGTGACTGTGTTGTTATTGCTGCTCAATCTTTAGACTTTTTTTAACCTATTCTTTCAATATAAAAAAATCCTTCAGTTTTTGACACCTTATAGTTTTCTTAAAACATCAATTGAAAGGTAGTTAAATGACCAAACCGTCATAAAAAAAATATGACAGGCCGGGGTGACAGTCAAATTCTAGGCCTAGTTGGGCCCACGGCTTAATAAAGTTAAATCTTTATTGCAAAGAATCACATGCAATATAAAAGACTCACGAGAGTAAAAGTGAAGTGAAGTTTCATTTAAAAGAAACTTTAGCATGCAGTTACAGGTGAAATAAAAAAAAGGGGAAAGGTTTTATTTTCACGGGAGGTATGATTAACATGTAGTAAAGAGGATATTTTTGCATGCAGAAAGATGGAATCAAAGGCAACAAACAGGGGTCAACTGGACAAAGGTTAACATGCAGCAACAAAAGCAGAGATTTGGGGTATTCTTTTGCCCTTATTATCAGAGTTTTAAACACAAAGTATAGATTATTAAGAACATGAATAATCACATGTGTGTAGAGAGAGAGGAGAAGATTCATGAACAACAAAAGATTTTTGCAGGCCTTTATGGCAAGTTTTCTCCGAATTAAACGAATCTAATGTACTGTGCTTGCAAACCTTTCTATCTTCATTTTAATTCACCCATGAAGGGAAAATAGTCATTTTGTGCCATGTTTTCTATTAGAGTGTTTCTTATTTTATTTTCTCAGATACGTGGCCTTCATTTGTAAAACTAAGATTAGCAAACCTAATGTAGCTAAATGAGTATGTGATTATCACTTCTCATAATTGTATTTGTATTTATTTGTCTTCTAATTTCAAATCCTATGCACAATATAAGTCTTTTGCAAGTTGGAAAGTTTGTGATTGGCACATCGCCATGTTAGTTTTCATTTTTGAGTTTTCCTTCTATTTTCTCTAGAAATTTGAAAACAAGTTTAACTGAAAATCCTACGAACTAAAACCCTGAAGGTCATCTTGCAAGCCACGTCCTATGTTTGCAAGGTCTCCCATGTTGATGTAGGTTTGCATATTTATTATCAACAGTGACAACAAGAGAAAACAACTCAAAATAAAACTTTGAACTATCCCAAAACAAACTCAACAAAATGCTCCACAACTATGCCAATATTTTGCTCCCTGGCACAATATGAGAATCATAATTTTTGTAGTTGATCAAAATGAGTATAATGAGCAACAATAATTTGAAATATATCTGCTACAACAACCACAACACAACACAACAAACTGAAAATCAAACCCACACACAACCTGTAAAAAACACACAGAGTATGAAAACAAAAATTTGCAATCTTCTTGAAGCACATTCACAACCTCAGGATGAGATTGTCCTACTGAACCAAAGGGGTTTTATCGTCTGACCCCATAAACTAATGGGTTTTCATCCACTATTCTCAATCTTCAATGGGTTTTTCTCCATAGAAGATAATGTAAGAACACAAGTGTTCATATAGATACTAGAGGTCCAAATTGGCCAAATTGGCCACCCAAATCACGACACCTCATTTGAGAAAATATAATTAAAAATATATTCAAGAATCCTCACTCCATAACTGCATGCTAAAATAACTTGTTTCTTACACAATGACAACCTGTCACTTACACATTGACAACTTGTCATACAATATGTCATAACTGTCATAGAATCTCCTATTTTAGCCTTGGGAGTTACAATAACTCCTCATGAAAACCCCACGCCCCCATTTGGTGCTATAAACAATAAAATTTAATATTTAATTGCTCCAAAGTAACAAGAAATCATTAATTTACAGGACCACAATTTAAATATAAAACAAACTATTTCCCTATTTATTTTTCCTTAGCCCATAAGAAATATAGGAATGGCGTAATAAATCATTTGATATAAATTAATTAGAAAGGGGGAATGACAAATTATATAGTAGCCTTTAGGTGGCTATATCCTATAAATAGAACATGATCGCTGCTACCAACAACAATTAAAAGGGACCTCCAAATCACCTTTAGGGAGATACAAACTCCGAAAAAAATTGAATGTGAAAGGTTAGTCATAAAAAAGAGAATAAATAGAAGGAATGTAGGTAATAGAGAAATATTTTGGGCATGTAGCTTTTGTCATTATCATGATTATTCTTATCATTTTTAGAGGCCTATATGCGTATAGGTAGTTGGTTAAAAGATTGACATTGTTCAACTTATGTTCTTTATAACTTTTCTGAATATTTTAAGATTGTTGCATATTTTTGTTTTAGTGTTTTGTCTATATATGGAAATGGATACCTGAATTGGCTACCTATTTTAGGTACCTAATTCTAGTTTGCATCAGGAAGTATGGTTTGAGTAGCTTTATGTTGAAGATGGGATGTAGACCCAAGTATTGTGGTATGTTGAAAATGAATGCATTCTCACTAGATGTGTGTAAATGGTGTGTGGACCATAACATAGTGGTTTGATCTTGTTGTGAGGGTCGTGAAAATGTTCCCTTTGAAGATGTAGCCAGACTTGGTCGTTGACCTAAAAGGTGTGTGACACATGATGGGCGTCATGACATTCTTTGTACTTCAATTGTTGGCACCAAATAATTTGTTCCATACTTATTGATCAGTTGCATTAGATGAATCTTTATGATTTATCCACTTCTTGTTCACGTGTGTGCACCTCAAAAGTCACTAGTATACAATAGGTGATGTCAAGGGATGTTGTTGGTTGGAAACCAAGACATGTTTGGAAAGGACTATGCCTTGTAGCTCTATGTAACACTCTATTGTAAGCATGTTGAATGTACGACATGCTATCATCCCATGTGCCCAATGCATGCTATTATGAATATACAAAAGATGAACTGATGTGTGGTTGACCCCCTCTATTTTCCAGTCAATTTATAGGTGGAAGGTTGTGGAGCAATCCAATTCTGTGTCCAATATGGTCTAGAGAGTTTTCCAAAAAGTGCTCAAGAATATTGGGTCACAATCATAGATAATTGAGGTCAAAAGCCAAAGTGAAGCCATATATAGTTGAAGAAGATGTGCGTAGTGTTTGGACTTGTGATCTTCTTACAAGTGATCATGATGGCCAGTTTTGAGAACTTATCAATCAAGAAAAAATAGTCATTTTGTCACTTGGTGGTTGGGAGGTCGTTGAGAATATCCATGTTGATTGAATCCCAATGGAATTGAGGTATTGCTAGAGGAGTGTAAAGCCCCATAATCTTTTTTGTAGGCTTGGAAATGTAGCAAGGTATATAGGAATTGTTGTGGTACTCAATGTAAATGAATGCATGTGAGGCGTTGAAGCACAATAAGCATTTTGGTGATATGAAAGTGACAACATTTTGGAATAATGTGTGTCCCATATCAGACATTGTTGAGATGTGCCTGAGGGAAAACAAAGATGTTTGAACTTTTAGAGAAGCCCATGTAACATGTAGAAGTCACTAATAGGTGTACCTTGTGTGAGCGTGTTGAATGGTTATGCAAAATCTGTCTGTTGAGTATAGTGATCCCTAGTCAAAAAATTATGGTCACATAATTCTAGCATGGTCCAATGAGAAAATGTATTGGTGGTCAACTAAGGAAGTCTACAACCTTGTTATTCTACTCCTTATTCTTGACTATCAAGTGGATATATTATAGGTAGGTCACCCACTTCATGTGCCATGAATTTTCCAATTTGATTTCTATGTGCAAGAATTAGAGTGGCTAATGATCAAAGTGAATGATAGTCTCTTTGCCATGAATATAGTAGCACCATTGCTTGATGAGTATTCAATTCCAAGAATGTAGTGGCACCACACCATTGATTGACAACTTATACTATGGAATAGAGTTCCTTCTCGTAAGTGGAGTAGCATCGCATGGTATCATTGAAAGTCTTTGAGTGATAAGTGATGGTATGGGCATGCTAAAGCAATACAATGCTAAACACATATTTAGATGTGTTATTCTAAATCTCAAATGAATGCGATATGTGATGTCTAGTAGGGCCAACACTCACATAGAGTAGAGGTGTTGTTTGAGCTTATCAAAGGCATGTTGTTGTGTAGAAGTCCATTTAAATGTTGCCTTGGTGCACTTAATCTGGTTAAGGGGCCAAGTGACATGTGAGAATCCTAGGATAAACCTTTAGTAGAAGTTAGTGAGTCTAAGAAAGATGCATATTTTCGTGAGCTTATGCAAATAGGCTAGTCTTGAATCACCTTGATTTTTTTTGGATTGACACGAATACCATAGTTATTGATGATGTAACTAAGGTACCAAATTTGCATGGTTCCAAAAGTGTACTTGTTAATGTTGGCATGTAGCTTTTGTTGGCACAAAGTTTCTAACACTTTGGAAACATGTACATTCCGCTCCCAACACTTACTAAAGATGAGGATGCCATCCAAGTAGATAATGACAAAGGAGTTGGTGAACACATGGAATATGTCATTTGTAATGCCCACCCTAGTGTTCATTTAATTATGCATGTTAGATTATTGTAGTGCTTCAGTTTCATTGTTTTCATTTACGTAGTATGCTGGATGGATGTGATGCCTTAAGTGTTTATGTTAGATGGTTTATGCACATGTGATTTTATGTCGTCGATTGATTGTCGACTCATGTTTGTGATGTAATGTATGCTCATACCATGTTGGAATTGATTATGTTGCTTCGGCTATTATATGTGGAGGAGGTACGCCTGTTGGTTTACTTGAGTGTGCATGTAATTACAGGTGTTAACTAATGTGGGAAATGTCCATAGAAGGTTGACATGGGACGCTAAGCCATCTCACCCTTATCCTTGTGTTGTGGAAACCCGTGATGTGTGCTTGGAATCATTTGCATGTGTTCCCGTAGCATTCTTGCATTTTATTTTAAAATGGTTTGAAATTTCCTTGTTTTCAGATTAAATTAATGATTTTAATTTGGAAATTAGTATTTCTGCTTTAATGAAAATGTTTATTGCGTCATTATATGCTTGTGGAATAAATTTGAGTGATTTTGGTTTAAATTCAAAATTTAATATTTTTTCGTAAAAAGGTAGAAATTACATTTAATGAGAAAATTGAATCCCTGGTATGCCGTGTTTGTGCTTTTTGGAATGGGACTGATTAAATGGCAATAACCTATTTGGAATAGTTGAGTTCATTCGACTAACTATTTCCCTATCTATTTGAGTGAATTATTTGTGTGTTTTCAATGGAAAACGATTTATTAATGTGTTATTTTATATGCCTATTTGATTTGCAAAAGAGACATTCAATTATTTAATTGTTGAATTAAATAGTTTAATTGTGCAAATTCTATAATTTTGAATTGATTGATTAAATCACTTAAAGGATTATTTTATTACCAAAAAAAGAATAGTGTCTTTTGTGGAATAAAAGGAAAAAGACATGTATTTTGCATTATTCTTTTTCTCTCCAAAATTTGCACTCCTTTGTTTGAAACCCTCTTGCTTGAAAAATAGATATCTGATTGCTTGGAAGGGAGTTTTGCTTGGAATTTCTTGAAGTTTGGATTGGATTTAAGAGCTTGGTGTTTGTTTGTTGTGTGTGGATAGAATCTGACATTCAACCTCATTCTTTTCCTCGGCTTTTGCTTGTATTGGAAGGTAAGTTTCTCCAATCTTCTCATTTAAATTGATTTATTCTATTTCCTTCATGCCACACCATCTAGAATGGTTGAAGATGGCTTTGCTTAGTTGTAGGAAACTTAGAAAATTTATTTCAATTGGTTATTTATTTATTTTGTGTATTTCCTATTTTAGAAAGATTGAAATACAAACAAAACCCTGACAAATTTTCTATGGAAATCCCCAACTTATTTTTATTACATATATTGGTTGTTGGGCATGTTATCTATGATGGGTAGTTGTCAAATCATCCATAGCTATTGAAAAACAAATGTTAGAAAATTGGTCAAACTTTGGTCAAGGTGCCAAAGAGAGCTCCAATGGAGTTTTTAGGGCCTTATGGTTATTTTGCACTTTTAGAAAACATGAAAACTAAATTCTATGCATTTCCTTTATGATGTGCTTTGACGGATGAGTTGACTCCTTCATATTATGTGATTTTGTATCTTTTGAGACTATGTCATGTTTTGTGACATTTTGGTGCATTAAAATCCGTGCCAGTTATTTCTCCATTTTTGAAAACCTAAAAATTGTTTTCTATGCATTTCCTTTATGATTTCATTTGAGGGATGAGTTGACTCCTTCATATTATGTGATTTTTCATCTTGTGAGACTATGTTGTGTTTTGGGATATTTTGGTGCATTGAAATCCGTGCCACGCTCAGTTTTTAAATCGACGCGTTGGATGTTTAGGAAGAGGATTAGGAGTAGGTAAGGAGTGGCTCCTTGAATGCATACCATGACACAAAGTTGTAGGTGGGCCCAACGTGTAAGGAGTTGTAAAAAGATAAACATTAAACACATGGGTAAAACAAAACTAATAACAAGATCATCTACACCAAACTCCAGTACCTCTAGGTGATAACGCCCTGTCTTGCTCTAGCAACTCCAAGTGATAATGCCCTGTTCTACTGTGATTTAGTTTGGGCGTAAAAGCATCCACAGGTTGATTACGGCCTCGATTTGACACTCCTTATCCCAGGCTTGCTAGTTCTCTCTTCCTTATGCTTGTCACTCCCTGAGTTGGACTCGGTGTGTGTTGTGTACCTTGCATTGTTGTGTTTGCAATGGTTGATTCATGTTTTATGGTGTTGTATATTATATCATATTGTATGGTAGTGGTACCATGTGTTATTTATATGCATTGGATTGGCAAGTGTGCCACATGTTACGTGTATGCATTGTATTGGCAGTTGTGCCATGTGTGTTGTGTGCATTGATTGGCATGTATACCATATGTTGCTTGTATAACTTGGATGTGTGAGACACTCTTAGTGGGTTTGCCATGATCACCTCCTCTGTAGCTCAGGGGTTGCCTAGAGTTGCGTAGACAACTATTGTGCTCAACGATGGCAATATGGTTGGGAGGCGAGCAACATTTCCCCATTGGTCCATCATGATGATCTTCAGGTGCTGGATGGATTCCTTGATCTTTTTGCATGTGGTTTACCTCGTGCTTTGTGCCTTGCTGCACCTTGGAGAGTGTGTTGGTTTTTGGGTGGTTTATGTACTTGTATATTATCATTATTGATTATTGTAACCTTTGTAAAGTGGGTCTTTTGAGACCCTTTTAATAAGATGCAATTAATGCTTTGAGTTGATTTATGATGTTGGCTATGATTCATCTATGTTTAGGATGAAGCCCTTCGAATATTGTAATTATTGGATATCATCTTGTATTTTTCCACGCCTCAGTTTGTGAGGACGTTGGCATGTTTTGATAGATTTTACATGTTAGAATCTAGCTATGTTAGCATGTTTAGACTTAGTTATTTGATGTTGATTAATGCTTTTAGGCACCTTAGGTGTTTGGGATGTCTTGTGTAGTCTTGTAATGGATTGAGGTGACTTTTACCCTCATCTTACTCCATGTGTTTGTGAGGGAGTGAGGTTGTGGACATGTATCTGATTCTCATTATGGAGTGAGCTCCACCTCTATTTTGGTCACCATGGTGAGTTGTCACATGATGGGTGAAGTCTTCATCTTGTGCCACCTTGCATAGTGCAATGGTGATGTCACTTTTGGTGTTGTTGTCTGTGTTGCAACACCTTGTGTGCGTGAGTGAAATGTGACATGTGAAAGTCGCACTTGCAAACGCAAAAAAAATGTTGGTTCTGTGTTTGTTCGGCTAATGTCCTGGGTGAAATCTTGGGGCATTACATTTGGTATCAGAGCTCATGTTGCAGCATTGGGAGCTCTAGGGTGTGTGTTCTACTTGGCTTGTTCAAGCATGTGTGGGGTCCTTGTGTGTTTCTGTGATGTGAGTAGCATGTGTTTTCTTTCGATATGTCTTCCTTGCATGGTGATTGTGATTCCCTTGAATGGGATACAATTTTTTTTGTTGGCATCTTGAGTGATGTTTGTTTGATTAAGTAGTAATGATCTCATGCTTCTGACATGATCGAGGTCTTAGGAGACTCGTTGTTTGGTGTGATTGAGTGTGTTCACTTACTGGCCTTGGATTTGGAATCTAGGTGTAGTGTACAATTGTACTCCCTCTCTTGTGGCTAGAATTAGTCACGTAGTTCATGTAATGTGAAATTTTCAAACTTTGATACTTTATTTATTTGACTTTGGTGAATTCACTAAATGTTGTAAGGGCCAGCATTGAATTTTTATTTTTGTTATTAATGAGTATAGCCATCAAATTTTGATACTTCTTTCTCTTGTGACCTTTATGGTCATGTTGGATTTATTGTTGAAATTGTGCACATTTTATGCCTTATTGTTGGAATCGACTTTTCTTCCACTTCGGTTTTAATTTATGTTCTTAATGGTGGCTATGCTTGAATGTCTTAAATTGCTGGTCATGTATCATGTTATGTTTGCTATCATGTCTATGATGGGCTCTTATGGATTGTATAAGGGAGTAGAATGCAGAGAATGTACTAGTTCTTGGTGTGTGTGTACTAGAACTATGTTAGATTGAATTCCTTGATTTGTTGTTAAATGCAAGTGAATATTGTGTCAAGTGTTGATGAAGTTTTGAAATGGTTGTGTGTTACTATGGATCACTTGATGTGAGTATCTTGCTGATTGGTGTGTTTGTAGGCTTCCAGGAGTAAGCCTAGACCTAGGGGGAAGGATGTAATGCCCACCCTAATGTTCATCTGATTGTGCATGTTAGATTATTGTAGTGCTCCAGCTTCATTATTTTCATTTACGTAGTATGCTGAATGGATGTGATGCCTTCAATGTTTATGTTACATGGTTTATGCATATGTGATTTTATGTCGTCGATTGATTGTTGACTCATGGTTGTGATGTAATGTATGCTCGTACCACGTTGGAATTGACTATGTTGCTTCGGCTATTATATGTGGAGCAGGTATGCCTGATGGTTTACTTGAGTGTGTAGGTAATTAAGGTGTTAACTAATGTGTGAAATGTGGAGAAGGTTGACATGGGATGCTAAACTATCTCACCCTTATCCTTGTGTTGTGGAAACCCATGATGTGTTCTTGGAATCATTTGCATGTGTTCCCTTAGCATTTTTGCATTTTAATTTAAAATGGTTTGAAAAGCATGTTTTATGTGTTTTCAGATTAAATTAATGATTTTAATTTGGAAATTAGTATTTATGCTTTAGCAAAAATGTTTATTGCATCATTATATGCTTGTGGAATAAATTTGAGTGATTTCAGTTTAAATTCAAAATTTAATATTTTTTCGTAAAAAGGTAGAAATTACATTTAATGAGAAAACTGAATGCCTAATATGCCATGTTTGTGCTTTTCAGAATGAGACTGAGTTAAATGGCAATAACCTGTTTGGAGTAGTTGAGTTCATTCGACTAACTATTTCCCTATCTATTTGAGTGAATTATTTGGGTATTTTCAATGAAAAACGATTTATTAATGTGTTATTTTATATGCCTATTTGATTTGCAAAAGAGACATTCAATTATTTAATTGTTGAATTAAATAGTTTAATTGTGCAAATTCTATAATTTTGAATTGATTGTATAAATCACATAAAGGATTATTTTATTACCAAAAAAGGAATAGTGTCTTTGGTGGGATAAAAGGAAAAATACATGTATTTTGCATTATTCTTTTTCTCTCCAAAATTTGCTCTCCTTTGTTTGAAACCCTCTTTCTTAAAAAATGGATATCTGATTGCTTGGAATTGCTTAAAGCTTGGATTGGATTCAAGGGCTTGGTGTTTGCTTGTTGTGTGTGGATAGAATCTAACATTCAACCTCATTATTTTCCTCAGATTTTGCTCAAGTTTTGGAAGGTAAGTTTCTCCAATCTTCTCATTTAAATTTATTTATTCTATTTCCTTCATGCCACACCATCTAGAATGGTTAAAGATGGCTTTGCTTAGTTGTAGGAAACTTAGAAAATTTATTTCAATTGGTTATTTATTTATTTCATGTATTTCTTATTTTGGAAACATTGAAATACAAACAAAACCCTGACAAATTTTCTGTGGAAATCCCCAGCTTATTTTTATTGCATTTATTAGTTGTTGGGCATGTTATCTATGATGGATAGTTGTCAAATCATCCATAGCTATTGAAAAACAAAAGTTAGAAAATTGGTCAAACTTTGGTCAAGGTGCCAAGAGAGCTCCAATGGAGTTTTTAGGGCCTTATGGTTATTTTGCACTTTTAGAAAACATGAAAACTAAATTCTATGCATTTCCTTTATGATTTTCTTTGAGGGATGAGTTGAATCCTTCAAATTATGTGATTTTGCATCTTTTGAGACTATGTCATGTTTTGGGACATTTTGGTGCATTGAAATCCGTGCCAGTTATTTCTCCATTTTTGAACACCTAAAAATTATTTTCTATGCATTTCCTTTATGATTTCCTTTGAGGGATGAGTTGACTCCATATTATGTGATTTTGCATCTTGTGAGACTATGTCGTGTTTTGGGACATTTTGGTGCATTGAAATATGTGCCACACTCAATTTTTTAAATCGACACCTTGGATGTTTAGGAAGAGGATTAGGAGTAGGTAAGGAGTGGCTCCTTGAATGCATATCACGACACAAAGTTGTCGGTGGGTCCAACGTGTAAGGAGTTGTAAAAAGATAAATACATGGGTAAAACAAAACTAATAACAAGATCTACACCAAACTCCAGTACCTCTAGGTGATAACACCCTATTCTACTGTGATTTAGTTTGGGTGTAAAGAGCATCCACAGGTTGATTACGTCCTAGTTTTTTATGAGGTTGATTACGCCCTCGATTTGACACTCCTTATCCTAGGCTTGCTAGTTCTCTCTTCCTTATGCTTGTCACTGCCTGAGTTGGACTTGGTGTGGGCTGTGTACCTTGCATTGTTGTGTTTGCAATGGTTGATTCATGTTTTATGGTGTTGTATATTATATCATATTGTATGGTAGTGGCACCATGTGTTATTTATATGTATTGGATTAGCAAGTGTGCCACATGTTACGTGTATGCATTGTATTGGCAGTTGTGCCATGTGTGTTGCGTGCATTGATTGGCGTGTATGCCATATGTTGCTTGTATACCCTGGATGTGTGTGATGCTCTTTGCAGGTTTTCCATGATCACCTTCTTCGTAGCTCGGGGGTTGCCAAGAGTTGTGTAGACAACTATTGCACTCGATGATGACAATATGGTTGGGAGGTGAGTAACATTTACCCATTGGTCCTTCATGATGACCTTCAAGTGTTGGATGGATTCCTTGATCTTTTTGCACGTGGTTTACCTCGTGCTTTGTGCCTTGTTACACCTTGGAGAGCATGTTGGTTTTTGGGTGGTTTATGCACTTGTATATTATCATTATTGATTATTGTAACCTTTGTAAAGTAGGTCTTTTGAGATCCTTGTAATAATATGTAATTAATACTTTGAGTTGATTTATGATGTTGGTTATGATTCATATATGTTTAGGATGAAGCCCTTCGAATATTGTAATTATTGGATATCGTCTTGTATTTTTCCACGCCTCAGTTTGTGAGGACGTTGGCATGTTTTGAAAGATTTTACATGTTAGAATCTAGCTATGTTAGCATGTTTAGACTTAGTTATTTGATGTTGATTAATGCTTTTAGGCACCTTAGGTGTTTGGGATGTCTTGTGTAGTCTTGTAATGGATTGAGATGACTGTTACTTTCATCCTACTCCGTGTGTTTGTGAGGGAGTGAGGTTGTGGACGCATATCCGATTCTCATTATGGAGTGAACTCCACCTCTCTTTTGGTCATCGTGGTGAGTTGTCACATGATGGGTGAAATCTTCCACTTGTGTCACCTTGCATAGTGCAATGGTGATGTCACTTTTGGTGTTGTCCGTGTTGCAACACCTTGTACGTGTACGTGAGTGCAATGTGACATGTGAATGTTGCACTTGCAAACGCAAAAAAATTGTTGGTTCAGTGTTTGTTCATCTAATGTCTTAGGTGAAATCTTGGGGCATTACATCATTCATTAGGTACATTAAATTTGTAGGACCATTAGTTAAGTTGAAAGGCATAACTGTCCACTTAAAGATTCCTTCCTACATTTTGAATGCAATCTTCTAGATGTCTTCTGGTTGAATTGGAACTTGATGACATCTTGATTTAAGATCATATTTGGTGAAGTAGCATGCCTTGAAGTGTTGATCCAAGAGGTCATCGATGCCTGGTAGGGGATATTTGTTCTTCACCAAGATCTTGTTGAGTTCTCAATAGTTGATGCAGAGTTGCCATGTTCCATCCTTTTCAGGCATGGACACAATTAGATTGCCTCAAGGAGAAGAAATTGGCCCGATTTTACCTTGATCAACTAATTCTTGAATCTAATGCCAGATTTTGTCATTCTACCAAACAAATCTATAGTAGAGGGAACTATTTGGAAGAGGAGACCCAAGAACCAAGTCAATTGAAATACCATATGTAACCACCTAGTGTGGGCATGGTCAAAGCAAGAATCCAACAAGCACGTGCATGATTAAAATGAAGGAATACCTTTATTTTTTGAAGCAAACTCTCAAGCAAACTTGCAATCCCTTTCTAAGATCCTATCTCACCAAGCCTTTAGCAATCCTCAAGCAACCACAAGATTTTTTTTGCAAAAATCATGCACTCACACAAATGGAGGAGAAAAAGAAAACTAGAGTAAAAAGAACAAGTGTTTCTATAACCCTTCTCTTTTCCTTTTTTACTCCAAAAGTCCGTAAACACCAATTCCCATTCTTTCCCTTTTCACAACTCAACAAGCTGTTTTCAAACAAGATATTTTACAAAAGATATTTCACTTAGCATTCTATTTAAAATTCTTTTAAAAAAACACCTTTAAAATGACTAATGTAGTAATTTTACTAAAATTGACTAATGCATTTAATTCAAATGATTTCTTTTAAATTATTGTATTTTTCATGAAGGTAATTAAGTAACTCTTAAACTGAAGCATATAGGATATAATTCACAAATGATTAGAAATAACATTATGAAAACTTATAAAATGCAAGTAAGAGCAAGAGTTAAGTAAAGACATGCAAAGGGAGCACACACTTCACAAGTAAATCCACTACGCATTGATCTAGAATTGACACTGATTTAGATTACATGGTTAACAAAGATACACAAGATGCATCTTGTAACTCAAACTGAGTGAGACGGGGAGGTTAACACAACATATTTAAGCAAACTAACCATCTCTAATTAACCATTATTCATACTGAATAGAACATCAGACATATTTGATCCACACAAGATAGGTGAAGCATAACATGTAAACATCCAATGTGGTACATAATATCAAATAAAATAATATCCATAAACTACATCAACTAAAAATCATTTTAAAGCTAACATGATCCAAATATTATAGATGCAAAAATTGATAATCACAGTAATCATAATGCAAAATTGGATGACATGATCAAATCACATATAACATATATAGTGAAAATAGTGAAGCAAAAATATTGCAATAGTCCAAACATATAAATTCATAATGTATGCATCCCATAATACATAGTTAGACACCAAATACTAATACAAAACATTATTGATAAAGTATGCTGATGGTAATAAAAAACATCATTAATAAACTGTACAATATTAGTACCAAAATAAAGTCAAACATTGTAAGGCACATACGATTGAGGCACTAGAACTCAAAAGTAGTAGTAGATGTTGGTGTATTTTATTTTAAGTGAATTTAGTTTATTATAATATTGCATTATATGCACCTAGTTAGGATAAGCTCACTTAGGTGGTTGTGTCAACAAGTTATGTGCCCTTGTCTTATGTACTTGATTCACACTTATCTAGTCTTGGTTGAGTTACATTCCTTCTATCATGCTAGTTCATTTGGTTATCTCCTCCTATTATACATGTATAACTTTAGTTAGATCCATCTATCATGGATGTCTACCTTTAGTTAGTTTACACCTTTCATGCATTGCCTTTATCTATATAAGCACATGCTTATTTGTGTTTTGTAACAACATCTATTCAACCAAATATTTAATATAATCATTTTGTTGGCTTATTTATCCATGCCTCTTTTATTAGCATTGTTTAGATTTTCTTGTGGAAAAAGGTTTGTTGATTTGATGGTTCTAGATCTATGGAATATTTTATTACTCCTATAGTAGAGATATTTTACAAGGGAAACTAAATTTACAACCTCTAGAATTTAGAAGGGTTCTACATATCTAGGATTAAGTTTTATTAGTTTATCAAAAACTATGGAACCTTTCTTGGGTTTAATTTTCACAAATATTTGTTCCCAATTGAAAACTTCCCGAGAGTCCTATTATTGTCTACATAGCTCTATTTTCTATCTTCAACTTCCTTTAATCTTTGTTAGTTTAGATTTTCCAAATTTTGTGTTTGCTTGGTCCCATTTGAACAAGGCATTCAATTCTATTCCAACTAATGAGTGTCCTACATTTCCTCCTATACAAATAATTGAATTAGAAGCAAAATCAACTAGTGTAAGATGCTCTTTCCAATTATATTGTTGATTTGTTGATCCATGTATAGTACATCCTCAAAACATCTTCAAGTACTTAGTGATTTAATAATTTAGTTTGGCCATTGATCTCCCAATGGTATGTTGTACATAAATTGACTTATTACTTAAGGATGACTTTCATGATATTCAAATCATTATGTCAATTGAGTATCCCAATCTAAGTTGATCCTTTAAGTACACCATGTAATTTAAAAAATTTCTTGGATAAAATATGCCATCAAAGTGTGTGAGTCACTAGTCAAATAACATGGTATGAAGTGATGAAACCCAACCAATTTATAAATTAGCACTAAGATTATGCCATGTCTATACTTATACAACAATAATCCTTGTAGGAAATCCATACTAATCACTTGTTAATTATACCCTATCACCTCTTGAGGGTACACCAACCTTGATAGGTAAATCTTCTCACTGTTAATTTCATGCATTGGCCATACAAAGTTCATTTCATGAGTTGAACACCATCATAGTTATATTATATATACATGTATATATGTATATTTGTGATGTATGTACATATATTATATTGTTATGGAGCAAAAAGTGGACACATGCCTTTTTACCTCCTTGTTTAGCTCCTAGGTCCCCATGATTACATTATACATTCTAATTATTCATCTCGATGCAAAATCCCCTGAAACTAATGTAAATTGGGAACAAGGGGCCCATATTCTACCTTACCCCAGACTAAAAAGGAGCCTTGGGACTTGGGCACCCATGTCCAAGTCTTCCCTAATTAGTTGGGGCAGATTTAATTACATGTCAGCATAAGACCTTTAAAAAGGGTTCTCCTTGTCGGTTCTTTTGGTTAATTTAATGAATGTTAGCGGGAAAACATATATAAGTATGTTTTTGATTTCATTACGAACCTAGATAGAGATAGCCAACTTGAAGCATTGAAGTAAAGAGCATTCAAAGCATTCATTGTGATTCTAGAGTAGATTTGTATTGTCATTGTGTGTTGTTGCAGGTTTTGAAGTTATCATATATCTCTCCTTATGAGTTGAAGAGCATTCATCCTCCTAAGGGTTTTATCACATAGGTGATATCATTGTTGTTCATAATCATTTGATTTCATCTCATTGATTTGTGTTTAGCCTCTACCCTATAAGGGCACACTCTCTTTATCAAACAACAGTGTTGGTAAGCTTGAATGCTATCCTAGGATTTGACTAAGGCAAGTCCCTAAATACCACAACCCCTAAATCCCTTTTCTTCTTGTGTGCAAGTTACAGGTGTGAGATCTAGAAAAGTGAAGACACAAGAAGACTGAGTAAGGATTAAGGTTTCAAGATCTGATAGTATTTCAGGAATATTCCTCTGTGCAATACTTGGGCGCTTGCAAAATAGTCCTTTTGTCTGAACAAACTTCAGATCTGACATTAGGGCAGTCTTTATAACATTTCTCTAGTTTGTAGTTTCTGAAGATTCCACCTTTCTGGACTTGAGCGCCCCTGTAATATTCCTCTGACATTCTAGCTTCTGGGACATAGGTTCTGACATCTTCCTGATCACTCTTGTGCAATTGGTTTATGATTATCTGCTGTACATCTCCTGTTATAATTAGATCTTTATAGAACTAGGGTTTTGTGTATCTTTGACCTAGGGTTTGGTAAAAGCGATTGATTAAATCAGATCTTTCCATAACACTCCTGAGTACACTATCTGTAGCTAAGTCTACCTCCATTTGGTAGTGATTTGGCTTGGTCTTGTCCTTGAATGTTATTGTGGAAGAGGGTTTGATCTAGTGTGCATGCTAGTCTTCTTCATTCTCTTTTTCATAAACAACATATATATATATATATACACATATACATATTATGAGATCCATTTTCTTCAAGCTCTATTATTGTATTAACATGTAGTTGTGTTTAATCCTTGAAGCTTTACTACCATTTTATATAGTTATTCTTCCCATTTAGGTTAATGCTCTTATTATATCTTTAGGTTGCATGATCGCTGTATATGGAAAGAAAACAAGACATGTACAGACAACACATAGAGAGAACTCAAAATGCAATTGCATAGAGTTTTTTAATACATTAGCATTAATTTTTTTTAAGGCTTGTCCATGCTTGTACATTTTTGCTTTGATGTCTACGAGTACAGTGTGAAGAACAACACCTGACAAAATCCCTCCATATTTTATGCTTTGATACATGTCCACAACATGCTCTAAAGCTTCCATTGTGACATTGGATGAAATTATAATTTGCCAATTTCAATCTATATAGCTATAAACAATGTGCCTATAAGTTTATTTGCAACTACATAGACAAGACCACTGTTAATAAAATGAATAACATATGCTTTTAACATCTTTGACTAGGCACCAAATCTAACTATAGCAAATGCTTTTCATTTTATCTATATTTGATTACAACATATGATCAACATAGAATTGTAATACTAGCAATTCAATAGTTTGTGCATCTTTCACTTAATTTTTTTAGCAATTTAGGAAACAAATTGCCACTATCAATTTCATGTAGCCCGTTCTTTGGAAGATTTGACACTTTTATGGATTTACATATAGATATTTATGAGATTAACCTAATGAAATTACAACTAGAAAATGTAGTTGTTCAGGCTCTATGATTGATACATAATTTGTTAATGCTGCATTCATGTGTATTTTGTTATTGACACTTTTGTTAATATATTGGAGTTAGAGGCTTGACATTTCTAGTGACAACAATATTCACTAGGATTTTGTGGTTCTAATTTGTAAATGAAAACATTTTGAATGCTTTGAAGGTTTCATCCATTTTACCATTTAAATGTTTAGAAAATTTCATTCGTGTTGCAATTGCAAGTTATAATTTTCAATACCACTAATATTTGATGCTTAAATTCTTTATGGTTATTTTTTTTGGTAGTGAGTTGAATAGATTAATGTTTTTTAAAGTTTTCTTTTATATTGAATATGCCATAGTTTGCACTACCCTCCTACACATAAACACAAAATGCAAATACATGTAGAAGGCTTTAATGGCAAACAACATGCTAAAATTGCAACCATAAAATGTATTTAACTCAAGTTGTGTAATCATGGTGACAAATATGAACCAAATGAGGGAGTAGGATTTGTTCAATTTTTGTTTGGCTCCATACTATTGAGTTATATCTTAGACAAGTCTTTCCATGTACATATATATGTATATATAGTAGTTTTGTTTTGTTTTGTGCAGAAGATGTTGTTCATCCATAGTACAATTTTTGTTTCTTTTGTTGGTTCAAAAGTCTTGTCTTGTTTGAATAGAAATTTCACTTTACATGGTAAGACTTTGAAAGTTTACTTTCATTTTATACAATTGTTCTTTGCATGCCATTGTAGGAAATACTTTTTTCTCAATTTGCATTTAAATTTTTGAATGGCTCTTTGTGAACTCTTCACTTTTGATTCTATTTTTGCCACTAGGTTTTTTGAAAATTTCCCTAAGAAAAAGTGAAAAAAAGCCACATGAAATCAAAGACTAGTTGGCAAAAATTAAACTATTTTCTAATGCTTATATCAATGCATATGGTATAACTTGGCCATGGCTAGGTCACCAAAGTAATGTTTTTGTTCAAGTTTACCTTCATATTCTATGTGCCATAGTTTACATTGCATTGGTGCAAATAAATGCAAAATGTGGAGGCACATATATATTTAATTTTTGTTTGACTACATACTATTGAGCTCTACCTAAAATGCCTTTTTCTTATTCATGCTTGTGTTCTTTTGTTCTATGTAGAAGACATGATAAGCTTATAACACAACCTTTGTTTTTCTATGCCATTTTTCCAGCATAAGCCTGACACTTTCCGCATCATGCCTTCTACAAGATAGATAAATATTTATATATATTGACAAAAAATTTGAAAATTTGGATTTTAGGTCTATATTTGTTAAGTTTGATTTTCTTGTTAATCAAAATTTCTTTGACAATATAATCTATTCCAACACATCTTCTAATATTGCTTTATTTATTTTGAGTTTCCATTACAAAAAACTTTTTGAGTTTTTGAATATATAATAACTTACTTGAAATGCGTTTGGTTGCAAGCTAATGCCCTTGATCTTCTTACATTGCATGACAATGTTGATGAAAAAAACTGATTCTTTGAATAGTGGAATATGCTTTGAGATTCAAATGTTAGATATTATTACAAATGGATAACTAAGCCATGTTTTTTTCCCCTATTTTGACATACACTGTCATTGGTTATGTGAACACATATGCCAATTTGTAACTTGTCATTGGTACATTTAGCAGCTTTCAAAACTTTAGATTACTAAATTTTATAAATAAATGTAACATATGTTGTCTTGCTTAAATAAGATGACCTATATGCAATAGCATATTATACAATAATGCAAAGACATTAGAATAGTTATAGTGTATGGAAAATGTTGAAAATGCTCTACATACATTTATATATTTGTAAGATTCTTCATAAAATGATAAGAAATAAATATTATTGCTATATAATAATACCAATCTATGTGAAATGGAAAAATACATTTGCATTGTTTGTGGTTAATACAAATGTGATAAAGATAAAATATGGAAATGAATAAATTTTTTGGCCTGGTTAATATGTTGCTCCTTTACTTTGGATGACAACAAATATGTAACATATATCATAACATTAAACTAGCCTTTTGATTTTTTTTGTAAAAGGGTCCGGGCCCTTTCAAAACTTACTTTTTACCAATATTAAAAACATTAAACTAGCCTATACCTACTGTAGACACAATCATTCATTGCATTATAACTTAGCAAATTGTGAAATAGAACCAAGTATACTTAATACATCAATATAGTGGCTATGTATGAACTAGCAACATAAGCAATTTTAATTCCAATGAAATAAGCTTTGTCCTTCCTTGTATATAATTTTTCATGTGCACATGCTTTGTACGTTGAATGTTTGAAGGTTTACTATCGTTAAATACATTTGTTCTTCCCATTTATCTATTGCAAATATGTTTTTGTATGCATGTCTTTGTTTTTGAATGGCTCTCTATTTTCTTCAATCTTGGTGTTGACGACTGCAACAAAATTAGAGCATTTTTCAGAGCCTGATAGCACTATCTGGATTACATGATTTTGTGAATATATATACACATATATACATATTTATCGATATTTCTTGTGCATGTCTATATAGTATCTATATATGTATGAATTCAATCTGAACTTTAGTCCTGGAAAATTAGAGGATTTTTCCAGCGATTGATAACATTGTCTGAACTTTAGGAGAATCTGTTGAGTACACTATGTGAGAAAGGTTAAATTGCTATGCGTATTTATGGGTTAAGAATCAAGTTTTGAAGGTTTACTGTCATTTTATACAATTGTTCTTTGCATGTCATGTTTAGAAGTTATTTGTCATTTTATATATTTGTTCTTTCTATGTCATTATTGCAAATGTTTTTTTGTGGGTGTGTGTTTGTAATGTATACACATCACATACTTCTTGTGCCAAATATGCATAGCCTTGCTTAAGTGAAAATTAAAATTCCATAATGGTATTATAATATAAATACAATTGTTCTACCAAAAAAATAAATAAATACAATTGTTCTTGCGATGTGACTACTGCAAACATGTTTTCCTACACATGTGTTTGTTTTTGAATGTCTTTGTTTTTTTCACTTTTGATGCTTAGGATTGCAATAAAATTAGAGCATTTTTCTAGCCATTGATATCATTATCTAGATTACTTGATTTCATATCTATATACATATGTATGAGATCAATATGAACTTTAGGAAAATTCATAACTTGACATGGCAAGAGCTAGTCTACCAAATGACAATAAAGCTTTGAGCCTCAAAACTCATTGTGTACAAGTGCAAATATTTTTAACACTTGTGTTAAAATAATTAAATGGGAAAAGATAAAAAATTGGCACTAAAATGGCAAGAATCCACTACAAATTGATAATGCCAAGAAACCATTGTGAGCATAGTGGAAGCTGCATTTTGCACCCGTGTCTATTTTCCTGGGTGTGTGTTGAGCACTCTATGTGAGAGAGGTTTTGTTGTGTGTATTTATGGTTATTCTTTACATGTCATTGTTGCAAATAATTTTTTGGGTAGAGCATTAGCATTTGAAGGTTTATTGTCATTTTATACAATTGTTGTTTGCATCTCATATTTGGAAGTTATTTGTCATTTTATATAGTTGTTCTTTCCATGTCATTGAACTGTAAATGCTTTTTGTGGGTGTGTGTTTGTCATGCGCACACAACATATACTTCTTGTGCAAAATATGCATAGCCCTACTTAAGAATAAATTAAAATGCCTTAATGGTATTATAATATTAATATATTGTTCTTGAAATTTGACTATTGCAAACATGTTTTCCTACATATGCATTCTTCATTTTTGATGCTCAAGATTGCAACAAAATTAGAGGATTTTTCCAGCCATTGATAACACCATTTAGATTACTTGATCTTGTAATATACATCTAATCTCATTGACCTATATTGACCTACACACTCAATGCACACATTGAATCTCTTTGAGAAATATTCTCACAGTTAATATTTTAATCTAGTGTAATATAAAAATTAAACTACAAGATAATTTCTACATTACATTCAATATGTTGCTAGAATGGAAAATGCTAATTTATAAAAAACTGGAAACTGATTTATAAAAATGAGTCGCAGAGCTAAAAAGAAGGTGAAGAGTAGATTTTGGAGCCAAAGAGAGGATCCCACTACCTAGGATGTCGGCATGCCATGTGGACATCTGTGCTAAGTACTATCATCTGTACAAGCCAAGAAACATGAACATATTCCAACAAATGTAAAATCTGAACCAACAACTTACCCAGTTTGCAAAACTAGAACAAGGAAAAGCAATAACAAGCTACTAGATAATAATAGAAATGAAAATAATAGAGATAAACTAAGTAAATCAAATGAACAGATTGAAATAAAAAAAAGGAAAGAAGAAACCAACAAACCTCCGTGCAGTTGAATGCTTCCTTAATACCTATAGTTGAAACAAGAGAAAATGTTGGGGTTGTTTTGGGGTTTTCCTTCAGGTCAAACCCTTTCTTTGTAGCAAATAGATAGATAGATATAAAACTATGTGAGTGCTTCTATCCCAACTATGCATGGGAATGGTAAGAGTTGTGATTGTTCAAATAGTGATAACTAAAATGAAGGAAATAAAGGGGATGTGAGGATCCCAAGGTTCTCAAGGGCACAACAGAATAAAATGCTTGTAGTAATAAATAAAAAGAACAATGTCAGCTTGAAAGGGCTTGAGAAAGCTAAAGAGAGAAAGAAAGCTGAAGGAGGATGTTGAGGAGTGCTGTAGAGAGTTGGAAAGAGTTGTAGAGCTTGAGAAGGTTGTATGAGAGCCAAGAGAAACATGCAAGAGTGAAAAGATAGATTCAAAAAGAGAGGAGGGAAGAGGAAGAGGTTGACGATCCATTTGAATTCATCTCAAGCTATTATCACCGAACCTCAAAAATGACAAGTGGAAGAACACTCGGAAGCGACCTTCAAATAAGAAAATGTCATGGGACGCTAGCACTTTGTGTGGATGTCCACATGAAGCGCTAGTGTCTGGACAATTTAGGCTAAAAAATAACAAGACACTAGAAGATTATAGAAATGACACAAAAGTGACAACGGATTTGACAAAAAGGCAACACAAGAAAATAAGGCCTAAGCACCATGGGAGGGAAAAATGATAATGCAAGGGATAAAAATGATCCTACAAATAGACTAAGGGAATGGACACTAAAGCAAGGCCAAAATATAGTGTGAAATTGCAAGGGCATGCAATTTTTGACACTACATTTAGCCTCCACTTTAGCAAGCTTATGACACTACATGAATATGCAAGCTAAAGTAAGAGGATAGTACTGAAAGTAAATACCATCACAACACCAAAAGGATATTATAGAGGATGAAAATCTCTTCAAGTGAAGGAATTAAGCCCCTAGACTAAGAATCTACAAAACAAATACATTAGACAACAAAAACCTACACAAGGCAATGTTAGAGCATAAACCTACCAAATCACTATGTTAGAACATCACAAACATATACATATACATAAACAACACCTACATGGAGGAGAAAAACACATATAAAGCAAAGAAAACTTTTGAGTCAACAAAGTGAAAAAGACCTCAATGTGAAAGGTTGTCTCAATACTATGCATTGTCCCCAAAATGCAACAAAAATATAGAAAACAACAAATAGAAGAATTCTTAAGCAGAGAGAAGAATATAATGAGTCAATCAATTGCTTCAAGGAGAGAATGCATACAAATAGACAGGGAAGCAATCAATACGAACGAACAAGAGCACATGACTCAAACACTAGCTTGCTCTATCGCTTGGGGTCATGCAAATTATAATACCCTCATGGATCATGGACTATCAAGCTATGTTATGCTAGGTGAGCATAGGTGTAAAAAGGTAGGTCATATGAAGCACATAGGAAAGCAAGTTGTATTCTGCTAGGTGGCTCATAGACTACATGGATCACAAACTAGCAAGCTATATTATGCTAGGTGATCGTGAGTGCAAAAAGGTAGGTCATATGAAACACATAGGCTAGAAAGTTGTAGTATGCTAGGTGGCTCACATGCTACCAACACCTCATGGATCATATCAAACACCAACACTGCAGGGGTGAATGCTTCAGGGAGCATAAAAGTAAACATCATAGGGGGTGAATTGATAAGAAACACCTCACGGGGTGCAAATAAAGAAAGGTGCATGTATGGATGCACATGTGAGCAGAGTATATGCCCCCCCTTAAAATATTAGCATGTACAATATGCAAATATTTAAGGTAAATAAAAGGGGAAGAAAGAAGAGGGTAAATCCTTAGAAAGAATGCACACCCTGAGAACAAGTTGTCTCTGCCCCCAGAATATGGGTGATGACAATCATTAAAAATAATATTGTGTTGTTAGTGAAAGTAAATGTATGGTTGCATGTGAGATTGTACCACCATGAATGGCAATGAGAAAACAAAGAAAGATACAGGTGCCACATAGTGGGTAGCAACACAATAGAAGAAGGGAGGTGTGAAAACCTCGTGAGAAAGTATAAAAAAGTGAGATAGAGGTGGACTCTATAGTATGCGAGTTTATAAAAATGCTAGAGGTAAAAAAAAATGTGATGATAGAGGAAGAAGAATGTTTATTATGTAAAATGAATTGGATAGAGGTGAACCTCAATATCACTTGTCATATAGAGAAGAGACAAATGCTTCATTAGATGGAAGAGTGAGAGCACTTGTGTCAAGAAGATGTTGTATTTTGTCAGTCAAGGCTTGGAATTCACTAGTGGAATGGCCGAGCGCTCGATGATATGCACAAAAGGAAGTGTTGATTGAATGTGTTTAGAAAACTTTTTTTGTGTAGGAGAAGGAAGAGTGATCAAATGGGCCTTTAGAATCCTTGGAAAAATTCACTCTTGTTTAGATAGAAGAGAAGAAGTAGGTGAATTAGGAAGCAACCCTTTTTGTTGTGGAGAAAGGTTTGATTTATTAAAAGATGAAACCATAGAGACATCAGACAATGGAGGAGGGGATGTAGATAGAGGAGAAGGCTAGTAACCTATACCCACTATAGAAAAGTGCAATGTAGGTTCCACAAGGACCTTAAATCCTTGTTCCATGCACCTTAGACCATTTCCATTGTATCCATGTTTAGAAAGAATTATAAACCTAAGACCGTAATGTGTCTCCAAATTAGAAAGAGGAGAATCAACATCACTAGCCTTGTTAAAATGAGATGTGTATGCACATGATGGAGAAGAAGGAGTAGAATTTACAGAAGAAGAAGGATCGATTCTAATATGAGAATGCAGGTCCTTGTTGAATGTGGAAATGTCAATAGGAGAAGGGTCAAAATTATAATCACTAGGCCCATGTGGGGTGGAATCTAAGGAGCCCCAACCATCACCAAGACATGCATTAGATGAGGAAGGCACATAATCATCAACAAAGGGTGACAATGGTGTTTGAGAGTTTGTTGTAGAAGGTACAAAATTATAAAGAGAATAAAGAGAAGGCCTCATGTGACCCAATTCAGCCTGTTGACAGTATTGAAAGGGGTTAGGGTCAGAACTTATCTTATGTACTTAACCATTATAAAGAAATTTAAGAGATTGATGAAGGGTAGATGGAACTGAACCCATGGCATGAAGATCCACGGTCTACTAAAAAGAAGTTTATAATAAAGACTCTCCAACATGACATGAACCTCAGTAGGTAATGTAATGAGGCCTAACATAATAGGCAATGTGATAGTGCCTAAATTCGGGTGAACCACATTATCAAAACCTTTGATGAATAGATGTGAAGGAGAAATAGAAAAAAGTATCAATATTAAGACAATTAAGGAGGTGTAAACTATAGAGGTTAAGACCAAAACCACTATCAATAAGGGTTCGTTTAAACCCAATCAATTTTATAGCTACAATAATAATAAGAGAATCATTTTACTTGTGAAATTCAATAGATATGAGTTCAAAGAAATGAAAAGTGATATCAGTAGAATTATAATGAAAGCATTCAAGAATAGCAGCCACGTCTATGGGCTTCGTGGAAGATTGTATAAATATCTTTTGCAAGGCTTGTTGAAGGGTACTATGATGAGAATGTGAAACTTATATCAGGTCCCAAAGAGAGATCTTGGCTTGTGTAGCTTGTAGTTGTTTAACAAGATCATAATCTTTGGTACTCTCTCTAGAAAGATGAGGAGGTGGTGGAAGAACATGATTTGTTGGAGGAAGGGAAACAGGGACATGAGTAACCTATTTATTTTACCAAGTGTTATATGTCAAGGGGATATTGTATGGTAAATAGTATCTGCAGGCACATTACACTTCATATGTTGAAGAAAATGATAGAAAATATAGAAGGTCGAGGATTGTCAAGAACACCTGAATAGTGATCACATGATGAGAAGGTGGGGGTGGATTAGACACAATATGCACAATGATTTTAGGAATAGAAGGAAGTGTTTGAACATTAATGGAGTTATCCAACATCCCCTTAGCAGGTGGGATAAGTTGATTAATAATGACTGTATTAACATTATTATCTTCTTGAGAGATACATAATGTAGGAGATGATACAAAAGTAGTATGCTCAACATCTATCCATGGGGGATTTGATGTGAGGTGAGATTCTTCATCTAATAATGCTTCATCTTTAGGGAGAGTATTGAAATGAAGAGAAGGTAAAGTAATTATAAGTATCAATGATTTCATCCTCTTGCGCTAAAATATACTCATAAGTAGGAGGAATTTTAGAGATCAAAAGAATGGAGTGACATAGGAATAGATAAGTCACCATCACATGCATGGAATGGAACATAAATCTCACTAAACTTTGGAGAAAAGTTGGAAAGTGATGTAAGAAAATAAAAGAACATGTTTATTTAGAAAAATATAAGGAGAAAATTAAGAAAGGTATCGACAGATCCAGATGAAGGTCGACTTTTTTTTGAGAAAAGATATTTTGATTTTGATTTTGGAAGAAAAATGAATGAAAAAGGTGTGCTAAGTGTTACAACTGTAGGCTCACCAAAATGTAATATAAAAATTAAACTATATACTAATTTCTACATTACATTCAATATGTTGCTGGAATGGAAAACACTAATTTATAGAAAACTAGAAAATGATTTACAAAAATGAGTTGCAGATCTAAAAAGAAGGTGAAGAGAAGAACCTAGAGCTAAAGAGAGGAGACCATTGCCTAGGATGCCAACACGTCATGTGGACGTTCGTACGACCTAGAAACGTGAACAACTTCCAGAAAATGCAAAATCTAAACCAACAACTTACCTAGTTTGTAAAACTAGAATAAAGAAAAGAAACAACAAGCTACCAGATAATAATAGAAATGAAAATAATAGAGATAAACTATGTAAATCAAATGAAAGGATTGAAATGATAAAAGGAAGGAAGAAACCAACAAATCTCCATGCAGTTGAATGCTTCCTAAATACATGTAGCTGAAACAAGAGAAAATGTTAGGGCTGTTTGGGGGTTTGCCTTCAGGTCAAACCCCTACTTTGGTATTTCTACCTCCATAGAAGCCAATAGATAGATAGATATAAAAATGTGTGAATGCTCCTATCCCAAGTGTGCATGGGAATGGTGAGAGTTGTGATTGTGCAAATAGTGATAACTAAAATGAAGGAAATAAAGGGGATGTGAGGATCCTGAGGTGCTCAAGGGCACACCAAAATAAAATTATTGCAATAATAAATAACAAGAATAATGTCACCTTGAAAGGGCTTGAGAAATCCAAAGAGAGCAAGAGAGCTGAAGGAGGATGCTGAAGTGTTGTAGAGAGCTAGAAAGAGTTGTAGAGATTGAGAAGGTTGTATGCGCAAGCTAAGAGAAACATGAAAGTGTGAAAAGATAGATTCAAAAAGAGAGGAGGAGGGAAGAGGAAGAGGCTGATGATCTGTTTGAATTCATCTCAAGCCATTGTCATTGATGTTAGTGTATATATTTCATTTATCTACACTATAGGCTTTAAGCCTAACTTAGGCATTCTTTATGTATTCTTGACACATGCCTCTTTGAGGTGTCAAGTTTGTTGGGCAACTCATCCTTGACTCATTCAATGTTGTTAGTCGACTTGGGAGAGGTGTCAACAAGTTTGCAACCACCTAGCCACCTTGTGTTAGTTTTGTGGGAGGCAACTCACCACCACTTGTGGTTGAGGACTCCTATCCTCAACTCACAACTTCCTCCATTTCACCTATTTATACTCGCATGTTTTGGCTTATACATGTGCTAAATTCATTTGATCTCTTTGTTGTGTTTATCTGCAATCTTTGTGCTTGGATTTTGACCTCTTGTTCATTGGGAAATCCTACATGGTATCATAGCTAGAAGAGGTTCTATTTAAGTCTGTAAGGTTGCTTTTTTTTGATTCATTCATTAAAATTGAGTTGTCTGTGTGTATCTTTGGGAGGTGTTGTTTTGTAGACAGGGTTCGAGGGATTAAATTGCCATGTATTTCCTGTATGTTGAGGAGGTATCAGAAGCTCATGAGTCTTTTTTGGGTGTCCTGCATCAAGAAAGGCTCATGGCCATTTTAAGTGCTCATGACCATTTTTTGCTGGTACGCAACTTGCTTTTATAGAGGCCATGACCTTTTTTGGAGAGGTCTGCAACCTCTTTGGTGGTAGGGCCTTGTAGGTCTGGAAATCCCTTCATTGCTGTTTGTTGAGACCTTCATTGTTGTTCACTCTCCATCTCGTCCTTGTTAGTAGTGCCAAGAAAAGCTTCTGCCGCATCTAAGAAAGAGGTCTTTCACTATGGAAGGCTCTTTTATTCTGCATTAGCACGCATGGTTCATTGGCATGGAGGGGTGAAGGACTTTCACGCCTGATTTTCAGGCAGTTACAACAATTTCATGCCCTACTCTCTCACGTGGTGGGAGGGGTTTGACATCGTATCCCCATGCACAAAGGTTGAAGTGTGATCTCACATAGAGGTAAGGGTGGAACTGTCCCTTTCAGCATTTATACTATAGGCAACAAGGTGTTCATCTCCCATGCAAGGAATCTAACCTCTTTCAACGGCTTGAGATCATTCAACATGGAAATTTTCCCTCTTTGTAAAATCATATTCCTCATCATTTGTATATGGCAGGCCACCTTTGATCACATAGAGGAGAGAGGGAGCTATGACATGCCTCCATTCAGCAGAGAGGGAGCCGTGGCGCCTCCTAGACAACTTGCACCCACATTATCATCAGCCCAAGAAGAGACATCTAAGCAGGTCTGATTCACCCCTACATCTGTCAAAGCCCCATTCTTTTTGGCCGCCATTTCTTCAATTTTCCCCTGCCATATAATTTGGGGATTTCTACCCTAATCTGTCCCTGTTGCCCTAAATGTTTATTAAAATACCTTAAAAAATCATAAAAGCAAATTAGGGGGGCATTTAAACTTTGGAGAGATTATGGTTTTATAAAACCCTTGTATTTACTAGACATGCATTTTCTAAGTGCTAATTATAGGCAAAATTGTAATTCTGAATTTGACATCTCATTTACGTGCCAAAGTTAAAAAAGGGATTTTTTTTGAGCTAAGTATTAGAGATCGATCACACACTATCATAAAGTGCCTTTTTAAGACCTACTTAGACTCGCCTATGCACTAGAAGTTAAAAAATGCAAAATTAAGGGGGGTGCATTGTTAAAAAGACTAAGTATCACTTAGATCTAAAGCACTACATAATAAAGTGCCAAAACTAGGGGGTCACCTAAATAGGGGGGTTGCCTAAATTTGTTGATTTTCCTTGTCTAAAGGAATTAAACTATTTGTAATCATGGGATATGAAACTAACTCTTCTATAATCAACCTAAACAAGGGTAACTATAAGTCCTGGTGTGATGAAATCCTGAAACACCTTAGGTACCATAATCTCATGCCATATCTGTATGGAGTTGGACTTATCCCTGAACTAGGTAAACAATCTCACAAGGATAAGTGGTTTAATAATCGTGATCATATTTGTGGATTAATCAACTTATATATACCATATGCTGCTTTGTATGCCATCATGGATATTGACTGTCCACATGCATTATGGATCAAAATTTGGGAAATACATGGAGACTCAAGCATTTCTCCCTTCTTGCAATGATCCTTCTATGATCACAACACACATTCCTAATCATGATACATAAATAGAATGTCTAGTTGACATAGAAGAAGTCATCACTCCTCATGTTGCTTCATCAGATTTTAGAGTCACTTCTTCGAAAGCTCCAGCATTTCAAGTTGCAACAGGATATTAGTCTTCCTAGCATTGTTGATTGGGATAGATTTCTACCTGACATCACTTGTCTATTTGTAGAGTCTTGCATTGCTGGCATGGAAGGACACATTGAGGACATCAGTCTTCTCTATGACGGCAGTTTCAATGAAGCTGCATGACCATTATCCTCTTCAGATATTCATTCTCTACATCTGTCTACACATGGTTCTGGATTGTCATCATATTCATCTATTGGACAAGCACCTGGTTTGATTATGGCATCCTTCGGCATCGACATGGGAACATCTGAGCACTCTTCGAAGAAATTGACATGGGTATCATCATCCTTGGATCAACTTAAACATGATTCAAGATCATGCATACATCTTCTCGCATGGGAAAATATCCTGCATCTTCAGGTGGTTTTATTTCTTCCCAAGGGAAGGAACATTATTTGGCGTTCTTGGATCTACATCTGCATCCTTTGTCGACTATCCAGCCTCATTGTAGGACATGTATTATGGGGGGATCTCATAGACCTTCTATCATTTTCTCTCCTATGGGGGGGAATCATATATTGTACTTAGTAAAAGAAGTAGTACTTCTTCACTTGTATAATTTTCATGCATATTTTCTCTCTTTCGGAGGGTAGATTTTTCCCATAGGGTTTTCTACCTTTCTCCACTTCATGAGAGATTACTTTGTAAATGGGTACCTCACTAGGCCTAGTAGCTAGGACCCATCCTTCTTGTACCCATCTAAGCTATGCTTAAGAGGGGGGTGTTAGTGTATATATTTCATTTATCTACACTATAGGCTTTAAGCCTAACTTAGGCATCCTTTATGTATTCTTGACACATGTCTCTTTGAGGTATCAAGTTTGTTGGATGACTCATCCTTGACTCATTCAAGGTTGTTAGTCAACTTGGGAGAGGTCTCAACAAGTTTTCAACCACCTAGCCACCTTGCGCTAGTTTTGTGGGAGGGAAATCACCACCACTCATGGTTGAGGACTCCTATCCTCAACTCATGACTTCCTCCATTTCACCTATTACTCACATGTTTTGGCTAATTTATGTGTTGAATTAATTTGATCTCTTTGTTGTGTTTATTTGCAATCTTTGTGCTTGCATTTTTGACTTCTTGTTCATTGGGAAATCCTACAATCGACCCTCAAAAATGAAAAGTGGAAGAATGCTTAGAAACAAACTCTAAACAAGAAATTGTTGTGGGATGCTAGTGCATCGCATGGACGTTTGCGCGAAGTACTAGAGTCTAGACAATTTAGGCTAAAAAAAAATAAGACACTAGAAGATTATAAGGATAACACAAAAGTGACAACATATTTGACAAAAAAGCAACATAAGAAAACAAGGCCTAAGCACCATGGGAGGGAAAAAGGATAATGCAAGGGATAAAATGATCCTACAAATAGACTAAGGGAATGGACACTAAAACAAGGCCAAAATATAGCGTGAAATTGCAAGGGTATGCAATTTTTGACACTACATCTAGAAAAATGTTTTCTATACAAGATTTATGTATTTGTTAGTTCCTATGTTGCTCTTTTGGGGTTATCAAGGTTTGGGCTCTTAGACAATTCAATATATAAACAATAATTTTAATATATAAATTGACTAATTTAAATATATTGGTAAAACAAAAAACCAAAAAATATATTAAATATAGTAACAAAATATATAATCATAAAATTGTTATACATATGGTTCCTAGGGTTGTCATTGATGTCAACACTATCACTAGGTTGTCATTAATGTCAACACTATTATGGAGGTGTGATGGTGTTCATGGTTGGATGTCATGAGCAGAGAAGATATAGTTCATGGTTGGATGTCATGTTGAAGTTCATGGTTGGATGCCATGCTTTGATCAGTGCAGAGTTGAGTATGAAGCAATATTAATATGGGAATTAGAAGCACTAAGAAGATTAGATATGTTGCTGATATTAGAAGATGTTACTAATGGCCTGAGGCATGAATGTTTCTAGTTTCATGATGATTGGATTACCAGAAGAGTGTTTTGCAGTTTGAAGGTAGTGTTGAAGACAACTACTATACGGTAATAGAATTCTCTGCATTCCTCTACATTTGCAGATATGTCCATGCGGTTCTGGAACTATGTTATGGGTGTAGTGAAGGTGATAATTCCAAAGTTTCAAATCATTTTCCCTTTCTCTATGAAAGTTATGCATGATAGAGCACCGACATGTGTTCTGGCAAAGTAAGCTAGTGTTAAAGGCCTGTTGGAATGCTCTGCATTCCTTTGGAAATGAATGGTTGCCCTTGTGGTTTTGAGGACATGTTTATGGATGTGTATTACATTCTTCCTTACCGTTTTAATGCTCTTGGTGGCCCGCAACTCAGTTTTTGAATAGCATGTTGTAGTGTGTTCCAGATGACTCTCATATGGAAGAGTTTCATGAAGATCTTTCTTGTTTCCTATACCACACAAGGTTTTCAAGTTGCCGTGATTCTTCAAGTTTTCATATGTTTTACTTAAGGCTGTCTTATTTCCAAATGAGCGGAGTGTGCAGATGTAATTCCTTGGTGTTTGAAGCTATGAACAATGTTTTGGACCTGGTTAAGCAAGTGTTGGTGTCCGCAAGGCATGGGTCTTCTGCTGGTGTAACGTGTGGTTTTGTTTAGGACCTATCTTCTACACGTTTCATGTTGTATATTATTTGGCCAACTTGTAAATGTATTTTTCATATTGTCTTTGGCCGAAAAGCAATACAATCAATGTAATATCATGTATGTATAGTGAATCAAATTGAGTAAGGAAGGTGTGATTGCAAAGTGATTGATAAGGCTCGCATGCAAGATAAGGAGTAGAATGAATGCATTTTTGATGTGCGACTGAAGGAGAAAAAGTAGAAGTTGTAGATACTATCCTGATTCATCTTGAAGACATATTTGTGACAGTGATCAAGTGTAGAGTGTGCATAGTTGATCTGATCATCAGACGGAAGTGTGAAAAGGCAGAATTGAAATCATCAAAGGTGTGAGTTTCAATAGCAGTTTTCAGGCAGTAGAAGGACTGTCATACTGTAATCTTTTGTAAGTGTGTTCTCAATTCAGGGAGTAGTAGCTTCCTTGGGAGTGACCCTAAAACAAAGTCTATAGGGAGTAGTAGCTTCCTTGGGAGTGACCCTAAATCAAAGTTTTCAAGGAGTAGCAGCTTCCTTGGGTTGTAGCCCTAAAACAAAGTTATTATTTTGAGCTTCATCTATTGTGAGTTAATCCTCATTGTGGTTTTTCCCTTCTAGGGTTTTCCACATACATATGATGTTATGTGTTGCTGTGCATTGTGTTAATCTTTCATTTTCATATTAATGTTGTAATGCTTAAGTTTTAATCAACTACGGAGAAGATAAAGTTTGTTTAGATACTGATTCATCCCCCCCTCTCAGTATCCTTGTGTGTCCAACAAAAATAATATATATATTGAATGGACATCACCATACTTATGTTTTAGGTTAGTTTTGACAAGAGCATTCTTAATGTAATGACTAGTCTACAAGTGGCATATTCTTGCTTGGATTTGGTTACTCATCTTCAAAGATTGATCTTGATCTCTAAATCCACTATTCATCACTCTGGATCATACCCAAGGGCACAAACTTTACTCAACTCATTTTTAGCATAGTGATCAATACAACACATATTAAATAGTGCTAATAGCACTAATTTCAGATTAGTACACTATATGTGCGAAGAAGCTATGTGATAAAGAAGACCTTAAATTTATTGCTACAATTACTCCCATGATGGGAACTTGTGAGTATAGTTCATGTTTGTGAGAGGCAATTTATTCATCAATTAGTTCTGGGCTCTTTTATTTTCTTGCATTGGAGGAAAACTGAAATTATACATCCCACAAAACATCCCAAATTTAACCACTGGATTAAATCTCAAACATTCTGAAGAAAGGACAATTTATGCCCATCAATTTCTTGTTGTCTTCAAAATTTCATCCCTAAAATCAAGAATTATATTTGAGCTACTATAAAATCAATTACTACAAAAACTATTTCAATTTCATAAGTTTCTCACCACTCAACACACAAACTAGCCAACAACAAGAACTAGATGTAAAGTATCACTTGTTAGGTGAGGACTTCAAGGTTTATAAACACATACATTGAAAACTATAACATCTAAATGGCTAATGAAAAAGGTATTACACATGTCCAGTGAGCTGGGTTGACTTGTTGAGATAACATGTGGCTCTGAAACTTGACCTAGGTTCTGATTTGTTGAGTGCCTCTTCTATGTCATACTGGCTTAAGAAAATTCACTATTGAAAGCACCCCAAAACTAAACCAAACCAAAATGGTTGAAGCAAAGGCAAAGGTTGTAATAAGGTTAATTAAGTAGGAAGTAAAATACACTGTAATAGAGTTTATTAAGCAAGAAGCAAGTTCCTTCCTTGAGGTGGCAAAAAATGCAATGACTTGAGGAAGAATATGATCTTTAATTAAAATTTCATTACAACCTATTTGAAATATGATACAACATGCCATAGACAATACTCGGAAGAGAGTTTATTGATGGGCTAAAATAAACAAGTAGTTTGTTCTTTAAGTGGAGCCCTCTCCCCTGACCAAACAATCACAATATGCTTAGCCCTTAGCCTCTCAATTTCATTAAGTTTTTTGATCAAGGTTGAGTGTCACCAATGTAGGATTCAATATGAGATATATAGAATTACATTTGCAAAAGATAAGAGAAACACACAAAATATACAATTTTGGTTAAATTTACGTTGTCAAAAATAGGAGCTTATAAAGGCATTTATTTTCAACCATTCGGGTAACTATCAAATATTTGGAATTTGTATGAAAAATCAACTTCTAAATGGGGTAAAATAATGTATGCCAAGTATCTAGATTCTTTTAATCCTAAAAGATTATTTACTCTTCGAAATCCAAAGGCAGGTTCTCACATGTGGAATTTTTTGATACATTGTCGAGAAGTTATTTCTTCTTATTTATCTTGGGTTATTCACGATGGAAGTTCTGCCCTTTTCTGGGATGATTCTTGGAATAATCATCCCCCTTTAATTAACACAGAAGGTCTTCACGAGATTAAATCTTTGTTATGTCAGGTGTGGGGACCAAAAGTTAAAGATTATTATGAAATTGATCCTAACTCAGCTTTTAATTCAGTAAAATGGAAAAATTTGATGAGTTCATGGTTCCTGAAGAACAAAAGACTCTTCTTAAGAATATTTTGAAGGATCGCAGGCTATTTATCTCAGGTGAAAAGGATAAGTTAGTCTGGGCTCCTTCGAAATCAGGTCGTTATACAGTTAAGCAAGGTTATCTAAGTATCGCTAGTAAGGATTCTAATCCACATCTTTCTTGGCCTTATAAGCTTTGCTGGAGTGATTCACGTCTGCCCAAAGTAGGAGCTTTTTCATGGTTAGCATTGCATTCTCGAATCCTTACTAGCGATAGATTAGTTAAGCTTGGGGTTGCAAATCCCTTCTTATGTCCCTTTTGTCAGGAAGTGGAGGAATCTGTAGATCATCTTTTATTGAATTGTGATTTCTCATCACAGGTTTGGTTTTGGCTTATTTCTAGATTGAACTGGTCGGGTCCTCTTCCTTGTTCTTTACTACAAGTCTTTCAAAGTTGGCCTATTCTATTCTCGAAGTCTACTTTTTCTGCTTTGTGGATTGTTTCGCCAAGCATTGTCATTTGGTCTCTTTGGTTAGAAAGAAATAGTAGAATATTTAAAAAAGTAAGTAATCCACTTCCTATTGTGTTGGGCAAAGTTGAAACATCTATTTCAAAAGTAATTTTAGCATCTTTGTTATCAAAGAAAGCAGGTTCTCTTATTTTTACAAGTTGGGATGATTTGATTTTGCAAAATTGGAAGCAGTTAAAAGTGCCTGATAATTCTTGCTTTAAGTCTGAAGATTTGATTGATCGTTCTATTATCAAATGGATCCCTCCCACTGAATCCTTTGTCAAGCTTAAGTTTGATGGTGCAAGCAGAGGTAATCTAGGAAACTCCAGTGCTGGTTGTGTTATTCGAAATCATCATGGAACAATTCTTAGAGCTTTGTCAATTAAACTTGGTACATTAACAAATAATGAGGCTGAGGCTTTGGCTCTAATTGCAGGCTTGAATTTAGCATTAAAATATGGTTTTACTAACATTATTGTGGAAGGGGATTCATTGAATATTGTTTCAGCCTTCTCCAAGAACTCTTCTCCGAGTTGGAAAATAGAATATATTCTTAAGTCAGGCAGAGATCTATTAAATAGGTTTCATTCATTTCAGATTAGGCATACCTATCGAGAAGGTAATCTTTTAGCTGATTTTCTAGCTAATATTGCTTTTAATTTTGATGAAAATGCTATCGAATGGACTTCCGACTCTCTTCTTCAGATTCCCGGTATAAGTTATATTTTGGCCAAAGATTCAATTGATTAAGTCATGATATTTTGGTTCATTTTTTAGATTTTACATTTAATCATTAGCATTATTTTATGGTTCATATGATGTTTAGCTGACGTTGTTTTAAGTATTGTGAATTATTTCGAATGACGGATTGTACCCTGTTGATTACTCCTAAAGACGGCTGGCAGAACTCACACAAGGGAATTGGCATTCCACCATCCTCTATCATTTATGAGATATGCGAAGCATCTCTCGCATTTATTTGGTTTCATTTGTGTTCGCTGCTGCCGTAGTTGTTTTGTTTCATGTTCTCTAATCTTCCCAGTAAAAGGTTCTGCTCTTTGCTTTGTTAGCTGTGATAGTATCTTGGCTTCTGTTTTACAGCAAAATTTTGCAGATTTCTATGGGTTCCATTCGCCGGAATACTAGAATCTCTTGGCCGATTCAGAATTGGGAACGTCCCCTTCTAGGCTGTTTCACTTCTAATGCATTGCAGGAAGTCTTCCAGGTTTATGAGGCACCGATGGGTAATGCTATTCTCTAGGTCTGTAATTTACCAGCTCTTTACACTCCAGTTGCTATTTATCCCTCTCAGGTTGCTTCCCATTTTTTGTCCAATGCAATGGATCTTTTGCAGTTTGGCGACAGGGTAAGGGATTTGGGGCTAAATTTTATACAAAATGTGCATTTTTTTGTTGACATTTTTAATTCTGCTTTAGTTGATTACGATGTGCATGAAGGGTCTGCTCTTGTTGGAGGGTTATTTGACTGCAGATGTTTATTTCGAATGCCTAGTTTACACTGCCTGTACAATGCTTTTTCGCATGGTCTTTGCAACAACTGTATCATCTCCTTCTAGAACTCCATTCATTGTCATAGGCAGGAATTGGGCCCTCAATTGGCAGATACGGCTTTCAAAGTGTTTAATGCACTGCTATTTCTGTTAAATTATGTGCCTCCTCCTCCGCCACCTCCTCCTCAACTTGCAGAGGCTGATGAACACGTCGAAGATCAAGACTTGCAGGTTATTGAGATAGCAGATTAATGGGAATCTCTTTCAAGTTTTTTGCCTTTAGTGGATGCCTCTTTTTCTATATTTTGTATTTGCCAGATGTTCTATAATTCCTTTTTAAAAAAACTGTATATTCTCTAGCATGATTCCAGTCATTTTTGGATTGAACTATGTTTTTGAGTCGATTATGTATAATCTTGTTAAACTCAGGCTACAACCGGAGGTTTTCTTTGCCGATTCTTTCCTACCGGTATGCCGTTTCTAAATTTGGCATTTTGTAACTACTTTTTATTAATATATTTTAGTGGTTTAACCACTTTTTTGCTAAAAAAAAAAAACTATCAAATATTTGTCAATAACTAAAAACTACTCAAATAACAAATTATTAATCACAAACAATTTAAACTAACACAATACTATTAAATAACCAAAAACTAACACTTGGATCATATAAACCTAACCAATCACCTTTGATCCACAAGGGACTAAAAGATGATCTGGAGCATCCATTAACTACCTCATCTTGCCACTCTGTAAACTCAGTCTCATGTCTCATGGTACTAATCAACTATTGTTAACATCTGTATGCATCCCTGTGATGTTGACCCTTTACATCACATTCCTATGTAAGCAACAACTGCCAATTCTTTACATCTAGTGTCTTGTACCACTACCTCTCATAGTTTGAAGATCGATTACCTCTTCATGACACTATTGACATGATCATGCTTAAATTCCTCTATCAACATGCCTCTAACCATCTATACCAAATGCAACATGAACAACATTAAAAATGTTCATTGTTTTGGCTACCATAACTACTACTCCTTCCCTATCTTGGTTACTAAAACTTCTCATTGTCTTGGTTGAAAATTACCCAACTAGAATCACCATTGTCTATTGTACCTGTATCTCTCAGGTGCATCCTCAACCAATGACCAACTTTTTGACCACATATCAGCTTCACCACTTTGCCTCTACTTGTTTGGCATAGACAAGACCTGTTAGAGGTATAAAACCATTCATTGACTGATCATGAAGATGTACTTTCCTCCCTATCAACTGAGAGGAGGGAAATAAAATTACATAACTCTATTAGATCACTGCTTCTTATCAATGCTCAACAAAAGGAAACTAATAATTAACATTGTTTTGGATGGGAAAATGAGGCAGTTGTTTGTTCTTAATCCGACTAGATGCTTATTCCCAATTTTCCCTACAAGGTAGCCATCAATGATTAATAGGACTCCTGGGCCAGTGGCTAACAGTATAGGAGATAGATATCTCCTCTTCTTCTTTAGGCTCTGCAGAACTAAGGGGGGTATTCCCTATTCATCATCTACACATATGCACATGAAACTACTCGGATGTTGAAAAAAACGTAGATAAATCCTTTATGATGCAGACCAAACTGTTGAATAAGTGCAAAGGGGCTAGCTTTGAGCCTATGCTCAGTTGTAGACAGAGGATTTTGGGTCGTAAAACTACTTCTAAAATCCTAAAGGTTTGTCTTTAAAGTTTGAGTTGGATTTTATGTTAGGATGCAAAACTGAGACTTTGGGCTGCAACCTCAATACAAGACTAGATCGGTGCCTATCCAGGGCTCAGAGTCAATAGACATACACATGTGAATGGCCAGCATGAACTTGTACCAAAGACTGGATATCAAGGGGATTTCTAGTGTCTGCCTTACAGATACTTCCCAACAATTAGGTGCTTAATCATTCATACTTAATGGTATCCCTACTACAACACATTTTCTCAATGATTAACTTGAAACATTTAATTTGTTCCTTGAACAAAAGTAGGAGATTAAACATTCAATATAGAAAACTATATTCCTGAACCTTAACAACCCTTAGTTATCTTGACTCAAAAGAAACTATGCCCACAGCTTGGAGACAAATGATTAAACACATGCATAGAGTATTTCTCATATAAAACAAGATGAAACCAGTGAAGTCATGTGTGAAGATACAACATGAGACTCATAAACTTACAAGACATCAAGAACAAGGCCACCAATGAAGTTGTATTATGTCACAGCACCAAAAATTGTCTAGTTTTCAACAACCACTCAAATGAGTGACACAGTCTGCTTAATACAACAAGAAAGTGTACTCGACAAATTAATTACGTGGCACATCAAAGATTTTGCTAGACCGTGTGCTACAAAATGGCACCCAAAGTACTGCAGGCAACATGCAGAAGGAATGGTGAGGAGAAACAAAACTCGAGCCCCGTGCCGCTGCTTGGGGACATTCCTCATAAAACTGGTAGCTAGTCCGTCAATCAATCCATCGTGCCTCTGCACGACTGCCATCAATACTTCAGCTACCCACGAGACGCAATAGTAGATGCATTTGAAGATTTTCCCGCTCAAAAATTACCACAGACATAATGAAAAACCATTGTTGAAGGTTCAAAACCTGACCATCAATCCAAAATCTGTCGCTGAGATCAACGGTCCCAAAAACATGCATAAAGAGTCGCCAACCAATAATATCGTGCCACGTAGGCATCTTGACCCTCTATCGCTGACACCTTCTCCTTTCATTTCGCCTTTATCACTTTTGTATATGCAAAAATGAATGCATATACAATTGCCACTGTTCACCCTTCAAAATTCCCTTGTATATGTAAAAAAACATACACGTACAACTACTTAATATACAAGGCGGACCCCAGCCATTTATCCATCAGATTTGAAAAACTTTCAAATCCGGGCCTTGTATCTCCTTCATATGATTATCACATTGCACATACAAGTGCGACATGCATACAAGGCGGATCTCAAAAATTATGAAACACATTACATTTACCTTGAAATTCGGCTTATATCTTACCTTTTGGATATCGGCATGTACAAATGCTATATACATGCACGCCACGGACCCCAAAATGTTTATGAAGCAACCTAAAATTTCTATCGGGTCCGAAATGTACATGTTTTCATCTTTGTATATCCGTGATATACAACTCACACATACATTCAAGTTGCGGACACCAAGAACCTATAGAACAAAATGAAAGCACCATCGGGTCCGCCTTGCATTCTTTTCCCTTATACATTTTTGAATGTATATCACATATACATTTTCCTTTGTATATGAGATACAAAGCCCTTTGTATGTGAGGCGGACCCCACCAAATGCATCTCCTGCTACTTTGTAGATTTGCCGAATGTACATTTTCTCTTGTACCTTTTCACTGTATATTTGGATATACAAACTCAAAATACATTCGACCCTATGATCACCTTCATATCCTTGAATGTATATTCGCACATACATTCTCACTTGTATATCCCTGGCACTGTTCATTTTGCATGTCGCCGGCCTTTGTATAATTTTCAATGTACATTACCTTGCACATACAAACAAGGAATCTTATCTAGAATATTCCTGTAATGTTTCATTTCCCTTTGTATCGAACCGTTGTATGTCTAAACATACAAACCAAATATACATGCAACCCAACATGCAAGCAATGAATATTCCTGGAATCTTCAATGTATATTCCTCAATGTACATCCTCTTTTTGAACCTGATATGCATTTGGAAATGCATACAATTGCAGAATATCCCTGGGAATCTTTGAAAGATTCCCTCTTGTATATTGGACCCGATATGCATATAACTCATTTTATCACTTTTTTGGAGGCCGATTGGGATTTCACAAGCTTGTCAACAGATTTGATCAATTGCACATACAAACTTAACATTTTTCATGAGTGTGATAGGAAAAGGCGGTAAAACATTACATGGGGGCTGGCCAACCTAAGAACACTGAAGGACGAAGGTAAAATAGAACAATGCAAGAACCCACCACAGAGAACCATCAACAGAACAGGCAGAACAATGCAAGACCCCATGACTTAGAAAATTCAGGATTTGAATGATAAAATCAGCAAATGTTCAACCTTAAATGAGTACTAACAGAGGCTCTGATTGGGGACGTGCAGGCGCAAGACTGCAACAAGGACCAGACTACTCCGGGGCAGACCAGACAAAACCCAAAACTCAAAACACGACCGACAACACAAGGCACGTACAAAATATTTACATCTAATTTACAGTGTGCACAAAAGGTACTCATTTATGAGAAGAAAGTTTTAAGGAATTTACCATGCACAGGCAATTCCAGTAGTTCACCATTGAGGGCTTGAAGAAAATAAGAATCACCTCCATGAACAGTGCCAATTTGGTATGGGCCAGTCCATAAGGGCTCAAATTTGCTGTGTTTGCCCTTATACTAGCTCTTTCCATTCCACATAAGGACCAGATCACCTATCTGAAACCTTCTCTCTGTAGCCCTTCTATCAAACAAATATTTCACCTTTTGCTGTGTCTTGATGTTTGTTCTCTGTGCTTCCCTTCTTATCTCATCTAGTGCGACCAACTGATTTATCCTTTCAGTCATCGGGTCTCCAATCTCCTCATTGTTCCCCTGGATGAATTTATAAACTGGCAGGAGATTGTTCACAGGCAATCTAGCCACTGCACCATATACTAATTCATAAGGTGACCTTCCAATTGCTCGTTTCACTGTCACTCTGTCAACCCATAATGCCAACTTCAGCTTTGAATCCCAAGACTTCTTGTTTTTGTCCACCACCCTTCTGATAATTTTCATGAGACTTTTGTTGCTTGACTCTGCTTGACCATTCCCTTGTGGATGATATGGTGATGTATGAGACAAATCAATTCCATAATTATTGCAAAAATTAATGAATTCACCATACCTGAAGCACATAGCGTTATCTGTGACCAATTTGGCTGGTAATCCAAATCTTATAATAATATTTTCCAGGATAAAATTCATCACCACTTTGCTTGTAGCTTTTTTGGTTGGAATGGCCTCAATCCATTTGGTGAAATAATCAGTGACAACTAGAATCCAACTGTGCCTTCCACTTGATTTTTTTGAGATTTCCCCTATAAAATCTATTCCCCATTGTTGAAAAGGGGCTTCCACAATTATAGTCCTAAGGGCTAATGCACCTTGATATCTTAGTTTTCCTAAGAACCTCTGGCAAGCATCACATCTTCTTACCATTTTGTGTGCGTCTGAGAAGAGAGTTGGTGACCAATAGCCTGCTCTGAGAATTTTGTGGGCTGTTGTCTTGGCTGCGTAATGTCCACCACATCCTCCTGTGTGCAGATCATTTAAAATATTAGCAGCCTGATTTTCATCTACACATCTGAGTAGTACACCTTCAGTATTCTTCCAATATAGCTCTCCTTGAAGAATTATGTATTTAATTGCATGTAGCTTCAAGGTCCTTTTCTGACTATCACTGAAGTGGGAAGGGTAATTCAAATTCTGCAAGTAGTATACAATGTCCTTATACCAATTAGAATCTGATATACTAACAGTTTTATTTTGCACCATGTTCACTTGGCATGCTTCCAGATTTGATTATGTCATCATCTTTGCCAAACCTTTTCCCCTTACCAGCTTGGTAATTTGTATCTCTATGTTGAACTCTTGTAGTTTATTTATCCATCTGCACCTCCTTCCAGTTACCTCCTGTTGAGTAAATATATCTTTGACTGTTGCATGAGGCACATATGCAACTATCTGAGATCCCACCAAATATGGTCTGAAGCTCTTGACTGCTCTAACCAGTGCATATGCCTATTTCTCCATGATGTCATACTTTAATTTAGCAACCTGCAATGACTTACTAAAGAAAGCTATAGGTTGTTCAAACCCTTCTTCATTTTTCTATAATAAGCATGCAACAATAGTGTGGAAAGAAGCAAATGAAAATAATTGAAATGGCTTATAAAAATCAGGAGATTTTAATACAGGAGCCATCTTTATAGCTTCTTTTATGTCCTGAAATGATTTGGTTGCTTCATCTTCCCATTTGACAATTGCATTCTTTTTCAACATTTTAGAGATCTCCTTGGTGGTCTCTACAAAATTAGGAACAAATATCCTAACAAAATTAATTTGTCCAAAGAAGGACTGAACACCTTTCACTGTCTTAGGGATCTGAATTTTATCAATTGCAGCCACCCTTTCAGGATCAATCCTGACCCCATCCTTGGAAACAATGTGCCCAAGCAACTTTCCTTCCACAACCCCAAAAGCACACTTCTTTGGGTTAAGTGAGATGCCATACTCTAATGGTCTGATAAAAATTTGCTCCAAATGCATATAGTGCTGCTATTCCTTCGTTGAATAAGCTGTCAAGTCATCTTGATACACAGCCAAGATTGAATCAATCAATCCTGAAAAAGCAACATCCATTGCCCTCTGAAATGTGGCACCTGCATTCGTTAGTCCAAACGGCATCCTCACATATACATATGTTCCCCACGGAGTAGTGAAAGCAGTCTTAAATTGCTCATATTTCTTTACTTTCACTTGATTCTACCCTGAGAATCCATCCGTCATGGACAAAAGTTCATAGCCAGTCACCTTCTGCAACATGGCCTCCATATTTGGCAATGGATAATTGTCCTTCAAAGAAGATACATTCAAATTTCTAAAATCTACACAAAGTCTGATGTCACCATTCTTCTTTCTAACTGGGACAAGGTTGCACACCCAAGTTGAATGTCTGATAGGCATAATTATTCCAGCCTCCCTAAGCTTCATAAGTTCTTTTTGCATTTTTGGAGCTAAAGTTGGATTGATAGGCCTCTATTTTTGTCTAAATGGTTTAGCTCCAGGATTCAAAGGGATTTCATGCTGAAATAAATCCTCTCTATAAGCTTTGAGGTCCTCATATGACCAAGCAAATACATCCTGATACTTTTTCAGCAATGCAATCAGCATAGCTCTGATATGTGGTTTGAGTTGTTTGCCAATATATACCTTTTTTGGGGCATGGGATGTCCCCAAGTTTATCTCCTCTAGATCATTCTTGTTTGTTGGAGATGATTTTGTAACAAGTTGGTCCCTATTGTCAAAAGCTCTCTCTAGAGCAACCAGCCCTCTAGGGATTTTATTTGTCTTGAGTTGAATTATTTCTCTCCCTAAGAGAGTGTCTTTTCCATCTACAACTTCCACAAAATTTTGGAAATCCATTTCTTGGTTCTCATACTCATCAATGCAATGTAAAAATCTCAGTAAATCTTTGTCATCATCAAACACTTGTCAGCTACATACATTATCTGGCACTGTAGGTCTGAGTTTGACTTCAACATTCATAACATCAAATGGAGACAAAAATACAACTCCAGCACTAGAGCCTTCCTTTGAACAAGTTCCATCGAAATACATGATCCATAGACCCTGTTGATCCAATTCTTGAATGCAAATATTTCCCCCTTTATCTTCTTTATCATCTGAGACAACCCTAAAATTTTCACAGTTGGTATCCACAAAATATATATGCTCCTCTGATTCTTGATCCTCCACTATCTCTGATGACCTTTCTTCTCTAATCAGTTTGACATCCCTGCCATTCATTGGGATCATGGCATATGACAGGTCCAGTTGCATACTTCCACCAATCAATGCTGCCCATCTTCTTGACAACAACATGCCATACTGTGGCTTAATATCAACTGTTATGTTCATTTTATAGGTCTTCTCTAGATAAGCTGCTAGTCTGAAATCCATATCCTTCATGATTCCAATGACAGGTACCTCCCTAACATCCATGGCATAGCACTTCCCGCATGCCTTATCTATCTTTAACCCAGCTTGCTGCATGATGGCCAAAGGCATGATGTTTGTTGATGCTCTTGAGTCAAGCATATAGTTCCTAATCACTTTTCCATTTATAACAAGGGAGACGTAAAATGGTTCAACCTGTGAAGGACACTTTGTCATGGTCACCCCTAGATACACCTCAAGGACTTCATCTTCATCAATACGTATGGTTTGTTTCTTACCCTGAGATTCATCACTCAACTTGGCCTGACAGGGTACTCCTGAAATTAAGGAGACTGCCTTATTCCTGAATTCTTCCACTTTCATCAGCTCCATCAGTGGGACAGAGACTTTTATCTAAGATAAAACCTGAGTGATGTCAAATGGAGCATAATTTTGAATAACACTTGTACCTTGCTCCATAGTTTTATTTTTATCCTGAGATGATCCAGCTTTGGTTTTTGTGGCTCCTTGACTGTCATCCTTGTTCTAAAATTTTTTATTTTGATCCTCAACCCAAGGAACTGTATTTCCTAGTCCTTGAAGATCATGACCTATTTTTTACTTAAAATTTTTCTTGTTATTGCTCCACTGTTTCTTTTGTGGTTCAATCCCTTTATGACTGTGCACAGGTTGGCTCATAAAAATATTCTCTGGTTGAGGTATACCACTTACCTGAGCCTTACCTCTTAGGTTGTAATTGCTTTTGACCTGAGCCACTGCCGTAGCCATGAGGGCTCTAATTTCTTCATCAGAAGGTCTCCTCAAGTTGTTCAAGTAATTGTATGAATCCTGAGCATAAGCGTAGTTGTTTTCCTCATCTTCATCATAGGGAAACTGTTGCTAGACCTGAATCTCATCACTTGCATTTGCGTCAGCATCATGAGAAGAGTATTCTCTGTTTGTGGACAACATATTGACATTCTCATCTTCCATGCAATGCAGCTCATTACACTCATCACAAGCAACAACATTATTGTATAAAGATTGAGCAATCATACATTGTGACTGCGAGTGAGGCATTTGACATATGATACACCATGGGGTGTCATTAACAATATTTATAGCCTTCTTCAAAGGATCAGGAGTTTCCTTAACATTTTGAGTCCTTTAACTTGTGTTATTGTGTGGAAGGATGGGTTTACCATTATGCCAATTGGTGTTATATGGCATATCATGTAAAGATGGTCTTCTTTCTTGCCTTTGGTAAACCTGTCTGTCAGGACCTATCCCCTTTTCATTTTTAGCCATTTTATAACTCAGATCCTTGACAATAGTTGTCAGTTTGTCTAATTTATCCTCAGAAGTAGATGCATTGCCCTGAACACTCTGAGATTTGGTATTTGGATTTTGCAGAATTTTTACATCATCTCTTCTATTTGTCTTACCAGATGCTTTTCTATTATTTTCAATATTTGTTGCTATTTTGAAGGCATCTCTAAGGCTAGTAGGGCTCTTGTTTCTCAATCCATAAGTTGTTTTGGCATCAAAAGCATTTATGTACAACACTATGTACATAGGTTCATTAGGTCTCAAGTCCTGTGGCAATTTATTCAATACCTCAGTGAATCTAGCATTGAAATCAGCAACCTGTTCATTTGATCCTTTGGTGATGCCAGTGAACTCATTAATGAAGAAACTAGGATCAGTCTTGTCACCATACTATTCTTTGAAAATTCTTCTGAAGTCATCCCATGATGAAATGTTTCTGTCAAGTAGACCCTTGTACCATTCCTTGGCTTCATCAACTAAGGATTGCATAAATGATTTCATGAAAACATCCTCATGCTCAACCTCAAAGTTGTCCATGATATTCTGAAAAGCTTTTAAATGGTCTTCACCTGATACAATGTTATTTCCTAAAAATTTAGGCACTTGCAGCCTCACATGTTTGTCAATAGGATTTGGATAACGAGGAATACCATCAAACACAAGCTATCTAAATCTGTCTAGCTGCATCGGCTGTCTACCAAATTAATTAGCATTGGCATTTCTGTTTGCATTCTAATTTCTTACATTATGTAATGGTATTCTGGCACCATTTACATTCTATCTTTGATCATTGTGCTGATCCTAAATTTCATTCCTGTGTTGATTTCTTTGCATATTTGCATTGCCAAGAGTAGGAATTGAATCATTCTGAGCAACTCTCAGAGCTTGCACTTTCTGTCTCATGTCATCCCTGATCTTTACTGCTTGTAGATATTCTAATTCTTCCCTTAAACTTTTAATTTCATTGGCTAGTTCCTCCTCTCTGGGCATAGAAGAGGATGGCTTTATCACATTCTGATCATCATTATCTTCATCCCTTGGAGACTCAACCTCTTCAAATCTGTCACTGGGATCTAAGAAAGGGCGTTCTTGAAAAACTTCTGACCTTATTCTCAGAGCACCACCCTGCTGTCTTTCATTTCATTCTGGATCTCAGCCTCAGTGTTTGAAAAATAGGGTATTGTTTGCTCTGAGGATCCTGGATTGTCCTGAATAAATTCACTTTTCTTGGGGCTAGGAGAACCATCTTGACTGGCTCGAACAATCCCTTTTTTCCTATACATCATTTTTATGGGTAACTCTTCAAACAAAGGGTTACATTGGGATCTTCTCCCTTGCATACAAATTTTTACTTTACCGGTTGGGAGATTGGTTCGGAGTCACCACCTACAACTAGGAATTGTTTTCTTTAGTATTTGGGTTCTGCAGGATAATACCTTCAAATCACCCTCCCTAGCGGAGTTGCCATTTTTTGTTGGTTCTCAATCTGATTGGATGCTTATTCCCAGTTTTCCCTACAAGGTAGCCATCAATGATCAATAGGACTCCTGGGCCAGCGGCTAATAGTATAGGAGATAGACTTTATAGATATCTCCTATTCTTCTTTAGGCTCTGCAGAACCAAGGGGGGTATTCCCTATTCAACATCTACACATATGCACATGAAACTACTCAGATGTTGAAAAATAAGTAGATAAATCCTCTATGATGCAGACCAAAACTATTGAATAAGTGCAAAGGGGCTAGATTTGGGCCTATGCTTAGTTGTAGACAGAGGATTTTGGGTCGTAATACTACTTCTAAAATCCTAAAGGTTTGTCTTTAAAGTTTGAGTTGGATTTTATATTCGGATGCAAAACTAAGACTTTGGGCTGCAACCTCAATACAAGACTGGATCGGTGCCTAACCAGGGCTCGGAGTCAATAGACATACACATGTTAATGGCCAGCATGAACATGTACCAAAGACTAGATATCAAGGGGATTTCTAATGTCTGCCTTACAAATACTTCCCAACAATTGGTTGCTTAATCATTCATACTTAATGGTATCCCTACTACAACACATTTTCTCAATGATTAACCTAAAATATTTAATTTGTTCCTTGAACAAAAGTAGGAGATTAAACATTCAATATAGAAAACTATATTCCTGAACCTTAACAACCCTTAGTTATCTTGACTCAAAAGAAACTATGCCCACAACTTGGAGACAAATGATTAAACACATGCACAGAGCATTTCTCATATAAAACAACATGAAACTAGTGAATTCATGTGTGAAACATACAACATGAGACTCATAAACTTACAAGACATCAAGAACAGGGCCACCAATGAAGTTGTATTGTGTCATAGCACCGAAAATTGTCTAGTTTTCAACAACCACTCAAATGAGTGACACAGTCTGCTTAATACAACAAGAAAGTGTACTCAACAAATTAATTACGTGGCACATCAAAGATTTTGCTAGACCGTGCGCTACAAAATGGCACCCAAAATACTGTAGGCAACATGCAGAAGGAATGGCTAGGAGAAACAAAACTTGAGCCCCGTGCCGCCGCTTGGAGACATTCCTCATAAAACTGGTAGCTGGTCCGTCATTCAATCCATTATGCCTCTGCATGATCGCGATCAATACTTCAGCTACCCGTGGGATGCAACAGCAAATGCATCTAGAGATTTTCCCGCTCAAAAATGACCACAGACACAAGGAAAAACCATCGCTGAAGGTTCAAAACCCGATCGTCAATCCAAAATCTGTCGCTGAGATCAATGGTCCCAAAAACATGCATAAAGAGTCACCAACCAATAATATCATGCCACGTAGGTACCTTGACCCTCTATCGCTGACCCCTTCTCCTTTCATTTCGCCTTTATCATTTTTGTATATGCAAAAATGAATGCATATACAATCGCCACTGTTCACCCTTCAAAATTCCCTTGTATATGCAAAAAAACATATACATACAACTACTTAATATACAAGGCGGACCCCAACCATTTATCCATCGGATTTGAAAAACTTTCAAATCTGGGCCTTGTATCTCCTTCATATGGTTATCGCATTGCACATACAAGTGCGACATGCATACAAGGCGGATCTCAAAAATTATGAAACACATTACATTTACCTTGAAATCTGGCTTGTATCTTACCTTTTGGATATTGGCATGTACAAATGCTATATACATGCACGCCACGGACCCCAAAATGTTTATGAAGCAACCTGAAATTTCTATCGGGTTCGAAATATACATGTTTTCATCTTTGTATATCCGCGATATACAACTCACACATACATTCAGTTGCGGACGCCAAGAACCTATAGAACAAAATGAAAGCACCATCGGGTCCGCCTTGCATTCTTTTCCCTTATATATTTTTGAATGTATATCACATATACATTCTCCTTTGTATATGAGATACAAAGCCCTTTGTATGTGAGGCGGACCCCACCAAATGCATCTCCTGCTGTTTTGTAGATTTGCCGAATGTACATTTTCTCTTGTACCTTTTCACTGTATATTTGGATATACAAACTCAAAATACATTCGACCCTACGATCACCTTCGTATCCTTGAATGTATACACACATTCTCACTTGTATATCCTCGACATTGTTCATTTTGCATGTCGCCGGCCTTTGTATAATTTTCAATGTACATTACCTTGCACATACAAACAATGAATCTTATCCAGAATATTCCTATAATGTTTCTTTTCCCTTTGTATCTAACCGTTGTATGTCTGAACATACAAACCAAATATACATGCAACCCAACATGCAAGCAGCGAATATTCCTGGAATCTTCAATGTATATTCCTCAATATACATCCTCTTTTTGAACCCGATATGCATTTGGAAATGCATACAACTGTAGAATATCCCTAGGAATCTTTGAAAGATTCCCTCTTGTATATGCGACTCGATATGCATATAACTCATTTTATCACTTTTTTGGAGGCCGATTGGGATTTCACAAGCTTGTCAATAGATTTGATCAATTGCACATACAAACTTAACATTTTTCATGAGTGCGACAGGAAAAGGCGGTAAAACATTACATGGGGGCTCGTCAACCTAAGAACACTGAAGCACGAAGGTAAAATAGAACAATGCAAGAACCCACCACAGAGAACCATCACCAGAACATGAAGAAGAATGCAAGACCCCATGACTTAGAAAATTTAGGATTTGAACGATAAAATCAGCAAATGTTCAACCTCAAAACCCTAAACATAAATGAATACTAACAGCAGTGATGGTTGTTAGTTGTTTTAATGGTTTATGTGTAATCCTCCTTTCCCAACAAGCATTCCAAGGGCTTATCAACCGAGTTGAATCTCCACTAAGTGAAAGCAATCACCTATCGTGTTGGGCAGCCAATTGGGAAGCTGTGAATTCTTGGATGTATCAAACAATATCTCTATCTAATGTTCAATTATGCTTAGAAACCCTAATTATGCAAATCGGTAAGCAAATTATCAAATTACGACAAATCCTTTCAGACTGAGGCAAAGGACAAAGATATTTAACTTACTATTTTTCAAAGTTTGGAAGGCAGAAAAGTCAGGGACACGGGGACTAGCGCTTAAGTCCAAGGTACCTGCTTCTTTGCAGGATCCTGATCTCCTTCCGACACTGATCTGCACTGCAACTTTAGTTTCTAGAGATTCTACTATGAAGGACACGTGGAGTAGAGCCTTAGTCCAAGAAAAGCACTAGTGTTTTGCTTCTTTTCAGATCTTGAATCATCTGTGTCTGCTACTCCTTCTTGCAACTCGACTCCACAGGACTCGACACCTGTAACTTGCAATCACAAGGAGTGTGGGAGGGGGTTGTGGTGTTTAGAGGCTTGCCTCGGTCAAGCCCTAGAGAGACATTCAAGTCTTCCGAACATCATTGTCAGATGAGAGTGCATATCTCGACGAGATAGAGGCAAAAATCCAAATGATATATGATTGAAAACATAATAGATATCACCTTGTAGTGATGATCTCATGGAAGGAATATGCTCTTCATGCAATGAGGAGATGGAAGTCAAATCTACAAACACAAACACAATAACAATGCTCTGCTCTGCCACACATTGAATATTTTGAATTCTCTAATCACAAGAATGCATAAAGTTATCCAATTTCCATCTAGTTTGCAAATGAAACCTAATCATCCTTATATATGCAACTACAAAGATTCCTGCTAAGAATTTCATAATTCAAACTTTGGATGTTGGCATAGGACCTAATTAACGGTCATAAAACCAACATTTGAAATTAAGGTAGACCCAAAATAGGTCTGGACTAGGGCGCTAGCGCCCAAGTCCACCCTGCCATTTTTGCTCAGAGTTCATTAAAGTGTAGCCCCCTAGGTCCTATTTGTCACAAGACCCAAGGGTTTTCTCATCGGGAGTTAGAAATGACATGCAAGATGCTCTAAATGCACTAACAGGACCTGGGAGCTAAACATTAATAGGAAAAAGCCCCCAAGGTTACTTTTTCTAACATAACATTTAGTCCCCACTTTAATGTATGTATAAACGCAAGGCCAATACATGCATTAAAGTACGGTCAACAAACACAACAAACATGCCAAGCATGGAGAAGACACACCAAACACATTCAAGACAATAATAGGCACACAAAACACAGAGAAGATAGTTACAATCATGCAAAACACAGAGAAGACAACATTGAAGACACACAAAACACAGTGAATGCAGTAAAGACAATGATGATTTTCTTTTCTTTTTCATTTTCTCATATATGAAATGTAGATGCAAACTTACAAGGAAAGTAAACACACCACCCATAATGCAAGAGGGACTCATTGCCACCAGTCTTTAGACTGCACATTAGGCAACAAACATACCAAACAAATCTCAGAGTGCAGGAGGGACTCATCGCCACCAGTCATTGGACTTCACTTGAGAACAAACATGCTAAATAAATCCCAAAGCATAGGAGGGACTCATTGCCACCAATCTTTAGACTATGCTTGGGAACAAACACACAATACACACACACATAGAAAACATGACAAACAAGCAATGGAGTGTACCTATTGCTAGGTTCATCACCATCTTAGGCACATTATAGGCACACATCGACGATTGGGCTTTGCCACAACAATCGCCAAAGACACGCTTAAGGGTTGAGTTAGTCATAGAATTGCTCCCCGCCTCTACAGAGGAATTTTGAAAATGACGGGATTGTACACTCTCCTTGAGAAATACACCATCCCCACCTTGCATGGACAACTTAAGATAAAAAGGATATGCACGATATCCCACCTCCGCAGAGGGCTGAAGTGATTGCAATAGATTCAAGATTCACAATCACACATTGATAACATCTATAACAGACAACTTACCTTATATATGCCCCCACATTAAGGTGGTTGATGTCATGTATCGATATCAAGCATGTTAAGGTAGGAAGAAAACACACAAGGGAACACAAGTTCTTGCAAAGCCCATGCCCCTAGAGGTAAAATGTACTTTACAATCATCAAATGTTGCCACAAACACATTCCTACAAGAAAAGTGTTAGTGTCCATATAATCATGATAAACAACAATGCATAGAGAACCGAGGAATGCAAGATTCAAGATAGACAAAGTGCACAGAGCAGCAGGATTGTTATGTTTTGTAAGTATGATAAGACAACATCAAGATCACACAGAGTGATTCTATTAGCCAAGCATCGGATAATATATAACAACCCCATCGTCATGTATGGACTAGATCCATTTTTTGATTACTCACTAAAGGGACATTAGGTCCGCATCAGTATAAAATATTTTTCATCATCTACTCGCTAGATAGAACCACTAGAGGAAGAGAAACAATAAATCAAGAGAGGAGAAACAAGTGTCTTAGGGACAGTCACGTAGGAGGGTGCCCCCAACTCACCAACTACAACGCTATGTCCGTAAGACACAACACACAACAATGAAAATAGAGGAGAAGCAATATTGAAGAATGATGATACAAATAGAAGAAGGGTCACAATAGAGGCAGTCTCCTAGTATCCTTGACCTTATGAGAGTATCAAGGGTCATCCTAGGAGGCCTAAACAACACCTAACACATCATGGGGGAAACACATCACAAAGGTAAAGGGTTAGAAATACTTACCTTTAGGGATACCCAAACTAAGGGTTGTCATTGAGAAAATCATCCTCTTCCCAATCTCAGATGCTAGAGGAAAGATGTGTGTAAGGTACCATAGCCCAACTTTTGTCTTTATCTTCCAATTCTTCAGTGTTGAGGTTTTCTATGTTTGTTCTAATGTTAGGTTGAATGTTTTCTTGTTGAGTGGCAAGTCATTGGGCAAAAGCTTGTCTTCTCCTCCTCCTTTCTTTTGCTTGCCTATTCCTTCTTGTTTTACCACTTATCTCTTCAAAGGCATTGTCATGTTTTTCCACAGGGTTTTGCACATTAGAGGAGGAAGCACCATGTTCAAATTTCATTGGTCTTAGTGGAATGTTTTGTTGTCGATGAAAACCTCCTGATCCTTGTAAGGATGTCAGAGGAGGGACCTCAGCATATATACCATCTCTCCGTGGATGAGGTGAGTTATGAAACTTTTCCTTATCCACATCTATCATTCCCAATATCTCATCATATCCATAGTATTCTTGTGTTCATTTTCCTTTTGCTCTAAGGAGATCCTCAAACACATGTTATTCATCCCTTAATGTTTGCAAAGGAGGCCTGGCCACTCTAGCTAGTTGATTTGCTTTGTATCATCTATAATTTAGGAAAGATTGGTCTTTTCGTGGTTTAGGTTCTATTTCAGGTTGTGGCCAAAAGTAATTAAGGGTGAAATTCTTGCTCTTAGCCAGAGGTTGGTATGTGTTATGCCAGACAGTATGGATTTCTCCATGCAAAGGGAATTTTAGGCATTTATGAATAGTTGAAGGGATGACATTCAGGACCCTAAGCCATGGGTGTCCTAGTTTTATGTATGAAAGAGGTCAGATAAGGGGATGACATCAAATAACTAATCCACGACTTTGTCATAAACTGAGACTAACAGTTTTACCAATCATAATGTTTTCATCAAAGATCCATTATACATTTTGATTCTCAAATCCGACGGGTCATAATAGTTTTGTGCCAAATCATGTTTAAGGAGGAACTCTTTTGTAACCACATTAGTCATGCAATTAGGGTCTATAAGTGTTCCATGCATAGGTATTTCCATTATTTTCACTGTAATGTAAAGAGGCCCTTCAGTATCTACCATTTCTTTGTCATGAGGTGTAAATGTTATTTCAAGTTCAGGGGCTCATCTTTTCAAATGCGGCCTAGGAGGAAGCCTAGAATTATTGTTGTATTGAGAAGCCATGTGTATATTTTCAAATGAGTTCCAAATCAGATTTCAAAAAGTTTTCAAAACTTATGCCAGAGGCAATGCAAAAGTATGTATGAAAATGACCTAAAATGCTTGATTTTTCAACTTTTTTCAATGCAAATCACTAGGAGAGGTGGTGTTGTGAAAAATTTCAAAGAGGAAACCAAATGATATGCCTATTATCAGTCCAATTATGCAAAAATATCTTTCACAACACACTTTTAAGCAACTCTAGAGTGATGACAAGTCAAAACCTGGTGAAAATAGGCCAAAATATGCAAATTTTCACCAAATCTCAATGCAAAAGAGTATGAAAAAGGGTGTTGTAAGGAAAATGATAATGGAAATAAAATTTTAATAGTAATAACAGCCACCTAATGCTAAAAAATTGTCACAACATGCTTGTAGTGCCACTCAAGTTCAAACCCTAGTGAAAATATAGTCAAAATATGCAAATTTTCACAACTTTTCAGTGCAAAGGCCTAGTAGAAAGGGTGTTGTAAGGAATATGAGGAGGGGGAGAAGATAATAGCCCTAATAAAATCCAATTAGTGTAGAAAAATCCCTTACAACATGCCTACAGTGCAAATCTAGAGAGATGATTGTTGGTTTAGGTCCGGACAACTGAGAGGGGGGGTGAATTAGTTGTCACACATTTTCAATCCTTTTTCCTTTTAATCAATTTAATGATATAAAAATTTCAGCATCAATCAATAACATGTGAATAGAAAACAAAAATAACACATTTGACACCAGGATTTTGACGTGGAAACCCGGTTAAGGGAAAAACCACGGTGGGGGTTAACCCACAAATATTAATACCCTGTTAAAAGTATTTTTACAAATGGGAATGCACATGCATTTGGGCTCACTGCCCAGAGCTCACTGCTCAAGAAGAAGGCTCACTACCTCTGGAAACATTACAAGAGAATAATAGAGATTTGAACTGATTAATAGCATCTACTTATGCAAGAATTTTAATTCTGATTAAGTGCAAAAACTGATCTTACACATTTCATCTTTGCTCTGCTCTTCTTACTGTCCTGCCTTCATTCACACTTTGGATTTCTGCTCTTCACACATTCACCTTATTTGCACACACTTCACACACTGAATCATCCAATTTCATCAGCTATATATATCCGCAATATGATCTACAATCATTCTACCAGTCGGCTTCAATAACACTTAGAACTTTTATGAATGCTCTGCTCTGTCGGCTAGATCTATGCATAACTTAAGGTGCAGACTGAAACTTGCTCTTGAAAATCATTACTCATGTCAGCCACTATCACTGATCATTATCATTTGTCCAACAAATAACTTCCATGCATCCAGAATCAAGATCTTCTTCAAGGTTGGCCTGTTCTTCTTTTGTCTACTCTGACAAACTAGAACCCGGTACTCAGAGCCTAATATCTTTTGAATCCTTCATCACCAGAGGAAAAAAATATGGATTTAGACTATCTTGACAGTGTACAAGACTCCCCTGGATTTGCAACTAATCATGACTTCCCACTGGAGAGATTTAGATCAAAATACCAGACCCTGTTGCTGCTCTGTTCCTAACTGTCCAGACTTAGGCAAATTCTGAATCTGACTTTCGGTAAGTACAAATTGTGTTATGCAGAGGATTGGGATGATCTTAGTTGCCATCAATGACAACATATATTATGCCTAGCAGTGTCTCTTGCCAACAATATCCCCCTTTGGCATTGATGCCAACACTTAGTGAAAAATGACTAAGTGTCTAGCGCAAGTCCCCCTTTGTCTGTACACTCATGTACTTCACTTGTTCTAGTGCCCCCCCTTTTCTAAATACCTCATTTTTCACTAACCTTCACTCCCCCTTTGACATCAATGGAAAGGGGTGGGGTCCGCAAGCCAAAACTCTCCAAAAATTCTGTATATACTGCCTCATATGAACAAATAATCATTAGGTCTTATTCACATGAACTTGAGAACGTCTGCAAAATTGGTTTTTATTTGCGCAAGTTTAGAGGCCCAAGTACTCTTCATTCCATCCTAAATAGAGATGTGCCCACTCAACAAAAATGCATATGCTTCTTCTTTTGCCAGATCCAGAGGATCACTTGTCTGAACTGCATTCAGTGCTTCAGATAAGACATTATGCATAGATTCCAACTTGGGGGCAATCAATCCCCAGAGTTCACACATCCTCTTCATAGTATTACTTTTCTCTTTTTCAAGTCCCTTTATTTCATTTGTCAAGCTAATAACCTGACATTCCTGACTTATAGGAAAGATAGTTAGAGGATCAAAATTTTGAGATAGAATTGATATTTTCTATTCATGTTTCTTTATCTTCTTTTCAATATCCTCATTGACTTTAGACCATGATAGGCAAAACTTGTATATATCTCCTCCATCACTTAAGGCATTCTGAATGTTCTTTATGCTAATGCCTAGTATCAACCTATCACTCCTTATTAGATTCTTAACTTGACTGAATTTCTTGTTCAAAAATTCTTTCTAAACTTTTGCCTCTACAGACTTTTCAAAAGACTCAAAGTGTGAGTTTACTGAGCTTACAAGATTTTTTAGATGTCTGGAGGGGGAATCAATTTGATTCTTCTGATAGGTTGGCATTAATTTCTCCAAAATTCTGGTTGCAAGTCCCAATAGCTCATTGTCCTCCATGTGGGACTTTAACATCTTTTCTCTAGCCTTTACTTGGGTGAATGATGCTATTTTCATTAATTGAATTGGAGAGAGAGCATCTGGATTGGCTAGGCCTTGGAGTAGCTCAGGCTCATCAAGTTCAATCATTTCTTTTTCAAGAAAACTTTTTACTGCATCTACAGTGTCTCTTGCAACCATTTCAGAATAATCCTTTTGTTCTCCTGATTTCTCAGTATTTGCTTTAGGTGTTTCAACATTTGCACCATCTTCTTCTGCCTTGTCCTTCTTTCCTTTTTCTTCCTCTTTCTGTTTTACTCTTCTCTGTGTTTTCTTCAGAGGGACTCTTTTCTCTTTTCTTACCACTTTCTACTTGATTTGGAGGGTTCTTTGTCGTAGTAATATCCTCTTCTTTTCCAGAGTGATCAGGTGGAGAGGTTACCCCTGCATCAACTATTCTATCTACCATCTCTACATCCTCTAGATTGACTTGTTCCTCTTCTTGAACTTCTCTAATTTTTAGATTTCATGAGTCAAATCCAACATTAGTCTCTCATAGATTAACTCTAGAGGATCTAAGTTAACACTTTGGTCATCAATTCTCTGGTTAATCTCTTCATCTTGAGCTTCCAATTCTAGAACTAGAGAATTGTCTTCTTCAACTTGTTTCTCTGAAATAATAAAATACTTGTTCTTGTCTATGACCTTTCTCAAAATTTCCTCTGTTTCTTTTGCAATTTCCTCAGTTTCACCAAGCATAAGTTTGTTCATCCAGACTTTGCTTCTGAATTTATCTTTGACTTCTTTGAGGATTTTGTCCACTTCGTTTCTAGTCATCACAGGGCACAAAGTGGAGAGAACATACTCTTTGAGTTCCATGTCTTTATCCTTAGTTGCTTCTTTCCTCATTTCCAGGACTTTCCTTAAGCTTTTAGGGAGTTCTTGTAAAATTTCCAACAAAGCTCTATTGAATTTATTCAAATATGTGATGATGGAATCTTCCAAGATTTTCTTGTTTGCTTGATCAAAATTATCATAGTAAACTCTGACAAGCTTTAAATTTCCATGAACAGTGATTGTCTTTACAATTTCATCAATAGTCATAGCAACCTTACCAGTGACTGACTTTTTACTGTCCTTGTTTCTTTCAGAAGGTTGGTCTTCAGAAGTCTTTGAAGTTCTGGCTTTCTTAGATCTTATTTCTTTCACTTCTTCATCTGTCTCTGTCTCTTCATCATCTTTTGTGTTCTTGTGGCCTTGGTTTTCTTTCTTTTTCCTCCATCATCAGATGGAGTGGCTTCAGACTTTTTAGTGGAAGTGGACTTGAGTTACTCAGCAAGAGTTTCAAAACTCCTTGTCTTCCTTGAGGAGCTTGGTGGGATTTTCGGAGTGACTAACAACTCACTTTCTGCTTTTTCTTCTGTATTTTGCTCATTGTTTTTCTTCATCTTTTCAATTCTTTCTCTATTTTTCTTTACTGCCTCCTTGGTTAGACCAATTCTCTCAGCATACCTTTCAACTTGTCTCTACACTTTCCTTTTGGTCTTAGGCTGTCTGAGTTCCACATGCAATTTTAGAATTAGTTCCTTGTATGTTCCAAACCTTTCCACAGAGGTATCTTTAGGTGTGTTTAAAAGATGCTGAGCATACATATCCAAAACTCTTTCATCCACCTCATAACCCATAGGCATTATCCAAACTATCCTTGGTTCTACAGCTTCCATCAAGCACTTGTCTATGTCAACCATGAAACATATGTCATTTTCATACTTCTCCACAATTGTTTTAAGGATTCTCTCCCTTGCTTGCATTAAACTCTGGAAGTTTTTGAAGTAGCCCCAAATGGTAGTCCTTTGGGCTTGGGGGTCACCAAGGCTGAGAAGGTGGTCTCTTATTTTCCATGCTACTGGTCTATCAGTTGTCCAATGAACACCTTGAATTCCTGGTATTTCATTCATAAAATAGAAGAACAAGCATATAATCAAGGAACCATATTTGAAGGAATTTTGCTTATCTTTCTTTATCTTGCTCAAATTCTTAATCAATTGATTTCGTAGTACTTCACAAAGATCATAATCAACATTTTCTTTCAACATTTGATAGGCTGCATATATTGTAGTTCCAGAGACAGAGTTCTCTCTGCTGAAGTGGTAAATTTTGTACCCAATCATCATGGAGGCGAATTTGACATCTGGTTCTATAATATCATTGATAGTCATTGCCCTTTTGTCAAACTTGGCACCAGTAGCATCAGTCACTGTCTAGTTTTTCATGGCTTTCAGCAAGGGCAATCCACTGGTAGAATTTAATCCGGTTACAATCTTGATGACATCCTTTGTGATCTTGAATGGTTTCAATAACCATATGAACTCATCATGTATTCGGCTTAAAATATATCGAACCCATTCATTTTCATCAAATACCAGAAAACTAATGACTTGCAGAAAATGTTTGCTTTCTAGGACCTTGTATTCTGGTTTCAATTTGTGGCTATCATCCATTAAGTAGTTGTTTAGCAAATCCAAGAGTTTCAGGTCTCCAAATTCATCTATGTTATAGTGGATGTATGCCCTAATATCCTCAATATGCAGTGCACCATGTGGAACCTCAGAGAATGTGCCCAATGGTTCAACTTCAACTAATTTGTGTGGATGCTTCTTGAATATTGGTTGATGCCTTTCAGTTATATAAACAACTAGAGGAGTAGCCATATGCAGAAATTGAGAACTCAAAAGATTTCGTAGGAAATAGGAAATACCTTGTTACATAGATTAAGGTTTTTGCTTGGGAATCTTTTTCTTGCTTCCAAATTCTGAGAATTCTCAACTCTGAGCTCGTTGACTTCTTTCTTCTTGTTTTCTCTAGATACAAAGTGTTTCAAATGAGGAATGAATGACCCTTTTAAGCTTTGCATCTCCTAATTTCCTTTGTAATAAATGCTCTACCCTAGCACATTTGGTTGCTCTATTTTTGAACAGTCTCTCATGTATCACTCCTAATTTGCCATAATCACTTCCTTTCTTCCAGAAATTCTTCCAAATGTTCTGAGTCAATTCAAGGTACCTTTTCTCATTGTGCCAGAACCAGGCACTCAACAACTGGCTGGGGAATTTTTGATTTTTGAATGCAGCTCCCCCTGAGCCAGAGTTCCTAATTTAATTTCTTGAAGAATTATTTGCACTAGATTCCGATGCGGACCCATCAGTCTGGTTCACAGTTGATTTCTTCACCCATGTCTCACTTGTTTCATTCTAGATCTCATTCTCTTGAATTTTTCTTTTTCCCTTGTGACAAGGTGTCGTTGTACCTCATCATTTAATTTGTTTTTAGATGTCAAAAATCTAGGGGCTGTGTCCTTGGTTGTCTACAACTAGGGATTCTACAGTTACCAGTTTCTAGCTAATCTTAACAACTTCTATAATTTGAAAAGATTACTCTATCTACTTGCTAAATGAATTTAATGAATGCTGAAAAATAGAATAAAATAAGAAATTTACTCAAAGCAATCTTAAAAATAGTAACATGCATCTATCTATTAAAATCAATAAATATTTTTCACAACAAAAATCTAAAGTAATAAAATAGTGGTACTAGCCTCCTGCCTTGGTGGTGAGAGTGGGCCCTTGCTCCACACCCTTAGAGGGCTGAAGGCTACAGTAGGAAATCAGCACAAAAGAAGATCACAACTAAATTCAAACCAATTCCATACGCTTTGCATTCATGAAAGATACTGCTATTACAGAACTGAGATTTTTTTGAGAATCAAAATAATTCAATCATTGTATATTTCTTTTGCTGTTTCTATAAGTATATATGAAAGTGAGTGATGACTTATCACTGATCTTATCTACCAGTTCTTCTATGAGATGACATCCATCTCTTTATTACACTAGCTGTCTAACTATAGAAAATAATCATGCAATAAAAGTAGACTTGAGTGAAACAAAAGTCCACTCAGAAGTCTAAGTTTGAGTCTTAATACATTTGGGCATCGAGGCCCTGAAAATAAGGATATTGAATCAGTTCCATCATAACTCATGCAAAAACTTTAAAAAGATAAAACCTCAGCAGTTTAACTAAAGATGACCCTTCACCACTCAGGTGATGATTTGAGTGAAATGAGGGGTATTATGATCACCGTTGAGAGTGTCTGGTTGACAGCTTATGCTAGAAATATGCCCTACCCTGAGGTGGCGCCGGAGATATCTGTCCCTGTCCGCAACTCCGGAGATATGTCTGTAGCTGCGGAGATATGTTTGTAGCTCCAGAGATACTATTGTGACTTCTTTGTTCAACTCCGGAGATGCTCTAGACTCCCGTCCAAATCTGGAGAGGCTTTCCTCATTTCTTCAAAACTTCAGGTGTCATTGTACTTTGGTATTGTCTCTAGAGATCATTGAAGACTATCTTCGGAGATGCACAAAATTACTGTTCCTGGTATCTACACCTGTTGATTCAAAAAGAGAGAAGTTTTTGCATTTTTCCATCAATTCCATGCACATTAGTCACTCAATTAGAAATTGTAATTTTAAGTAATCTATCTCAATTAATCATAAAATAGAACGATCTTGCTAGCTTATCTGGGTGCAAACATTAGGAAAGATGGACTCAGGAAGGGGAAAAAGAGAGGCAAAAAGATGTATTTCATGAGTGTAACTTGGCACTCATCATCCCCCATACTTAAGGTTTGGCAGGTCCTCCTGCTTTCACATTCTAGATTTATTTTGGCAAAACAATTTGTCAGTCAGGCTATAATCCTGTGCATAAGTGGTCTAGGTTGTGCGGTTGATATTACCATTGCCTCTGTATTCATCAACCTGCTTCATCCAATCCTGCAACTTCTCATCTTCTATCTGTTCAGCCCAGACAGGAAGTGGTTCAATTATTAGAGGGGGCCTAAACTGTCCACCTATCCATTCCTGCTTATGTTTATCCATCAGTTTGGATATCAACTTTGCCTTTCTTTTTTTTGTCAGGAACAGGGGTTGCAGATGAAGTTGCCTCCTGTGAGGGTAACTTTCCTTTGTGAACAGTAGTGGAGGTTGAAGGCTCAGTTTCCTCATTTTGGTGAGTAGGAGAACTCTCACCTCCCGTCTGTGCCATCTCTAGTTCTCTGACCTAGGGACTCTGCTCGAGAAAGTTTTGCCATAATTCTTCCCCATTGGCCTGAGATAGGAAGTGGTGTTTGACTACTAGAAAGATGAGGCCATGATGTTTCATGGGTCCCTTATTCTGCTGATATTTCTCTGTAGTTGCCTTGATGGTAGAATACAGGAAATTGGGAATATTTATGCCATACTCAGGGTGTCTATTTCCATGTCTTAGAAAAATTAGCATTTTCATGATTGGCCCTAAAACTAGAGAGAATTGACCATCACAAGTAAAGTATTTCATTAACCAGGTGGCAACAGATGCCCAAGGGTTTGGGAGTGTGGACCTCAGAATTCCTTTGACTTCATTTTTATTTGAATGCAATTGAATAGCAGGTTCACCATGAACAGAGAAATTTTTAATCAAATTAGTGTATAAGGTTTTCAAGTGGTAAAACCTCTCACCTTGTTAGAGAAGTCTAGAAATGTGGCTGATAGTGGTTGAAGAGAAATTGATTTGGACTCCTCTCATAGTTGTCTAGTTGTCCCTTAAATTTCTGAGGAATTCATCTACAACATCTTCCTGAAACCCTTCAAAATTTTCTAGGAAGTCTAACCATCCTACAACCCTTAGAATGTTTGTTGCAGCTGCATCCCGCAGAAGACCCACAGTACTTTCTGACTCAGACTTCTTCTTGACTCTCATTTCTGAATTGATTCGACCTTCTATGCTTATTCTTCACCTCCTCAATCTACAGTCTATCCTTTCCTCTTATCTTTGTAGGCTCTAGAGGATTGTTCAAATTGCTCCTGTAGGCTCCGGAGGACTGTTTAATTTTCTCTGTAGCTTCAGAAATCCATTCAATTTACCCTATGCTTCAGTCTATTCTGGAAGTTTGAATGAGGGATGTTATGTTTCTCAGCTTAGGCTTATGCAGATTGGTTAGAAGACCAAGGTAGTCATAAATGCGACAGAATGACAAGACACTCTGGAGGCAAGGTGGCAGTGCAACACAGATGGCAGTATGTGTGAATTTAGGAAAGAAGATGATGGCAGGAGGACATGGCATAGTGGCAGCACCCAAAAAAATAGAAAGACAAGACAATTGCTAATAATGATTAATTAAAGATAGAATTACCTGGATTAGTTTTAACGATGAGGGTGATGTACACGACATAGATGCTACGTCATTGCTGGAGACTACACGCGTCGCGGCATATGAACAACTTTTGGTGGCTGGAGATGACGTGCACTACTTCATTGGTACGGGACCTGCAATCATTTCACGAAGTGGTTCCAGAACCCATGTTCCTCAAGTGATGTCAGCGTCGGCTTGTGAATACTCCTGCAATCGATTATTGTGCTAATTGAATTTATTCTTTGTGATAAAGTAGGGGATGAGTCATGACGACCTCATCATGTGATGTGTCTACTTTATCGCCTAGAGAGGTGGGTCCCCTCCCTTATTATTGAGACTGACTTCTTTATTGATAGAGCACTGGAGGTGCTCCTAGTTGGAAAGCACCGGAGGTGCTCCTAGTTTGAGAAGCGCCAGAGGTGCATCTGGTTTGAGAAGCACTAGAGGTACATTTGACTAACTCCTGGCACCTGATCATCTCTAGATCTCAATTGTTTTCAACTGTCTTGAAGAAGGGAACCACCATTTACTAGTTTTCAACTCCCTTGGTCAAGAAAGACAACCATTTGCTGGTTTTCTATCTTTCTCTATTTTTTTTTAGAAGGCCGCCATTTGCTAGTTTTCAACCTTCCTTTTTTTTTAGAAGGCAACCATTTGCTGGTTTTCAACCTTTCTTTTTTTAAAAAATTCAATCCAACACTGTGACAGAGGAAGTATCCCCTATATCAAAACACAAGTCATTCAGAAACTCCTCTTTAGTAGATGGTCTTTTGTAGAGCCTGATTTAGTGACCATTTACTAGAAATGTGTCTGTGCTTCCATCAATAGGTTGTAATGACACAATTCCCTTTTTAAAAAATTTCTTTATTTGATAAGGACCCATCCAGTGAGTTTGTAATTTCCCCTTGAACTCTTTGAATTTAGAATCATAAAGAAGAACACAATCACCTTGTTGAAATGTCTTCCTCTTGATGTGTTGGTCATGCCATTGCTTCCTTTGGTACTGAATCAGTTCTATTTGCTGAATGACTTCTGTCCAAATTTCATCCAACTCATTAAGCTAAAGAATTCTATTCTGCTGAGTTATAGACAATGGCAGACCAACATCCAATACAGTTTTAAGTGTCTGGAGTTTAAATTCTATAGACAATATAGGCTTTTTCCCATAAACCAATTCATATGGTGAGAACTTTGTTGTGGACTTCCAAGTGGTATTGTAAGCCCAAACTGCTTCAGGTAATCTACTATCCCAAACTTTTCTGTTCATTGCTACTGTCCTTGTCAGAATATTTTCAAGTTCCCTATTAGTTACTTCTACCTGTCCATTTGCTTGAGGATGGTAAGGTGAAGATTTTCTGTGCTTGACTTGATATAAATCTATGAATGCCTTGATTACTTGTGAAGTAAACTGAGGTCCTCTATCTGAAACTATTGATCTTGGGGCTCCAAATCTTAAGAAATTTTTATTGTAAAGAAAATCAATAACTTTTTCTTTTCTTGCAAACTGTAATGCTCCACTTAGTAACATAGTTTGTGCATACTAGAATGCACTCCTTTCCCGATGATGGTGGTGAAATTGGTCCTACAAAGTCTAGACCCCACTGCTCAAATGGTTCCATCATGACTTGAGGATGTAGTAACATCTCTTGGGTAAAGGTTGGCTGTCCCATCCTTTGGCACTGGTCACAGTGTTGTACATACTTCTTTGTATCTTTATGAAGAGAGGGCCAGTAGTAACCAGCTCCGAGGATCTTGTGGACTATCCTGTGGAAGGAGTAATGGCCACTAGATGGTTTATCATGACATGCTCTCAACACATCAAAAATCTCATCAGCCTTTAAACACCCACGTAGAATGAAATTAGGACCACATTTAAATAGTAAACCATTCAACCATTTGTAAGATAAACTTTCTTTAACCAAACATTTTCTTTGTTTTGAGGTAAAATGGGATGGATACAAGCCTGTAGCTAAAAGATTAGCTATGTCAGCAAACCAAGGTGCAGAAGAGGATATAGCAAAAAGGTGTTCATCTGGGAACTTGTCCTCCACTGGTTGGTTTTCTCCTTCTGTATGCAATCTTGACAGAAAATCAGCAACCAAATTAAACTTTCATGGATTATCAACTCTGGTAATATCAAATTCCTGCAATAGCAATAACCGCCTGATGATCCTTGCACCCACTACTGGTTTATTCATTAGGTACTTGATGGTTGCATGATCAATGTGTACAAATATCTTATATCTAGTGATATAATGCCTGAATTTGTTTATAGCATAGATGACTGCCAATAATTCTTTTTCAGTTGTTGTGTAGTTCCTTTTTGCAGAGGTAAGGTTTTTGCTAATGTAACAAATGGCATGCATACTTTCTCCTTCCTCCTTTTGTCCTAAAACTGCCCCAATGGACTCATTTGAAGCATCAGTCTATATGTGAAATGGTAAAGTCTAATTAGGCCCTCTTAGAATTGGTGTGAAAGTAAGCTTCTCCTTCAAGGTTTCAAATGCTGATTGACTTTCTTCTATCCATAGAAATTTTGTGTCTTTGTTAAGCAGGGTAAACAGGGGGCAGCTATTCTACTGAAATTTTCTATGAACCTCCTATAGTAGCCTACATGACCCAAAAAACTTCTAACATCTGTCTAATTTTTGGGTGAAGGCAACTATGTGATCACCTCTATCTTGTTTTGATCCACTTTGATCCCTTTCTCTGAAATATGGTGTCCCAAAACAATTCCTTCCTCCACCATCATGAAGTACTTTTCATGGCTAAGGGATAATTGATTTTTCTCACAACATTTTAGCATTTTCTCAAGGTTTGTGAGAGCTTCTTCAAAATTATCCCCATACACAGTAAAGTCATCCATATAGACCTCCATGCATTCATTAGCTAGTTCAACAAAAATAGCTAAAACAAGTCTCTGAAATGTAGTTGGGGCATTGTATAGCCCAAAGGGAAGGACTTTGTAAGCAAAAATTTCACAAGAGCATGTGAAGGTGGTTTTGTCCTAGTCTTCAGGTGCTACTTGAATTGGACTATACCCACTGAATCCATCTAGAAAAGAAAAATACTTTCTCCCAGCAAGGTTGTCCAAAACTTGGTCAATGAATGGTAAGGGAAAGTAGTCCTTTTTTGTGGCCTTATTTAGTTCTCTATAATCAATACACACCCTCCATTTCCCATTCTTCTTAGGCACTATGACAAGGGGTGAGACCCATTGACTATCTGAGATTGGATATATAAACCCTGCTTGAAGTAATTTTTCTATTTTAGTTTTGACAATGTCCTTTAAAGCAGGACAGGAGGTATGCCTTTCATATCTTGGTCTTCCCAAGCAAAAGATGCTGAATGGGAAACTAGAAGTTGGATAAGTTTTTCTTCATGATTTGCTGTTAACTGAGTATTGATATTAAGTGTTTTCCCTGGTAAAATCATAACCTGTTTTGTGATTTGATCCATACATGTAGTTAATCCATACATTGGAGTCATGGTATTGAGAGGACAAGAATGTGGAAGCAACATGTGGAAAGTGGCTAAGTCTCTATAAAAGGTTTCCCCACAAGGAATGATGTTGGCGAGGGTACAATGAGAAGAAGTAAGAAGTTCTCTCCTAGAATCTTGGGCGAGTTCCATCACATCCTTATTGATTAGGATGTGAGTGAAGTCTTCTGTTGTATCATAGTATACTTCTTCTAATTCTCCTAGATGTTCCTTGATGCTGTTGTCATTGTTCTCTAGCTCATCCACCCATACTCTTCCTGTATAATACATTAATGGTTTAGCTGGAGGATACAGAGATATTTTCTTCAGATCTATCCCATTAGAAATGACCATATCTCCAGTTTGACAATCAATAGATGCTGCTGCTGTAGCTAGCCATGGTCTTCCTAAAATCAGTGGATAAGCATTTCTCTGGTTTCTAGGTTCTAATATCAAGAAGTCCACTGGAAATTCCCATGAATCTATCACAACTGGTACATCAATGATTACTCCTTTTGGAACAGCTACTGACTGGTCAGCAAGTTGAAGAATTGTAGTTGTGGATTGGATACCTGATAGAGCTAATTTGTCCATTGTGTGGACTGTCATCACATTAATTGTTGCTTCCAAATCAACCAGAACATTTAAAATTTCTACCCCTGAGATGAAAATAGTTATGACAGGATTTCTAGGGTCTCCATATTTTGGGAGGAGAATTTCTCCCATCAATAGATCTACTACTTTTCCTTCCACCTGTATTGTGGAGGGAAAGTTTTTCTTCCTGCCCTGCGTTTTTGATACAATACTGTTTAATGAACTAATTTAGTTCTGGTACATCTCTAATTGCCTGGAGAAGAGGAATTTCAATGTTTAGTTGCTTGATTTCTTGTGGAAGTTCTCATTCCAGGTTGGTTTGGACTTGTTTTTGTAAGATCTTTTTTTGGGGAACATACTGTTTAAATCGTTCTAGATATGGTGCTAGTTTTTCCATCTCCGGAGCTCTTGTCAGAATTGTGTTTAGGAATGTTCTCCGGAGCTGGTCTTTTAGGAGCAACTCTGGAGTTGTCCAAGGATGATTCTTCTAGCACTTTTTTATTAGTAATCTCCTCTAGGGGTTGAGTGGATGGATTTTCAGGTTCCTCATCATTGGTTACTTCAACTATAGTTGGAGGAGATGGTCTTGGGAATGCTTTCCCAGAACGCAGCTGGAAATTATTTGGATATATAGCATTGCTTCCACCCATATTTTCTCTCTGTCATGTAAATAGTTGCTCCCTATTTATTCCATGGGTTTGGTATAGGCTAAGCTAGTAAAGGTGGTTGGCTAACCGGTTCATTTTGTGTTTGACCTTGTGTGTTGGAGGGTCCAGTTAGTAAAGCTTGTTGTTGAGGTTGGAAATGTCTAGGTTGTCCCTGGTATTGTTGATTATATCCCTATTGAGAACCCCATTGAGGTTGCATGCTTTGTGATCCAAACTGTGTTGGCCACTATTGATTTCCCCAAGGCTGATTTTGCCAATTTTGGTTTTGCCAATGTTGGTTTGGCCAATCCTGCTGTCTCCAAGGAGGATTATTTTGAGGTCCACGCCAGGTTTGATTCCACTAGTTATTTCCCCAATTAGAAGGACCCCTGTAAGAAGGCTGGTTTGGATACTGATTATAAGGTAAATTCCCAGCTTGTTTTTGTCCCACGTAGTTCAACTCCTCTTCTATTACAACATTCTTCTTACTCAATCTTTTTAAGGCTGGAAGTTGACTACATTGACTGGTAGGATGTTCCTTATCACAGATCTGACAAATCTCTAATTTGTCCAAAGGGCATTCTCTCAACAGATGTTTGTTTCTACACCTAGGACAATAGATGGAGAGTGTTCAGTTGCTCTGTTTTGATCAGTTGTTCTGGTTTTTGCCTGAATCCCATCTAATGTGGTATTTAATTAGACCAAAATATCTATTTTTAGATTTGCAATCTCCTCTATCAACTGTCCTATTTCATTCTTCCCTTTAAAAGTTTTGGATGACCTCACTCCATTTTAGGTTCTGGAATAGTTCCTGCAGAGTTCTTCTATATTAGGTATTTCCATTTTGTTGATGTTCCCTTTTCCCATTAGGTCCAGTGCCTGTTTTGTTTCTTTATCCAATCCTTTTATAAATAGGGTTCTGGCCAAGGAGTGATCTACTGGGTTACCATACCTTCTTAAGGCGAAGTTAAACCTATCCACATAATCCTCTAAGGATTCTTCCTCCCCCCGCCTAATTTTAAACAATTCTTCATTTTGATTATTGGATCTGCAGTAATCTTGGTATTTTTCCAAAAACTCTGTTTCCATCTGATCCCAAGAACGGATAGAATTCTGGGGTGAACCCATAAACCATCTCATCGCAGAATCTTTCAGAGTTGAAGGGAACAGTTTGAGTTTTTGATTATCTGATCCATAATCATAAGTCTGGCAGACTACTTTGAATTCAAACAAGAACTGATCTAGATCCTCAGAAGAAAGTCCTCTAAAATTTGGCAAGTGTGCTGGTGAGATATTCTTCACAGGAGCATTATCTCCAGCAGCCAAAATAATATGATATGAGAAGGTTCTTGGAGCCTGATTTTCCTCTTCCCCATGATTATCATTTTCCATGTTTAATACTAGTTCTTCTCCCTAAGGTTCTAAGAAATTAGGTTCTATTAAATGATCTACCTAAAACTTTTGTTGTAATTCCTAGATATAATTGGCAAGTGGAATATTTGTAGGATCTAAGGGATTGTTGTTTTGAGGTGCAGGTTCCAAAGTAGGTTATAGGTTTCTTTCCTAAACAAGATCTTGTACCACCCCACTGTTTTCCCCTATGGTTTGTTGTTAGGGTGTCTGCTTTATATATCTTCCTTTCAAGTCTCTAGCTCTAACCATACAGATCTATCCTAAAAAATGTTTTAACTCAGTTTCCCTAATTAACAAAAGATTTCCCCGGCAACGGCACCAAAAATGACAAGGTGTCATTGTACCTCATCATTTAATCTGTTTTTAGATGTAAAAAATCTAGGGGCTGTGTACTCAACTGTCTACAACTAGGGATTCTACAGTTACCAGTTTCTAGCTAATCTTAACAACTTCTACAATTTGAAAAGATTACTCTATCTACTTGCTGAATGAATTTAATGAATGCTAAAAAATAGAATAAAATAAGAAATTTACTCAAAGCAATCTTAAAAATAGTAACATGCATCTATCTATTAAAATCAGTAAATACTTTTCACAACAAAAATCTAAAGTAATAAAACAGTGGTACTAGCCTCCTGCCTTGGTGGTGAGAGTGGGTCCTTGCTCCACACCCTTAGGGTTGAAGGCTACAGTAGGAAATCAGCACAAAAGAAGATCACAACTAAATTCAAACCAATTCCATACGCTTTGCATTCATGAAAGATACTGCTATTACAGAACTAAGATTTTTTCGAGAATCAGAATAATTCAATCATTGTATATTTCTTTTGCTGTTTCTATAAGTATATATGAAAGTGAGTGATGACTTATCACTGATCTTATCTACCAGTTCTTCTATGAGATGACATCCATCTCTTTATTACACTAGCTGTCTAACTATAGAAAATAATCATGTAATAAAAGTAGACTTGAGTGAAATAGAAGTCCACTCAGAAGTCTAAGTTTGAGTCATAATACATTTGGGCATCGAGGCCCTAAAAATAAGGATATTGAATCAGTTCCATCGTAACTCATGCAAAAAATTTAAAAAGATAAAACCTCAGCAATTTAACTAAAGATGACCCTTCACCACTCAGGTGATGATTTGAGTGAAATGAGGGGTATTATGATCACTGCTGAGAGTGTCTGGTCGGTAGCTTATGCTAGAAATATGCCCTGCCCTGAGGTGGTGCTAGAGATATTTGTCCTTGTCCGCAACTCCAGAGATATGTTTGTAGCTCCGGAGATACTATTGCGACTTCTTTGTTCAGCTCCGGAGATGCTCCAGACTTTTGTCCAGCTCTAAAGAGGCTTTCCTCATTTCTTCAAAACTTTAGGTGTCATGGTACTTCGGTATTGTCTCCGGAGATCATTGAAGACTATCTTCGGAGATGCACAAAATTGTTGTTCTTGGTATCTACACCTGTCGATTCAAAAAGATAAGTTTCTACATTTTTCCATCAATTCCATGCACATTAGTCACTCAATCAGAAATTGTAATCTTAAGTAATCTATCTCAATTAATCATAAAATAGAACGATCTTGCTAGCTTATTTGGGTGCAGACATTAGGAAAGATGGACTCAGGAAGGGGAAAAAGAGAGGCAAAAAGATGTATTTCATGAGTGCAACTTGGCACTCATCACCTTGTCTTGTCTCTACTCATCTGGTTTTCTATTTACCAGACCTCTTCCTTCATTGGTCTTGCTTCTGCAGAATCTTGCAAAATGACCGGATCGGTTACAATGGAAGCACACAATATTTCTTTGCCCATTTGATTGATTTCCTCTTGATTTGCAATGATTTGCCATATGTCCAAATCTATTGCAAACAAAATATTTGCCATTGAAAGATTTTCTTATCATACCTCTAAATTCATTAGATTTATGACCATACTTCTTACAATTGAAGCATTGACCGGAGAAGAATGGATTATTTTGATTTATTCTGCTTCTGCATTGAGTGGCTCTGTGACCAAATTTATTGCACTTGAAATAGTTTCCATTGACAGATGGATACCTTTGAGCATTACGTTGTCTTATCGAAGGTCTTCTAGGTCTGTTTCTCTCATTCCTTGGTTGAAAGTTTCTTTGTCCAGATCCAGAGCTTTCACCTTTTTCATATCCAAGACCATGCTTGTCTTCAGCTCTTTTCTGACCCTCAAGTATTGCTTCAAGTTTGGCTGAACTTATCTTGAACTTCTCCTTATATTCATTTGCAACTTCTAGATCATGTCTGAGAATGATAATTTGTCTTTCAAAATCTCTTTCATTGTCTTTGCTTTTCTGTAGATCAGATTTTAGATGACCAGTAATATTGTCCAATCTATAACATTCGTCAGTTCTTTCTTTTAGAGTTTGATTTAAATCTTCTTTAGTCTTCTTCCTTTGCTCAATTTCTTTGGTAAACCTCATTACCCCAGATTCCATCTCAACTTTTAGAACAACAGCTTCTTTTGACAGCTTATCACACTCCTTTGTTTTTTCTTCCAAGGCTTCATTCATGTTATTTTCTTCAGAAACATTGGATAATTGCAGAAGTAGCTCCTTATTCCTTCCTAAAGATTTCTTTAATTTATGTTTTAATATTTCAATGGTGTCATCATCATCCTTGATTTCATTTTTCAAATTATAGATTTCTGCTTTGGACTGATCAAGATCTTTTAGAGCCAACTGAAGTTGATCCTTGAGTGAACCTGGATTGAAAACTTCTTCTAAGATCTTACCTTAAGTTGTTAGGCTTCTTTTAAGGAACCTTGCTCTGATACCAATTGTTGGTTTAGGTCCAGATAATTGAGAGGGGGTGGGTGAATCAGTTGTCACACATTTTCAATCCTTTTTCTTTTTAATCAATTTAATGATATAAACATTTCAGGATCAATCAATAACATGTGAACATAAAACATAAATAACACATTTGACACCAAGATTTTGACGTGGAAACCCGGTTAAGGGAAAACCACGGTGGGGGTTAACCCATAAATATTAATACCTTGTTAAAAATATTTTTACAAATGGGAATGCACATGCATTCGGGCTCACTTCTCAGAGCTCACTGCTCAAGAAGAAGGCTCACTGCCTATGGAGACATTACAAGAGAATAACAGAGATTTGAACTGACTAATAGCATCTACTTATGCAAGAATTTTAGTTCCAGTTAAGTTCAAAAACTAATCTTACACATTTCGTCTTTGCTCTGCTCTTCTTACTGTTCTGCCTTCATTCACACTTTGGATTTTTGCTCTTCACACATTCACCTTATTCACATACAATTCACACACTGAATCATCCAATTTCATCGACTATATATTTGCAATATGATCTACAATCTTTCTACCAGTCGGCTTCAATAACACTTAGAACTTTTATGAATGGTCTGCTCTATCGACTAGATCTATGCATAACTTAAGGTGCGAACTAAAACCTGCTCTTGAAAATCATTACTCATGTCAACCACTGTCACTGATCATTATCATTTGTCCAACAAACAAATTCCATACATCCAGAATCAAGATCTTCTTTAAGGTCGACCTGTTCTTCTTCTGTCTGCTTTGACAAACTGGAACTTGGTACTCAGAGGCTAATATCTTTTGAATCCTTCATCACCGAAGCACAAAAATATGGATTTAGACTATCTTCACAGTGCACAAGACTCCCCTAGATCCACAGCTAATCATGACTTCCCACCGGAGAGATCCGGATCAAAATACTAGACCCTGTTGTTGCTTTGTTCCTAACTATACAGACGTAGGCAAATTTTGAATTTGACTTCCGGTAAGTATAGATTGTGTTGTGCAGATGATTGGGACGATCTTAGTTGCCATCAATGACAACATATATTATGCCAAGTAGTGTCTCTTGCCAATAATGATAAGGCCAAAATCTAGTGAAAATGCAAGGTTTTCAATCCCTAGACATGAAATTTTGCAAGAAAACTACTAGGATGCAACACTACAATTAGAAATCAATCCTAATGAGTGTTTAAAAATGGTAGTAAAATCTAAAACAAGATTTTGACTACAAACCCTAGTTAATGAAAAACTAGGTTTTTATGAAAAAATACACAATTTGAAGCAATTTTTGTCAAATTAAGCACAAAAATGCAATGCAAATGTATTCTAAATGATGAATTTATGCAAATTAAGTTAGATTTAATGAAAATGATAGAAATTTAATGAAATTGAATGCCAAATAATTCAAATTATGCCAAAATGCAAGCCTAAAATGCCAATTTTTTTCAAAATTTTCAATTTATTTTACAAATTTTTGAGTGCAATAAGATGAATGAATGCAAATCTATCAAACAACACTCAGCAAGGTACCAAAAAGATCAAAAGATGGGTTCACCAAAATGTTTTGGATGGGAAAATGAGGCGGTGATGGTTGGTAGTTGTTTTAATGGTTTATGTGTAATCCTCCTTTCCCAACAAACATTCCAAGGGCTTATCAACATAGTTGAATCTCTACTAAGTGAGAGCAATCACCTATCATGTTGGGCAGCCACTCGAGAAGCTGTGGACTCTTGATGTTCAATTATGCTTAGAAACCCTAATTATGCAAATCGGTAAGCAAATTATCAAATTATGACAAATCCTTTCAGACTGAGGCAAAGGACAAAGATATTTAACTTACTATTTTTTGAAGTTCGGAAGGTAAAAAAGTCAGGGACACGGGGACTAGAGCCCAAGTCTAAGGTACCTGTTTCTTTGTGGGATCCTGATCTCCTTCTAACACTTATTTGCATTGCAACTTCAGTTTTTAGAGATTCCACTGTGGAGGACACGGGGACTAGCACCCTAGTCCAGGAAAAGCACCAGTGTCCTACTTCTTTTTAGATCCTGAATTCTCTGTGTCTGCTACTCCTTCCTGCAACTCCACTTGACGGGACTCGACACCTGTAGAACCTGCAATCACAAGGAGTGTGGGAGGGGGTTGTGGTGTTTAGAGGCTTGCCTTGGTCAAGCCCTAGAGAGACATTCAAGTCTTCCGAACATCGTTGTCAGATGAGAGTGCGTATCCCGATGGGATAGAGGCAAAAATCTAAATGATAAATAATTGAAAACACAATAGATATCACCTTGTAGTGAAGATCTCATGGAAGGAAGATGCTCTTCATGCCATGAGGAGATGGATGTCAAATCTGCAAACACAAACACAATAACAATGCTCTGTTCTGCCACACAATGAATATTTTAATTGCTCTAATCACAAAAATGCATAAAGTTATCCAATTTCCATCTAGTTTACAAATGAAACCTAATCATGCTTATATATGTAACTAAAAAGATTCCCACTAAGAATTTCATAATTCAAACTTTGGATGTCGGCATAGGACCTAATTAATGGTCATAAAATTGACATTTGAAATTAGGGCAAACCCAAAATAGGGCTGGACTAGGGCATTAGCGCCCAAGTCCACCTTGCCATTTTTGCTTAAATTTCATTAAAGTGCAGCCCCCTAGGTTCTATTTGTCACAAGACCCAAGGGTTTTCTCATCGGGAGTCAGAAATACCATGCAAGATGCTCTAAATGAACTAACAAGATCCGGGAGCTAAACCTTAATAGGAAAAATCCCCTAAGGTTACTTTTTCTGACATAACAAGCATAACACACCAAACTAAAAAAATTACAAGTACAACTACCAACCTGAAAGGAAATGCAACTATTCCTACCAAAATTCTCTCTCAAGCAATGTTTCCAATCTCTGAGTGAGAAGCTAATTGGAGATAAAAATATTCCACCATCCTCTAGTAGGTCCTCCAATCTTCATTTTGACCCTGTTACACTCTACATCTAATATAATATTAAAATCTTCGATGACCATATAATCTTCGAAAACCCCAAAAACACTAGGTAACATGATTGTTTTTATTTTGCATATATCAATTTCAACCAATAATACATCTTTTCAATGAAACTATTTATACATTAAAAAAAACTCCTTATTGCTATAAATAATCTAGTATATTTATATTTTGAAAAATATATCTAAAGTATGTCTTTTCAATGAAACTATTTATACATTAAAAAAAACTCCTTATTGCTATAAATAATCTAGTATATTTATATTTTGAAAAATATATCTAAGGTATGCCAAGGAATATCTTCTGGACTCCGTATTTTTTTGTGTTTTCTATAGCTTTTGTGACTTTCTCCACTTTTTTTCCTTCAACCTTTTCCAATTTTTTTTTTTAAATTTTTATTTTCCAATAGTTTTTGTTTTTTATTTTTTCAATTTCTTTATTTTTGGTGATTTTCTCCATTTTAAAAAAAAAGTTTCCAATTTATTTGTTGGTTTTTATTTTTTATTTTCTTCAATTTCTTTTTTTGGTTTTTATTTTTTTATTTTTCTATTTTTTGATTTTGATTTTTTTTTCTATAAATTTAAGGAGAAAAAATGAGTGCTCTCATCCCCACTCGGATGTGACTTAAATGCCTCTCGGCATAAATACCAAAATCACCTTTCACCGAGCACACCAAAAATAATTGCTTTAGTAACCAAATTAAAAGATGTTTGTTTTTAACTTATAACCTTTATCAAGAGTGACTTGCACTAAGATTTTACCCAACTAATCCACAGTACACACTTGCATATATAAAATGCCAAATGAAATATTAAAATGCTGATTTTCAAATATTAAAAGCTTTTTGTTTGCTAAGGATTCACTGTGTCAATGCAATCTTCAATATTAAACATCTTTTGCAGATGGCATTCGCTTAGCAATGACTAACCATTCATTTGGCATCATTTGATGATGTTTTTGACTGACTCCCAAACAATAAGAAATGCCTACCACGATTTGATGGGAATCAAACAAATACAAAAGGATTCCCAACTTCACATTTTCCAGCAATTCAATGCCGAACTTCACATTTGCCAGTAGATTAAATATTTTTCAACTCTTCTCCTTTAGGCAATATATATTTTTATCTTAATCAAAATCAATAGTTCAGTAGTAGAGTGAACAAGCATAAAGCAATCTATACAAGCATATACAAATTATAAACTATAAGCAGGGCCTTACAAAATCTGATGGATCTCTACCTGCAAACGTTCAATACCCACGAAGGCCTAAAATGTGTAAGCCATGACCACAATAAAAATTCCAGAACAAAAGAGAAGATCCTGCATGCTTACAGTAAATGTGAGGATTGTAAATCTGTGATCTGCCTCTGAAATAAGCCCCCCAAAAATCTGTGATCTTTGGTAATATCCCCTTCCAAATTGCTATTCATCGTCATATCAATTATTAAAAATATAAATCACAACGGTTGCTTACGCTAGATGATTCATAAAAAAACTTAAACATCAACACATATTACATAATCAAAAGATTATAATGTGAACCTGCAATGAATGGTTTCAGTGAACAGACAGACAAAAGAGAGGGTAGGTTATAAGAAAACGAGGACGTCTGGTTTCAGTGAATATATAGACAAAAGACAGTGTAGGTTAGAGATGTGGGAGTGAGAAATATCCAAAGACCATCCCAACCAAGAGCTGAAAGGCCAGACTTAATATGTAGTCGTACCATATCATCCTTTCCTATGGATGAAGGAGACAACGAGGGTTATGGAAATATGAGTATATAATCGTGGAGAAACTATAACCATTCAAATTTCTATTTAAAGAAAGTGAAATAATTGGATTGTATATATGTTAGGGTTTAGATTATAGCTGTTTTTGTTATTTTATATAAATTAATTGAATAAATGAATGCCTTTAAATATCAAAACATAAATCTCTATTAAGTTGGTTTTTATTAATTAGTAAGAAAGGACATGAACTTGGATTTTGAGTTTGGAAGTTTGAATTTTGGGTTCAATTTGAGACTCATGATAAGAAAATGCATATCTCAAGGCGGGATTTGGATGTATGGGTAGGTGTGCTAGTGTGAGTGTAATAAATGACTAATAGTGATGAATATATGGAAATGTTAATAAATAGGGATGAGAAAAAGTCAAATGTGTGGGGATATGTGTGAATATAGATGGTTAAAGATTGGAGAATCACCCAAACTTAACACAAGAGTGTGTCACTTGTCTATATGTAATTGAATTAAGTCATTCCATCAAAATAGGCCCAAAACTAAATAGGAATTGGCATGGATATACAAATTTCATTATTATTGATTTATATAACTATAATAAATTTTCTTTATAACCATATATAAGGAAATAAAACCACCTTACATAATTGTACTAATGGTAAATGTAGTCTGCAATAAAATAGCATTAACAATTATTAATATGCTTCAAAATTGTAACAAATGAAGATTTTGACCTTCCAAACCTCCCATATTCAAAATCATGTTATTTTTTAAGGGTAGCATAGAAATAAGAGGTTCATAATATATGATGGTATCATCTAGAACAATTGAGCATAGATGAATTTCCACATTTGGTAGAATTAATGTACATGTAGAGTTTCCTAGAATTAAAATACATTTATATTATATATTATATATAGGGATTTTTCTTAAAGATGGATTTGTTTAATGATTAAATATATTTTTTCAATTTTAAAATAAATGAATCCTTTATAATTTTTACATTTGAATGAGGTAATTGTTGGAATGGTAAACTTTCTTATTTAAAAACAATAGACAATAAATTTGAATTTTTAAACCAATGTAAAGAATTTTTCAAAAGCTTATTCATAAAAATAATTTTTATAATTATTAAAATTTAAAAGTAATTTATTTTATTAAAAAAATTATACTCAACTAACCAAAAAAAAATCAAACCATACACTAAACTTATTCTAAAAAAGATCATGAGGCCACATAATCTATAAGCAAATACATGCTATGAGCTTTATTCTGAAAGCTTTCCACTTAATTTATTTTGGCCCTGAAAGCTTTCTACTTCGTATGTTTAGGCCATGTTTGAGAACCTGGTAATAAAAATATTGGCAAGACTCACATAGAGGAGGATAAATATAAGACAATGCCATACAACATATAATAAAACTGTAACAAATTTGTTGACTATCTCTTCTATGTCGTTCAGCCTTAAGAAAAAGCAAGAGATTGAAATTCCCCATAAGGGTTGAAACAAACGCAAAGATTGTAACAGAACCAAGAAGCAAAATACCCTCTAAACAGAGTTCATTAAGCATAGAAGAACAATACAACTGCAGTTACATTTTGGTGTTCTTAGCCTATAAAATGGTCTATTTGTTACAGATAAGTTCCTTCCCCTTACAAGTAAGACCTTCCAACTCTACATATTTTTATTATGAGATTTCAACAAGGTAAATGTGGCAAGAAATGAAATGACTTGAGGAGGAATATGATCTTTAATGAATACTTCCATGCATCATGCCATGGATAATACTTAGAAGATATTTGATTGATGGGCTGAAAGTAAATAGCCAGCACCTTGTTCTTGTAACTGGCAGTCCTCACCTAAAAAGCCACACCATGCTCCTCCTAATTCATATTATAAATCCACTCTACTTAAATACCATTTATTTCAATGGTTACACAATCGATACCAAATCCCTGACATTTCAATCTCCATTAAAATATTTGGTCAAGATTGATCATCTGTGTTTCCAATATTAACAACTCTGATTCCCAACAGAAAGTTATCTTTCCCATCACTCTTAATAATGCCTCTCACTTAAACATATATTTTTGTCCCAAACAATTAATATTCTACTGAGAAGATTAGTATACGAACATATACAAATTATAATGTACCGAGTACAGACTGTAAAGTATGAATACAGCCTCCCCTTGTTGGGACTCCTCACCTCCTTCTGCAATGCCTTACATAATATGTTGGATCTATATCTGCAATGTTCAATAACACAATGTCCTAAAATTTGTAAGCAATGCGCACAATGAAAGTTGGAGAACAAAAGAGAAGATTTTGTATGCTTACAGTGAATCTGAGCATTGTAAATCTATGATCTGCCTATGAAATAGGCTTGAAAAAATTCTCTGTTCTCGCGCAGTAGACCCTTCCATACTGTCATTCATCATACTAATTATTATAAACATAGATCACAATGTATTGGAAAGTGTCATTAATCATTGGAAATATAGATCACAATGCATTAGCTATTGATATGCACAAATTTGTTAAAAAATTTGGGAAATGCAACAAACTAAAGAATATAGAAGTAGTTTACATGATTTTATAACCTGTTAAGAAGAACAAAAAAGTCTTACAAATTTATTTGTCAAATTAAAACTACCATTCACCTGAAACTCCTACTACCAACTCTCTAACAAACTGTTAGCTGCATGCTTATTCATTTATTCCAACAAAACTACACAATGAAAAAAAAAAAAAGAGGAGATATGAACCTGCAAGTGTGATGAGAGGGTGAATGTGGGCATGCCTGGCAAGGGTTTGCACACATTCATGGCGATCCATGTTAAAGAGCAGGCACTTCTCGATAAGATGTTGAACCATGCGGATGTACAGATAATCCTTGATGATATTAACATTATTTTTACAAGTAGAGCATGGATTTTCCTCTTCACGTGTTGGTGATGGAATTCTCATTTTGTCTTGGGCTTCCAATTTGGACAAAACCGAGATGTGGGTGACTGTGTTGACAAAAGAGAGTGTATAGAAGGCGTTATAAAGTGGGGAGAATGTGAATGATCCAAAGAGCATCCCAACCAAGGGTCGAAAGGGTAGACGTAATCTCTGAATAGTAGCACCTCATCCTTTCCCATGGATAAGAGCGACAACGAGGGTTATGGGAAAATGTGTACAATCGTGGAGAAGCCCATAACCACTCAAAATTCCATCTTTTTGTATTTATACCTTGAATCCAAAGGAATACAATAACATGTTTTGTCTGCTCTAAATAAATTAGAAATGAAAATAACGAGGCTACGAATTGGCTTTCTATTTAGGTACCTTCTCATATGTAATTGTGATTTGTTTCTTTTTGAAAAATGTTAGATAAGTATTGTATATTTTCCATGTTTAGTTATTAGGATGGGACTAATTTTGCATTGGTATTTTTCGTAGGATGTTATTTTGTATTTTTCCTATTTTCGTCCATATTTTTGTTGGAAAAAAAACCAAACAAGCACAAGGAAGAAGAATAAGGGAATACAAATTGAACTAAAAAAAAAATAGGGTTTATTCACACACACACACACACACCTTCATTTGCCTTCCTCTATTCATGCAACAAATGTTGTTGCTATTGCATTCCATTTTTTCTCTATGGAGCTACTCTACTCTACTCTACTCTCCTTTGTTGTTCACTTCAAAAACTAAAGCTATTATGTTCACTCTTCCTTCCTTTTTCTGTTCACATTTTGCCCCTTCACCCAAAACTAAAAAAATATACAACTACCAACATTAAAGATTGTTTTGATCTTTCTCATGACTTTACAACCAATCAACATTTAATATTTTAAATGGGCAACAATATGAAGGAGGATAACGGATCCCTATAAGATTTCAAATAGACAAGAAATAGATTATTATTAATGTTAGTGCCTCAAGATTAGAAAATCCTATACCCCCCCTTAACCTTAAGTCTCTTACCATGCATGTATAATCATTTTGTATATTCGGAGTTGTCTAGTGATCTTCAACATTGTTGCCACTATGTCTATGATACTCAAATTGTCTCTTAAGTGTTCGAAGCATTCTTTTGATAGCATCTTAGTAAAAATATCAATGAGCTACTACTTGGATATGTAGGATTGAAGGTCAATCTCTCCATGCTATACAATCTCCCTTATAAAATGACAATGGAAATCAATATGCTTGCTTCGTCCATGGAAAAATGGGTTCTTTGATAAGGCTATTGAGGAGACATTGTCACAATATATGGTTGTATCATCTTCTTGTATCTCATTCAAGTCTTCTAAGATTCTTCTAAGCTAAATAGTTTGACATGCAGCTACATTTGTTGCTATATATTTAGCCTCTGTGGTGGAGAGAGAAACTATGAGTTGCTTCTTGGATGCCCATGAAATGACACCAAACCCTATGTCAAACACAAATCCTGATGTGCTCTTTTTGCCATCTATACTACTTGCTCAATCACTATTAGTATAACTAGCTAACCTAAACTCATTGGATGCAGTATATAAGATGTCATAGCTCTTGGCGTCGATGATATATCTCAGTATTCCCTTTCTTGCTTGCTATTGTGTATCCTTAGGTGTCTCCATGAATCTGGAAATTAGACTTATTGTGTACATTATGTCAGGCTTAGAAGGTATCAAATATATTAGACTTCCAACCATGCTCTTGTATAAGGTTGAGTTCACTTCATTGCTACAATCTTCCTTCTCAATTTTAAACCTGTGGCTATTTGTGTTAATGCAGTCTTATTGTCCAACATTCTAAACCTCTTCAAGATTTTTGTGGCATACTTAGTTTGAGAAATGAATCTTCAACGATCCATTTGTTGTACCTCAATACAAAGGAAATATTTTAATAGACATAAGCTTGTTATCTCAAATTTTCTTTTCATCACTTCTTTGAAATCAACAATGAAGAGGTTATTATTTATCGTCAAAATAAAATCATCTACATATAAGAGAATAATTAAGACCTCACCATGACTTGCCTTGATGTAAAGTGTGAGATCACTGCTACTTTTGCTAAAGCTATTGTTAAGCAAGTATGAATAATTTTGTTGTACAACATGTCCAAGGTGCTTGCTTAAGCCCGTAGAGTCCTTTCTTCAGCCTATATACTTTGTCCTCTTGTCCCAGGACTTCATAGCCATGAGGTTTTTCAAAATATACTTCTTCTTTGAGTACTTCATTCAAGAATGCATACTTAACATCCACTTGGTATACCTTCCACTTGTGTTGGGTTGCTATTGCTAAGACAACCCACACAGTTTTCATCCTTGCAATGGGAGCATATGTCTCATCATAGTCTCTTCTAGGCTACTATTTGAATACCTTAACAACTACCCTTGCTTTATGCCTCCCAATTCTCCATTCAACAGTTCTCTTGGTCTTATAGACCCACTTAACTTAGATCACTTGTTTACCCATGGGTAACTTAGCTATCTCCCATGTTTTTTTTCTTTCCGTTGTATCTAAATCCTCATCTATGGCCTTAGACTATTTTTCTTCTTTTATGGATTCTTAAAAATGTGTTGGATCACTTTAAAAAATAGAGCAAAGTTTAGATTTTTATCAAGATCATCACACCTTGTATTTTCATAAATCTCTCTCACATTCCTTGTCTTTCTTGACATTAGAGAAGAAAGTGTTGGATCTGAACTATTACTAGATTTACTTGATTGTAGAGTATGTTGTGATATTGATGAAGAAGGAAGTGCTATAGAAGGTTCACCTTGCTGATTTGTAACAAGTTTAGCTTGAATGTTGAAGATTCTCTCTTCATTTCCACCCTCTACATCATCTATGGGTACCATTACTAACATACCCATGGAGGTGTCAATCGTGTCATCCCATGATTCATTCTTAATTAATTCAACATCTCTACCAATGACAATCTTCTTGATAACTATGCTATACATATGTATGTTTTAGACATTTCACTATTGTTGATGAAGATGCACTTTTCTCCTTTATCGTCAAATTTATACCTTTTCTCCTTTGGCACAAATGCATATGGCATGCACCCAAATATTATTAGGTGCTCCACACTGTATTTACTATTTGTCCACACTTCTTGTGAGTCCTTTCTTATATAGCCTTTATGGGACATCTATTTAGCATATATATTGCTATTGCTATAACCTCACCCCAAAATTCAATTGAAAGCCCCTTGGCCTTCAACATGCTTGCAACCATCTTCTGTATGGTCCTACTCTTCCTTTTAGCAACTCCATTTTCCTATGGAGTATATTTGGCCGTGAATTGTTTCTTAATGTCTTCATTGTTGAAAAAATTAGAAATTCCTTAGAGACATACTCTCCCCTTCTATCAGTTCTAAGGAATTTGATGAAGTATCCACTTTGTTTCTTAATCGAGGCCTTGAACCAATTTCTCAAAGTCTTTGGATTTATGTTTCAACAAATAAACCCAAGTCTTCTTGCTCTAATCATCTATGAAGGTTATGAAGTATTCATTCTTGGATAGGTGAGAGTTTGCATTGGACCACATAAATTTGAGTGCACTAACTCTAATGGTGTTTTTCCCTCCTAGACTTCCCTAATTGAAAGGGTTACCTATATTGTTTTCTTAGGATGTAAGCCTCACATTTTCTATCAGTGTCTATAATTGTTGGTAGCCCACTAACCATATATTTCTTGGACAAAATATTTAGTCTAGAATAAATTAAATGCCCATACCTTAAATGCCAAAGTTTGGATGGGTAATTGATGGTTGTCTTGAAAGCTAATTGTTGTGGCATTATTGTCATCTTCATGTGCTTGGGAGGAGCAACTACAAACTATGCTTAAAAATCAATTTGCATCATAAGGGGAAACATTCATTTTCTTGCCATTTAGACTATTGCAATTTTGCTCTTGCTCCCATTCTTGTCAAAGATTGTACACTCTCCATTTTCCATCAGGAATTTTTATCCTTTTTGGACTAGTTGTCCAATACTCAAAATATTATGTTTTATGCTTGGGGTATTGTAGAGATCCTAGATTGCTCTTTTGTCACCATGTTTAGTATGAATGATGATAGAGCCTCTTCCCATGACTAGACCTTTTTCATTGTTCCCCATCTTAATATTAGACTGGATGTTCTTGTCAATGGAGACCACTCAAGTGGTTACTACAAGCATAGTCCAAATACCAAACCTCATTGTTGCTCTGCTCATCAATGTTACACATAATGAACATGTTTGGCAATTATTCATGTTCAACTAGCTTTTCATTGGCTATGTTTGCACTTTGTTTCAATTGGTCATGTTTCCTTTTTCCAAATTCACTTACAAAATGGCCATACTTGTGACAATAATAATGTTGGACATTACATTTATCATACCTTTGGTTTGAGTTGCTGCTCCTTTCAATTGTCTTAGGAGTTTGGCTGTGAGCTACTTGCTCCCTCTTGGTTATTTGAGCTTACTCTTCTAGAGTACTTTCTTCCTTTATTGTCTCTTCCTCTCTCCTTGCCTCACATGTATTAGTCTAAGCCTTAAATGCTTTCTCTAAGGAAGGAGTTGATTTCTTTAGCCACTACTCATGGGTTTGTAGTGAACCCATCAAATCATCTATTGCCATCTTTGAAAGGCCGTTAGCCTCTTCAATTGCCATGGAAATCAAGTCAAATCTTAAGAGCAAACTTCTAAGAATCTTCTTAGTAATTCTTTGATCTTCCATAGCTTCACCATTAATCTTTAACTGATTTGCTAAGCTAGAAACTCTTGTATGGAAATATGAAACGGACTCACCATCTTTCATGTGTAGGGTTTCAAATTCTCTCCTGAGCAATTGGAGTTTGACTAACCTCACCTTATCAGTCCCTTTTTAGGAGTTTTAAAGAATTTATAGGCCTCCTTTGAGTAATTAATTGCTTCTATTGTGGGCAATATGGCTTCTGTCATTGAGCTGCTTAAATCAAACTCATGACTTTTGCATCTTTCCTTATGGTCTACTTTAGTTGGGTCTTTTGGGCATTTGTCAATGCTACATATGTTGTTTGGTTAGTTGCATCTACAAATCCAATGACCACAAGCTCCCACAAATCATTATCTACCATTATAGTCTTCATCGTATTAGCCCACACATCATAGTTTTGTCCATCAGATGTTGGTTGTTGTTGCCAAGTCTTACTGTTAGTTCCAACCATGCTATAAATATGCAGAAATACTCTTAATACACAGTAAAATCTAGAGCTCTAGCTATGATACTAATTTGTTGGGAAAAGAACCAAACAAACACAAGGAAGAAGAGCAAGGGAATACAAAATGAACTAAAAAATAAAATAGGGTTTATACATATATATTGAAAATGTATATTTTTTTACAAAACAAACACCAGAGATGGTGCTCTATTCTTTTCTTCTACTACCATTTTGTACTATGGTTTTGTATTCTTTCGCTACCCTCTTCTTTGCTTCTTCTTCTCAACTTTGTTGTTCACCTTCTTTTTCCTTCCTTTGTTCATGCAACAAATGTTGTTGCTACTACATTCTCTTTTTCTCTCTAGAGCTACTCTACTCTCCTTTGTTGTTCACTTCAAAATCTATTGCTGCTACATTCACTTTTCCTTCCTTTTCTTGTTCACATGTTTCCCACTCACTCAAAACTCAAAAATATACAACTACTAGCATTAAATATTGTTTTGATCTTTCTCATGACTTTACAACCAATCAAAATTTAATATTTTAAATGGGCAACAATATGAAGGAGGATATTAGATCCCTAGAGGATTTCAAACAAACAAGAAATGCATTATTATTAATGTTAGTAGCTCAAGATTAGAAAATCTAATAGTTTTAAAGCACTCATGTTTATCATTTGCATGATTCATGCAATGTGTAAAACAAATTTCAATGTGCCTATTGTATTATAAAACAATTGAGTTTTTGCAATAGTGAAATTTTTTACTTGAAAGGATTTGCTTAGGTGAAAATACTATGAATTGTCTTTTCTTTCTATTTATTCTATTATTATTTTAGATTAAATATGCACTAATTCTATTTTATAGGTTTATCAGGTTTCTTTTCTCTACAAAAAAGTGTAATGGTGAAACTTGTATATATTTATGTTGAATTAAAAAATTTTGCACACAACTTAATCTAGGATTTTTTTTTAACAAAAAATATGGATTGTGGAAAACCAATGGTTCTTATATTTATGTTATTTTTAATTTAGTTTTATGTTCATTTTGATAGAAATAATTATCATGGAATAATATGTTAGCAAGGTATATTTTTATGTTAAATTTGGCTAATGGTTATTCTTTTTGATTTATCCGTATTTGCACTTATTTTCAAATATTTGCTCTTTACAATGAAATTATCATTTCATCCATAAAGTTTACTTCCAAGTGGCTTGGGATTGACCTAGTTCAATTCGATGTGTACTGTCCAATAACTCCTAAATTCAAATGATCAAATTTAAATTTCAAATTTCCCAACCCATTCTATTAGTCATTATGAGTTGACATGGCACACGTTTGTGTGACATGTTGTTACATAATTGTAATTAAAGACATTCAATATGCACTTAATTTCATTAATAATAAGGAAGATCATGCAAGAAAAAGAGAAAATTATTAGAACACACTTTGATTTCTAAGGTCAATATTTAAGAATCGGACCTACATCATCATATATGTCATCTACATGTTTGTGTATTCTATCTTTGATATGACTCATCTTTATTAATTCAACCTACCCAGGGGTTTGAATTAGGAGAAATCATTCACCTATTGAGTTAGAAAAATTATAAACAATGTCCTTAGCCACCACCTCGACAAGTTGAATTATCTAGAAGACAAAGGCAAACAAATTCTAGGCACATATTTTTTTACATTAAATCCATACAACATAGTTTAAATTTTCATGGTAGATCAAGTTTGCAACACTTAAGATTGAATTGGTAGTGCTCAATGTCATGCCCACATTTCCCATGTGGTCACAACATGCATCCCACGTGTCATGTCCACATTTGTCATGTGGTCATGACGTGAAATATCAAAAATTTTACACGCTTCCCTAGAAACCCCCTCGCACACATCAGCGTGCTCGTTGGCAATACACATAAGGCGTAAACATGTCAGTCGAAGGCGGGGTAATGCATTCACTTGCACATTCCTCTACGCGATGAAGGCCAACTATGGGGTCGATGCGACGCGATTAATGTCGCTAATAGGGTTAGGATCAAAGATCAAAACCCTAGGTTAACCTAAGTGGAAGATGGGATTTCGACACAAGTAAAAAATCAAAAGCCTAATTCTAGTGCATAAGAATAAATTTAATGTCAACTAACAATGTTGACAAGTTGGCAAAAAAACAATAATGCAACACTATGCAAGGTTAAATCTACTAGCCTAACTAAACCCTAGATTTTAGAAAAATCCAGCAGCATAACACCTCACGGGCGTGAATAGGGTTTAGTTTAATAAAAAAATAACTTGGGTCAAAAATTTGCTAGGTTTACTGGTTGTTTTAACGACAAATCTAACTAATTAATTATTACACTCTATCCTACTTAGAATAATGCAATTGAATTAAATATTTGAATTATAACAAAATTATACTTATGGGTTAACGTCTACATGCATAAATCTACTTGCAAGGATTTAAAATTAATTATATTTCAATATACAAATTAGGTTAATGTCCTAAGCAATAATTTAAATTCAATTGCTTATAAAAGTAAATACATTTTGATAGATAGCTAGGAGTAAATTAAATAAATTAATCAAGTCCCCAAACAAATAATTTAAAATAACCATAGTTCCCTTTAGTAAATTAAATTTATTCTATAATGGACCCGTTTATAAAAATAGTTAGAATAATAATTTTCATACCCCCTAAATTATACATTCAATTAACAACATCAACTTTACCACACAAATTCCACTCAATTATAAATTTCCCTAATCATCTCAATTAAAAAAAATAAAATAGAATTAGAGTCAATAATAAAATGAGGGGGAAATTACTAAAAGCAATTTTAAAATTGCAAGCCCTAAAAGTTCTCAAATAAAATAATAATTTCCTTATGAAAGGAAAGAAAACCCTAGCCTCCCTTTTGGTTTTCTCATTTCTTCCTTCTTCCTCTCTCACTCTTCTCTCCCTTATTTTTCTTTTGATTGCAGGTTTGGGAAAATGGCCTCCATGAGTGGAAGCTCAAGGAAGGTATACACATTGTGTATACCTATGTATTTTTTTGTGTTTAAAAATATTATTAATATATTTTCTTTTTGTATATAGCCCTGGTTATACCAGAGAGTTTTCCATTAAATATCATAGGCCAGGGGGTATATTTATATATATACACACACACACACATATATATATATATATATTTTAGTATACAGAATGACATTGAATATACTCAAACCCTTTGCAGGTCTAGAATGGCCGAAGGTTGAATAACACAAAGGGGCGACTAAGATTTGGAGGGTCTAAAGTCTGCAGAGGGACTGTGAGTGGAACGATCGACGAAGGGGAAAAGGGCTAAGGGCGTTGGTGGTGGAAGGGGAAACAATGGCGAGTGGGGAGTGTGGACGGTGGGTGCTGTGGTTTCAAGGAGGCGACGGGGCTGTGGGGAGGGGGCCGAGCCCCCACCCACATCCCACCACAGTGGGGTGTGGGTGGGGGCTCGGTCCCCTCCCCACACCCATATGAAAACAACAATGGCGGTGGGGGTTTAAACCCCACCGCCCACCACACTCTTTGCCTCAACAAAAAACACAACAAATGTTTGATTTCTACTTTTTTCTTAAAAAAAATAAAAACATTATTGTATATAATATGTATTATATACATATATATATTTATATATTTATATATATGTATTTAATATGTATTATATACACATGTATATATATATTTATATATATGTATGTATTTAATATGTATGTATATATTACTCCCAGGTCAACAGTCACCATAGATTTGTTTCATTAACATAGTTTTAAGTTTATAAATATATGACTGCAATAAAAGTGGAATATATATATATATATACCCACTGATGTATACACAGACTTTGTCTTTTTTTTTTACAGTAATAAAAATGCTTTATATTTAAACATATATATGTGTGTGTGTGTGTGTGTGTGTGTGTGTGTGTCATTTTAAATTTCATAGATTTTCATTTGATGCAAAAAGGCAAAAAGAAATATTTATCTATGATGTATATACTTACACACACATGCGTGCGCGCATGTGTTTTTGTGTGTGTGTGTAAATATATATACAATTATTTATACATTGAAACAAATTCTCATTAATAGTAAAAGCATACATATGAGTAGATATGGAATGAAAATTTCTTCCACTAAATAATGCTGATATTAAAATATTATAGCCAACACAAAACAACACTACATATGATTTATTTATTTATTTTTTTGTTTGAAACAAATTTATTTAGTTCATTCTTTCAAAATAAATAGAAACATCAAATTTTCTTCTTTGTTGGAATAAAATATACAAATGCATTCAAATTGAACATACTTTTCTTCTTGCAACATTTCTTTTTTTGTATTCATTCATAAGGCATCTTAAATCAGCAACTAAATATTTCATTTTTTGAATGTAAACCAAATCATTACAACTAGATTTAAAACATAATTTCATACAACTCAAAAGGGTAAGATTTCCTCTCTTTGAATACTAAAAGAACTACATAAGACCTATTTCAGCCATGCTCTCTCAAGAGCTCAAAATGACTATACAAAAAAAAAGTAGAGGTTTCTCCAACATCTCATAGCTCCAAGGAGAAATCTTGCAATGAAACAAAAGGGAAAAGAAGTCACAATTAATTGCTCTCCTCCCTACTGTTGACTCACCCATGAGTCACCCCCAAGCTAGGAGGTCATCCTCACACAAGGTAACACACACCACATTACAACAATTTGCATACAACACCAAAACAAAATACTCCCATGGCTTTCACATAACAAAACTCACTCAAGATGAGTTTAATGGGGTAGGGGAGTGGACATCACTCAACTCAAGAGTGTCACTCCAACAAACCTCCCAAATACAATTTCTTCTCAAGGCCTCAAGCCAACTCTTTAAACCATATTTTTACAAGTTTTTCTCTTGGCTCTCAAGCCATTTCATAAAAAGATCATATACACATATTGCCCTCAAGGCTAAAATCCCACAAAAAATAAGGATGTGACCCCGAGGAGGTTCACTCCTCCCCCACCCCACACATGTTGAGAATTCTCTCCAAATGGAGAGGCTCTCACAACTCCCATACCCAATTTTACCACAACAACAAAGTAAGAACAAACAAAATGGAACTCACACACACACATCATACAAGTAAATAAATGCATAAGGAAATGCATTTGCCTTGAGTCCAACCTTATAAAGCCCAAAATGAAGATATTTGAGTAGAGCTCCTCTATCTCCTCCTCCGAGTTTAGTCTCCAACCTTTTTCCTCTAACTTTTTTCCCAAAAAGAACTAAAATTCAAAAATTGAAAAAGATTCAACAACCCCCTCCCCCTCTTCAAGAGGGATTAAAATAGGCTCTTCTCATGAGCCTTAAAGAATGGGGAGGTGACACATGTCACCTCCTCACTCCACACAACCACTTGAAAGACTCTTGGAATGGGGTGGTGATACATGTCATCCACCCATTCCACCAAGTCTTTCTCCCATCCACTTGCTCTCTCTCACACATGTGGGAGAGAAAGGTGGAGCCAAAGGAGGAGTGGGTACCACATGTGCCCCAATCATCTCCTCCTAAGAAAACCCACACAACCCCAAGGTACCCTCACCAATTGTGGGAGAGGCTTAGAGTTGAGTCCTCCACAATTAGGGGGTCTTGAAGAATCCCCCAACCTAGGAAAGAGGAAAGGAAGAGGTTGAGTGTTTGACCCACTTATCCTCTCCCTCCCAAACTTCGATTTTCGTCAATTTACTTCAGGGTGAAGTTAAAGTGACCAAATGGGAGTTTACCTAAGGTTATAAAAGCTCAAATGGTCCCTAGACCCTTGGGGTACAGCCCAGGGTCATTTTTAACCCATTTTGAGCACCATAGGTTGAGTAAAAATACATAAAAAAGGGGTCTCAAAAATTAAAACTCAAAATAAAATTCAAATGACATTACAACTTACAACACCAATCAAAAATCAAATAAAAGAAGGGGTAGACCTAACCCAATTAACATCACACAACAACTTTACAAAAATTCATCATACATCACATAGTTGATCTTGGTTCCTCTTGGAACTAGATTGGCTTTACACGGGAAACAACACAATGTGTGGGATGAACTCCGAATATCCGTGGCTTCGTTAGAAACACCTGCACACTCAAATGAAATGTTAATCCCACATGTATATAATAGCTGAAGGAAAGTGAAACATACAATCACATCATCACATAATCATATAAACATCAAAGAATCACATCATAATTAAATTCTAAATTTTGCATTTCAAAAATCCATTACAAGATAGAATCACATAATAAATTTCTAAATAAAATAACATGAATAGTATCCCAATAACATCATAATGTAAATCATATGCCTAACATCATTAGTGAACCAATATCAAGGTCTAATCACATCGTAATCATGCTAAACATAATAAATCCACATAAGGTATAAAGTCTAATAGTCCTGCAAATCGGGATCAACAGTCCCATAAGTCTAATATGTGTCACCAATAGTAAAATAAAGTAGTCAAATATAAGGGAATGAAATGGTAGGCCTCACACTCAAGAAGGAATTGCAGAGTTTTCTGAGACGATATAGAATCCAAGATAGTGATCATATAGTGGCAATTAACTATCCAACAAAGGAAAATCAATTATGCACAACTTTAGCGTAATTCATCCATCATAATTTTTAGAGGTAAGTATTCCTATCTATCACATTTAATTTTTGTCTATTTATTGTAATTATTTATCTTAACTCTAATAAATCTACCTGTTAAATTTGTTTCTATTGATTACATTTATTTATTTAGTCTAGATTATTTATGTAAAAGGGATTTTATTCCCTTAGAATAAGAAAGCATGTAGGAGCAATTAAAGTCTAAATAATAGAGAAATATTGTTTAAAAAATAAGCCATTATGTTGTATGAACTACAATAACACTTTGTTTATAGATCATTCATTTCAAATTTTTTGACAAGTAAAAGGAGAAGGTTCAAACTCTTGACTTTCCATAGTCGTCAAGAAGGAAAGTTTATTATTCCACCAATCAATTCATTCATGTGCAAAAGTGGTAAATAATCATCTTATTTTAAAATAGAAAAAACTACATTTGACCTTTAAACCAAATGATCTTTAAGAAAAATTAGTTCAATACAATACAAAATATTGTATATCGACAATAAAGAAAGAATAATGTATATAATAATTACTCATCTTTACAATTGAGGTGGGGGACTCCAAACCAAGTTTTCTAGCCATGTCTCCTATAGTTGAATGAATCTTCTTGATAAAGTGGAACATGCTTTTACAAATTTTTCCTTGGTCATGTAGATCAAAACTAGTATCTTGCATAGAAGATCTATCCTTTGTTTATTCATAAGTGGATCAATTTTAGGTGTACAAGGGGGTCAAGCTATAGGACACTTGCAACAAGGTGTAAATGCACATACAAAAAGCTAAATGACACCCTCAATAAGGCTAAAAGTCACCTATAATAGCTTGCACATGATTAGTGGGGATGCAAGTTCACTTGTCACAAATGCCACAAGCATCTAGACTACTATAGAGGTCACGCACACTAGTATGAGAGTGATAGATTTCACTCTAGAGCCATATTTTCTTTTGGTTCCCAACAAGAACACATGCAGTAGCTCAAAATGTTGATTGCAACAATGTTGTAGGTGTGTCCCATGGATTTATTGTTACTCACAATAATGTTGTAGGTTTGGCCAAATGACAAGGTTATTTGGTCAATCAGTTTGGCATTGTCCAATAGAGATAAAATGCTATGTGGTGCGTGTGGTTAGCGATAGTAGAGGTTTTAGGTGGTAGAAGAGAGGAGTTGAAGGGACAAGGTTTGAGGTGGAAATTATCTTCCATGATTGGAAATTGTTTGTTATTCCTTGATAATGACAAATCCTCTCCTTGGATAGGGATGGTTATTTCTTGATGGGAAACAACTATTTTTTTCTAATAGTGTGCCATTTTCGCTATGGGAGCACTTAATTGATTAATTTCCCTAGGCAGTTGTTTCTTGAGCCAAGTGATCATTCATTTCCTTTTCCTATGTACATCCATTTTTCATGTTTGGCAAGAGTGTTTACATATTTCTATTGGCATCCATTTCATCTTGTAGGTGGTCATTTTCCTTGCTAGCAATGTCATTTCCTTATGTCCTAGCCATGTATGTTACCATTTTTGGGAAGTGACAAACACTTGTACTCTTCATGGATGATGAGAACTACCTATTAGCTATGACCATTCATGTGCAAGGTTGTGGTCCAATCTAAATTTACATTGGTAGACTTCGTGAAGATGTAAAAGATGAAGTTTGAGGGAAGGATACATCTTTGTTATATGGAGTAGGAAGACATTTTTTGGAGGCAAGATAAGTGAGTAGAGATTGGATTGCAACCATGTTGCTACAAGTGTGGAGTTGGTCGGTTGATAGAAAGATCCATGAAGCCAACATTGTCTATTTAAGTAGAGCTAGTTGTGTGACTAGAAAAGTGTTGGAGTCATGCCACTAGATATTAGAGATTATTGGACCCATGTGAAACTGGTTGGAAAAACTAGGAGTCAAATCCATGAAGTTGACTAGATAGTTGGTTCTAGTTGGCAAAGAGAAGGTTTTGGAGGAAAGAGAAGAATGTTATTGCAAGTGTGGTGGAGAAACACCTTTCCAACATCCTATTTTAGTAAGTTGCATGCTAAGATAGTGGGATTGATGCAACAAGTTTTTGGATTACTGCAAGTGGACAACAAACCCTTTGTATGGAGGTTCTTATCCTTCATTTCCACTGCTGCAAGTCATGTTCCTTTCAAGATAGTTTATGGATTTATTAGAAGACCCATTGAGGCATTATAAAACATGTATGACTATAGATTAGTGGAATGGGGAGCATTGTTCACTCTTCCTATATTTTTATACTCATTTGAGGTTTCTATCTGCAATCTTGTTCTTGCATTAGGGGATAACCGTTCCCGATGAGCAATGAGGCTCATAACTTGAAATATTAAGGGCATAAATGCCCCTAACAAAAGACACATGCTCAAGCGTCAAATTGATTTGAGAAAACTAGATGTCATTATGATTCAAGAAACAAAGACTTTGTCTATGGAAGAAGAAAAAAAGTTCAAGGAGAGATGGAAACAATGGCATGGTTTTTTCACCCCTATCAAAGGGTCCTCAAGTGGGTTAGCTACCATTTGGAATTTGATTAGTGTTAAAGTGGAGGAAATACATTCTAATGAAGCTTGGTAGATTAGTAAGGTCAGATTCTTATTTTTCAATTGTTGTTTCTTTTTAATAAATGTGTACGGACCCACAAGGACAGATTAGAAAAGAGAAGCGCGGGAACAATTATCAATAGTTATCCAAATATTAAAATAGGATTGCCTCATTATAGGAGGGGATTTAAATGCCACAGCAAGTCCTTTGGAGAAAAGAGGAGGTCTGACAAGCACTACACATGTTCTGATGGATTTTCAAGACTTTTTTAACAATAATCACTTTCAAGATGTAATTCCTAAAAATGGAGCCTATACTTGGATGAATATGCGGTAAGGTTTCACTAATATAGCTAAAAGATTAGACCAATTTTTATTGGGAGGAGTCTAGTCCATTATTTCTCTTATTTATGATTCCTCTATCCCTGCTTCTCAAGATTTGATCACTTTCTAGTTCAACTTAATTTCTCCCTTGATTCTAGACCTCAAGGCTGCTCCTTTAAGTTTGAAAAAATGTGGTTAAGAGATTCAGAGTTGGAAGATAAAATTCAAGAGTGGTGGTCTTAGGCTCCAAGACTAAAGGGCTCAAGACTGTTCAAATTCTTCAAGAAACTTTGCTTCACTAGAAATCAACTTGAGTGGAACATGAGTCATTTCAAAAACATTTTTGAAGAAAAATGAGTAGTGGAAGAGGAGCTAGCGGCACTCAATGAGATCATTATTCTTTAGGGAATGGACCAAATCACTTATACTAAATAAAAGGAATTGAAGAGTAGACATGATGAACTTTTGGCTAGAGAAAAGATCCTTTGGAGAGAAAATTCAAGAGAGTGTTCACTCAAGGATGGTGATAGTGACATAAATACTAAGTTCTTCCACAATACAACAAAAGCCAATAGGAGTTTGAACATAATTTCCTCTATCAAAGACAATAATAGAGTATTGATAAAAAAATGTGGGGGAGATAGGGGAGGTGGCATCAATTTCTTTCAAAGACCATTTGAACAATCAAGCTCCCATTGATGAGCAAATTAAGGAAGAAGTGTTGAGAAAGATCCCTTGTATCATTGATTAGGATACAAACTCCACATTGGTGAGACCTTTTAATGAGGATGAAGTCAAAAGGGCAGCTTTTCATTTAGCTCCTGATAAGACCCCTAGGCTAGATGGCTTTTGACATTTTTTTTCTAAAAATTCTAGAATGTCTTAGGGGTTGATTTGGCTTTAGCAATTGACGAATCAAGAAGGAAGACAACTATTCTCAAAGACATAAATAATACCTTTTTGGCTTTGATACCCAAGAAGCCAATAGTAGAGATGATGGATGATTTCAGACCAATTTCACTTTGTAATAGTATACAAGATTATTTCTAAAGTGATGGCCAAAAGACTAAAGGAAATGTTGCCTCTTATCATATCAGAGGAGGAAAGTGGCTTCACCCCGAGGAGATTTATTTCTAATGGGATCATTATAACTCATGAAGCTATACATACAATCAAAAGAAGTAAAGTAGAAAGTATGATCATCAAGTTGGACATAAGGAAGGCATATGATCAAGTCGATAGACAATTCCTCTTGAAAGTTATGGAGAAATTTGGCTTTAACCCAGAATGGATTCAAGGATTAAAAGTTGTATTTCAACTACCAGATTCTCTATCCTAGTTAATGGCAGTCCTAATGGTTTCTTCTCTTCCTCTAAAGGGCTAAGGCAAGGGGATCCCCTCCCCCCTTCTTAATCATAATCATGGTCGAGGCTTTGGGAAGAAACATTCAACATGAAGAAAGAAGTGGCAAATGGAAAGGGATCAAGGTGGCCCCAAATGTTGAGTCGGTCACCCATCACTAGTTCGTAAATGATACACTACTTTTTGGTGTAGCCAGTAAGAAAGAAGCAAGAACTATGAAGAAGACCCTGGACAAATATTGCTTAGTCTCTGGTCAACATATCAATTGGAAGAAATAAAAAAAATTCCTTTTTAACACAGATCTTCAGAGACAAAAAGAGATTGCTAGCCGCTTTGGGTTCAAAATTAGCCAACTTCTAGGTAAATATCTTGGCATTCCTTTGTTTGCTGGTGCATGCAAGTCCAAGATTTGGGATCATCTTTTGACAACATGCAACACTAAAATGGCCTTGTGGAAGGGTAGATGGTTATCATCAGTAGGTAGGATTCTAATGCTCAAATCAGTGATCTCAACAGTACCAATTTTTTCTTTCATGTCTCAAACTCCCTAAGAAAATTGGTGTCACTAAAGCAAAAAATGAGAAATTTCTTCTAGAATGGCTCCATGAGAGCAAGAAGTTTCCTTTGATTGCTTGGGATAAAATTTGTTGCCCCAAACATGCAGCGCTGTTGGATTGCGCAAATGGCTTATTTTCAATAAGGCACTAGGGGAACAGTTGGTATGGAATTTACACACCAAATCACACTTAAAATGGGGCCAAAACTCTATAAGATAAATATTTGGATTCAAATGACCCATTGCATATCCTCACCAAGAAAAACCCCCCTGGAGGCTTTGCCATATGGAATTTCATTATTAGCTACAGTAACTTGATTGTCAATCACATCACCTGGGAAGTCAGAGACAGTAAGAAGCCATTCTTTTGGGAAGAATCTTGGAATGGGTTTTCGACCTTGAAAGAGGATCAATGTTTACAGGAGGCCTGATAAATACGTTCTTAGTTGTGGGGAAGGTATGTAAGAAATTATGGCCATCTTTTAGAGCAAAATGGCTTCAAGGAATGTAAATGGAAGCCCATTATAGTTGAAGGCATCTTTGTAGAGAAAAAGGAAAGGTTGGAGCAAATTTTGGCCTCTAGATAGATTTTCATTTCGGAGGAGGATTCAGTTATTTGGCGTGGTTCACAGTTTGGAAAATATAGTGTCAAAATTGGTTATGTGGTGGAAGAGGTTGCCATCTCTAAGACTGATTGGCCCATTCATTTATGTTGGCATAAGTAGTTCTTACAAAAAGCTGAGACCTTTGCTTGGGCGGCATTACAAAACCATATTCTAGAATTGAAGACAGACTTAGGAAACTTGGTTTTCATGATCCTCTTAGATGTAGATTGTGTAAAGAGGAGGAATTAGTGGATCACATTTATGTGGAGATGTAAATATGTAGAGTCATGTTGAGAGAAGGTGAGGAGATATTAAATTGGTGCAGTCCACTGCCTCAGTATCTATTAGATACCTTTAATTCATGGACAACATTGCATCTAATGGCAACATTCTCCTATCTATGGATTATCTGTCCTTCGATTGTAATATGAGAATTATGGAAGGAGAGAAACAAAATAATCTTTCAAGACAAAGAAATGGAAGAAGTTTTTTGGAAGAAGGTGGAAGACTCCATTATGGATGTAGCAAATAATGTTGTTAGAAATCAAAAGCAAAGTAAGAAGTCCTTCACATCATGGGATGGAATCATGAGGAATAAATGGGTAGATTTGGCACACACCCCCATTCAAGGGGTTTCACGGGTTCATCCAACTTCCAAATACAGGGCAGACGCTAGGTGGGTTCCTCCATATTCAAGATGGACAAAGTTGAATTTTTATGGGGCCTCTTGAGGAAACCCAGGTGAGTCTAGTTGCATTCCCTCATTTGGAGGGAACACTTGATAACCGTTGGGAAAGGATTACATGTCACGAATCAAAATTTTAGAGACTAACACATTTTCCAGTTAGGAAAGTTATGGGCTAGTGGAGGATGAATTGGCGAACGTGTGGGATGATCCTTTTCAAGATCCACCACCTTGCGCAATGAGTAATAGTTAAGAGAGGTTAAGGTTGGAGGCACTCTACGTCTTTCGGCGTGTGGGAAGTTGTCTAGAGAACAGAGCATTCATTTATTGCATAATGATAATTTGAAAGTCGTTCAAAGCAGGGGAGTCTATTTAGGAGATGACCTGAATGAGTTTGTTAAGGGTAAAATGGAGCCAATTATTTGTCTCATTAGTAAGAAGAGGCAAATGGCATTTAGAGGAGAGATTACAGAGAAACATATGAAGAAGGTTTTCAATGTTTTTGGATGTACTACTGGATTTAGGTGAGTCGAAAGATGTTGTTCGAGAGATGGTCTCAGCTCTGGTCAAATCGTGGTGGAGGGGAGGAATGCAAAAGGTTATTGATGAGGCGGTGTTGGGTTTAAGCTTCCATCCCGAGTAGGGGATATGTTCGTCAATCCTTCCACATTACAACGGTCCATAGGTGTCCTTTGTCATTCTTGTTGTCAGAGTAAATAAGGAAGAGCACAGAAACGAAGCAAAATAGGGGTGGCCTTCATTAAGGATGTGGTAGGGATTGTAGATTCAAATGGTATTGACTGGTCCTTTGCTTTGGACATCCGAGGAGGACGATGAAGACATTCAGGTGACTGGTTCTAGAGGCAAGTAACAGCGGACATATATGAATACTAGTATATAGTTAATGAAAATGTAGCTACGCTTTTATGTAAAAATTGTTAATATAATAGAATACTGGCCCTCATAATGAACAACCATTTTTGTCTGTAAATTTTGAATCTGTTTCTGTTTTACGAGGTACGGCTCCCTCAGAGCCAATTCACCAATTAAAAAAAAAAGCTATTCACATGAAATAAAGTAAACAATATAATTAAAAAAAATCTTAAATTAGAATAAAATAACTTGTTTTTACATAGTTGGAATTTCAAGTGATGGCTCTTGAACAACTGGGCTTAAATAGCACACACTATGCTTTGACTTGTTTAGGTGGCTGGTGGGCCCTTCTCTTATTGACACATTAACAAAACAGAGTAAGAGAAAAGGCCCACGAGCCACTTAATCAATTCAAAGCTTAGTGTGTGCTGTTTAAGCCCAGTGCACTTGAACTTCCATTGTGACTCTTAAGTTGATTAGAGTTGATTAAGTGGCTTCTAAGTTGAATATATTGAAGGGGAGGAGGTCCTCCTTGTGACATTCACTAGTGTGGGGCCAACCTGAATAATCCCTCTTCACTGATTAAAAAAAGAGGCACTAACAACATTGTGGAGTTGGTGATATTCCACATTAAATTATATGCAATTAGAACAAGAGCATAATTTTTTTTAGAACAAAAGCATATATTTGTCATGGATCCTTAAACGATAAAACCAATATTAATGATATCAACAATGCATTGGATGTGAAGTCGTTGGGATTAGTGTTCCTGATAGGGTGGTTTGATAAACACGAGGTCATTGGCAGCAAATATTAAATACAAGTACCATGAGCAAGGTACTCAATGCACAAGATTTCATAATAAAAGATTTTTACAACTAAGTTAATTATTATTATTTTTAAATTATTTTTAATTAAAAAATTTACAACTCAACTTTATAAAAATAAATATTTGTTTTAGGTAAAAATAATTCTAACATATGATTTGCTCACACACAAACAATAATAACTAGTTAAAAAAACTAACTATAATAGTATACTTGCTACTAAAAATAGAATTGTTTATGCATAGATCTATAATTAACTTCATCAAAAATAAGAATTCAAAAAACAATCAAAGTTGATTAATATTTTGGAATACTTTATTTCTTAAGATAATGCTTATTTTCTAAAATTTTAGAAAAACTTATTTATTAAGATATACTTATTTTAGTTATTTTCTAAAAGTGGTAACAATTTTAAAGCTTACGGACTTTTACATTTCCAAGTTGAATATCTTTCAGTTAAGGAAACTCCTCATTAATTGTATGTTGATGTTGATTAAGGATTTTGAAAAACATTTCATTTTCCTTATTAATAATGAAACACTATATTCACATTTCCTTGAAATTACTAAGAAGCCTACTAATACAAGGCAAAACATTACTACTATGATATATTTTCCCAATGTTACTAAATTTTTTCATAAGGTCAAATGGATATTTTCATCCTAATATAATTATTTTCTCTTAGATCAGTTATGAAAACACATTCTAATAATTTACTAAATTTCAAACTTGTGACCCACAATGGGTGTTTTGAGGTCCATTGATTGTAATTCCTCAATCAACCTTTCCAATAACTCAAATTTATCAAACATCCATATTAAATTAAATGCCCCCCCAAAAAATATCAATATAAGAAGCAAAACATATGCAAGCATATAATACAAGATTCTAAAATCTTCCATAAATATAGCAAAGTTTGTGTTTTTTAAGATTATGTCTTTGATTAAAATGTTGGACTACCTAAAGTAAGAAAGTGAACATGTAACAAAACTTTGAATCCTTAGTTCTCCACAGATGTCCTTAGTAAATATCGAAAGTATAGACAACCCTTATATCATTTATAGCTCTTTGAAAGGTTGCCAAGATGTTTGACACATAGGTTCTCTTTACAAAGGAAGATATATATCATTTTTCATTATTAAGACATACATTTCTATCTAGGTCTATAATGTAAATACACTCTTACTTGAGTTGGCAAAAAAAATTACTACCAGTATTTCCCTTCAATAGATAGCTCCAAGCCATATGGCTTCTAGATGTTACCTAAATTTCAGCCCAAAACCTTGGCATAAACAATAAAATAGACCTAAAGTTTTGTTTATTTGTCTATATAAGGTCAACACGCCAAACAATTAATCATTGACAAAAGGGGCATGTAGTCTCATTATTCAATTCATCTTCAAGTTTTCAAAGGAGGAGCTTAAACAGTTGATGAGTTGTATTTTTGAGTTTAGTCAAAATAAAACTAACAAATGATTGAATCTATTTGTACATGCATTGTAGATGCATTGGTAAGCTTTTTGAGGGTTCGAGGCACACATCAATTCTTTCGACAACTGAAATGACAACATGCCAATTGTTTATGTGGGTTGCTCCTAAAGAACTAATACCTATTTTCATGTGTAATAAACACAAACTTGCTTTCTTGGGACAAGATTGTTGAAATAAGCAAATTGGACCATGGGTTGCTCCTAAGGAACTAATACCTGAAGTCTTTCATGTGTAATAAACACAAACCTGCTTTCTTGGGACAAGATTATTGAAGTAAGCAAATTGTACCCTCCAACATTGATGTTGTAAATCAAATATTGTACTAAATGGTGACCATGTGCATGTTTCAAATATATTTGGTAGTTGAACATTAGATATAAGCTACTAGTTCTAGTTTTGGTTCAAAATCAGGCCTTCATTCAATCTAAATTTCCATTATAACCTTGAAATGTTTGTATTTAATTTTTTTAACATAGTAAAAACTTTCCTTAATAAATAAATAAATAACCTCCCTCACATTTTATTCATTAAAAAAATCACACCCAAAAATAGTCTATATGTAAGGCGAGGGGCCTAGGTCGATTGGCGAGAGCTTTCTATGGTAGGCACGAAGTCATGAGATCCAATCTCCCCCCGCCCACGTGGTAACAAAAAATAGTCTATTTATACTAGGAGCCTAAAACTCAATAAATAAATAAAAGTTAGTGTGTACCCCTATTATTAATAACTAAAGCTAAAACTAATTCATGGAAAATTAGAATAGAAGATATTTAGCCGATAGGCTTATTAGTGGGAGCTTTTCTCTCGAAAATCGTCATCTTGGCTGTTAGATTGCTAATAAAAATCTGCTATTTTTCTATTTTCTGGCCTGCTACATCCGCTTTTGTCCCAGAAAAAATGTACACACGGACCTAGATAGTTTACAAATTGTCTTTTCAATATGACATATTGATACAAGTGTTACGCAAGCAGTGATATAAAATGATAATAATAACGATAGATATGTGTTTGCATTGTGAAGGCAAGTAGTTATCATTTGTATTCGTGTTCTATTTCATGTTTTTGTAATATTTTGTTTTCATGTTCTATTTCATGTTTTTGTAATCTTTTGTTTTCATATTAATAAAAGCTTTCTTCTAATAAAAAATATAAAACTAAAAATAACCTTGTCACGCTGATGATTCTATATTTTTTATATTGTCCCAATGTTTTAAGGCTATTGTCACTCTTATGTTGTGATGCTCTGAGGTTCTATATTTTTTATATTTTTAATATTTGAAAACATGAAACTTCGTTCACGTTACAGTTGTGGCTCCTCAGGCTTCGAATTATGCCATGAATTATGCCATACTTCGGTCGAACGCTACTGCGTTTATTTATTTTAAATTGTAATTTTTTAATCTTATATTTAAATTTGATTGTAATAATAATTTTTTTAACATTTTTTAAAGATTTGAATAATAGAAAATTATAGGAGTTGAAATTGTTGTAGACACATAAATTTGTCAATCACCTAGTCGACATGACCTTGTAATGTTTTGCCTGAGGTCCTAGGTCTTCCCACTCATAATTCCAACTTAATCACATTCCTAATTAATTAAATAAACACAATTTATTTAATTAATTCCTTAATCACATGTCTCACATAATTCAAATTAAATATTTGAATTAATCCCTCACCTGTTGTCTCATTCAAACAAGTGTCACATGCTAGATCCTCCACTTAATCCCTTCACATGTCAAACTAACTTAAATAATCTTTTATTTAAATTAGATTCCTTTTATCACAATCGAACACTTGTCCACTTTCCTTTTGTCTCATGTGGGGTAGCACATCTTGCAGTTAATACAAGTCACATGTGCAAGCTAATTCAAATAAAATATTTAAATTAGATTCCTTCATTCTTCATCGCACACTTGTCATGTGACTACAATCCCTCTTTGAGTGGGAAACCCTAATCCAACCCTAATTGATCTTGACCGTCCATATCCTCTAACATAACTCTTAATCACAACCGTCAATTCAAATTTGCCTTTTTCTATAAAGGTAGCCTCTCTTGAGCCATTGGTATTGAATCTTCTTCTAGCATCCTTACTCTGCTAAATTTTCCTCTCAATCCATAATCTATCTATTTTGCATTTATCATCATCCAATCATTCATCTACCAATCCCTATTCTATCGTTATGCTGCTGAATTAAGAAACCAACACTCATCTCTTTGGGTATAGCTAGAATGTTCTTGGGTGCGGCATTCTCAACCCTATCAATGGATTGTGAGTCGATATGAGGTTTTCATTCGTTTGATTTGCATTTGTTATCATTTCCTTCATGTTGATTTTTCATGATTTCATTTGACACGCCCGGTCTCAGATCTAATCTTGAGTTTTTTGCAGGATTTTGTTGTCAAAACTTGAAAGTTTCTAACCCTAGTTTTTGACAAGTTTTACAAATTTTGGAAGAAAAATTTTACAGGTGGCCTCCTAGACGAAAACTGACCACACCATCGTGATCACGATGCTGTTTCTGATTTTTTTGACTGTAAACTTGATAGGTTTCGGTGACTTAAATTTTTGAAAAAAATTATTTTTTTGGTTTGCAAGCCGTACTATACAGATCCGTACGATCCGTACCATATGGCTTGCAAGGGTTCTCTATCTGCATTTGTTCATTTCTAGTTCTTGAATCGATTTGCTAGTTTGTGATCATTTTCATAATTTTTTATGGTTGCAAATGTAATATCATTTTTTGCAGGTTTAATGTGGTTTTAGTTTGCAGAGGTTAATGCATTTATTATAGGTCGAATAAGAAAACCCTAGCCTCCAGACTGCCCACGCCATTGTCGACCTTGTTAATGGCGGCCCGACCACCGTTGAAGACCCCCGAGTCGCCATTTGACCCCTCGCCACTAGTCGGCACCACTCTGCGACCACCTTCCCATGCCTCTGCTTAAAACCCTCCACCCATTTTACTTCAGTCACCACCTCTCTACAGATCATCACCGCCTCTAAGAAGTCATTTCCATTCTTTGAAAACTTGGTTGCAATCTGAATACCCTGTTTTTGCTGAAGTTATCGATTGTTATTTCCTTAACTGTCATTCCTTCTACCATTATTAGGGATTGCGTTTGGAGGAGTCATGAATTGAAGGCAAACTAATCATCACCCATCAAATTTACAAGAAGAATATGTGAATCCTCATCTTCTCTAGGAGGTCTTAGACTATCATTTCGGATAGGAGATCTCAGCTCCATAGACTTCACACCACCTCTATTAACTTTCGCTGCCTCCCAGTCATAGCCAACATCTTTAATTCATTGCTTGACCATCAAAATTTAGACCTCATATTTGCCAGTCAGAAGCCATTGAAACCATTGCAATCCAAATCTTAGTCGCAGTCGTTGAAATCATGGGCACCTCTGATTAGAAACTCTAAATGCCTCCTTGACCATTGCATCCATCGATCCTGAGTCTTAATTAGCCACATCAGAGTGTTAGTCGACTCCATCCACAACATCCCCAGCTGCCAACTTCGACTTCCAATCTACCTCAGTAATCTCTGTTGAAACCTACAAATACCCTAACCACCGTCGATTATTACCTGTTAAAGACATTAGAATTTTGTCGCTACTTATCTCCAGTCTGGTCACCGCCGAGATCCTCGCCTGTCGCAGTCCTCATAACCATGTTTAAATTGTTGCAGCTCCTCCAAAATTCTTGTGATATCCATGAAGTTTTAGCAGCTATTAAATCCATCACTACCATTTCAAACTTCATCGACCTCCTTGCATTCTCCATTGATCTTTCAAACTCTGATCCCTAAGGTCAACCTTCGCCTTTGCAGTTTTCATCATTTATTCATTGGTTGCCTCCCTCGCATCATTCACAGGCCCTGAGACAACCCTGTCACCACCGATTTCCCATTCCGTCGCTTGAAGTCCTCCAGTCGCCACAGTCTACTGGTTCACACACAGTCTTCTGTTTGCGTTCTTCAAAAACCCCAACGGTGATCTTGGTATCTTAGTCATTGCTATTTGAGTCCTCCACACAAGATTTTAGCCAGCACCACCATTTTTAGCCAGCACCACCATCCCCGCCACTTTCAAAAAACCCCACATCACTGTCACTATAGAGCTCACCGTCTCCCATTTTCTCTGCCCACCACTTAGATTTCTTCTTGATCTTTGTATTACTCCTCCTATCGACGTCCCATTCTCCGTAGACAATACCAATCTTCTAAGGTCGATGCTACTAATCTGCAATCGCATGAATTTGGGCGACTGTCCTTGGACAAACCCTAGCCATTCATGTTGGTCGGCGCTCCCTTAACTTCGACGTCACCATTCAATTTGTTTTCGCCTTGTTGATCCCATCGACACCATCTTTGGGCGGAGACATTACCTGGTCAACCCTGCTTTACCATCAGGCATTGGTCGTTGTTTGTTAGCTCTGCAACTATGGCTGCCATCCTTTTGGGGGGGTGGCATTTTAGGTTTTCCTTTTAGCATTTGGCAGTTAGCTTAAATCGTTCGCCCAAGCCATTCTTCTGGTCTTTAATCTATGGTCACTGAGAACATACACAAACTGGGTCGAGGTTACAGCTATGCCTATCAGGCTTTAGGCCCTTAAACATAATGGTTAGGGCATTGGCTTATGTGCCCATGATTCCCACATAGCAACTCTTAGGGGGCTTTCATTTGATGTAGTTTATTTATCTTTTCATTTGGCTCCTGGTCATATCAGTGACCAGGGGCACAGATAAACCATAACCCCTAAAACTCAAATAGTCAAATATAACCGCCAGCAAATAGACATTTGCATGTGACCAGTAGGAACAAACTATTGACAGTTTTCTCAAGCAAACAATTAGCCTCTTGTGCCTCCTACATGTCAAATGAGGCTGTTTTTTTTCATAACTTTCACATACGGAGGTGAAATCATGTGCGGGAGGACTCGTTGGAAATCTGATCTAGTGAACTACACAGTGGCAGAGAAATTTTTAGGTGAAAGTGTCATTTTGACAAGTTTTTTCGTAGTCAAAAGACAAACTTGCACATAAACTTCAAATGCTCATAACTTTTGCAATTTGATCAAATTTTCAAGATTTTTTTAAAAAGTGCATAGAATTTCACATTGAATCTATTCATGCAACTTAGTTTTCTATATCAATCCATTTTCATTAGACTTTTATTAGATTTCTCTTTTTTGCATAACAGATCCCTAGGCACTTTCACTTGCTTGTTTTTCAATTTGGTGGCTTGTAGATGACCCCAAGGAGCTGGAGTAGCGTTCACATCAGCATCTACAGCATCTTGGGATAGTGAAAAAATTAGGTGTATCCATTTCATCATTCATCTCTTTCATTTGATCAATCAATCTTGTTTGCATCACACATTTCAATTTGGGCTTAAAATGAATATTGCTTTAGCAATCACATCGAAAAATTGGGTTAAAATTAACCATTGTCTTCAATCACACATCTTGACTTTGGGTTAAACAAGAACAAGTGCCTTCATTTCTTGGTGAAGTTACATTTGATTAGTGGTCTGTATGCTCTTCTCATGTGCTTCATGCAATCTTGAGAATCAAAAATACCTCTTATCCATTCAATTTTCACACTCACATTTTGATTTCTAAGGGTTAATTCACAAGTACAAGTGTGAATCAGGTGTACGTGTGTATGCTCTGTCCTCGCACCGCAAGGTGATCTTGGAGATCAAAAACACCTCACTTGATTTGCTTTTGTTTACCCTTCTTAGGAGGCCTACTTGGAGACACACCACTCCAAGGGACAACCTCAATTAAGGCTGAATCAAAAGACACCCTCATTGGGAGTTGGAATCTTGTCACTCTTGGCTAAGCCCCAAAGAACTTTATACCTTTGGGAAGTGAAGGTGAAGGGTGGGTTACCCCTTTCTCCCAGCTGTGTGGCAGGATTTTGCTTTCAATTTCTTAGTCAACCTCGTGTAAACATAGCCCAAAACCTAACTGGCCATACCTCACTTGATTAGTCCCAGGGCTTGTTGAGGTGTCTTCCACGTGTGCTTGTTTAATCATCATCATATTCTTCAAATTCAAATTCAAAATTGTTTATGTGTCTTGCGTGAGTGATTCATGTTTGTACACGTGTGATCATTTGATTGAACATTGCCAAATCAAGCTAAACACCAAACACATAAAGACAAGTCATTCTACACATTCCTCCCAACACATTTAAATCTAATCATATTCATCCTAATCACCCTTCCTAAGCACCCCAAACCCTAATCATTCCAAACCACCTTCTTTCTAATCAACCCCTAATCATCCTAGTCATCATCCTAATTAACTCAATTCATACAATCTTGCCATTCTTAATCATATCCAAGTCATCATCTCATCACATCAACATCATCCTAATCATCCTAGCCATCATCCTAGTCATTACACATCATCCAATCATTCCAAGTCAAATCACATCCCAACTACTTTCATCCCAATCCAAATCCAAATCAACCCAATAAAAAATCAAGACCTTAGTTGATCATCCGCAACCGTTATCCAAACTTGCTTGAGATCATTAGTCTATCTTAAGTAAGTCATCCAATTAAATCAATCCAATCAACCCTCTATTAGTTAAGTGTCATTAGTCTAACTTAAGTATAGAGAATCAATCCAATCAACCCTCTTACTTGAGATCATTAATCTATCTCAAGCATAGAGAGCCATCCATCAAAAACAAAATAAATCAAGTCATCCTAAGGTCTTGAAATTTGATCCCAATCACTCCACATCATCACCTACATTTCTTATTTAAACCATTTTCATCCCAATCCATTCATCCTAATCACCTCAATTCAAGTCATCCCACCTTATTATCCCACATCACCCTTACCATTATCCTAAATCATCCTAGTCACCTAACTTAATAATTCCACCATCATTCATCCTAATTCCTTCAACTCATCCAATCTCATCATCCTAGTCATCTTCGACATCCTAATCGTCATCACCATAGTCCTCATCATCCAAGTAAAACCCTAATCATTTATGGCCAATGCACATCATCATTCTACCTAGTCAATCAATTCTCCGCATCTATCACTTGTAAACATGGACAGGGCATTTTTAAACAACACCTATGAGAATGATCCTTATGGCACCAAAAGAATGCTTAACCAACTTAGTCAACTTAGGTGGTTATATAGAAAGGAAGAAGACCCTGTGTCACCACAACATCAACAATTCTCGCAACATCAAGTCCTAGGCTATTGGGATAAGGTGCCATTAACCTTGTAAATCCCTTTATTGTATTACTCCATTTATTATTTGTAATTACCCATAAGGGATGTACAAGTTTCACCGGCAGTGGTAAAAATTATTTACTGTCCATGGTAATTACGGAGTTACTGGTGGTAGTTATGAGATGTCATTTACTATGGTAAATGGTAATTGGTCAAAGTGGGGTGCACATGTGGAGGAATAATCTATTTTTAGTGTTATGACGCACGTCATAGATGCTGTAAGGTGTAAGAGATTCTATGACAACTATAAGTTGTCATAAGAATCTATGACACTAATAATAGCATATGACGCGTCATAAGATGCTGTAAGTGGCTATTTTTGGCCCCAAGGAGTTCAAGCTTGCATGGGCACATTTTTCCAAGTGTAGGATGCATGTATGACATCATTTATGACCCCGTAAGAGCCTATTCTTGGCCATGGACGCCCAAGGTTGTATTGTTGACTCTTGACAAGTGTTATGGGCTTGTAAGAAGTCATTTAATGTCTTGAGGTTGTGTAAATTCTATAAAAACCATAGCATAGAAGATGAGGTGCATATAATAGTTTACAGGTACCCAGGTTTTGCCAGAGTGCAGGTTGGAGGACAGAGGAAGTGAATGTATTTGTAATCTCCTTTTGTGAAGATAATACAACTTGGCCTCTTTTCTTGGGGGAGTTTTTAACCCAAAAGGGTTTTTTCCACGTTAAACACTTGTATTATGTGCTTCATTCTACTTCTGGTATATTTATGTATTGTGGGTTTTATGTTTTGTTATAATCTCCATTAATAACACACAGTTAAAGATTTCTAAAATTTATTTGAATCATATTTCCATTGAAGTAGTGTTGCTTTCATTTCTAACATAGGCCAATATCAACGATCCCACATTCAATCACAAGCCCAACAAGCACATAATCCAAACACTAATGCTGGGCCACATCCATACCACAAATCACCCTCACTATTCCTAGCAACACCCCAAATGCAAGTACTTCCATAAGTCTACCATCCAATGACCCTAACTCCATTGCCATCATATCCCAACTACTTTCTCAACAAACCTCCAACATCAATCAATGTCCACAACAATCTACCTCACAAGACCTTTCAGCTACAAGTCCTATCATGCCACCGCATCACCAAACCTTTCCACATGGAAATCAAATGTCCTTACAAGAACAACAAGCAAGTCCAAATGGTCCTATGTACATAAATCAAGAAAGTCCATGTCATCTTATGCAAGACCTAAAATCCTTTGACAAGGAAGAAACCAACCTAGAAAGTGCCTCCTTTGAGTCACCTTCACCATCCAATCATATGCCAACACATAATCCAACTAGTCCCATCCCAACACCTTTATCAATCCCTTCATCGCCTTCATCACCTTCATCCCCATGCTCCACTAATCCTTCATTAAAAGATTCCATGGAGACACTTTTAGAGAAATTGGTCCAAGCAAATTTGATTGAGCTATGCCCGTTCAAAGCATATTCTCCATTTATGATTAAACCTAGAGAGTATAATGAAAACTATTATTGTGCATACCATAGGTATAGGGGCCATAGTATATCTACTTGTGTCCGATTTCAAAGATTGGTCAAGAACCTAGAAGATTGTGGTAAGATTGTCTTGGATAAAACCAATCCCTCTAATTCCATTATCTTTCCATCTAGCCCAAGTCCCAATCCATCTAATCCTATTATCCATCCAATTAGCCCTCAATCTAATCATGATCCCAAGCCTCCAACCCTATCCACCCTTATCATCCATCCAGTATATTTCCCATTCACCCATACCCTTGCAAAGGATGTGATCCATTGGCTACTAGCAAGGAATAAAACATTGCCATGTTATCAAACACCTTTTCTTGAGCCTCCCCATGAGTCTTTAAACACTTTGTCTAGTCATCTAACCCCACCATGTGATCTACAAGCTATCAAGCTTATTATAGAGCCTTCCATTTCCATTCAAGAAAACCAAGAGTTATGAGAGCATGATCCTAAGCATGAAGAAATAATAGCCCTTAAATCTAATCAAGCTCAAATCACCCCCATCCAATCTATCCATAACATGTATCTTCTTTATGATCAAGATAATACCTATGAAGAAGCTATCCATGAGCATCTTGATCTTATCCATAATCCCATAATCCATGAGCCATACATCCAAATTGCTCCTAGTCATCCTTCACCTAGCCAATCCATGATCCTACACCTTCCACTTGTCATGATGAGACATGTGCCTCCAAAGAAAACATAGAAGATCAAACAAATAATTTGGATCCCAATGAACATAAGAAAGATCCTAATGATCCTTCCACATCCACCATTGATCCCATTTCAAATCCACCTTATCCTACTAGTCTATCCACATTCGTTCATGAGTGTTCCTCCTTAGAACACCAACAACCATTATCCACTTTACCTTCTCCATCCAATAATCAACTCAAGTCTAGTGTCCAAACTACACATAGTCCCATTGTCAATCGCATGCTCTAAAACATGAATTATCAAGGCAAAGGCTTAGGCTTGCATGAACAGGGTATTTTAGAGCCAATCCATGTCAAGGTCCCTCCTCGCTCATTTGACCTTGGATACACACCCCAAGGTCAACAATCTAACGATGTTGGTACTTCCTCCACACTTCGTAAATCCACTTCCTTCCATCATAAACCCCATCATATTCCTAAAACATACGTTGCCATTCCACCTCCTTCATCCTACAAATGTCAAAAGCATGTGACCATTCACCTTCCACCATCCACTTTACCTCCACTCCTTCAACTCCTAATATCCCTCCATCCACTTTGCCACCACTTCTACCAACACCTAATTACCCAATCATTCATAAATACCCTAAATATCCTAATTATGATCAACAAATGCACACATTGTCTAAACATGAAGCTTCTACTCATTCCACTCATTCTATTTATTCCACCAAACCCATGGGATTCCTAAATAAAAATATGGATGCCTCTACCCATAAAACCAAAAATCCTAAAGGTCCTCATGCCTTAGGAAATCAATCTAAAAATTCAAAGCAAGGTACATTTAAAAATCCATCCAAGCCCATACCTCCAAAAGAAAAGTCAAAAATTAAAATTGTATGGGTCCCTAAACAAAAATCAATCAAGTCAAATGAGGCATCCACCTCTCAAAAATCCCAACCATTCCCCTCCATTCAAAAATGCCATTCCATTCAAACATTTCAAACATCCCACATGAAAAGCAAAAATAAAAAAATACTAAGTCCATGTGGGTTCTAAAAGTCCTAAATCATCCATCTCCTAAGAAAACATCACCATTGCTTCCTACACCACCATCTAATCAAAAGATTCCATGTTTAACATGGTGTGTGCAGCCGTTGGTCATGGTTTCTTTCCATACCTCCATCGCTCCATCATTCATTCATTATCCTACATATCTCCCCCATCACCTTCCTATGGTCCATGCTTTTGCATAAGTCCATTATAATCCGCATCATAATCCACATCATAATCCACTTTCACCCCTACATAATCCACTTTCTATCCCTCCATAATCCACATCATAATCCACTATCTACCTTATCCATCTTGCTCTTATGAAACACCCTACCAACATCTTGAGCATAAAGACTTGACATGGTCCATTATGATGACATCCTTCTCTAATGGCATTATAACTTTTCATGGAACTCGACACTTGAGTCCCTCCTATCCATTTCCACTTTCTCCCATCCAAAAAATTAATTTAAAAAAAAAATAAAATAAAAAAAGTAAAGAGAAATCCCTTTGTCCAATGGTGAAAACCTGGCAAACAAGCGCCTTGGATAAGTACCATGATGAAAACCTGGCAAACAGGTATCATGTGTAGGTTGATTTTCTATCCCACTTACACTTGGGGGTACCTTGTCTCATCCTACATATCATTTTCATATTCTATCCCTTGCATACACATTCCTATCATATCAAACCCATCCATGCTCCCTTCCTCTTTTGATCTTGATAAAGATTGGGGGCACAATGTTGACAAATGTTTTGGATACTCTTGACATTATCCTATGCTCCTTTCCAATCCAATCCTATCATTATCCTCTAGTCATTACCCATTTATCCATCTTATCCAATCCATCCTATCATCCCATTGTCCTAAGCATTGTCATGAAAAAGCCTAAGTCTACTATCTAGAATGGGGCATGTTATTCCTATGCGACATAGCCTTTAGACATCACATCCTTATGCATACATCCATTGTGAGTTTTTCATACTATCCACTATCACACATCCCTTTATCCATCCCTTTATCATGATCCTTTCATCCATCCACTATCGTCCCTCCTTTTGTCCAATCCCATTCATTCCCTTGCATCTATACTTGGTTTCCCCCTTGTCATTGGTACCTAGCATAAAGGCTATCAAAAGGATCATCCAATGCAAATATTTCAAAAATACAAAAAAAAATCAAAATATTTCAAAAAATACAAAAAATTCAAAACATCTTCTAAAAATACAAAAAAAAATCATAACATCCAAAAAAAATACAAAAAAAAAAATTCTCAAAACACAAAAAAATCCAAAACATCTCAAAAATCCAAAAAAATCCAAAACATCTCAAAAAAAAAAAAAAAAAAAACAAAATATTTCAAAAACCCCAAAAAAATCAAATATTTCAAAAACCCAAAAAAATCAAATATTTCAAAAACCCCCAAAAAAATAAAAATATTTCAAAAACCCCCCAAAAATCAAATATTTAAAAAATACAAAAAAATCAAAATATTTAAAAATTCCAAAGAATCAAAATATTCCAAAAAAAATCCAGAAAAATCAAAATATTCCAAAAAAATCTGAAAAAATAAAAATATTCTAAAAAAACCAAAAAAAAATCCAAATTTTTTTTAAAAAAAATCTAACAAAATCCAAGCAATAAAACCATTCCACATCAAATCATTAAAATCACATTCTTCCAATCAAATCAATCCAAATCAATCAATCTATCACATCAACTCTATCAAAACAAATCCAATCATATCATTATCAAATCAAGCCAATCTATCAATCAAACAAAATCCAATCAATCCAATCCATATCATCCCATCAATAACATCATGTATCATCAAACATCCAATCAATCTCGATCAATCCATATCATCCCATCAATAAAACACAAAATTAGAACTACATCTCCTCTTTATCGTTAAATGCCTTGATCCCGTGGATACAGGGTATGTAGGCAATATGGGATATGAAGAAAGTACTCAGATTTAGGCATAGATGATATAATTCTTCCATCCTTCTTCTAATCTTCACCAATCATCTTCTTCATCCATCTCACATTTCTTCTATCATCTATCTCCTACATCATCAATAAACATTTAAAATTCAATTCATCCAATCATCCTTCAAATCAATTCTTTAAATCAATTCATCTTCATCAATCACTTCTTCTTCAATCTCATCATCCAAGCAACAAACTCAAATGCAAGTCATCCTTAATCCATACTAATCAAGTTAATCAATCTTGTCAAATTATCCAATTACAATCAATGGTCTTGATCTTAATCTTGTCGTAAACTAAATCAATCAATCAATCATCATCATCAATGGGATATATTGTTCCCACATCCTAGTGTTGATCTAGGGATATATCATTCCCCGTAATGACAACACTTTTATCATCATCAAATCAAACAATCAATCAATTAATCTTTGGTTTATAGTTTGACATGGGCAATACCTTGTTTGTTTTTGTATCATTTGTGCATGCTTGCTTGTATGTGTTATCATTTTATCTTGCATTTGTATTACATCCATAATCAACCTAGCTAATATTCATATCTTGTATCTAAACAAGGTTGTATTACGCTGGGGCACGAGACACATTGTCACCTTGGTCCTTATACCTTGGTGCATAACATCTTGTGCTATATCAAACATCATGGTTGCTCACTTTCATTGCAGCATAACTCATCCATCCCTTCTTCTATCCATTCTTCCTTGACCAATTCTATTTCATTTCGAGAGCCTACCCGTGTTTGTCCAACCTGCCTATCCTCTCAAGGGGGCATCATCATCTTATCTTTCCATCATCACCTTATCTTTTTCTTCTATCCATTTCCTTAGCTTCTTTGAAATGGTGTTACTCGATATAAATCTTATCATCTCGAACATCATCTCAAAAAGGGGCAAAATGTAGACATATAAATTTGTCCATCGCCTAGTCAACACGACCTTGTAATGCTTTGCCCTAGGTCCTAGGTCTTCCCACTCATAATTATAACTTAATCACATTCCTAATTAATTAAATAAACACACTTTATTTAATTAATTCCCTAATCACGTCTCACATAATTCAAATTAAATATTTGAATTAATCCCTCACCTTTCATCTCATTCAAACAAGTGTTACATGCTACATCCTCCACTTAATCCCTTCACATGTCAAACTAATTTAAATAATCTTTTATTTAAATTAGATTCCTTTTATCACAGTTGAACACTTGTCCACTTTCCTTTTGTCTCATGTGGGGTAGTACATCTTGCATTTAATACAAGTCACATGTGCAAGCTAATTCAAATAAAATATTTGAATTAGATTCCTTTCATTCTCCATCGCACACTTGTCATGTGACTACAATCCCTCTTTGAGTGGGAAACCCTAATCCAACCCTAATTGATCTTGACCGTCCATATCCCCCAACATAACTCTCAATCACAACCGTCCATTCGAATTTATCTTTTTCTATAAAGGTAGCCTCTCTTGAGCCATTGCTATCAAATCTTCTTCTAGCATCCTTACTCTGCCGAATTTTCCTCTCAATCTATAATCTATCTATTTTGCATCTATCATCATTCATCTATTCATCTACCAATCCCTATCTTATTGTTATGCTGCTAAATCGAGTAACCAACATTCATCTATTTGGGTAAAGCTAGAGTGTTTTGGGTGTGGCACTCTCCATCTTATCAATGGATCATGAGTCAATATGAGGTTTGCATTCGTTTGATTTGTATTTGTTATCATTTCCTTCATGTCAATTTTTCAAGATTTCAATTGTATATGTTTATTTTAAATTAAGAAATGAAAATAGAGAAGGCATAGAGGATGTATGTATAAAGACATGGGGCCTGAAAGGAGAGGAAAAAAAAGAAGCTCATGCATATTTAAACATTATCTCAAAAGCTGAATAAATTAGATCATAGTCAGAATGCCAAAAGAAGCTCATGTTTAATAAAACGACATGGCATATTAAAACAAACCCAAAACTCATTTATGATAAAAGCATTTGTATGAATATCAAATACAACCACACAAAAATATCACACAAAAATATCAAAAAGAAGAATATTTTAAAGTGAAGCCCACATGAAATGAATGCAAGGAGATAGTATTAAAAGGAGAAAGATTTAAAAATTACTCTATTAGTATTTTATAAAATCTAATCTATAAAAATTTAATACAATTATAAATATGTTCTTTCTCAATTTTACAGTTATACACTAGATAAAGATATCGATACATCTTATGGACTATTCCGTTGCACATAAATTTCATGCAACTACTAGTTTATTAATTAAAAGTTAAAAACTATATTGAAGATCGAGAGTAAAAATCATTGGTAGCTTTCCATATGTCTCAAAACACCATAAGATACGAGTAATGTAAAATAGTAAATAAAATTATTTTTATTTTGGAATCCATAGATGAAAAGCCGCTGCAAACCTTCCATAGAGCGAGTTTGATTCAGCTGCCTTGAGCTGAAACTGACATCCTCTCGGTGCTTCTCCTGCGTATGACAACAACACCATTATCCGCCATGTATTCAGTGAATGAGCTGCGTCCCCCGCTTGCCTGCCCTGCTCAGTGGTGTGAATGCTGAGTAACCAGCCGCTGTGGTTTTGCCTTCATAAAATGTCAAGCCAAAAAAATAATCAGAGATTTTCAAAAAAATTGAAGGCGATTTACAGAGGATCTGGGTTCTTCATAGGTTTGTGCGGGTTGTCTGGGATGAATCCACAGTTGTGGGTATACAGCCTAACACAATCTCCAGACAAATAGGCCCCAAATCCAAACCACTCACTTAATTATCATCTATTTCAATGGTCAAACATTGAATATAAATTTTACACCTCATTCACAATTAAAAGTGATAAATATTTGTCCTATTTTTATTGGTCCAAATTAATCTTTGATTGTTAAAGTGGATGATATTTAAGAATAGTGAATCCAAACCTGATACAAACCAGACCCAGATCTCGATATAGCAGGGGCTGAACTTGTAATATAGCAATACACAATGTCCATGATGTAAGAGAATTAATAAAACAATTCAAATTCTGCTTTCACACTCTGATTTTCAATATGGTACCGGAGCACCTTTAAGTATGGGGCCTTTGCACTGTCGAGAACATATGCAAAGATAGTATGAAGGAGAACTGGTGGGATATCAAGTTTTGTGTGAGGTTTAGCCTCAGACCAGATTGAAATGAGCTCAATATTGTGAAGAACCACAGTTTGAAAAACACCTATTCAGCACGAGAACACAATTTCCTCTAAAAGATATATCTTGCATATATTTGTACAAGATAAAGCCACAACAGCCAGCAAAGAAGAAACAATGGGGCAATCTAGAATTTAATTTGTGCAGATTGTTGAATCATTGTTTATAAGCTACAATCTGGTTGAGAGTTATGTGCCAACTTAACTTCCAGAGAGATGTCAGTCACCTAATTCTATGTATGCTCATACTAAGAAAGGTTATAAATAGTGTAACAAAAGGATGCATCCCTCTCCAGCCCCATCGCCCACCCAAAATCTAAGTCCCCAATCCTAGGACAACATCCATAGGAACCTAATGATGCCCTTGAGACAGCCGGGAACATCTGAGAGTTCCCTTGGTTGTCTCCCCTGAGCAGACTGCAACAAAAAAATAAAAAAATTCTACCTTTAAAAAAGCAAGTGTATGTATGATTGCATAAACTGAAAAAGTTTTAAATGATTGTATAAAGCAATAGAATGAAAGTATACGACTTGAATGAAATTCTAATATTTTCTCACCCTTTTCATCAATAGCAAATTGTGTGACCGCATGGAACTATAGAAAGAAAACTTACAATTGTTGAATGACTGCATGGTGCATACAACTATGGAATGAAAACATATCCCTGTTGTATGGCTACATACAACTATGGAATGAAAACATACCCCTGTTGAAAGGCAACATACAGTTGTCAACCTCTTCATCGATGGGTAATTCTACTGCATACAGCCGTACGAGGGTAGACAATTCGAAAATGAGTGCCTACAGGTATAGAATGAGCAAAAACGTGATTGCAAACAGTCATAAACTGAAATCATGCTTATGTCAAATGAGAGCATATACTTGTTATATGCAGCCACACAATTTCGATTGATGAAAAAGGATAAAAACTATGTGTTGTTTAAACTTTCCTTGATTTTTTAGTCTTTGGGCCTTTTGTCATAATGAAACATTGAACAATGAAATCAGAAATTTATATTTTTTTATTGCAGATATACACACAGCTGTCCCCTGCCATCCTTGTTCCCAAAATTTTGTGGGACATAAGTTATATATATATATATGGTATTACTCAATGTAACTATAAATGACCTGCAAGCTTGAATTTTCACAGTTTATTATGATATAAATGCAATATAAACAAAATGTCAAAAATTCATATAATTTCCACATCCAACATGTTGGGTTCGGTGAAGCCCAAATTGGCAAGTTTCTTTGTTGGGTTTGGTAAAGCTCAAATTAGAAAGTTTCCCTTACAATTTGAAAAGGCTGCTTTTTTTGTAATAGTTTCCTTGGTCACCAATTTAGAAGTTGTCTGTTTCAAATGAATTTTTCCATTATTGGAGTTGAGACTATTTTATATATAAATATAGCTGCTAGTTGAATATGTAATTGACAGAAAGTGGAGGATTAATAAAAGAGATAATCCCTGAAAGTGGGTGTAGCCATTATTGGGCGAACCACGTTAAAATTGTGTTTTGTCTTGTATCTGTGTTATGTGTCTGATCTAGTTTTTTAGATTGTTTTATTTGCTCTCTTTTTTTATTCAACAATTGGTATCAGAGCCTAATGGAGAAACTTGGTTAAGAAGCTCGGTGGTGAAGCGGTTCCTTGGAGATCGCTGAAGAATTTTTAGAGCTATGGACGAAGCAGATATGGAAGAGAGTCCCAATTGGAACGATTAGGTTCAAGCTCTCATGTCTATGAGCCGTGGTCATGAAGAGAGTCATGATGAAGTGGGAGCTATTCATCAGATGTTTTTGGATGAATTAAATGATGAAGCTGATTCTATTATTGAGGAGTTTCTTGGTATGTTGGAACCTGGCGGTGACATGGAGTAGATGCAGGAAATGAAAAGTGTTGTGGCCCAGTCTGGAGAAGAGGAAGAGTAGGAAGTCGCAGATTCAAACACAACATATTTAAGGAATGGTCTGTCTATAAAGAAAAAGGTTAGATTTAATTTGCCAATTGAAATAGATGATTTGGCTGCTGAAGTCTTTATGAATAGCAGTGGTTATGGAATCCACATGAGTTTTGGGCGCTCTGGCACTGGAGAGGCCGGAGTGGCTCCAGGGCTGTCCATGGATGAGTGCATAATGCTTCCCACGTGCTCCCGCAGGAGGAGCGCTGCAGAGGAGGAAGAGGGTTATGGCACTAGGTGGCTTGGCAGTTGTGATGTTCATTCCCTAAGCCTTGCCCAGGCAAGATCTATGTGGGAAAGGGCCCCAGTTGATCACTCTATGAACGGATCTTCGTCTATGCCTGCGCTTGAGGAGACTAGACTAGTGGAGTCAGTGCAACATCAAGTTAGGGTTAGAAGCGACCCATTTGCAGACACCCGGCTGAGGGAGCAAATTCTAGCAGAGCAGCCGATGGTGGCACATTTTTGAAAATCTCTATGTATTTTTGGTGTCCTGGCCATGTGCATGTTTTTGGTCGTGTACTGTTGGTGGTGATGATGCTCGACATGGGTGTGGTGTAAAATGTCAGAAGCTGTCTAATGGGAAGAAGAAATGGGGGTTTCTTGAGATGCCGATGATTGTAGCGGAGATGGTTACAATGGTGGATTGTTGGGGTTATAATATGACCAGATTGTTTTTGGAAGCTATTATGATTGATTGGGAAGCTTGGAAGCGATTTAGATGGAGTGCCCTTGAACAAAGGTTAAAGCCCTGCAATACGGGCTTGTTTTCGAAGTGACAATACAAGTGGAAATGTAAGGGATATCTCTGAGTAGCTATTTGGTCTTCAAGTGGGAGATTGTTGGGTTCAGTGAAGCTGAAATTAACAAGTTTCTTTGTTGGGTTTGGTGAAGCACAAATTGACAAGTTTCTTTGTTGGGTTTGGTAAAGCCCAAATTAGAAAGTTTCTCTCACAATTTGAAACAATTGCTTTCTTTGTAATAGTTTCCTTTTGGCATGTGTTCGCCAATTTAGAAGTTGTCTGTTTCGAATGGATTTTTCCATTATTGGAGTTGAGACTGTTTATATATAAATACAATTGCTAGTTGAATATGTAATTGATAGAAAGTGGAGGATTAATAAAAGAGATAATCCGTGAAAGTGGATGTAGCCATTATTGGGCGAACCACGTTAAAATTGTGTTTTGTCTTGCATCTGTGTTCTGTGTCTGATCTAGTTTTTTAGATTGTTTTGTTTGCTCTCTTTTTTATTCAACACAACATTCTATTGATCTCTGACTCAACACTTTCAGCATGGAATGGATTTATTCTTTATGGTCTCTTGACTCTCTTCCTGACTGGTCATGCTCTCTCAATCAATTTATGAGGAAAGGTAGTGTCACTCGCACTTTTATGCATGAAAATCTATCTTTAGATTTAATTTGTTTTTTGCATTTGTTTTTTCGTGATTATTTAAGATAGTCAAGTTTGAATGCCAAGGCATGAGAAAAAGTTTTGTAACTGCAAATTTTCTTCTTAGAATAAAATTGAGAGATCTTTTCCCATGGTTTTTCTTTCTTGGTATATTACCAAGTTTTCCATGTAAATTTATGTTTTCTATTTTGTGTTTTTTATTGCTAATTCACTATTATTTCAATTTTACACTGCTTATTTTTCTAATAGTTTGTATCAAAGCACATGGTTAAGCAATGATAAGAGGCACAGTTACCAAATTTGAGGTTAAAAAATTTGATGGTTCCAATTTTTCTTTGTGGAAACTAAATATTCAAGCCTTATTGGTGAAGGATGTGCCTTGGCTCTCAAGAGGACATCCTCAAAACCTGCAGCCATGAAGTAGGAGCATTGAGATGAACAAGATAACATAGCTAGAGCTACAATTCAGTTATCTCTAGCTGATTCAGTTTTATTCAATGTTGCAGAGGAGAAAATGACACATGACTTGTGGACTAAGCTCAAAAAGTTGTATGAGACCAAGTCATTGGCAAACAAAATTCTATTATGACAACAGTTGTATAATTTGAGGATGCATGATAGTTTTTCAATCACAGATCATCTTAATAATTTCAACACACTGATTATCAGTGGAGGTGAAAATTGAAGAAGAGGATAAAGTGGCTATACTATTGTGCTCTTCGCCTGAAACTTGGGATCAACTAGTTATGGCATTCAGTAACTCAGCACCAAAAGGGAAACTTATCTTTGAAGATGTGGTAGTCACAGTAATTTCTGAAGATTCAAGGCAGAAGACATCTCAAGGGACTTCTTGCTTTGATGTCCTTATTGAAAGGGGTAGAACTCTGGAAAGAGAGAAAGTTGAGCGTGGACAAGCTAGATTGAAATCCAAGGGGTAGAAAAGAGTTAACTGAACTGGAACTATAGAAAAACAAGGCATACCAAAAAGGATTGTAGGTTATTGAAAGCAAACAAAGAAAATCCTAGCTTGTAGCCATCGAAGGCAAATGCAATAGAAGTTCAAGCACCATTGGAAGATGGAGAGGTTTTGTCTGCTAATATGAGAGGTTCATTTCATCATGTTTGGATCATTGATTCTGGTGCCTCTTTTCACATGACTCCTCATAAGGACTGATTTTGTTCTTATCGGCCATCTAATGGAGGTATGGTTTACATGGGAAATGACAACCCGTGTGAAGCTATTGGTGAAAGAGAGGTCAAAATCAAAATGTTTGATGAGATTGTAAGGACTCTTCAACATGTAAGACATGTACCAGGATTGAATAAAATCTTCTATCACTTGGAGTATTCGATGAGCAAGGTTATCGTTTCAGTGGATAAAATAGTTGTCTCAAGGTAACAAAGGGAGCGTTGGTGGTGCTAAAGGGAGAAAAGGTTGGCAATCTCTATAGGCTGGTTGGAGAAACTTGTAGTGGAGAGGCTGCAATGGTATCAAATGTAGAAATGGATTCGTTATCTACTTGGCATCAAAGGCTAGGCCACATGAGCAAACGTGCTCTCAAGGTACTCCTAGATAGAAATCTTCTCCCAAGTGCTAAATCTAGAGATTTGAATATTTTTGAGTATTGTTTGTTTGGAAAACAAAATAGGCTGAGTTTTTCTAGTTACACTACCAAAAGTAAAGAAATTCTAGATTTAATGCATTCAGATACTTGGCAAGCACCTATTACATCAATTGGGGGTTAGTCATATTTTGTTTTATTTACAGATGATTATTCCTGTAAGGTGTGGATTTATTTGTTGAAGAAGAAATCTGATGTATTTTCTTATTTTAAGAAGTTTAAAGCTTTGGTAGAGAATTAGAAAGGTAAGGCAATTAAGTTTCTTAGAACAAATAACAGAGGAGAATTTTCTTCAGGTGAATTTAATCAGTTTTGTAGTGAGCATGGTATTGCAAGGCAATTGACGGTTCTTAGAACATCACAACAAAAATGGTGTTGTTGAAAGGATGAACCATACAATTATGGAAAGAACTAGATGTATGCTAAGCATTGCTGGATTGGAGCAGAAATTTTGGGCTTAGGCTATTAATACAACCCGTTTCTTGATTAATAGATCACCCACTACAACTCTAGATCGTCAAATTCTTGAAGAAGTTTGGACAGGTAAACATGTTGATTATTCCTTTCTTTGTGTTTTTGGTTTTGATGCTTACGCTCATATTCCCAAAGAGGATAGGAATAAGGTAGATGTAAAGTCCACGAAATGTATTTTTCTTGGCTGTGGAGAAGGTACAAAGGGATACAGGTTGTGGGATACTATTTCCCGTAAGATTATTATTAGCTGAGATGTTTATTTTAATGAAAAATCAGTGCAAAGAAGTAAAGAACATAAAAGTATAGAAACTATTCTAGTAGAGATGGAAAAGTATGATGCTAATATGGAGGTGCTAGATGAAAATCAACCACATGTTCATGAAATTCAACAAGATAATAATCATAATTAGTTATATAATGACGTTGAACAACAACCAAATGAACCACAGAGTAACACATTACCCCTTTTGAGGAGATCCACTAGTGTGATCAAACCACCAGCAAGGTATTCTTTTAATTGTAATTCAACTTATGCTTTACTTACTAATGTTGGTGAGTCTAGCTCATAGCAAGAGGCTTGTGAAGATGAAGATGCAAATAAATGGAGAGAAGTCATGGATGAGGAGATGAGAGCTCTACATAAAAATAAAACGTGGGAGCTTGTGCAATTGTCTAAGGGGTGAACAACTATTGGCAACAAGTGGGTCTTCAAACTTAAAAGGGATATTAATGATAACGTGGAGTGATATAAAGCTCGATTGGTGGCTAGGGTACGCACAAAAATTTGGTATTGATTTTGATGAAATCTTTTCACCTGTGGTGTAGTTAAGTACAATTAGAATTGTTTTGGCTCTTGTTGCTAGTCTTAATTTGGAGTTACAATAGTTAGATGTTAAAACAACTTTCTTGCCTGGTGATCTTTCTGAGGAAATTTATATGCAGCAACTAGAAGGTTTTGAGGAAAAAGACAAAGAGAGTCTAGTATGCAGGTTGAACAAATTGTTGTATGGTTTGAAATAGGTGCCAAGGTGTTGGTACAAACAATTTGATTCCTTCATGGTGAGTTTGGGTTTTAGTAGATGTGAGGCTGATCATTGTGCCTACTTTAAAAGGTATGAAAATGGCAGTTTCATTATTTTCTTTTTGTATCTAGATGATATGTTCGTAGCAGGTCCCAACATGCATAGAATCATTGGGTTAAAAACTTAGTTTGCTAGGGAGTTTGAAATGGACTTAAGAAATGCAAATCAAATTCTTGAAATGAGGATACCAGTGTTATACGGAGATGTGCACCCTAACCCCTAGTGCGCACCTTCGAGACGGGGATGCAACTCCCATCTCTGAGACATGGGAGAGACATCTCGTCATCTTAAGAGACGCCGGGCCATGCACCCTCTAAGACTCCCAATACCCCCCAAAAATTTTAGGTCACTTAAATGCTTAAAAGGGGAAAATAAAAGTTTTTTAGTTGTTTTGAGTTTTCATTCGTGCCGCCTCTGCCCATGACGCTCACCGACGACAGCTTCCAAGCACTCAAAGTCCCACGATGATTCCCAACTCCCATGATGCCATTATAGGTAAACATTAAATACTATTGCCCAATTTGCATATTGGAGTTCTTAAGTAGCTCAAATTTCTTTGATGCATACAAAATCCAGAGCCAAAACAATGCTAAATTTGCAAGTTTGGGTGCTTTTGAATTGAACCTTAGAATGATTAGCTTAGCCTTTCTCCATGAGCCATACCTACAGACTAAAATAACAAATTTTTGACTGTAATATTTGCATAATGCATTTTTTTATAATTGTATTATGGTATATTTGCATATTTTTTGACTGTTTTATTTTTTTTACTGTAATATTTGCATACTACATATTTTTTTTATTGTATTATGGTATATTTGCATATTTTTTGATTGTAATATTTTTTTTGACTATATTTAAGGTCTGGATAGGGTTTTTGAAATTTTTTAAAAAAAAATTTCATTGTTTTTTTGAATAATTTTAATGTTTGCCTTTGTCTTTTTGATTTTATTGTAGATTGAGATATGTTAGGTGGGGGAAAAGAAGCCCTCTACCCACTATGGAAGTATTGCAATGGTGTTTTAGGGCCGAAGGGGTCGGGTGGAACGACCACCATTACATGTAAACTTTGTGATATTAAGCCATACCAAGGTACTTACATGAGGGTGAGGGTTCATTTCCTTCACATACAGGAAAAGGTGGTGATCCTTGTAAAAATGATGTAGAACGATATGACGTTGTTAGGGATCAAGAAAGGGTTGATGGGAAAGTGTCTCATTTGAGCTCTCATGCTTCAACAATAGGGGCAAATGCTACAACTCAATATCAGAATAGAGAGTCAGAGGTGGATGTGTCTTCTAGAGATGTGACAATAGAAGATTTAGCAGGGGATATTCTCGCAAGAGATCACACATTGGTAGTTCAAACCCATTGGAAGATTATTTGATGTGGAAGGTTGAGAAGCAGTTGATGAAGGAATTGCACACTTCTTTTATGCAAATGGGATACCATTTAATGTTGCTCACTCACCTTTCTACACTGAGATGGTCCAAGCCATCAACAATGGACCAACTAGATATAAACCACTTGGGTATGAAAAGCTTTGCACTACTTTAATTGATAAAGAAAAAATTTGATTAAAGCAACAAACCATACCAATGAAAAGAATGTGGTCTATAGAAGGGTGCAGTATTGTGATGGATGGGTGGATAGATGCTAGAAATTGTCCACCACTTAATATCATGGTAACATGCAACAAAGGGCCTCATTTTTTGAAGGCAATAGATTGTTCAGGGCAAGAGGAGGTGGGGGCATCACATGTAGTCCAAGTTGTTATAGATGCTACCCATGTTTGTAAGGCAGCGGGCATGTTGGTGCAAAAAAAGTATAGGCATATATTTTGGACACCATGTTGTGTGCATTCATTGAATAATGCACTCAAAGATATTGGCAAGTTCCAATGGATCTCAGATCTCATTGAAAAGGGTAGAAGAATACAGATGTTCATATGCAACCATCACCACACACAAGCCATTTATTAAAAATTTGCCAAGGTGGAACTTCTCAAACCCGCTGATTCACGGTTTGCTTCTTATTTTATTTTTCTTGAGCATCTCCAAAAAGTCAAAGGAGCTTTGTGTTCCATAGTAGTTAGTGATATGGGCATCTTGGAGACAATCTACATCAGATACTGCAGTTGAGGTGAGAGGTATGATCCTTGATGAGCATTTTGGGCTGATGTTAGATTTGTTGTGGACTTTATTAAGCCCATATGTGAGGTGATCAAATTTACAGATTCAGACAAGCCATGTTTGGGATAAATTTATGAAGAAATAGATTCCATGTGTGAAGGAATTAAGAAAATAAAAGATGCAAGAGATCTTTCTCTATATCCCTTTCTAGAAGAAAAGATACATGGAAGATGGAACAAATTTAACACATCCCTTCATTGTGTTGCCTATGCCTTAAATCCTAAATGGTATGATCTACAAGTGACCAATAAGAGGGCTCCGTATGAGAATAGAGAGGTAATGAAGGGATTTTGGGTTGCAATAAAAAAGATTTATGGCTAAGGTGAGGATGCTTTGAACAATTATGAGGATTCAATGCAATAAGTTTTCATGTGGGCATGGTGAGTTTTCTTCCATGGAAGCCATATATGATATGCATGCAAAGAAAGACCCTATAGAGTGGTGGTGGAACCATGGAGGTGAAACCCTTGAATTGCAATCATTTGCAATAAGATTGCTCTTATGAGTAGCCAGCTCTTCATCTTGTGAGAGGAATTGGAGTACTTATGGTTTTATTCATTCACAGAAGAGGAACCAGTTAGGGTCAGAGAAACCGGAGAACCTAGTGTACATTCATAGCTCACTTCGCCTTCTCTCTCATGTAGAACTTGAGTACAAGGAGGGTCCTTCAGAAAAATGGGACCAAATTTCACCTGATGGAGAAGTTGCAACCTTGGTTGATGAACCATTTGAAGTAGATGGCCTTAGTGATTTACCTCCAATTCTACTACCATCAAAGGAACCTGATCTTGAGAGTGATGAGTATTTGGAGAGCATCATAGTTGAGGACCTAGAGATGGATGACATATATTTCTGATTTCTAATTTTTGTTTTCTATATGCATATCAACCTACTAGGCTATCAACATTTGTCATTTTTGAATTTCAATATGTAATATCGATATGTAGTATGAACTCTTTAACATTTGTGTGTTAAAACTTCAAAGTTAACGTTAAATTTTACTAGTTCTCTTGTTTTGAAAGTTCAATGTCATGATATTTTCAATTTTAATGTGAGCATATTAATATATTTTTAAAATTATTAAACTATATTAAAAAAAAGGTGTCTCCAAGTACCCCCATCTCCTATTTTTCAAAAATAGACATACCAATATTGGTACTAGTCTCTCGTACTAGTACCAGTACTAGTCTCCATGCAACCTTGGAGGATACACAGACATAAAGAACATGAAAACTTGGTTGTCACAAAAGACTTATGTGGAGGAGATTTTGCAGTGCTTCAGTATGCAAAATGCACAACCAACTAGTACTCCATTTCCTACTCATATTAAATTATCTTCAGAATAGTGCCCTAGGACAAAAGTGAAGAAGACATAGGTGTCTTGTGTACCGTACTCATCAATAGTTGGTAGTCTTATGTTTCGCCATGGTGTGCACTAGACCATGTTAGAGTTAGCCGACAGAAGATATCACTTAAATGCAAATAAAGATTAAACACAGGAATGAAAATACATAGAAATAATAACAGCGAGAGACAAGTTTTAACGTGGTTCACCCAAACTTGGGCTACATCCACCAACAGAGAGTCTAATATTATTATCCAGTAAATCAAACTGATTACAACCAGTAATCCTTGCAACTCAATACCACTACAAAATGCTACAATACATCAACAGAAACCCTCACCCTTAGCCTCTTTTATCAAGCCTTATGTTAGTTACAAAAATAGGGTTTTTTATATCGGCAAATAGAAAAATAACTCCCGACGCCTTAATAAAATAATAAAAATCGTTGGAGGTTTTGGGGGCGCTGCCCCTCAACCCTGCCTTGTATAACGATAGGGAGCATGCCAGGGGCGTTGCCCCTTGACCTTGTTAAATAATTTGGGGGGAAATCACTCTGATAAAGTGGGGTAAATTTAACCTCCGAGTCTGATTAGGCTCCATATAACAATAGACCAGACATTGCATAAGTAATGGGAGTAGTCAGTCATTTCATTACAAATCTAGGTTGTGATCATTAGACGGTTGTGAAGTGGATTCTCAGGTATTTGAGGGACACTTTTGATGTTGCTATTTGCTATAGTATGAGCAGTCTTCAGGTTAATGGATATGTGGATGTAGATTTTGGTGGAGACATAGCTAAGATAAAATCTACAAGTTATGTTTTATCCTTAGCAGGAGGTGTTGTTAGCTGGGTTTCAAAGTTGCAAACAATGGTGGCTTTATCTACTACTAAAGTTGAATATATGGCAGTGATACAACCTAGCAAGGAGGCAACCTAGCTTCATAGACTTTTGAGTGAATTGTAGGCAAAGCAGGATAACATGGCGTTGCATTGTGACAACCAAAGTATTTTACACTTAGCATGGAACTTAACTTATCATGCTATAATGATGCATATTGATGTACAACATCACTTTGTACGTGAGGTGGTGGAAGGAGGACAAGTCTCTTTGGCTAAGATACACACTGATATAAAGCCAATAGATGTTTTGACGAAGCTTACTAGTAGAGAGAAGTTCATATGGTGTAAAACTTCTCTTGGCTTGCACATCATTTGATAGGCAGCATCGACATTGGTCTCTCAATAGGAAGAGTTATTCACAAGGCAGAAACTTGACTTCAAGTGGGAGATTATTGAAATCTAAAGTCAGTTTTACTTATTCCAATAGTGACGAGCAGTCGACAATACACCATGCAAAATTGTATGCAGAATTGCCACTCGCACTTCTATGCATGAAAATTATCTTTAGATTTTTTTTGAAAAAAGTGGTAAGCCACTATAATATATTATGTTTAAATAAAATATTATAAAAAACCTGGTTCGACGAGCATACCGGCAGGAAAGAACCAAGAATAAAACCTCTAATTATAGCTTAGAAGATACAAATCTCTTACAAAAATATCCTAGAGAGGGAACCAAAACATTACAATAGTCATATTCTGATAAAAATCAAGACTATAGGAGGCTGAAGCTACCATTAGGTCTCAAAAAGATCAAAAGGTTACAAAAAATAGGGGAGAAAGCACCCTGCTAATAGACTTTAACAACAAACCTTCTGAAATGTAACGAAAACAAAACTAAGCACATACATTAGACAAAGCCTCCTAAACCAAGGCAAGAAACCAGATATGCCAATGCATAGAATTGTAGCAAGGAAATAATAGAAAACCCAATGAAGCACAGTGGAAGGAAGGGCAACCTAGACCAAAAAATTAAGCATCCATAGTAACATTTAGATCTTGAAGCAGATAATTCACACCACCGTCACCAACACCATCACCATATTCAATTGGAGAACTGGGAGGAGGTGAAACATGCGGATGAAACTGAGTAAGAAGTAGCATTGCCTGAAACTTTACATCCATGAGATTACCAAGCACCTCTCCAATATCATTCTTATGAGCATGAAGAGAGAAATGCAGAATATCCTCACATTCATGGTTAATGGCCACCCTCAAAGAATTAAACACACAATTCTGCATAGAGGTATGCATGACTTGGCATTTCAAGAATAACCCTCCAATCAAAGCTCAAGACTTAAACATATCATAATTCTGGAAGGCCATTTCCATTGATTCCTCAGAAAAAAGAAAACAATGTAAAAATTTGTTGACCAGAAGCCTTACCAGGTTAGGATCTTGAGACATGTCCATTAAATTGAAGCAAACACAGAGAAAATTTGAGATGGATACAATGACCGCACCCTTCCTTCCAAGATTTCCTTTCCAACTACAACCCGAATGGCTTCCTCAACATCAGCATTATCAATAGCAAATATAGAAGCCAAACCATCTGAATCAATAGCCCCAAAAAAAACCTTCTCCCATTTTTGAATTGGGAAGGACAACCGCTTATTTAACTGAATCTCCATTTCGAGCAAAGCACAGGCACAAACAAAAGCCACAATATGAGGGTATAAAAAGAAGAAGCACATCAAATAATGATTGCAAACCTGACGGGCCGTATCCATCAATGACCACATTTGCAGAGAACCACAACGAACTAATGAGAAGGTACAAATATGATCTGAAAGGGGAGATTATACCCATAAATAGACATGCTTCACAATAGATAACCCACGCGGAACCTGCGAAGAACATAAATGTTAGCAAAAAAGAATGATGATGATTAAGCCATGTAGCCTTTAGAATCCACTGCCACAATTTCATAAAGTTTGGGAAAGACACCGGCAATATCTGAACCTGCCACCAAAATAGGCCCTTCTATATCAAAAGATAAATTAGCTAGAGCATCAACTAAATAGTTACCCTCTTGGTAACAATGAGAAATATAAAAATACTTAAAAGCATTCAATAAACTCCAAGCTTCTTGAAGAAAATAGTGAAGATGCCAACTCAATTCAAATTGCCTTTTGAGATCATTAATAACCACTAACGAATCCCCTTCAATATACAACTTAGAAATTTGAAGATTAATTGCCAACTTAAGACCCTCAACTAGAACCATGATCTCTGCCTAATTATTAGTCATTTCAGATACTTTAGAAGCAAAAGCTTGAATAATTTCCCCACTACTTTTTCTCAAACCAACCCCCAGAGAGGAAGGACCTGGGTTACCCCTAGAGGCCCTATCAAAATTTAGTTTAACAAAATCTGCAACAGGAGGACACCACTTGATAACACTTTTGTCAACCTTAACAATAGGCAAGCCTAATTCTGAAACCAGCTTCAAAAACTTCCATTCCTTTAAAAGTTTATCATCCCAATCAGAGAACAACTTAGAAGAACCCTTTTTAAGAAGAAAATTCATAACCAATTCAAAAATAGATTTCTTAATAACCAACAAAATATCATCTAACTCTTGACTAATTTTTTTGAAGATTCTTCTGTTCCTCTCCAACCAAAGACTCCGAACCATAGTCAAAGGGGAAACAATCCAGATAGAAGAGAACATAGAGCCCTTGAAGAGAATGGGCCAACTTCTGAAAAGCTCAACATGATTGTTAGGAAGTGGACCATACCAATTTAATTTAGAACAGAGCCAAGACCAACAAGCTGAAGCAAAGGGGTAGAGAACAAAAAGATGATCAGGATCCTCTTCTACATTTCCACAGAACACACAATTGAAAGAATCTGACACACCCAACTTCTTCAACCTAACACTAGTTAGGATCTTCTTCTTAAGAGCTAACCAAGTGAAAGCCCCAGCCTTGGGGAGACAGGCTATATTCCAACAAAAAATAGAGGGCCAATCAGAAAGCAATTCAACCTTAGCAATAGATAAAGATCTATAGCCATCTCTAACATTATAAGACCCTGATTTAGAAAATTTCTAGATAAGCTCATCTCCTTTATTAGAAAAAAAAATTCTTCTCTTCTTCAAATGAGCTAGAAGCAATTCTTTCTGATCTTGAAGAAAAGGGCACTTTGAAAAGTCTTTCCAACGAGCAGACAAAATAGGACCCTCCTCCCTTATACAAAAATAATCTTTTACTTTCTTAACCCAAATTAAAGAAAGGACTTCCTTAGCTTTATCTAGTCCCTGAATTTGAGAAAGAGGGGAGAAGCCATTCCATGAATCTTCCCAGAAGAAAGCCTTTGACCCATCGTTAATTTTCCAAGACAAATGAGGAAGAATAACCTCTCTACAGGAGACCAAGAAATTCCACATAGAAGATCCTTTAGGGGGATCTTTCACTGTAAAGATTGTATCTGGGATTAAAGAATCTAAATATTTAAATTGCATTAGCCTACACCATTTAGTATTTGGATTAGTGTACATTTTCCAAGACAACTTGGCTACTAGAGCTTTATTCTGATCAACTATATCATTAATACCTGCTCCTCCAAATGGTTTAGGTATACACACTTTATCCCAAGCAATTAAAGGAATTTATTGTTACCATCTAATTTCCCTTCCAAAGAAAAGATCTCAGTGACTTCTAAATATCCTGAATGATTCCCTTGGGAACATTCAAAATAGATAACATATAAATAGGAACAGCTGATAGGACAAATTTAATTAGAACAATTCTTCCTACCAAAGTAAGCCATCTCCCCTTCCAAGCTGAAATTTTCTTGTGAATAGATTGAGTGATTTTGGACCAAAAAGCTTTTTTATGAACTCTAAAAAACAATGGAATACCCAAACATTGATTAGGTAAACGTTCAACTCTATACTTCAAGAAGGTAGAAATTTTATTTTGCAACCCAGGCTTAGTATTAAAGAAGCAAATTTTTGACTTATCTGAATTCACAACTTGATTAGAAGCTGCACTATACATAGAAATAGTTCTTTGGATGCATTTAGCCTCCCTCATAGAAGGAAAACCAAAGAGAAGAGTATCATCTACAAAAAGAGTGTGAGAAATGAGAAAGGAATACGAGGGATAACAACACCTTTCCAGTTTGACAACCTACATTGTTCAGCAATTGCTCTGCTAAAAGACTCAGCCATAATAATAAAGAGATAAGGGGATAAAGGATCCCCTTGTCTAATCCCCTAAGATACTCCAAAAAACTCTGAAGGGCTTCCATTAATCAATACCGCTGATCTCACCCCAGAAATACAAGAGAAGATCCACTTGCACCACTTCCTACTAAAACCAAACTTGAAAAGGACCCTTCTTAATTCCATGAAACCCTGTCATAGGCCTTCAACATATCAAGTTTCAACAACATTGTAGGCAACTTTAAATCACATATTGAATGGAGACCCTCATGAGCTAAAATCGTACCATCTGTAGTTTCTTTTCCTGGAACAAAACCCCATGTTCATCAGATATAATTTTAGGAATCAAAGAAGCCAATCTCATTGTAATTGCTTTTGTAAAGATTTTATACAGAGTATTACCTAATGAAATAGGCCTGAACTGAGCAAAGGAAGAAGGGACACTGGACTTAGGAATAAGAGCTATAAAATTTGCATTCAACTCTTTCAAAACACTACCATTTTCCCTTGATTCTTCCAAATCTGCCCAAATATATATTCCAATAAATTCCCAACATTTTTGAAAAAATAAAGGTGTGTACCCATCAGAGCCCAGAGCCTTATCAGGGTCTATAGAGAAAACCATACTTCTTACTTCCTCCAAAGAAAACTCTTTAAGTAGCATAAAATTATCCTCCTCATAGACTAAATTGGGAATACTTCCAAGCAATGTCAAAATATCTTCTTCTGAGGGATCCTCACTACTATTAGACAAAAGATTAGAGAAAAAAGAAACAACTTCTTTCTGTATGGATGTCAAGTTCGAGACCAACTCACCATTTGACTTCTTAATATGATGAATTTTATTTAAATGCCTATTCATTTTCGTTGAAGCATGAAAGGATTTTGTATTTCTATCTCCAGCTTGTAACCAAGTTTCTCTTGATTTTTGTCTCTAGAAAACTTCCTCTCTAGCTAATACTTCCTCCAACTCAGATTGTAAAGATTTTTGTAAATCAAAAGACTAACTGTCAATGCCTTGCTCAATAATCTGTGAATTCAAAAACTTAATCTTGTCTAGCAAAATTTATTTTTCCTTAAAAATATTTTTGAACTAAGTTAGATTCCAAAATTTGATTTTGCTCTTTAACAACTGAAGTTTTTTGCAAATCTGAAACATTCTTGATCCCTCAATAAAAAGAAGAGATACCCACCAAGATTTCAACAATGGGACAAAATCTGGATCATGAAACCACATAGCTTCCACCTTAAAAGATCTTTTAGAAGAAAAAATTGAACCATCAAACTCCACTTCTAATTGAATTAGAAAATGATCAGATCCAGAAAAGGAAAGGATAGAGGACACAAAAGAGCTTTCAGCATCCAACCAAGGATATGAAAGAAGGAACCTATCAAGTCTTCTAGCAATATAAACAAAGTCTTTTCTCTTATTTGACCAAGTAAACTTGCCATTAAAAGGAGTATCAATCAAACCATTATCATTAATGAAATCAGAAAAGTCTGCCATTGTTTTAACCGGTGGAAAATAACCTCCATTTTTCTCTTCTAAGCTGAGGATAGCATTAAAGTCCCCCCAATAATTAGTCTTTCTTCTAGCATTTTTTGAATAATCTTACTCAAAGAATCCCACAAATTCTTCTTATCAGTAGTAGAAGAGGGTCCATAAACATTCAAAATCCAAAAATGATGAGGACCTAGATCCATCTTAATAAAGAGCGAGCAAAATGATATTGAAATATAAACCACATCATCTTTTAACTTATTCCACAACATAGCAAGTCCACCCAAAGGTCTAGAAGTAGGGAGAGAAATAAAATTCCATTTCTTCCAAAATTTGAAAATATCTTCTACAAATTTGTGAGAGTTTAGTTTCCTGTAACAAAATTACATTAGCACATGATAAATCCAATTGAAGTTTTATTAGGTGTCTTTTGTTAGGGGCATTAATACCCCTAACATTCCAGGATATTACCCTCATTGAGCTTGAGGAGAGCAGCACGCTCTCCTTACAACAAATCTAGTTAACATTTTGTCAAGAGTAGACTGAACACCAGCATGAATTTCCTCCTCAGTAATTTTAGATTTAGGCTTCCTACCCCTAGGCTTTGAGGGGGACACAATTTCCACCTTATCCATTAATGGGGTTTGAGAAATGGGAGACACAACATCACCTTGAGACTCTACTTCATACACCACTTCATCTACAATTTTAGCAATAAGTTCTTCACCAACCTTTGTGATCAATTCATCAACAAATTTCTTTGCCTCTTCCAAGGGAAAAGAATCCTTTGACTCATGAACCTCCCAAGCTAAGCATACTAAATCATCAACTTGATCTTCATGAACTAAATCTTGAAAGCAATGATCTCGAAAAGATGCATCCTGAACTTCTTTTTCCCCCAGTACATTTAATTTGTTTTTTGCATGTGATTTTTCTTGATTATATAAGTTAGTCGTGCTTGAATGCCAAGGCACGAGAAAAAGTTTTGTAACTACAAATTTTCTTTTGATAATCAAATTGAGAGATCTTTGCCCGTGGTTTTTTTCTTGGTATATTACTAGGTTTTCCACATAAATCTGTGTTGTCTATTGTGTTTTTTTATTGCTAATTCACTGTTATTTTTCTAACAGTAAAAACATATTACACTTCTTTTTTAGTTCAAAATGAAGCATATTGGCATTAATTCTTAGTAGGAATGTCGAGCAAAGATGAGATCAAAATAGTCAAAACACTAGTGATCTCGTAATGTAATGCTCTGCACATTTCCAAATAAATGTAGACTGGATTAAGGAAATCTCTTGCAAAGATTAGATACGAACTACTCTTTCAGAAAGTTCAATGCACCAAAATAAACCTTTCTTTTTGTTGTTACCTAAGACAAGTAAACAAGGAGATTGCTGAGACGAACCTCCTGCAACAATATAATGAAAATGCATGAAATAACAAAAATATATAAATAGCAGAAACACAGAAGGAATTTATTGATCGCAGGCCACTTCGAGGGGGCAACCTCCTTTGAGCAAGCTCAATACAATAAACTCATGGATGCCTTCATTGGCTTCAACACGTACTTATATACTAAGTCTAATGTAAACAACTATTACTTCCCATGAATGTGGGGTAATACAATATACTCACGGGATGAATTACAAAATATATGTGTCCAAAAGTAATATACTAATAAAGTAAAGAGAAGGGTTAAACACGGGTTCTTAACATCCCCTCCCTCTTAGAAAATCTTTGTCCTCAAAGCTTAAGATGTGGAAATTGTTGCTAAATTTGAAGGAGTGGTTCCCATGTAGCATCCTCTGGTTGCATTCCGTGCCACTGAATTAATACCTCTATGATGGATCGAGAGTGAAGTTGACGAGTGTGCCTGTTGAGGATTGCCTTTGGCTCCAAAATGATGGATCCTTCGTTACCCAGTTCTGATAAAATAGTTTGTGCTCTGATGTTGGTGCCAAGAACTTTCTTTAGAGAAGAGACATGAAATATTGGATGAATGCAAGAAGGAGGAAGCTCCAATTTATAAGCAACTGACCCAATCTTCTAAAGAACCTTATATGGCCCATTTAACTTTGGAGCTCGCTTATGATGCCCTTTGAGTTTTAGGGATGATTTCTTGTATGGCTATAGAAAAACCATATCACCTACTTGAAAAGTGTGCTCAAAATGGTGCTGATCGGCTTGTTGTTTCATTCAATTTCTTATCATGTGAAGATTGTCCTACAAGATGCGTAGAATCTGATCCTGGGTTCAGAGAACCGTGTCGATTGCTTGAACTGGTGAACTGTTGGGGGTGTATGGAAGGAGCATTGGCAGTGCCTGAGCATAGACTGCTTCATATGGGGTCATTTTAGATGCATTGTGGTATGAGGTATTGTACCACCATTCAACGAGAGGGAGCCACTTTGCCCACTGATGTTGTTGTTCTGAGGTGAAGCAATGAAGATAAGTTTCCAAACATTTGTTGATAATTTCAGTCTGACCATCTGTGTGTGGGTGATACCCCGAACTCATCTTTAGTTTGGTGTCAGCGTGTCAAAATAGTTCTGTCCAAAAATGACTAGTGAAAGTTGCATCATGATCTGAGACAATGGAAGAAGGGATGCCATGAAGATAGAAGATTTGGTCCATAAAAATTTGTGCAACTGAGAAGGTGGTATAGGGATGGCTGAAGGCACAAAAATGACTATATTTGGAGAGGTGATCAACCACAACCAAGATCACTGTCTTCCCTCCAGATTTAGGGAGCCCCTCAATGAAATCCATAGTAATATCTGTCCAAATCCATGTAGGGATGGGCAAGGGTTCGAGCAATCGAGGAAGGAGTATCGTTTCACCCTTGTTGCATTGGCAGGTATCACATTCAACCACCATCTATTGAATTTCCCTTTTCATTCCCTTCCAAAAGAAGTTACGCCGTGCCTACTCATAAGTTTTGAGGAACCCAAAGTGCCCTATTGATGGAGAAGCATGGAGTTCATAGAAGATAGCCTGCTGAAGATCTGTGCTCTAGGGAAGCACCGGATGACCCTTGTATCTCAAAGAAGCACCATCCCAAGAGTAATGTGGTATAGCAGAAGGGTTATTGGCCAATTGTTGAATGATTTGAGATAATGAAGAGTCATTGACATAGCCCTGCTAGATAGATTCCAACCAATTTGGAACAAGCATAGAAATAGCTGAAAGAGAAGCTTGGTCATCAAATGTGTGAGAAAGAGTATCCGCCACAAAATTGTCCTTACCCTTCTTGTAAGTGATCTCTAGGAAATATTTCAGACTCTGGTGATCAGTCTTGATGCAGAAATGATTCCCTAGTAGGAATGACCACCACTTCTGTATTGCATGCAAAATAGCCATTATTTCCTTCTCATATGTAAAGAGTACTAAATTCTTTCTAGAAAGGGATTTGTTGGTGAACGCAATGGGATGTTCATCTTGAAGGAGAACAACACTAAGTCCATTGCCGCAAGCATCACTCTCAATAGTGAAGGTCTTGGAAAAATCTAGCATAGCTAGAACAGGTGTAGTACACATAGCTTGTTTTAGTTTTTCAAATGCACACTCAACAGCATGTGTCCATGTAAAAGCATCCTTTTTCAACATAGATTTTTATGGAGTAGCAATCTTCCCGTAATCCTTGACAAACTTGCGATAGTAGCCAGTCAGTCCCAAAAAACCATGGAGGCTCTTGAGTGTCTAAGGATGCGGCTAATTTTTCATGGCATCTATTTTTGCAAGATCCACTTGAACCCCTTGGGCTAAAATAATATACTTGAGATACTCCCCTTCTTCCTAGCCAAAAATACATTTAGATTGTTTTGCAAAGAGATGATGATTAGAGAGAAGTTGCAGTATGAGATCTAGATGTTGGAGATGCTCAGCCCATGTTTTACTATAGATGAGGATATTATCGAAGAAGAATAGAATGAATTTTCGCAGGTAGGGCTGGAATATTTTATTCATCAATGCCTAGAATGTTGAAGGATCATTAGTGAGGCCAAAGGGCATGGCCAAAAACTCATAGTGGCCATCATGCGTGCGGAAAGCCATTTTAGGGATATCATCCTCATGAACCCAAATTTGGTGATACCCAGAATGAAGATCTAACTTGGAGAAAAAATGAGTGCCATGAAGCTCATCAACAACAGGAATTAGAAACTAATCCTTGATTGTGATGTTATTAAGTGCTCAGAAGTCAATGCAGAGGCGCCATGACCCATCTTTTTTCTAGACAAGAAGATCTAGTGAAGAAAAGGAATTGGTACTAGGGTGATTAAAACCTTGCTTTAGTAAGTCTCGAACAAGCATCTCAATCTTTATCTTTTGGTGAAATGGGTAGCGGTAGGGCTGATGTTGGGAGGAACGCTTCCAGGAAGGAGTTGAATACGGTGGTCCTCTAGTTGTGAAGGTGGCAATCCCACTGGTTTGGCAAAGACACATGCATACCTATCCAAAATTCATTGTAGATCCGAAGGAGTAGTGGAGATCGCTGATGGTTGCATCTGAATGGAATGGAGTTGAGCAATGACACCATGTGAATTCTTCTTAAGAAGCTTTTCCATGCGAAGTGAACTTATGATGTTGAGAGACCTTGGTTGTAGGCCCTTCAATGTGTGTTTTTGCCCATTGTCTGAAAACTGCATCCAAAGTTTAGCAAAATCCCATAAGATGGGTCCAAGTGTGCGTAACCATTGGGCACCCAAAACCACATCACAAAACCACATCACATCTGCCTAAGGGCAAGGCAAACGTGTCAGAGCACAAATTATAATCTCTAATAGAGATACGCACATTGCGACACTTCCCTTTGCAAGGTAATGTGCCCCCATTGGCAATCATGACTTCAAAACTGGAGTAAGGATGGACAAAACAATTAGCCTGTTTGGTGATTCGAGGGTCAATGGAGTTATGAGTGCTACTAGAATCAATGAGTATTGTAAGAGGGATCTTCTTGAAGTAACCCTTGACCTGCATGGTTTGTGGGGTAGTGACTCTTACTAAAGCATGGAGAGAGATCTCTGGGTGGTCTTCTTGAGAAGTAGGGTCAATAGGCGGTTGCTAAGTTTTAACTTGATCATCTACTATATCCTGAGCATCTTCATAAACTTCAGTTGTAGGTGGAGAATCCACATCCAAGAGATAGAGGTTTTGCTCAACACATCGATGTCCCTAAGTGAATTTCTCATCACAATTATAACAAAGACCTTTTTCTCTATGTGCCCGCATCTCTACTTCAGTCAAATGCTTGATAGGAATTGTTCTAGGAGTTGGTGAGATTGGAGATCTCTAGGAAACCATATTTCTGAATGGAACAAAATTGAATTTGGATTGTTGTTGAGCTGTGATCTTGTCCTCCGCCAACTTAGCCAACCCTAGGGCTTTCATCATTGTGCTGGGATGGAACATTTTAACCTCAAATCAGATTGCATCCTTCAGACCACTGACAAAACAACTCCTGAAGAATTCATCAAACAATCCCTCTGTGTGATTGGCTAGTTTTTCAAATTCTGTATGATATTCTCTCACAGTGCCTGTTTGGTGAATGTGAAGTCATCAAAAGCACTAGGGCCAAATCGTTGCAAAATGAGTTTACAAAAATCTGTCCATTTTGGCTCTTCATGAGCCTTGATGTACCAACAAAACCATTGAAGGGATTCATGTTCCAAATGAAAGGATGCAAGTGGGACTTTGTTGACATCAAAAGTATTATGCAGACTGAAATATTGTTCTGCCTGGTATATCCATCCAGTCGGATCATCACCATTGAAGCAAGGAAAATCAAGCTTCAGCCCACGAAAATTGCTAGAAGAAGAGAACCCAGTGTCTATAGAAGACTCTGGTTGTTGTCTATTGTTCATGGCTGAATGCTGAAGATTAAGGCCGAGATTTTTTTCATCCAGATCTTGGAGTTTGGTCTTGAGGGTTGCAAGTTCATCCTTTATGTTTTTTTCTCATGTGCAAGTGACAACCATAACCAGGAGTTTTTTTCTTTTGGGAATGGGTAGAAAAAAAAAAATAGAAACTTTTTTAGTAAAGGAAAATTTGGATTTGGGAAAAACTCCGATGGGTAATTGGGGTTTGGCTAGGTTTTGGACACTTTCTGAGGGAAAGGGAAGCAGAAAATGGGGATTTCAGAAGCGGGGTGAAAGAATGGGAAAATTTGTCCAAGAGGGACAAAGGAGAAGAAATATGAAATGAACATTGTGGTAAAATTTGAAGGCTATTGGGTGAGAATCAAAGAAGTTATGGTAAACCCTAAAAATAGACAAATGTGGGATTTCTAGCTTCGATAAGTGAAATTTGGGATAGGGTCCTCAAGGAAGGAAATATGCAGAATGAAATTTTAGGGGTTCCAGTGAATTTTGAGAGGAAACGGAACTAAAGCAAGGAAGATATGGTGAAAAAATAGAAATTTTTTTACTTTTTTTTGGAACGATTTGCCAACTGCTCTCGACAGATTCAATATGCGATTTTTTGGCTATCAATAGATATGGACCCCAAGTATGTGTGGCTTCCTAAAGGTTCAGGGGAGTCACTCAACCACCAATGCTATCTAATGGCTTGCATATTGGGGAAGTACCCCTCACTCCATAGCTCAGGTAAAACTGATAACCACTGCCACAAATGACAGCTCTTGGTTCACCTCATAGATGGGAACTAGTCAATCAGGTAGGGGCCGTTGCCCTTTTCGCTGGTAGGTCCTCTCAATGAGCTAGCTACTTTGGGGTTCCTATGGTATTCCTCACAATGAGTTTTAGGGCTATATGCCCAGGCACTTCCCATAGTTAAGCAGATAGGGATATTCCCTAGGGTAAGTGCAAGAAGATGGGGGGCCAAAAAGGGGTCTTAAGTGGCCACTTTTTTTTTTTTTTTTTCTGAAATTAGGAAATATTGGCCTTGAATGAGAAATTAAGCATAGTTACACTCAAAATTTGGAGATGCAACCAAAACAATGTTCGTAGTGCTCTGAGTTTACTTTCTAAACTACTATTTTTTTTTGAAAATGGCATAGATCAAGGGGTTCAAAAGAGGGAGCCACAGAAATTGGTGTTGTTTCTGTCAAAAAAACATAACATAGCATGTTTTGTGGCTCCCTCAAAAGGTCAACTTTTTTTTGGTATTTTTAAAATCGCTTCAGTGAGAAATTAGCTAATAGCATGTAGTTTATGCCTGATTTTTCTGATAATTTTTTGATGAATATTTGATTTTTTAGTAATTTTCAAAGTGGACACATCCTAAAAAATAGAATTTTGGCCGTGCTACCCCTATAAATTTTGAAAACTAATTGAAAATCATTTTTTTCTTTTTTTAATATTTGTAGAATGGAGTCTAGTTTCTAAATATATAATTTTTTTGAAATTTCAATCAATAGTTAATTTACAATGAAAAAAAGACCAAATAGTGGTTTTTGCCCAAAAATAGACACACAAACAAAAGAAATTAAAGATGAAAGGCTTAACATTGTTAAAATGTGAAAAAAATCACATCTTCAAATAGCTAAGAGAAAGCCTAACATTACTCAGGTGTTTGATTTGTTCGATGTTGAAACACGTGCAAATATGAGGGTTAGCACGAACGAAATTATGTGAAATCTTGAAGAATCTGGAAAAACACGTCTGTGATTGTTCAAAAGGCACTCCAAGCCTTTGGGTTGGAAATCCAAAGCAAATCCCAAGCCCAAGGCTTGGGATTCCCAAAGCAAGACATAACTCAAGTGCATTATAACGCACTCGCGTTATAACGCACTCGCATTATGGTTTGCTTTGCATTTTTCCTTTTCTGCAAATATGTTGTTTGTCATGTTTGACATAACACGAGCGCGTTATAACGCGCTTGCGTTATGTTCCCCTTAAATTTTTTTATATTCAAGGCTATTAATCATGTATGTATGTATGTATGCCTATATGTATGTATGTATGTATGTATCTATGCATGCCAATATGTATGTATGTATGTATGCCTATATGTATGTATGTATCTATGTATGCCAATATGTATGTATGTATAGTGTCGAGGGCAGAGGAGGATAGAGATGGGAGTGAGCCAGATAGGGGAGGAGAGGGGTGGATAAGGATTGAGTGATTAAGGTTTAAGGTTGAGGGTTGAGTGTTTAGGGATAAGATTTAGAGTTTAGGGATAAGAGATTAGAGTTTAGGACCTTGAGGGATTAGGGTTTAGGGTTGAGGCTTTAGGGATAGCGTTTAGGGTTAAGGGTCAAGGGATTAGGTTTAAGGTAGAGTGTTGAGGGTAGAGGGATTAGGGATTAGGGTTTAGGGTTGAGGCTTTAGGGATTAGGGTTAAGGGATTAGGGTTTAAGATATAGTGTCGAGTGTCAAGCGTGTAGGGATAGGTTTTAGGGTTCAAGTTTTAAGGGTTAAGGGTCGAGGGATCAGAGTTAAGGGTCGAGGGATTAGGGTTTGACGTTGAGGGTTGAGTACATTGAGGTTCGAGGGTTACGGGTTTTGGGATAGGGTTGAGGGTCAAGGGATAGGGTTGGAGGGTTTAGGGATAAGGGATTAGGGTTTAAGGTATAGTATCGAGCCCATTGAGGGTCTAGGAATAGGGATAGCGTTTAGGGTTTAGGGATGAGGGATTAGAGTTGAGGGATGATGGATGACGGATTAGGGTTGAGGGATTAGGGTTTAGGGATAAGGTTTAGGGTTAGGGTTGAGGGATTAGGGTTTAAGGTATAGTGTTGAGGGTTTAGGGATAGGGTTTAGGGTTGAGGGATTAGAGTGAAGGGTTAAGGGATTAGGATTTGACGTTGAGGGTTGAGGGTCAAGGGATCAAAGTTAAGGGTTTAATGTTGAGAGTTGAGGGTTGAGGGTTGAGGCTTGAGGCTTGAGGTTGAGGGATAGGGTTAATGGTCAAGGGATTAGGGTTAAATAAGAGTGTCGAGGGTAGAGGGATTAGGGTTTAAGGTATAGTATCGAGTCTGTTGAGGGTTTAGGAATAGGGATAGCATTTAGGGTTTAGGGACGAGGGATTAGAGTTGAGGGATGACGGATTAGGGTTGAGGGTTGATGGATTAGGGTTTAGGGATAAGGTTTAGGGTTGAGGGATTAGGATATAAGGTATAGTGTTGAGAGTTTAGGGATAGGGTTTAGGGTCGAGGGATTAGAGTGAAGGGTTGAGAGATTAGGATTTGACATTGAGGGTTGAGGTTTTAGGGTTTAGGGATAGGGTTGAGGGTCGAGGGATCAGAGTTAAGGGTTTAATGTTGAGAGTTGAGGGTTGAGGGTTGAGGCTTGAGGGTTGAGGTTGTGGGATAGGGTTAATGGTCAAGGGATTAGGGTTAAATAAGAGTGTCGAGGATAAGGGATTAGGGTTTAAGGTATAGTATCGAGTTTGTTGAGGGTTTAGGAATAGGGATAGCATTTAGGGTTTAGGGATGAGGGATTAGAGTTGAGGGGTGATGGATTAGGGTTGAGGGATTAGGGTTTAAGGCATAGTGTTGAGGGTTGAGGGTTTAGGGATAGGGTTTAGGGTTGACGGATTAGGGTTTAGGGTTGACGGATTAGCATTTAATGTCGAGGTTAGGGTTAGAGTGTCGAGGGTAGAGGGATTAGGGATAGGGTTTAGGGTTGAAGGTTTAAGGATTGAGGGTTGAGGCTTTAGGGATGAGGGTTTAAGGCTTAAGATATAGTGTCAAGTGTTGAGGGTGTAGGGATTTAAGTTTTAAGGGTTAAGGGTTGAGGGATAGGGATTAGGGTTTAAGGTATAGTGTTGAGGGTTGATGGTTTAGGGATAGGGTTTAGGTTTGAGGGATTAGTGTTTAGGGTTGATGAATTAGGGTTTAATGTTGAGAGTTGAGGGTTGAGGGTTGAGGGTTGAGGGTTGAGGTTGAGGGATAGGGTTAATGGTCAAGGGATTAGGGTTAAATAAGAGTGTCGAGGGTAGAGGGATTAGGGTTTAAGGTATAGTATCGATTTTGTTGAGGGTTTAGGAATAGGGATAGCATTTAGGGTTTAGGGATGAGGGATTAGAGTTGAGGGATGACGGATTAGGGTTGAGGGTTGAGGGATTAGGGTTTAGGGATAAGGTTTAGGGATAAGGTTTAGGGTTGAGGGATTAGGGTTTAAGGTATAGTGTTGAGGGTTTAGGGATAGGGTTTAGGGTTGAGGGATTAGAGTGAAGGGTTGAGGGATTAGGATTTGACATTGAGGGTTGAGGGTTTAGGGTTTAGGGTTGAGGGTCGAGGGATCAGAGTTAAGGGTTTAATGTTGAGAGTTGAGGGTTGAGGGTTGAGGCTTGAGGTTGAGGGATAGGGTTAATGGTCAAGGGATTGGGGTTAAATAAGAGTGTCGAGGATAAGGGATTAGGGTTTAAGGTATATTATTGAGTCTGTTGAGGGTTTAGGAATAGGAATAGTATTTAGGGTTTAGGGATGAGGGATTAGAGTTGAGGGGTGATGGATTAGGGTTGAGGGTTGAGGGATTAGGGTTTAGGGATAAGGTTTAGGGTTGAGGGTTGAGGGATTAGGGTTTAAGGTATAGTGTTGATGATTGAGGGTTTAGGGATAGGGTTTAGGGTTGACGGATTAGGGTTTAGGGTTGACGGATTAACATTTAATGTCAAGGTTACGGTTAGAGTGTCAAGGGTAGAGGGATTAGGGATAGGGTTTAGGGTTGAAGGTTTAAGGATTGAGGGTTGAGGCTTTAGGGATGAGGGTTTAAGGCTTAAGATATAGTGTCAAGTGTTGAGGGTGTAGGGATAGGGATTAGGGTTTAATGTATAGTGTTGAGGGTTGATGGTTTAGGGATAGGGTTTAAGTTTGAGGGATTAGGGTTTAGGGTTGATGAATTAGGGTTTAATGTTGAGAGTTGAGGGTTGAGGGTTGAGGGTTAAGGGTTGAGGTTGAGGGATAGGGTTAATGGTCAAGGGATTAGGGTTAAATAAGAGTGTCAAGGGTAGAGGGATTAGGGTTTAAGGTATAGTATCGAGCCCATTGAGGGTCTAGGAATAGGGATAGCATTTAGGGTTTAGGGATGAGGGATTAGAGTTGAGGGATGATGGATTAGGGTTGAGGGTTGAGGGATTAGGGTTTAATGTTGAGAGTTGAGGGTTGAGGTTGAGGGATAGGGTTAATGGTCAAGGGATTAGGGTTAAATAAGAGTGTCAAGGGTAGAAGGATTAGGGTTTAAGGTATGGTATCAAGCCTATTGAGGGTCTAGGAATAGGGATAGTATTTAGGGTTTAGGAATGAGGGATTAGAGTTGAGGGATGATGGATTTGACGTTGAGGGTAGAGGGTTTAGGGTTTAGGGTTTAGGGATAGGGTTGAGGATCGAGGGATCAGAGTTAAGGGTTGAGGGATTAGGGTTTGACGTTGAGGGTTGAGGGTTGAGGTTCGAGGGTCAAGGGTTTAGGGATAGGGTTGAGGGTCGAGGGATTAGGGTTAAAGTAGAGTGTGGAGAGTATAAGGATTAGGGATAGGGTTGGAGGGTTTAGGGATAAGGGATTAGGGTTTAAGGTATAGTATTGAGTATGTTGAGGGTTTAGGAATAGGGATAGCATTTAGGGTTTAGGGATGAGGGATTAGAGTTGAGGGATGACGAATTAGGGTTGAGGGTTGAGGGATCAGGGTTTAGGGTTGAGAGATTAGAGTGAAGGGTTGAGGGATTAGGATTTGACATTGAGGGTTGAGGGTTTAGGGTTTAGGGATGAGGGATTAGAGTTGAGGGATGATGGAATAGGGTTGAGGGTTGAGGGATTAGGGTTTAGGGATAAGGTTTAGGGTTGAGGGCTAATGGATTAGGGCTTAAGGTTTATTATCGAGGGTTGAGGGTTTAGGGTTGATGGATTAGGGTTTAGGGTTGACGGATTAGCATTTAATGTCAAGGTTAGGGTTAGAGTGTCAAGGGTAGAGGGATTAGGGATAGGCTTTAGGGTTGAAGGTTTAAGGATTGAGGGTTGAGGCTTTAGGGATGAGGGTTTAAGGCTTAAGATATAGTGTTAAGTGTTGAGGGTGTAGGGATAGGGTTTAAGTTTTAAGGGTTAACCCCTACTATTTATTCTTGGATAAGGATTTGTCACAAACTAGAACTTCTACTTCCAAAGAAGATCTATCTTTCTTCCTCGATGGGCATTTTCTATCAAGAACTTGATTATGAGAGCTTGCCCCTTCATTGTTATGCCTATCATATGGCGGAGCATCTGGCAAGCTCTTGCAGGAAACATGAAAAGTTCTCCCTCAAAAACCTTGTGGTCATTCAAGTCTAAAGGGGAAGGTTTGGAAAGAGATGTGATCAATGCAAAGGATGTGATCAATCTATAGCAGGACAAAACATGAGTGCGTTATAATGCGCTCGTGTTTTGTCTTGCTATTGAAATGGTAAAAAAGTGTTGACCCCCGTGATCCAGGCCCACATGCTCTATTTTCTTACTGATTTTGCGCATGCCCTAACAAAAAAGAAGTGCTTTCATGCTGTTGGGAAGTTCACATGCACATTTGACACATTGTACCACCTTTGCATGATCTTTCCACCACCTTTTCTGCTTTGCCAACTTGAGAAGGAGGAAATAACATAGTTTTCACACCAAGTTTGATATATATCTATTCAAGTTTCAATTTTAGTAGTGTTGCAATGTTAATTGTGATTCAATTTTAGGAATTTAACATTATAGATTGGTTAATAGTATTGTTGTTAGTAATTATATTTGAGTGTTATTCAATTTAACATTGAAAAGGAAGCAAGTGGTGAAAAACTCAAATTGTTGAGGAGTTTGATGCAAGAAGATAAAAACACTACATAATTCGGTACTCTCTCCATTCAAATCTTCATTTTTTAGGTATGTCAAGTCTTTACATGCATGTTCTTTACATTTTCCTTATTTCGGATTGAATTACTTTATCAAGCTTTATCGTACATGTTTAAAATAGACACATTCCCAATCAAGAAAGCAGCCTACAATCTCACATGATGCCATGTATATTTTCTACACTTGGGCTCTTTAATAATTATGTGTAATAAACAAACCTTAACATACCATGATGTCAAACTATACAAGAATAAATCCTTACAACATAAAAAAATACAATCCCACTATTATCTTGTATTCATTTCTTAGGAATTAATATTGGTCTCTTTATCATGCTATAGAAAAATTCTCCGTCATGCCGAGGAAACGATCAAGAATTAAACCAACACAGGAAGAGATGGAAGCTAAGAATGCAAAGGAAGTAGTGGCTATGAGGGAACTTTGTGAGAAGAGGAAATTGGACATGATAAATGAAGACATACCAATTGAAGAGGAATCATAACCATCACAAAGAGATATGATATTGGCGGCACAAAGAGAACGAATGCAAAAACTTCGTGGTACGAGAAATTTGAATACCATAGTTGGAGACACGTTCTCTACTGCAAGTCAACATGTAGGGACACCATCTACCACATCTCAAGTTGAGAGTACATCATCACTCACATGTGATGAAGGAGGTATGCCATCATTCCCACCTTAACCTCAAGGTATGTCATCTATTCCATCTTCGATCGAAGGTATGCCATCTAACCCATCTCATTTAAATATTGATGAAATTCCTAATGTTGAGATGAATTTACCTAATTTAACACCACCTAGAATTTTGTATAGAAAGCCAAAGTATTTGATTGATATTGATGAGAATATTTTGCAGCCAATGGAAGGTAAGATTCAAAAACGCACTTGTAGAAGATATGCTAATAAGATTTGGAGATTGTTCTTTGAAAAGTTAAATGAGACTGCAAGATGTCAACTATTCGTTGAAATGATGTGAAGTATAAAGTATAGGTCTATCATGAAGATTCTTGGGTTGAGAACATCAGAGGCTTCAAGTAAAAAATCTATTGTCAAGAATCTAATGAGTGCGTATGGGAGTGTGGGTAACACCTCATGCACAAAAGATAGTAATGCAACACGGCGTGTGATTACATCGACTATAGTGAGTAGTCAAATGAGGAAAGCTCATCTCATTAGAAAGACAAGTCAAGAATTGAGAATTAATAGGAAAACTTTATCAAGAGCCGTTGGAAGACGCCAAAGAATTGAGGACACTAATGCCACTGAATTATGGGTGTTCTCGGGGAGACTACCACGAAAAGATAAACCAATTGTTGAAGCATTGAGATCACTAATTGAAGACTTTTGGAAGAATTACACAAGGGTATCTCCGAATCAAAGGGATGTGGTAAGATGGAGAATCGATAGTCAGAATCGCGAGCCACATCCAAAGCATTTTTTGGATGAGACTCAAACACAGTTTTATGGTAAATATATAGAAAAGTATCCTCAAATTAAAATTTGTCAAAGATATTTTGAAATGCTAAAACCTTTCTATGTTAAGATAAATCACACACGCACTACTTGTTGTTGTAGATTACATATTGAATTTTCTAACCATTTTGATGCTTATAGGTCTATATGTTTAGATATGCATACTAATAATGATTTGCAGGGTTGTGCCATATGTGCCCCACCAACATCTTCAAGAGACTTCATATCAAGAATTTTATGTGAAAGAGAGGAAGGTCAAATATTCTACAAGAAATTATGCTTGGATGGCACATGTCATTGTTGCGGTGGCTTGCAACATTTGCCAATATATGAACATATGGAAAGAACACATGCGGTTGGAAATGAACTAGTAGAGTTTGGCAAGTATAAAATAGTGGCATACAATACAAAAGATGGTAAAGAAGCAAAGAGGTGTGAATTAGTTATTGAAAAGATTCCAGTGTATCAATTTATGCCTATATTTCGTGACAGCATAGTGTATGAGTATGCAAGACATGCCCATAGAGCTCGATGGTTGGACTTGCAATTCAAGTTATGCAAGGACACATTTCCAGTTGGTAGCATTGTTTCAGTCGTTGACTTTATAGAGAACTACAGTTTACAGCCACAACATGAGGTGCAATCACAATATTACAACTGCACGCAGGTTTCTATATTTGTGCACATCACATTCATTCATGAGAATGATAGTACAGAGGATGACAAAAAGATCATAAGGGAGTATAATTTCTATATTAGTGATGATCGCATGCATTCTACGGAGTTCGTACAAGGTTGCTTTCAGGTGTTCTATAATGATTTGGCTAGAAGGGGCATATCATTTAGTCAACATATCATATGGTCGGATAACTATGTGTCACAATTCAAGAACTCGCAGAATTTCTATTGGCTGAGTAGGAGGCATAATTTTACAGGTATTCAACATATGTGGAACTTTTGTGAGGCCGGGCATGGAAAGGGGGAGCATGATGGTGCAGGAGCATGTATCAAAGGAGCCATAGCACGAGAAGAGTTAAAGTATAAAGACAATGCAAAGTTGATAGATGCAAAATCGATTGTCGAGTGGTGTAATGCTTCCATGGGTCTAGGTAATGAAGGTAAGTCTTCAGTTCGTAGATTTTTTTGGTTGATAGATGATACTAACATTGCACCATATGAGGACTATTTTACACTAACAGGATCAAATGAGATGCACTCTTTCAGAAGCTCAATTGTAGGTTCATGGAGTATCCATACATGAAAGATGTCATGCTTTTGTTCCTCCTGTACAATTCAAGTCTGGGATGAGTGCGAGTCAAAGGAGTGGGTTGACGAACGACAGTTAAGTTATCTTAGCCCACTTGACACGTATCAACCCTCGACGGCACTGGAACTAACATAGATGGAACCATTAGTTGACTTTACCACATATCAGATTTAGTTCAACCAGGTAATATAAGGTATGTATATGCATATAATTTCATCTAGTTCAACCAGGTAATGTCATCTTACTTTGTAGTGTTTTTGTAATGTTGACTAATTTCATCTAATTTGCTACACATATCAATGTAGGGCACGTATATGCAGTTATTGTAGATGAAGATAATGAAGAGGGAACAGATTATTACTTATGTCGTTGTGTTGAGGCCAAAAAGAAATTGGAGGCCCCTGTTACAGATGGAGAAAACATCGAATACCCTATAGGCTTAGTGGTTATTACTGGAACATGGCTTAGAAGGTACCCACATAAGAGTGTTAATATTTGGCTATTTTAGGACTTTGACACGCATCGGAAGATTCTTCATTACTCGAACCTTGTCATGGCATCCAATGTTTATTTGCTAAAGTATCGGGGTAGACCTTTGAACAAAATCTTGTGGAAGGTGTGTGAGTCTGAACATGAAGCAATACTTGACACAATAAAGAGTAGAGCAGACCCAGATGGTTCATTGGATTAATTTGTAAGTATTCACATTGATTTTGTAAAGTCATGTTACATTGAGTTGTAAGTATGCACACTAAAAATTAAGGTTTGTCTTTTTTTTATTTCCTCCTGCATTTTACACATATACATATTTTTACATCATCATGTTATGCATTTTTGGTGGCCTGCTCCTGATGTGACCAAACTCATAACTCACCCTACTTCCTCTAGACACCATTTGATGATCTCTCCAACACTCTAGATCTAGGGCACCCAATCATGATGATGACCTATATACCATTCTCCTAAGGTGCTCATAATGAATGAAAAGAAGACCAAGGGCACCCAAGCTTAATAGACTTATTTCTTTCAATTTTGATGATCCAAACTCTTGCAAAACGACATCCACTTTCATGCCTTTAGATCTTCCTTCACATACAGGGCACCAAATCAAGTTGAAAAATCTATATAAGGGCACCAAAATGGATGAAAGGAGACATGAAATGCACCTTACGACTCCATGCTAAGGTTTGAGCCATTAAAGTCTCTTGATATTAGGTGCTCATGATGATGAAACTTAGAGCTTTTTCCTTTCCTATGCGCTCATCTAAAATGTTTGAATGATAAGGAGCACCTTGACCTCTATAATGTACATGGGCACCAAAATCAAGGTGATTTTAAGTCACTTTGAGTCATTTGGGGTCAGTTTGAGTCTTTGAGTCATGTTGCAAAAAAGTGTCAATGTTGTCAAGTTGCACAAAGCAACTTTTGCATTTTTAGTGTCCTGCTCGTGATGTGACCAAACTGACTGTTCCAACGCATCCAGATGGGTACATTTATGCTAGGCATGGTCCTTTTTTTCACCCAAACATGTCGAAACAGTCCGAGCTACATTGTACCGACGATATCCCTGAAGAGTCCAAATTGCAAAAAGGTAGCAATCTTTGACGAGATGTTACTCAAAAACTGTGTCACTTAGAAACATTCCATCTAAGGCAACGTGATCATGTAGAGTGCCTCTACAGTAACCTCTCTCAATTTTTTATATCTCTAAGATATTTGCCCGTGGTGAAAGGTTTTCTTTTGCCCCAAAAATCGTGAAAAGGAGGCAGTGTAAAGTTGCAAAGGGTTGTAACTTTTGTTCTGCTCCTGATGCGACCAAACTGACTGTTCCAATGCATCTGGATGGGTACATTTACACTAGGCATGGTCCTGTTTTTCACCCAAACATGTCGAAATAGTCCGAGCTACATTGTACCCACGATATCCCTAAAGAGTCCAAAGTGCAAAAAGGCAACAATCTTTGATGAGATCTTACTCAAAAACTGTGTCACTTAGAAATATTCTATTTAAGGTAACGTGATCATGTAGAGTGCCTCTATAATAACCTCTCTCAGTTTTTTATATCTCTGAGGCATTTGCCCGTGGTGAAAGGTTTTCTGCTGCTGCAAAAATTGTCAAAAGGAGGCAGTGTAAAGTTGCAAAGGGGTGTAACTTTCATCCTGCTCCTGATGCGACCAAACTGACTATTCCAACATGTTTAGATGGGTACATTTACACTAGGCATGGTCCTATTTTTCACCCAAACATGTCGAAACAGTCTGAGCTACATTGTACCGATGATATCCCTAAAGAGTCCAAAGTGCAAAAAGGTAGCAATCTTTGACGAGATGTTACTCAAAAACCATGTCACTTAGAAACATTCCATCTGAGGCAACACGATCACGTAGAGTGCCTCTACAATAACCTCTCTTAGTTTTTTATATCTCTAAGACATTTTCCCATGGTGAAAGGTTTTCTGCTGCCCCAAAAATTGTCAGAAGGAGGCAGTGTATTAAGTCAGGATGAAAGCCTATTCACTCTAGGTGCCAATCTCAAGTTGCACAATCATGAATGGGCGCCTAGAGCAATAAGGTGCTACATCATGGTTCCAGGACCTTGAAATGGCACCCAATCATGTAGGAGGAATTTTCAAGGAGTCAGAATGTTTTTGAAACTCTAAGGAACTAGTCCAAAGACTCTATGGCACCATCTTGATACCATTGAGTCAACTTTGGAACTCAAACATATTGAAACAAGGTCTAGGAAGCTAGGCACCATCTCTTGCTAGTTCAACCTCTCAGATGCGCCAACATTGGAAAGACTCTTAATGAGCGCCTAAGTTTGAATTGATCTTGTGATTGAAAGTTTGGTGATGTATTGGTGTGAGATGATCTTCAGTTGAAGCAATCTAAGTTCTAGGAAGGGTTTAGAAGTTATCAACCTCTTCACTAAGTTAGGTGCACTTTATAAGCTTTCTTACCCAAGACTTGCACCTCATTAAGACAAGGCGCATCTTAAGCTCCAGGACTTTTCTAAAGAAGTGCTTTAGTTTATTAGCACCTTTGGACCTTGTTTTGCATTTTGAAAGAGAAGGCTCACTTTGGAGGCAATTCTAACCCAAATTGACGCCTAGGTATAGTCATCTCTCTGGAGCATTACAATGTGTTTTAAAATGAAGGAGGACATTTCATAAGTTGGGAAATTGATCACTAAAGACCTTGGAGTGTTTGAATTACTCTAAGTAAGAAGGCGCATTTCCATGGAGTAGCATACTCTAGATAGCACCTAATGCCATCAAGGCGCAATTCCACCCTCACTTTGGTGCCTATCATCAAGAAAGGGCATTGGGCATTCCTTGAACAGTTTTGAGCATTTGAAGTTCATGAAATCACCAAGGAATGTTGGGCGCCATGTGTATCCTCAACAAGCTTGAGTTTGTGCCTAGACAAGTTGGCGCTTATTCATGTTTTAACTTCCCTCTTGAAACGCCTAACTTGGGAAAAAGTAATCTTGTTGTTTGTAAAGTGTTTGATGTGTTTTGGAGACTCCAAAAGACTTCCTCTTGCTAGGTGCTCTTCTTGGCAACTACAACCTTCAACTGGCGCCTAGATCATGAAGAAAAACACTTAGACTTCAATTTTCATGCACTTAGACTTCAAGGCGCCAAAACTAGTAGGAAAATATTTGGGGAGAAACCACGTTGATAAAAGTTGGGTAAATTTAACCTCCGAGTCTGATTAGGCTCCATACAACAACAATATTTATATCATGTCCCTTTGCTTTATGAAACAAGTAGTATGTGTCAAGTCATAGGGATAACACTTTGGTCCTTAGAAATTTCTCTGTGACTTTCGATAAGATTATCTACTATTATGTGGATGCTTGATAGTATTATCCTGATCCATTGGACTAGTGTGGCTATGAGGTTGGAAAGTGTTGCAAACTCCATCCTTTAAACTTCTCCACCTTGTTATGGGTTGTTTTGAGTATTTTCACTTGCTTTCTCTTCGACAATATTTTCTAATGATACATGATGTGTCATAGATCATTCAACTTGATAAACAACATGGAGGGATTCTCATGCCTCCTATACTTCTTGCAAGTTTCTTTATAGATAGATCACATCATTGTCCATCTAGGTGGTCATTTCCCTAAATATTATGATAAGATAATCCCGTTAATGAACTTTGGATTGAATGAGAATCAACATGCTTTGTCTTGACTAGAATAGTTGGGATGGACAAAAATCTATTGATTCTAGGTTGGGTTGTTAAAGGTCAAGAAGTTTTGGTGTCTAATGCCCTCTAAATCTAAATATTTAAAATCATAGTGGTTCAATAAGTTACAACAAACACTTAGGTAGATAATAGACTATAAGGAACAAGGACTACACATGAATCCAAAACAACACCAGTCAATAAGGACATCACAAGTAACTCAACATTACTTCCAGAGGCGTTCACAAAAACAAAGGGGAGAACACAACTAGAGAATGCTAGACTATAGTAGGGATGAGTGTCTGATGCAGAGCACATAGTGGAAGCATAGAATTATCAACTTTTGAACCTTTGAACTCACTATTGGCGAGACAACATACCATCGGCGAGCTTAAAATTTCATCGGCTGATAGGCCAATGCCACCATGACTCTGTTTGATTTCACTTCTGACAAACATCCCATCATTGATTCTTATCGATCAGACAGACCACTATCGGTGACTTTATATCCTTTCACACCAATGTCTTTGTCACTCTGATATGAGACTCTAAGTCCCTTGCCTATCGGTAGGACTTAATACCATCGGCACACTAAAAAAATCTTCTGCCGACACACCGATCTCACAAATGACAACCTTCAGACCACACCCATCGGTGAGACTCCAAACATCGGTGAACTCTAATCTCGTTGGGCCAATACACTGATGGATTTTGACTGTCGGTGTGACCCCCTTCATCGGTGAATCTCTCAACTGCTCTTCCTATGCGCAGATGGGATTATCTTTCGATACACTGATGTCTTCAACTTCGAACCACACTTGTTGGCAAGGCAGACCACTATCGGCGAAGCCTAACCAAGGTTTGCCGATACGCTGATACGACCAACTCTTGACATCGATACAAGGTTCTTTTGCAGGCAAAGGGCGCCTAGGCTTATGGGGCTCAATTTGATGTATTTATTGAAAGCTCAAGGTGAATTGATGCTTATTGAGAATGCCACTTAGTCCTTCATTTGCATTATAGGCACCATTTCCTATTGACTTATATACTCCTCCTCATGCTAGGGTGCCATAATGAAGTGGTTTAGACAATAGGTGTGCTTCACTTACTAGAGGCTTGTTCTCCTTCCACCTTAGGCGCACTTTTATGGTGGAACAGGTGTCAATGGGTGCCTTGTCTTAAATGAATTCTCTCTCTAAGTGGGGCACCCTTTTGAGGCTTTATGAGTTGCAAATTGCACCTTAACCCTTCATGCTTGTTGCTCAATGTTTGAATGTTTAAGAAAGTCTCCTTTAGGCGCTCATCTTAATGACTTTTTCTCAAGGCACAATCATCCTAATGACTTGGATATTCATCCTAGTGTTTTAGGATATAAGGCTACCAGACTTAGTCATTTTCAGGATCTCAAACATAAAGAATAACATGACGATTCATTTTTTTGTATTGCATATAGTTGACATTCTATGCTACTCATAAAGAATATTAATATTTTTTGTTCAACATGATGATTCATTTTTTTTTAAATACAACTTTTATCTTTTAGTTTTAAAATGAGGTTTAGGTGATACTTGAATAACAATAGCTAGCTTATTGGATCAACAAACATCCTATGTAATACAATTGGACTTTAAATATTTGAAGTAGCCATCTACAAATATCCATTCAAATGTGGATTTATAATGCAAGTATGGACACCATCAATAAAAAAGATTTGTATTAACCAAATATCCATATAGGCATACATCAATATTTGTCGATATCAGTATAACATATATACAAAATAGCCATATAGGCTTACAAGAATGCCATATAGGCATGCAATGTCAACTATATACAATACAAAATATATGTCCACAAATGCCATATAGGCATACAACAAAGGAACACAATAAAAAGTCATTCCCCTCTGGCTGGTGAAGAGAATAGATCACGGGCAGCCTTTGATCTTCTAGGGGATGGAGACGTGCATGTGGGTGGTCTACTACGAACCTGAGGGCTGCTCCTCCTATTTAGTTCTTCCTGCATCTTTACCTGTTACAATAAAAAGTATAGACATTAATATATAGAAATTACATGTTATAAAAAATGAAACATTTAAAAAAATAATCACTTACCGCTAACATATAATCTGTCTCCTCACTTGCCTCAGTAGCAGGAATAGGCTGTGGTGATGTCATGTCCTATAGAAACCATCCAGATAGAAATTAAACTTCAAATCAATAATCTTTTGATTTTTCAAAAATAGACAACTATAACAATGAATGTAAATTGAAATTTACTAATCTGCTTCATACCCCTGTCAATGCCATGGAGCTATGAATCGCAGAGGCCACACCCTGCTCCATTGCCCTATGAACATGGGAAGGTGTCTCCGCAGCCTGCATCATCTACAAATAAAACAACATTATTCAATTACGAAAACTATAATAGTGATGCAAATCATGGTTCCTAACATACACACATGTTCATCTAAACATAGAAGTACACACAATAAAGCACACAAGTCACATACAAAAATCTAGTAAGTACAATTCATTCATTAAACTATTTATTTTATTACCTCTGTAAAGCTTTGAAGTCCACCACCGCTGGCAGGTGTTGCCGTGAAATCTACAGTATTAACCTATTCAACATCCAAAATTAGATATTAGAATACCATTCATATAATGATGCTATTCACATGTAATATTTATAATTGTTTACTAGTTACATACCTCGACAGTAGGTGATCTAGTGTAAAATGTAGGTGGAGAACCACTGAAAACTGCATCGATGCTATGACCCTAAAATTTTATTAAAATCATCAATTTAAATTAGTTAACCTTGCATTTCAAAAATGAAATTTAATAAATTAAATTCAATAAACTTGCTAATATTTACCTGAGTATCAAGGCCTATTTATGAGAAGGAAATGCTAGCAATCCTTCACGTAGTTAAACAATGGAGGCCTTATTTAATGGGTCGACACTTTAAGGTTAAGACAGATCATGATAGCCTAAAATATTTTTTGGAACAAAGACTATCCTCTGAAGAGCAACAAAGATGGGTCACTAAGATGTTGGGATATGACTTTGAGATTGTATATAAGAAAGGGAAGGAAAATATTGTGGCTGATGCACTTTCTAGGAAGGATGAGAAAGATGAAGCCTTATTGTGTGCCCTTTCAATATTACAAGCAAATTGGGTGGAAGAAGCCAAAGCAGAATGGCAAAATGATGTTGCAACAAGTAATCTCATCCAACAATTAAAAAGTGATCCTAGTATTTCAGATAAGTTTTGTTTGAAGGGAGATATTCTTTGGTATAAAGAGCGTTTGTATCTCTGCAAGAATTCCACTCTCAAACACAAGATTCTCACAGAGCTACATGAGTCCCCAGTTGGTGGTCATTCAGGATTTTTGAAGACATATCATCGGGTCAAGCAAGATTTTTTTTGGGAAGGGTTAAAAGGTGATGTTCAAAAATTTGTGGCTGAATGTTTGGTTTGTCAAAGAAATAAGGGGGAGACAATGTTTGGGAAGCCCTAGCCAGTGTTGGGAAGAGGTATCCATGGACTTCATCACAGGGCTTCCCAAACATTGTCTCCCCCTTATTTCTTTGACAAACCAAACATTCAGCCACAAATTTTTGAACATCACCTTTTAACCCTTCCCAAAAAAAATCTTGCTTGACCCGATGATATGTCTTCAAAAATCCTGAATGACCACCAACTGGGGACTCATGTAGCTCTGTGAGAATCTTGTGTTTGAGAGTGGAATTCTTGCAGAGATACAAACGCTCTTTATACCAAAGAATATCTCCCTTCAAACAAAACTTATCTGAACTACTAGGATCACTTTTTAATTGTTGGATGAGATTACTTGTTGCAACATCATTTTGCCATTCTGCTTTGGCTTCTTCCACCCAATTTGCTTGTAATATTGAAAGGGCACACAATAAGGCTTCATCTTTCTCATCCTTCCTAGAAAGTGCATCAGCCACAATATTTTCCTTCCCTTTCTTATATACAATCTCAAAGTCATATCCCAACATCTTAGTGACCCATTTTTGTTGCTCTTCAGAGGATAGTCTTTGTTCCAAAAAATATTTTAGGCTATCATGATCTGTCTTAACCTTGAAGTGTCGACCCATTAAATAAGGCCTCCATTGTTTAACTGCGTGAAGGATTGCTAGCATTTCCTTCTCATAAATAGGATTTTGTGGATTTTGAGGAGGAGGAGGAGGTGCATTAACATTTCCTGACAATTAACAAAATATACATCAAAAATCAACTAAAACCTACCTATTTAGAAATAAATTCAAACAAAAAAATAAATATAACTCACTCCTTTGGTGTGCTCAATGTCGTGGCAGCATTTTGGTGATGAATCGATAAGGTTTTTGTGTTGAATGGAGTTTTGCAAAACGCGAGCGTGCTTCTAGGGTTTGCAGGCTGTGGGCATAGAGGAGAAGAAAGAAATGAAATGACATTAGAAACCTTTTTTTTTATTTATAGCAAGTCATAACGCGAGCGCGTTATAATATGCTCACGTTATGACTTAATTTTTTAAAAATTAATTTGGCCACTTTTTGGCCCCCCATCTTTTTGCACTTACCCCCTAATCCTAACCTGCAATTGAAATGAACAATACATATGCGAAAAAAAAATAACTACTGCAATAATCACAGCGCATGGAGGCCACTGCAGAAAAAAAAAAATTAACATAAATTTCATCCAGCGAGCCTAAGAAAGCGCTTTGATACCAGATGAGAGGAACCTCCTGCAACAATATAATGAAAATACATGAAATAACAGAAATATATAAATAGCAGAAACATAGAAGGAATTTATTGATCACATGCCACTTCAAGGGGGCAACCTCCTTTGAGCAAGTTCAATACAATAAACTCGTGGATGCCTTCATTGGCTTCAACATGTACTTATAGACTAAGTCTAATGTAAACAACTATTACTTTCCATGAATGTGGGATAATACATTATACTCACGGGATGACTTACAAAACATATGCGTCCAAAAGTAATATACTAACAAAGTAAAGAGAAGGGTTAAACACGGGTTCCTAACAATTGCAGGCAATAGAAATGCAACCAAAGGCATAATAATTATTTCATAATAGACTTTTGGAGACATCATTCAAACTCTAAGGCCCTCCAAAACACCCATCATAAGTGGAATTTTAGAAACAAATAGTTGTATCATGCTATTTTTAGGCATGTTATAGAAGACTCCTAGTTGGTTAGCTTAGCCAAAGTCAAATCTCCAAAAAGGGATATTCCACTGGTAGCATAATCAAAAGGACAAAAAATAGAAATTTTTAGGTATAACTAAATCAATTATTATAAATTTCGTGAAACACAAAGGGCTGCTTCACATGCTGATTTTTAAAATTGTGGAAATAATGCTATTGCATCTAATCAAACTAAATGCCTCATGGAAATTTTTTTTTCCCAATGTTGATGAATAATTAAAACATATCTTTTAAGAATGTAGCTACATTAAGAATCCTAATAAATACATGAACCATACTACCCGAAATCTATTCAAGGACAATCAAAACAAATGCATTTAAAATAAGACATGTAGTTGTGTCCAACATTACAAAATTAACAAGAATTGCGATGGTCCATGTACTGCACATCATGGATCCTTCCTTTCTTGAGTACCTTCTTCTCTCCTTCCTCAGAATCTCTGGCATGTACTTTCTTCTCAAGCTCCCCTACCAGAACTTGTAATCCTACCACACCTCCCACACCCTCAATCTTGAATGGCCTCTCTAGAACAACCTGATAAATTGGCAATGCCATAAATTCTAACATCTTCAAATGCAAAGACCTGACATTCTTCCATTTCTTCAGTACCACCTCTATAAGCCCTTCAATCACATCACTAACATTCTCCACAATTTCATCCCTCTCCTGAGACACCTTCCCCACCTTCACCACACAACATGTACCCCCTCTAATGTAAACCAAAGCAGAGCTGCAAGGTAGCTCAATCTGTCTCTTCCACTACTTGTGGCTCAAATCCACAACAATAGGATGCTTCTTCTTCTTAAAAAAGGTCTTCGCCAAATGCCTAGGCAATTATGGAGTCAAAGATCGATCAACCATGAACATATCATAAGACCCACAAAGATTCCTCTTGCCTTCAAAGGGCTTATGATCAATCTTAAGCTTTGAATACTTTAATACCTTTGAAATGGGTAAGCTTTCCTCTTTGATCCTAGCCTTGGCAAAATCAGGAGAAACTCCAGACACGCGCTTTTCTCCATCATTTACTATCAAACAGATTTCTTGGCTTCCATCTAGGGAAAACAAGGGATTGGGTATCTGAATCTTATAAGGGTTTGTTCTTTCCTTGGCTAGGATTTTTTTCAAAGTCATGACCATATATAAAAATTCATCATGTCCTAGAAGCTAGGGTTTCTGATATTTGGGCTGAGACTTTAACCATTTCAGCAAAGCGTCTACGACTTTTTGGATTATTTCTTTTTTCACAGGAGTTGGTGCTTTGGGCTTCTTAAGGCTTTTGTTATTTTTGATGTTCTCCATTGTAAAATGTGCAACAAAAACATTAACAGAAACCCCAAAAGATAGGTTAAAATACAACTTACCTTGGAAGGTCCTTGAATACTTTTGGCCTGGAATTTCTTCAGAAATAAAAAACATAATCTACGATGTGAATGAACCCTAAAAACCACAGCTTCTCACCTGGAATTCCACTAACCAAATCCCACTCTTTGACCAACTCTTGCATTAGATCCTGAGCCATGGGGTGACCAGCCAGATCAATGATAGGCTTAGCTCGATTGATGGAAGGTGTTGATCGAGGAGAGAGGTTGATCGATGGCGGCCTCGATTGCTTGGGGCTCGCTTCAAAAATCAAAGAAACATGCAGAGTTTTTAAGCCCTAAACCCTTTATAGGAAGAGATTTTAAAAGTTGATGCCCCAAAAATTTAATATATTTAAAAATAGATACATTTAAAAATAATATATTTAACAAGTGCCACTTAGTGGCTAGTACCTAGTACCTGCCATTCATTTTTTGTATATGTATTGTAGTAAGAGTGCCATTTGTTTTTGTAGATGTATTGTAGTAAGAAGTAATTATTAGTTCCTGCCCTAGGCAGGATTACTTATGCATCCATGTGATGCAATTTGTTTTGCCCATTTCACCAATCAACATTGAGTATTAAATTCATTTCACAAACATATTATAGTTTACAATTAATTTTATTATTTACAAATTTGATTTAAATGTCATTTATCTATTTTTTTATTGGCTCATGCTGTGAACAGTAATGTGAAAAATAGAATTATTATTATTTAAATTTTATTACATTTTATTTGACCAATCACTATAAAGTTTAAATTCATTTCACTATAATTTTATTACATTTTATTACATATAAGTACCAAGTTGGTACTGTTTTATTTTCTGCAGCAACAGAATGAAAAGATGAATGAGGAAGATTATTATTAGGAGTAGTACAAATTGCATGGGCAAAGAATTATCGTTGTCCAATTATTATTGGCTGCTAAAAATGCTTAGTTGTCCATACGTGGCTCATGGAGTTTGTGAAGCTTTTCTAGAAAATCCCAATTGGAACCATTCACTAAAAGGTTCGTCATTCGACGGAAGCTAGAAGTGTCCAGGCATACTGGCGTAATTTCACATGTAATTGGCATGCAACGGGCTCTGCAATAATTGGGCGCCATGCTTAAATTAGTATTGTTTATTCCCTATAACTGCAATTGCCGTCTTGTGATTAATTAGCAGTAATGGAGGACAAGAGAGAGGATTCTAGGAGGAGCCTGCTGAGAGGCGATGAAGGGCGGCGGTGGAACTTTTAGGGTAGTGTTTAGTCCTAGGCAAGTGTGATGGGGCTCACACGGAAGAATGCAGCAATGGGATTTATGTTTTGGTAGTAAGATTTGCTGATTTGCTGATTTGCTTAAGCTTCTCTTGCTCTTCTTTTCAATGCCTAGGTAAGCCTAATTTTCTATTCCTGTTCAGTTCATTTACAAGTTTCATTGCCAATGGGAGTGACAGGGCTAATGTGTCTTGCGGAAAAGATGGTGCTCTCTCTCTTCACGGTGAGTGAGAAAGCAGGTTTTGGTTACAATTTGATGCCTAAAATTTCTTGATTATTTTGTAGTGGAACATAAACTTGTGTGGTGTCACCGGATAAACAGATTCTGATAATATTATAGATGAGCAAGAGCATAACAGATGATTTTCTAGGATGGGGAGATCTTTTTGGTGGATATCCTGGCATTGGAATTGCTAGCGTAATTTCTTTTACTTGCTTTAGTAACCCCATTTCCCTCTCTCAATGAAACGGAAATCTGAGATCTATAGCAATGAAAGGTGATGTTGCAACATTTATGTTTATAATTCTGAGCAGGAAATCTCTCGGTGAAAAGCTCATGGATTGGAATAAGTGCAAAAAGTTGTCGTGGAACATCATTTTGCTCCTTGGTGCAGGTATAACTTTTTCCTTTTTTTGCTAGGTACTTCAATAATTTTCTCTTCTGTTCTGAAACTCATTTTAAGAAAAACCCCAGTTTTTTAATAGGGAGTGGTTGCCATTGTATATTTTTGTATTTATTAAAAATGTTGGCTTATGATTTGAGCTGATTAAAATAATGATTTACTATTTAAAAACAAAAGATATGAAGTACAAAATTATTACACCCATAGGAGGTTTAAGGAATACAATAATTAGTTGTTTAACCATTAAAACATGTGATTAGTATAGATATCTTAAATATTTATAGGAGTTATTTTATTTAGTTAAAGAGTTATTTTATTTTTACCTAAAATTATTTTATTTACTATATATATACTAACAACTTTACTATCTAGTAAAAGTGTATATATATTTTTAAACAATATCAAATATCTATATCTTATATTATATTCTTGTTTTGATTCTCTATCGTTAACTATACCATGAGTTACAGTCATATTAAAGGGTTTTTAATTATTTCACAATGTAATTTTTTTTATTTTTAAATGACAACTTTATTTTTTTAAATAACCAATATTCTATATTCTTAAAAATCCAAAGCTTTTATATTTAAATTATATGAAATAATTATTAAATATATTATATATATTAAATATAGTATGAAAAGTATTAATTATTAATTAATATTCTTTAATAATTATTAGATAATAGTTTAAATATAATAAAGATTGTTTAAATAAAATATTATATATTAGTGATAATTATTCAATGTATTATATATTTAATAATATAATATATTTAGTATTAATATTAAATATATTGTGTAACAAGGACACATGCATTGCGTTGAACTGCCAATGGTGCATTGATTTGCATTAGTTTAAAGATTTAGTAGCAAAAGCATTTTTAACACTAAAACCTTGAAAATTAAATTTATTCCCTAAACCCTCAACATTGAACCCTCCATCATAAACCTAAATTCTAAACCTTAAACACTAAACACTAAACACTAATCTCTACACCCTAAACACTAATCTAAATGCTTTTGCTACTAAATCTTTAAACTTATTAAGTTGAGAGGCTTCTACAGTAAGTAATTCGTTAATCTAAATGTTTTTGCTACTAAATTTTTAAACTTATTATCAATTACAATGTCATTCATGAAATATGACATTGCAATGGCTGACGCAATGCGTCTCTTGTATTGAAATAAATATCTTTGAATAATTGTAAACACTCTATATATTCTAAGCATGTATTGCATGCAGTTTTAATATAAGTAGCACATTATTGGACTGAATGAAATATTTCATTTTAAAAAGTCTACAATGTGACATAGTAAAACTTGGGAAATGGTTAAGGGCTACAAAATGTGGTGAACAACTACTTCTTGCTTTCCATGCCGGTACCTGTATTTTGATTAGTATTAGTATCATTAAAATTAATTTGTAAATAAATTATTTCCTAAAGTTGAAGGGAGTAGAAATAATTGAACTTCAAAAAAACACATTAATTTAATTTTTTTGTAGATACGTAATATTTATTGGGTATGGCTTATTTTTGAAAAATCAACCCACATGATCATGACTAGCAATTGCAATAAATATTATTTTATTGGTAGGACATTAATTTTTTTTTTTGGTATGAGTCACACGTATAGACTATATTTATTTGATGAATTGATTTTATAGTTCAATTCATCCAAAACCTTTCCAACAACTACTAATACAAAGGTCATTTAAAAAAAAATGATAGAGTTTATAGGACAATGTAACTATTTACTTTCATTTTTCGTATGGGCCATATTTATTGGGTATGGCTCATTTTGAAAAAATAACCCAGATCATGACTATCAATTGCAATAAATATTACTTTATATTTCTAACACATTGATTTTATTTTTTGGGTATGGGTCACTTTGACACATTCAGACTATATTTCTTTCTTCAGTTGATCTTAGGTATGGACCATACTCATTTCATTTAATTTTGGTATGGCTGATATTGACTTGAGTATTTAATGTTTGCTTCGATTCATGTGAAGGTAGCAATAAGAGGGTAAACAACAATAGCCAATCAAATATTTTTTCAAATTTTGCAAATTATAGTTATGATCAAAATACAATAAACTGATTGGTGGAAACTTGACAAGACTAATGCAAAATTTTACATATATCGAATGTAAGAGTACCATGCAATGGAAAGTACTAATAATATATGGCTGTGGTATGTAGTGCAGTAATAGTTTTGGGTTTTCAGGGATAACTTTATTGGTGCTTTTGTTTTATGTAGCTAAACAAGTATTTTGTTGTAGAAATTTAATATATTTTCCAAAAGCCGCTATAAAATGGAGTAAAAGGGGACGATTTGCATATTTATGCTTGCGCTCTGGTAAAATTTAGGTCTTGTAAAAACTCTTTTATAGGTTTTAGGGTTTAGTAACATCATAGATTTTTTATTTTTTTGGTGTGTTTTTTTATGTGAAGAAATTTTAGGCCAAAGTATTTGTGGACCTTTTGTTTTTTAGGTTTCCATAATGTCCTAGATTTTTTTTTCTATTTTTTTCAGGCTTCAAGGACCTATTGAGGCGAGCTATGTTTTGATCTATCTTTTTGGCTTTCTACTAGTGTTTTTGATGCATCTTTTATAATGGAGAACATAAAAAATACGAAAAACCTTAAGAAGTCTAAAGCACCACCTCCCGTGAAAATATAATATTGTAAAACTCAATTTGTCTTGTTTAGTTTATAAACTTGTTATATCATTTTATACTTATGTTTTTGATATTGATAAGCGGCATAAACTAGGGTGTTGATCCCATTATAGAATAGCCCAGCGGGCGCACAAAAGAGACATAAAAGTCTAGAACAACAACACTAAATCAATATAAATAGAAGACCAACAGAAACAATAGACTGATAGCCAATGGACAACACACCAACCACCAAAAAACAAAAGTGAACAAAACAAACGACTATTGAACAACTGACCTTAGTCTTCTATCAGGAACTGGTACATTTCTTCATAGTCCTTCAGCTTCTTTTTACCCATGCCATGTTTGTTTAATTCCATGTCCTACAAGACAACTAGGGTGGTTGTCGAGCAATGCATTCTTTTGAAGTAAACCGGGCAAGAATTTTGAAACTTTTCTTTAGTTCCGTGATTCTAGCATTCATGGCCTCCATCATAGACACCTCCTTGGAACCGGTTTCTCCTTTCTTGTTGATCTAGGTATCCTCCATCTTCTTGGTAGATGTCTCAGTCTCTAAATCCGGTAGGTTCATCTATGAGAAAAGGCTAGGGCCTTCCACATCCATTATGCCACCCAAATTTGAACTAGAATTCTCCTCCGCTTTCTCAGTTTTTTCCTAGCTATCGACGGTTTCCTCCTTATGTGAATCACGGGAGGCCACCTGCTCCTTAAGGGAGCCCGAAGTGGGCTTCACTGCGACTCTACTAGACCTCCTGGTTGTGGGCATTCTCACTTTTCCTTGGGGAGTAATTTTCCCCTCATCCTGAGACTCCTCACTATCTTCATCATCACCACTTGAAACCACCACCTTACCTTTCTCCAACTTGGGCCCCTCTTTCCTAAGTAACTCACCCACATTTACAAACTTACAAGTGTCCTCCTTACTGTCCTTGGATTTCATCAAGTATTATCACCCTTGTCTTCAACTATGACAAGCTTCCTTTTATTAGACTTCATACCTAAGCTGGGACTGTCAATTTTTTGAGTAATGCTGGTCTCTACCTAGCCGAGGAGGTGAATAGTCAATTTGGGGGTTTTCACCAGATTGGTTTTTGAGCTAGGTTTTTTCTTGGAGGTAGAAACCTTATGGTCAATGGGACTATCCAACGACTTCTTAGGAGTGAGTTCACTTATCACCGCCCCTTGACTCTAGTGACCTATAGTATGCTTAGAAGCACCAATAGGGGGACTATCTACCAGGCTAGCCGTAATCTGCTTAGGAGGATGCAATGCCAAATGAAATTTGTATAGGCGGTAGATCAACTCCTGGTATAGAGGTATCATAGGCTTATCAGGGTTCTGGGCATGCAAGTCTGTAACACCTTTGACCCAAGTCTCTAGAGACGAGAGAAGGTAGAAAGAGAAGCTAATCAACTGATTTCTTCTACAATGATTGAGGAACACGAAATGGTAATGGTACAAGTGTTTAAACCTACCTTCCAAAGTAAAATACTTCATCACCATATATCATACCTCGTCCCAAGGTTTGGGTAGCCTTTCACAGTTAAATCTGCCTTGTAGGTTGTAGAGCTCCTCACCCTTTTTCAGGAATAAGGCCATGTTCTTTGGGTTAGAGATTTTACTTTGTTCTTTTTGTTTCACACACTCGATGGACATGCCCATAGCAAGGCCTATGACCTCCTCTGAAATCTCAAATCCAACTCCCCCAATTTGGATCCTTATGTTGTTCCAAGAAACTACACAATATTTAAACAAGTTCTCATCATGCCCCTACAAGCATTCAAGATAGGGAACCATGCCACCCTCACAACATATATGCCAAAGTGTTTCATTTCTCTTGAATTCTTCACACGAGATTGGTTCAATTCTGGTTCTCTCTCCCCCCATCGCAATAGAGATTTGAATCTTAGCAATGTGCAAAGTAAAAATAGCAAGACTATGAGCAATGAGATGTTGTAAAAGTTTGTTCTTGTTTTTGGCAAATAAATAGCTATGCAATGCTTGAAATTGAGGACCTTCTTCCTCACCCCGTTGTCTAATGATCTCACCATGCAATAATTTCACCCTACGTGAACTTAATGCCATGTACGCATTATGATCCAGGCGAGTTCAATGAAATCATTATTATAAGTCTTTCACGGGGTTAAAAATCCTTGCCCCATCATCTTCCTCTCCACATGATTTGAAGGCTAAGTCAGCCACTTAGATCGATTGACTCAACTCCTAGTCATACCCCTATGGCACCAAAAACATGTGTGCCCAAGGTTTGAATTCAAACTTTCAATCCTGTAATACATGACAAACAGTAAAGAGGGTTGCTATAGCTCCTTGTGGAGGAGGGTTTGAACATGCTTAGAGAGGCTATCCATGCACCTCCATCACCTCCAGCTAGTGAAGTTTTGATTGAGGTTGGCCATACTATCTACCACCTTGTTGCCTTCCCTAAAGGTGTGAGGAATTTCTTTTTCTCTGAATCCAACCAATAGGCCTTTTATGTCCCCAGTGATGTTTTTAAGCTTCCAGCCAGTATCAGCCTTACCCAAGACAACATCTATAATATTTTTTTAGTTTCCTTCAATTTGAATTTTGTCTATTCTCAAGGTGAGGGTAAGTTTAAGCTCCCAAAGCAAGGCTAATCCCTCAGCCACTTTGTTTGACAGTTTGTCAATTCCTCCTGCATAAGCTGCAATCAAATGACCACTACCACTTCTGATGATGACCCCCACTAGCCATACTTGTGTTTCTCTTTGCTGTACCATCAAAATTTAACTTAACCCAATCTTGTGGGGGAGGTTTTGAAATAGTGTTTTGACAGGCAATCCTTTTGGAGTTGTCGAAATTAGATACCCCAACTTTGAGCCAATTGCAGCTCTGAGGGGTGGGGGGTTTAGCAATGTTCAAACTGTTGTTAGAGGTGTTTTCAGACACCAATTTGAGGAAATAGAAAAAGACCTCGTTAGGGCTTTTGGTAGAATCTCTAAAGATTCTATTATCCCTCTCCTTCCAGATGCTCCATCCTAAGTAGGGAGGGATCTATCTCCAAAGCTCCTTGATTCTTGGATGACTAAAGGGGGATGTCCAACCCTCCACGAATTCAATAAGACTTTTGTTCATGACCCAGTCTAGACCAAGCTTACCCAATATCATACCCCAAATATCTTTAGTATAATCACAGTGGAGTATTAATTGGGATATGGATTCTTCATCCTTGTGGCAGAGCACACACTTGTTGGCCAACTGAAAGCCCCTTTTCTTAAGGTTGTCTATGGTCCAAATTTTGTAGTGTGTCGTAGACCACCAGAAGGTTGATTTTGGGAATCAAGTGAATGTTTCAAAAAGCCTGCCAAACCCTATTGCATTGACCACTGTTAGACAACATATTGTAAGCAGTCTTAACAGAGAAGAGCCCCTAATTATCATGCATCCATAACATTTCATTCTGTTTGGGGAAGATGGGAATTCTGAATTTGTTTAGACTAAGTTGTAAGGAGTTGACTACTTGATCCAGGTTATTGTTGTCTGTCCAACAGTTAGCAATGCTTTTCCACTATCTCCTCCCCTAAGAATGATCAACATAGTTAATAACCTTTTCCCCAAAGAACCTGCTCACTCTACAAATTAGATTGTCATTTCCTTGATTTATTAGAGGTTTGTCTTGCAACCAGGTGTCTTTCCAGAATCTGATCCTATCCCCATTGCCAAACTTTCATTTCATCCCTTGAGAAAGGAGATTTCTGGCTTTTAACATTTTGTTCTAGATTATGGACCCTTTGGGAGGCCTTCTTGATCAAGGAAACCAACTCTCTCCTCATTGTTGGGATACTTGGCTCTCATAATCTCTCCCAAGTCTTTCTCTTCCTTCATAAAGCACCACCCCATCTTAGCCAACAAGGCTTTGTTCATCAACTGGATCTTTCTAATGCCTAGTCCCCCCTAAGACTTGGGGAGATAGAATTTATCCCAACTGATGAGAGAGATCCTCTTCTTCTCTTCTACCCCCATCCAGAGGAATTTCTCTAATTTTTTTCAAATTTCTCAGCAATGTATCTAGGCATTTTAAACAAGGTGAGAAAGTAGGTTGGAATACCTTGGAGAGAAGCCTTCAGGAGTTGGTACTTACCGAATTGACTTAGCAGCTTACCCTTCCATCCTTCCAACTTCTTTTGGATTCTCTCCAGTATAGAATTCCAGTATAAGGGGGTCACTTCCTTGATAGTGAGGGGGAGGCCAAGATAGGTAGATGACAAGGCAAGCTCATTACAATTGAGAATGGTTTTAATCTTCTGTTGTATGTCCAAATTAGTGTTGAAGAAGAAAATGTTGCTCTTATCATAATTGATGCATTGCCTTGAGGCTATGGCATAGCAGTTAAGTAATTGTCTCCACTTTCTATCTTCCACCACCAAGGCAGCCCCAAAAAACATAGTGTCATCCACAAATTGTTGGATAGTTGAAGGGTCCACAGTAGAAGCAGCTCTAACACTTTTTAGGCCCAGACTTCTCAGAAGGTTCAAGATGTTCCTCCCCAACAACTCGGCCATGATAATGAACAAATAGGGGGGATAAAAGATCCCCTTGTCTAATCCCACTTCCAGGATTAAAAAAACTCAGGGGATACCATTAACCAACACCGAATACTCAACAGTGGTCACATTTTCTTTTATAAGTTTGATGATGTTGTCCTGAAACCCAAACTTCCTTAGAACTTTGAACTTGAAATCCCAAGAAATTATATCATAGGATTTGGAGATATCTAGTTTAAAGGCCATGCTTGGGATATTAGTTCTATCCATGGAGTGGATTAGCTCATGGGTAGAGATGGCTGCATCAACAATCTGTCTTCTAGGGACAAAACCCTTCTGACAGCCAGTTATGAGGCCATCCAAGAGGGGTTGTAATCTAAACACCAGTCTTTGATATGATCTTATGTTTATACTTATATGATCTTATTATTTTATACTTATGTTTGTATTTACTATAGTAAATAAAATATTGTAAAATTCAATTTGTTTTTGTCTAGTTTATAAATTTAACCTGGCCTTGAAATTATCAATCATTTAGCTATTTTTAGTTTTTCGTGGTTGAGACTATGTTTTTTACTATTTTTATTTATTATAACTAAATTAAGGGAGTGGCCTTCTCTCTTAAGATTAGGTGGTACTATGATCTAGACTTTTTTTTTCTTTTTTCTTTTTTTTTTTGAATTTTTTTCTCCACTCTTTGAGTCAACCTTTAAAAAAAAAAAGTTTTTTGTCAACCCTTGCACTAAAACACTTTGAGTTAAGCATATAGGATCTTGCATTTAATGACAACCTCAAGTCATTAGTTAATCATCAAAAACATTATCAAGATCTCAAAACAAAAAGTCATATGAAATAATAAAAAAGTATTATAGAGCATCTACATTTGCATTACATTAGTAAATGCATCATTACATCAACATCATAGGAACTTGCTTTGTTTGCATGTGTGTCTTGGTTCATTGTTGATCTATAAACAAAAGTAAATATTCCTCAACAATTCACCAGTTATGGATTTCTCTACTAACCCTACTTAAAACCACCTCACAAATGATTGATTTATATTATTTTATCTACAACAAAACTAATTCAAATCCACTTTCCAACTAAAATGCCATGGAAACATGTTCAAAACAACTCAAACATGGCTTAAAATGTAAGACAATGATAGAACACATGAGATACCCTAGAGAAACCTATAAGTTAGTTGTGACAATGACAACACCTTCTTCCATATCCTCCATCTCTACAGCTACATCAGCAATATCATCAAACAAAACAACAGATGCATAATTGTCATAAAATGTTCTAAGGCAAGCTTACATAAATGTCATAATAGCCTCATATACGCATCGAAGCCTACAACTATGATTATTAAATGTTGCCAGAGTGGGACTAATGTCTGAGGAGCCATTGAACCTGTTCTGTCAATAGTAAATATGACATGGTGAGGGACATTCTTAGAATGATCACAACCAAAATGATAGCCATCATGAGTTATATACCCTGTAGAACTTATATTCTATCCAGTGCTCTTGATAGGTGGGTGCGTGCAATTGAATTCATCCAAAACCTTTCTAACAACTACTGAATACAAACGTGATTTTTTTATTTTTAAATTTGATAGTTTAGAGGACAATGTAACTATTTGCTTTTATTTTCAATATGGACCATATTTATTGGGTATGGCTCATTTTTAAAAAATCAACCCACATGATCATGAGTAGCAATTGCAATAAATATTTTTTTATTGGCAAGACATTAATTTTTTTTTTGTATGAGTCACACATATAGACTATATTTATTTGATGAATTGATTTTATAGTTTAATTCATCCAAAACCTTTCCAACAACTACTAATAAAAAGGTCATTTAAAAAAAATGATAGCTTATAGGACAATGTAACTGTTTACTTTCATTTTTAGTATGGGCCATATTTACTGGGCATGGCTCATTTTGAAAAATTAATCGAGATCATGACTACCAATTGCAATAAATATTACTTTATTTTGCTAGCACATTGATTTTATTTTTTGGGTATGCGTCACTTTGACATGTATAGACTATATTTCTTTCTTCAATTGATTTTAGGTATGGACCAACTCATTTCATTTAATTTTGGTATGCCTGATATTGACTTGATTATTTAATGTTTGCCTCGATTCATGTGAAGGTAGCAATAAGAGGATAAACAACAATAGCCAATCAAATAATTTTTCAAACTTTGCAAACTATAGTCATGATCAAAATACAATAATCTGATTAGTGGAAACTTGACAAGACTAATGCAAAATTTTGCATATCAAATGCAAGAGTACCATGCCATGGCATGCACTAATAATATATGGCTATGGTATGTAGTGCAGTAATAGTTTTGGGTTTTCGAGGATAACTTTATTGGTGCTTTTGTTTTATGTAGCTAAACAAGTATTTTGTTGTAGGAATTTAATATATTTCCCAAAAGTAGCTATAAAATGGAGTAAAAGGGGACGGTTTGCATATTTATGCTCGTGCTTTGGTAAAATCCATAAAAATATATAATTTTTTGGGTCTTGTAAAAACTCTTTTATAGGTTTTAGGGTTTAGTAACATCATAATTTTTTTATTTTTTTGGTGTGTTTTTTATTTGTGAAGAAATTTCAGGCCAAAGTATTTGTGGACCTTCTAGTTTTTAGGTTTTAGTAACATCTTAGATATATTTTTTTTGAAAAAAATTTCAGGCTTCAAGGACCTTTTGAGGTGAGCTATGTTTTGATCTATCTTTTTGGGTTTCTACTAGTGTTTTTGATGCATCTTTTATAATGGAGAACATCAAAAATACCAAAAACCTTAAGAAGTCCAAAGCACCACCTCCCGTGAAAATATAATATTGTAAAACTCAATTTGTCTTGTTTAGTTTATAAACTTGTTATTTCATTTTATACTTATGTTTTTGATATTGATAAATGGCATAAACTAGGGTGTCGATCCCATTATAAAATAGCCTAGCGGGCGCACAAAAGAGACATAAAAGTCTAGAACAACAACACTAAACCAACATAAACAGAAGACCAATAGAAACAATAGACCAATAGCCAACAGACAACACACCAACCACCAAAAAAACAAAAGAGAACAAAACACACAAGACTAGTTGAACAACTGATCCTAGTCTTCTATCAAGAAGTGGTACATTTCTTCATAGTCCTTCAGCTTCTTTTTACCCATGCTGTGTTTGTTTAATTCCATGTCCTACAAGATAGCTAGGGTGGTTGTCAAGTGGTGCATTACTTTTGAAGTAAACCAGGCGAGAATTTTGAAACTTTTCTCCAGTTTCGTGATTCTAGCATTCATGGCCTCCATCAAGGACACCTCCTTGGAATTGGTTTCCCCTTCCTTGTTGATCTAGGTATCCTCCATCTTCTTGGTAGATGTCTCAGTCTTTGAATCTGGTAGGTTCATCTTCAGGAAAAGGCTTGGGCCTTCCACATCCATCGTGCCACCCAAATTTGAATTAGAATTCTCCTCCTCTTTCTCAGATTTTCCTTGGTTGTCGATGATTTCCTCCTTATCTGAGTCATTGGAGGCCACCTGCTCCTTAAGGGAGGGAGTGAGATTCACTGCGAGTCTACTGGACCTCCTGGTTGTGGGCATTCTCACTTTTCCCTAGGGAGTAAATTTCCCCTCATCCCGAGTCTCCTCACTATCTTCATCATCACCACTTGAAACCTCCACCACCTTACCTTTCTCTAGCTTGGGCCCCTCTTTCCTAAGTAACTCACCCACATTTACAAACTTACAAGTGTCCTCCTTACCATCCTTGGATTTCTTCTAAGTATTATCACCCTTGTCTTTAGCTACGACAAGCTTCCTTTTAGTAGACTTCATACATGAGCTGGGATTGTCAATTTTTTGAGCAATGTTGGCCTCTGCCTGGTTGAGGAGGTGAATAGCCAATTTGGGGATTTTCACCAGACTGGTTTTTGAGCTAGGTTTTTTCTTGGAGATAGAAACCCTAGGGTCAATGGGACTATCCAACAACTTCTTAGGAGTGAGTTCACTTATCACCACGCCTTGACTCTGGTGACCTATGGTATGCTTAGAAGCACTAGTAGGGGGACTATCTACCAGGCTAGCCATAATCTGCTTAGGGGGACATAATGCCAAATGAAATTTGTATAGGTGGTAGATAAGCCCTTGGTGCAGAGATATCATAGGCTTATCAGGGTTTTGGGCATGCAAGTCTGTAACAGCTTTGACCGAAGTCTCCAGAGATGAGATGTAATTTCTCCTTCTAGTAAGCCAAAATTCTCACAACCTTGCACAAAATTTTAGCTTACAAAAGGAAACATTAGTACACTAGTCTATCTTTGAATTTCCACTTATGGAAGAAATATTCAAATTTCATAATCGCATTGCCATTATACATTTCACAATTTCATCATTATTCATCATATTTGTATCCATGAATTAATCATTAATTCCATGTGAGAGGATGTGATAGAACATTTCATGCCAATTACCATCATGGGTCCACTATTCTATCCTTCGACTCTAGGGGTGGATACTCACCAACTGCAGTCATGGCCTCTATGATATTCCTTGGTATGAGGGGTCACTTTTTCACCAACTGGAACCAAGGCCACTATATAATAATCCTTTGGCACAAGGGGTGACTTCTTCACCAATTGGAGTCAAAGGCCACTTCCACTTGTCCAAGGGGTGCCATTGCACCTAGTGAGATAAGGGCCACTATATACCCATGTTGGCTAATTGTTCATTTCCATGCATCACACCTCTCATATAGAGTTAATGGATTAATTCTATTATTCTAATTGCTCTCATGAATCAATAAATAATATATATTTCACATAGTCACTAATCTTTATATCATTGGCCTTTTGCCTTCCAATCCTTAGTTAACACAATCTTATGTATCACACTTTCTCATTTAAACATGTAAGATAATTTGAATCATTCCATATAACATTGGAGCATAATTCTATCTTTATTCTATTTCTGATTTGCTACATATAATCATGTTATGTATTTGTACTATGGATTCATGTTATCCTTGTTCTTTCATTTATCTAGACTATATTCACTCTTATCTCAGATTTATACCTACTTACATATTCTATATTAAAAATTATAAAATAAATATGTAAAATATATTTCCCTGTGGTCTTTATTGAGTTTCTGAATTCTTCCTCTTTCCCTTCTTGCTGCTATTATACTTCAGATGTATTCCTTTTGCAAATATGTATCACAGAGTTGCTGTTATAATATTCAATAAATATTTCTTATTGCTCAGAATTTATCTGATTTATTCTGAGTTTAAGTGCAGAGAGAATATTGGTTGATTCCATGCCTTTGGAGAGGGGAAACGTGCCCTTTTAAACTTAGAGGAGCGCTGCCTTTGGGCAAAGAGACACATCTTTCCTATTTAAAACAACCGCTGCCTTTCCTTAATTATTAATATTTGTTCTTTTATTAATACTAATTTACCTCTAATAAGAGGTATGCATCGAATCATTTCCGTTTACTAGATCACTTAAAGTGATCGTTGTCTTATTTTTATATTTATCACTTATGTTTATTTTATAATACTATATCATTATATATAATATTTTATATTTACTTTTTATATTATATTTGTATTTTGAATAAGACTTTTGTCTTATTTGGAATGCTTTTATAATTGTAAATATATTTATTCTTTATATATTTTTTATAATTATATTTATCAATACATTCTTGTTAATAAATTATATTTTAATATAATAATTATTTAATATTATTTACTATAATATTATTGGTCAATTATATTAAAATAATATATATAATAATATTATTTAATATCATTTATTATATTATATATGTTTATCACATTTTACGAAAGCGATTTCACTATTTTTTTAACATGATGTTTAAATCTTTAATTTAAAGAATGCCTTAATATCAGGACATGGCAGTGTTGGCAAGAGACACTAAATGGATTCATGATTGTTGTCAATGATGGCAACAAAGTTCATCCCACACATTCACAAGACATGGTGTGTCTCTACCGGAAGTCAGAATGAAGATTGTTGTGGTCCGGTAAACAAGAACAGAGCATGTGGCAAGGTCCGACAGACAGGTCCGGATCTCTCAGAGGAAGTATCTTGGTGAAGTGCAGATTTGGGGAAGTCAAGAGGACTACCTTGAGTGGTATATTCCAAGGAATTAGCCTCCGATTATAGATGAAGAAAAAGATATGAATAGTTGAGTACCGGATTCCTGAGTGACAGTGTGAACAGAGGAAGAACTGACTGACAGAACATCAGACTACTTTTCGAATGTGTTACTGATGGTGGTAAAGGTTATGAAGGCATGAATCATGTTTGGTCGACATAATTAATGATTTCTACAAGCATATACTTGATTCGCATTACTTGATGTGCAAGGATTCAGCCGACAGATTAGAATTAGTGAAAAGATTGACTATTCCAGGTGTCGACTAGAAAGGTGATGAAATTACTTGTGCAGATATATATGCACGATGGATTTAGTTGTGAGATGTGTTGTTGTTGTTAGTGACATGCGAATAAAAGCAGAAGAGTGAGCAAAAGCAGTAAGGAAGGTCCGGTATGTGAAAGGAAAGAAGCTTAAGGGAAAAGGAAAGATGAAGTGCAGCAGATCAGTATACTGAGCCTAACTAGAACTGGACTCTAACATTTGTAGATGCTACCAATCAGTTCAAGTATTGTATAACACTCTTTTGTAGATAGTGTGTCTCTTTGTAGGCAGTGTGCCTCCTTGTGAGTAGTGTGCTCGGGCAGTGAGCCCTAATTGGCAAGTGCCATTTTGTATTTCCTTATTCTTCTAACAGAGAATAATCTTTGGGTTAATCACCCCGTGGTTTTCTCCCTTAACAGGGTTTCCACATCAAAAATATTGTGTCATGTGTATCTCCATTTTCATGGTTATGTTTGCCTATTTGATTTAATGCTACATTGATTAATAAGAAAGTTTAGAAAGAAGAAATAATTAGGATAACTGATTCACCCCCCCTCTTAGTTATCAACAATTGGTATCAGAGCTAAGTTCCTCCTAACAGAGTCTAACAGCTTGAGGAAGATCTGGGAATCCAAATGGATGCATATGGTTTAAAGGAGCAGCTCAAGACTGCACTTGAGGATCTTGAACAGTCAAACTCTGAAATCAATGAATTAAAGGAAAGACTCAAACAGGCTGATGATTTCATGAGAGAACTAAAAGACAAATTAAGTCTCTCTATGAAAAAGAGAAAGGAGCTGCTTCAGCAATTAGCAAGACAAGGTGAAGCTAATGATGCAAGAGCTGATTGAAAAAACTAAGTTATGTGAAAAGTTATCAAAAGAAGTCATTATGGTAAGACATGAAATGGAATCAGGAGTTATAAAGTTTACCCAAGAAATTGAAGAGAAAAGAAAAACTAAAGATAATCTAAGACAATCTCTCAAGGAGAAATCAGAAGATTGCCACTAAATGGATAGAATTATCAGACATCTTGAATCTGATCTTGAAGATGATAAAGAAAATGAAGAAAAACTTGAGGATCAAATTGTCTCTCTCAAAAGGGATCTTCAATCAGCAAATGAATATAAAGAGAAATTCAAGATAAGTTCTGCTCAACTTGAAGTTCTTCTTGGAAGTCAAAAGAGGGTAGATGACAAGTATGGTTTGGGATATGTGAAAGGAGAAAGCTCCGGATCTGGTCAGAAGAATTTTGGATCAGAAAATCAAAGGAACAGGCCTAGAAGACCTCCGGTAAGACAACCCAATGCTCAAAGATATCCATCCTTCAATGGATATTGCCACAGCTGTAATCACTTTGGTCACAAAGCTAATTAGTGCAGAAAGAGAATAAATCAAACTAATTCATCCTTCTCCAGACAGTGTTTTAACTGCAAAAGGTATGGTCACAAGTCTCATGAATGCAGAAATATGCAAATGAACAAATCATTCAATGGTAGATGCTTTGCATGCAATAGAATAGGTCATATGGCTAATCAATGTAGATCAAGAGGATATCAGTCAAATATGCAAAGAAATGTTGTTTGCCAAATCTGCAATAGGTCTGGTCATAGTGCAAAATTCTGTAGAAGCAAGAATCAGGACAAAAGAGGTCTGATATATCACAATCAGAATTAAGATAAGGGTAAACAAAAGGTGAATGCGGATGAAGTTAAAAGTGAGATGAGCAAGATTTGGGTATAGAAAAGTACTGAGAATGTAGAGGTTGGATCTGCACCAGACTTTGGTGCTGATATTCCTTCCAGAAATTAAAAAGTGAGCTCTAGCTTAGGGGGAGACACAAAGAAAACCTTGTTCCCCCAGCCAGTTAAGTGGTGCCGAAATTGGCACAAGAAGAGTTGCGAACTGAAGGGTTCATAAGGGAAACATCCAAACAAACTATGGTTAAGATTTGGAAGATCCGCATGATGTTCATAGATCAGGACAGATCCAGTTCTTCAAGTCATCTGAATAAGGCAAACTGGAATAATGTAGGTCGAGCATTTATTGCGATCTGATATTAGGGTTTGCAGAGCAATATAAGGGTTTTCTCATTAATCACTTGTTCATTCTGCACTCAAGAAGAATTGAAAAGTGGAGCTCTGCAACAAAATTCATCAAGTTCATCAAAGATCATTTGCAGAAGTCATTACATCCAGAAATCAATCAAACCAACTCCATGAAACCGAAAGGCGCAAAAGGTATTTTTCATTTTCAAATATCTCACTACAAATCTCTTGATAATGGCTACTCCAAATATTGTAAAGATTTCTGATAGACCTCGCCCTACATTTAAGAAACATCCATACAAATCCTTGGAGGTAGATCCCCTAGGTGCATTTTCCAGTGTTCCGCATGGTGTTCTGCACACTGAAGACATTAGGGTTTATATACATGCAAATATTAAAGATTTTGGAGAATTCAAACTAAGAGATATCTATCACAAACAACTGATAGACGATGCCTTTGAGCTTAAACTAGAATATAAGGGTATCCAAGAGAAACATTTTGATCAATTAATTCATTTCCCCTACTTTGAAGAAGATGATTGGGTCCGGTATGTGTTGAGTAGGGTACATGATAACTTCCTATGGCTGAACATACCTTGCAAGATCACAAAGGAGGCAATTAGGGCAGTAACTGGTTTATACTCCTCCAGAGGGATACCTGTCCTCAAATCTGTCAAAAACAACATTGTAACTCAGGCCACCGGATCAAAATTTGATAAGAGGGTAATGACTATTGAAGATATTACTGACTCGGACATCAAATTTCCATCTATGATAATAGGATACAAGATATATCACTCCAGTAGGGAGAATTCAGTATTTGGAACTGCAATATATACTGCCTATGAGATGCTGAGGAAAAATGCAGAATATGATCTTTGTGAACTTCTTTTGAGCCAATTAATGGAAAACTTACAAAAGATCAAAAAGGACAAGAAAAACTCTTTCAAATATGGTGCACTAATAGTATGTTTATTTTTCTACTTCATGAATGAGTTGCCCGGATCAAATGGTTGGGTATGGCAGAATGACAAATCGATAGTAGTTCAGATCAGAGACTATTTGCATGGGCTTGGGGATGCTAAAGCAAGAAATTCAGCCCTGTGGGGATATTTCAAAAACTTTCAGAGCATGATGCAAGCAAGAGAAAGAATTCCCCAGTCTCTTGTTGAGAAATACAAAGACACTGTATGCTTTATGGTAGAGACAGATCAATGCCTAATGAAGGCTGTTGAACCAAGAACTGTGTGGATCATGCCTATGGGGTATGAAGTTGACGAACAAATTGTGGAGCTGCATGTTCAACACATGCTAAGTCAGCCAAAGGATCCAAAGGTGGAGAGGTTTGGAACCTTTGAAGAGCTAAGTATAAAAGTTCATGTGGAACTCAGGCAACCAGAAATAAAGAGGAAAGTTAGAAAAGAAGTTGAAGAAATTGCAAAAGGCCTAGGCATCTCAAAGGAGGCACTTGATGCGAACAGAGAAAAGAGACAAAAAGTTGAGGAAGAGAAGAAAGAGGTAGAAAAGGGAAGCAAGAAAAGTACTCTGGTAGAAACTTCCACCCGGACTAGATCATCAAAGAAATCAGCACTTGTCCCTGCTAAAAGCTCAAAACTGGAAGTCCAGGCATTCGGCAAAGGTGAGAAAAGGTCAAAGACAAAAGCCACAAGGGCTTATACAAGTCAAAGAGATGAAGAGGAAACAGAATCAGATGAGGGGGTAAAGGAAATAAAGAAGCAGAAGAAGAAAGGATCCAGTATAGCTACCACAGGACAAGACAAGGAAGAAATGGCAGAGGAATTTGTTGAAAAGCCCACCCTGTCTCTATAAAGTGTAATAAAATCAGTCACTATGGATGGAAACCTTCAACCAATGGCTGAATTTTATGATGATTACAATGAGGCTGATCAAAAGATCCTACAGGAAGCTACAATTAGGTACCTGAACATATATAATAAAGCCTTCATTGAAATTATATCTCTTATTCCCAAGAGCCTAGAAAAGGAGTTGAAAATGAGAAAGTCAAATGCCATGGCAAAAGACCTTGAGATCCGGGAACAGATAGCTATTCAGCTATATCCCTCAATTGATCCCAAGACAATGAACATGGTATTCAAAGACTGCAAGAATGAATTCAGGAGCAAAGCAAGGATGAATCAGCTTATGCTTGGTGAGACTGACAAGGTAGCCAAGGACACAGAAGAGATTCTCTGGAAAGCCTTCAAAAGATTTAATCTTCCTACTATAGAGGACTTGGATACTAATCCCCCAACCACAAGTGTTGCAGAAGAAATTTCTGAGAAAATGACAGAAGAGGTGGGCCCTGAACAGTCTAACATTTCTCCTCCGGTTTCCCCTATAGTCTTTGGATCTAAAGGAGAAGAAAAATTACAAGAGAAAGAAGCAGAAGTGAAGGAAAAAGAAGATGACAGTGCGAAGATTGCAGAAGGAGAGAAGACCACAACTGCTAGTGGTGAGAATATAGAAGGAGAGAAAGCTCCAAAGGACAGCTCCAAGATTGCAGAAGAGAAGAAACATCTGTCTCCGGTAAGAGACACTGCACAAACTGTCCAAGAATTCCTGAACAAAGAAACAATGGAGATTGATGAACTGGAGCTTCTACAAGGTCCATTCAATTTTGATTCTCTTTCTCCAGTATAGACAATGAAGATAGCTTCATTTGCTAATGCTAAGGCTAAAGAAAAACTCCTAAAGTCTCATATGGAAGACTATGAGTTGATAGAAGTTGCTTCCGGAGTGCTAGAAAAGATCATGCCATCTTTTCAGAAGGATCACACAGCCTCCTCTTCCGGTAATCTCAAAACCTTAGTCAGCAATGTTAGTACACATTTTGATTCTGTAGAAAAATCAGCTGAAGAAAAGGTCCGGAAGGAGTTTTTGGATAAAAGGTTCTCTGAGATACAAGGTTTAATCATTAATGATAGAAGAAACATGAACATTGGGATAAAGAGATTAGAAAATGCTCTTAAGGATGGCGGTGAAATATACAAATTTTGTATCTCCTGGTCCAAAGTAACAGTGGAGATTAAGAAGAAAATAAAAGAGCAAGAGGACAAACTACTAAGCTTGTCTCAAAGTTTTGATCCTCTTTCATCCTCCATAATAAATCAAGAGTGTCAGACTATTGCAATCACAAATGCAATAAAGAATTTTGAGAAGGAAAGGAAGAACATAATTAACCGAATGGGTGAACTTAGAAGGATTATTATCCCTGAGTTAGAGGCCATGCATGAGGCCATAAATGATGCTTAGATTATAGCCCGGACCAATGATCCGATAGATCTTAAGAAGGCAGAAGCATTTGCATTCTTGTTGAGTGGTCACATCTCAATTTTGGATAGGATGAAGCAGAGTTGGGCGGCAGAAGTTGTATAGTTGAAGAATACTTTTTTAGACATACTTAAGTATATGTAAGTACAACTTGTATAGATATACTTGTGCGGCTAAGTATAGTAAAATTTTTAAAAATTTTGGTATGCGGACCCTACCCTTTTCCATTGATGTCAAAGGGGGAGTGAGGAGCAGTGACAAGGAGGTATCCAACTAAAGGGGAGCTCTGGAAAATGTATATAAAGACAGAGCATCAGCCAAGGGGGAGCATAGTGTAAACACTTAGTCATTTTTCACTAAGTATTGCCATCAATGCCAAAGGGGGAGATTGTTGGCAAGAGACACTAAATGGATTCATGATTGTTGTCATTGATGGCAACAAAGTTCATCCCACACATCCGCAGGACATGGTGTGTCTCTACCGGAAGTTAGAATGAAGATTGTTGTGGTCCGGTAAACAAGAACAGAGCATGTGGCAAGGTTCGACAGACAGGTCTGGATCTCTCAGAGGAAGTATCTTGGTGAAGTACGGATTTGGGGAAGCCAAGAGGACTACCTTGAGTGGTATATTCCAAGGATTTAGCCTTCGGTGATAGATGAAGAAAAAGATATGAATAGTTGAGTACCGGATTCCTGAGTGACAGTGTGAACAGAGGAAGAACTGACTGACAGAACATCAGACTACTTTCCGGATGTGTTACTGATGGTGGTATAGGTTATGAAGGTATGAATCATGTTTGGCCGACATAATTAATGATTTCTACAAGCATACACTTGATCTGCATTACTTGATGTGCAAGGATTCAGCCGACAGATCAGAATTAGTGAAAAGATTGACTATTCTGGGTGCCGACTAGAAAGGTGATGAAATTACTTGTGCAGATATATATACACGATGGATTTAGTTGTGAGATGTGTTGTTGTTGTTAGTGACATGCGAATAAAAGTAGAAGAGTAGAGTAGAAGCAGTAAGGAAGGTCCGGTATGTGAAAGGAAAGAAGCTTAAGGGAAAAGGAAAGATGAAGTGCAGCAGATCAGTATACTGAGCCTAACCGGAACTAGACTCCAACATTTGCAGATGCTACCAATCAGTTCAAGTATTGTATAACACTCTTTTGTAGATAGTGTGTCTCTTTGTAGGCAGTGTACCTCCTTGTGAGTAGTGTGCTCGGGCAGTGAGCCCTAATTGGCAAGTGCCATTTTGTATTTCCTTATTCTTCTAACAGAGAATAATCTTTGGGTTAATCACCCCATGGTTTTCTCCCTTAACAGGATTTCCACGTTAAAAATATTGTGTCATGTGTATCTCCATTTTCATGATTATGTTTGCCTGTTTGATTTAATGCGGCATTGATTAATAAGAAAGTTCAGAAAGAAGAAATAATTAGGATAACTGATTCACCCCCCCTCTCAGTTATCAATAGGCAGGCCTCCCCTCTCAAGATTGCTTGCCCTCAAGAAATCACCATGATTTCTTTCATTACCTTGCACCTTTTAATGTCTTCTTTCCAATGTGTTGAGAACCTTTGAGGTTCAAGAATGTGATGGAGGGTACACTTCCTACCTATCAGCTCAAGCACGCAAGCATCCAGCTCAAGCAAGTAGGCAAGTAACTCAAGTAGACAAGCAAGTAGCTCCAATAAGTAGGCAAGTAGCTCAAGTAGAAAAGCAAGTAGCTCAAGCAAGTAGGCAAGTAGCTCAAGTACCAAACATACATGTAAGTCATAAAGTATACACTTAAATACATAAGTCGCACGAATACACGTATACATATAAGCCGCAAAGTAAACATTTGAATACACATAAATCACAAAGTATACACATGATGACAGGATGATTGCTCTAATACCACTTGTAATATCCCCTTCTAGTAAGCCAAAATTCTCACAACCTTGCACAAAATTTCAACTTACAAAAGGAAACATTAGTACACTAGTCTTTCTTTGAATTTCCACTTATGCAAGAAATATTCAAATTTCATAATTGCATTGCCATTATACATTTCACAATTTCATCATTATTAATCATATTTGTATCCACACATTAATCATTAATTCCATGTGAGAGGATGTGATAGAATATTTCATGCCAATTACCATCATGGGTCAACTATTCTATCCTTCGACTCGAGGGGTCGATACTCACCAACTGGAGTCAAGGCCTCTATGATATTCCTTGGTATGAGGGGTCACTTTTTAACCAACTGAAACCAAGGCCACTATATAATAATCCTTTAGCACGAGGGGTGACTTCTTCACCAACTGGAGCCAAAGGCCACTTCCACTTGTGCAAGGGGTGCCATTGTACCTACTGAGATAAGGCCCACTATATACCCATGTTGGCTAATTGTTCATTCCCATGCATCACACCTCTTAGATAGAGTTAATGGATTAATTCTATTATTCTAATTGCTCTCATGAATCAATAAATAATATATATTTCACATAATCACTAATCTTTATATCATTGGCCGTTTGCCTTCCAATCCTTAGTTAACACACTCTTATGTATCACACTTTCTCATTTAAACATGTAAGAGAATTCGAATCATTGCATATGACATTCGATCATAATTCTATCTTTATTCTATTTTTGATTTGCTACATATAATCATGTTATGCATTTGTACTATGGATTCACGTTATCCTTGTTCTTTCATTTATCTAGACTATATTCACTCTTATCTCAGATTTATACCTACTTACATATTCTATATTTAAAATCATAAAATAAATATGTAAAATATACTTACCTGTGGTCTTTACTGAGTTTTTGAATTCTTCCTCTTTCCCTTCTTGCTGCTATTATGCTTTAGATGTATTCCTTTTGTAAATCTGTATCATAGAGTTGTTGTTATAATATTCAATAAATATTCCTTTTTTCTCATAATTTATCTAATTTATTCTGAGTTTAAGTGTAGAGAGAATGTTGGTTGATTCCATGCCTTTGGAGAGGGGAAACATGCACTTTAAAACTTAGAGGAGTGCTGCCTTTGGGCAAAGAGACACATCTTTCCCATTTAAAACAATCGCCGCCTTTCCTTAATTATTAATATTTGTTCTTTTATTAATACTAATTTACCTCTAATAAGAGGTATGCATCGAATCATTTCCTTTTACTAGATCACTTAAAGTGATCGCTGCCTTATATTTATATTTATTACTTATGTTTATTTTATAATACTATATCATTATATATAATATTTTATATTTACTTTTTATATTATATTTGTATTTTGAATAAGACTTTTGTCTTATTTGGAATGCTTTTATAATTGTAAATATATTTATTCTTTATATATATTTTTATAATGATATTTATCAATACATTCTTGTTAATAAATAATATTTTAATATAATAATTATTTAATATTATTTACCATAATATTATTGGTCAATTATATTAAAATAATATAAATAATAATATTATTTAATATCATTTATTATATTATATATGTTTATCACATTTTACGAAAGTGATTTCACTATTTTTTTAACATGATGTTTAAATCTTTAATTTAAACAATGCCTTAATATCGAGACATGACATGAGAGAAGGTAGAAAGAGAAGCTAATCAACTGATTTATTCTAAAATGATTGAGGAGCATGAAATGGTAATGGTAGAAGCATCTAAACCTACCTTCCAAAGTAAAATACTTTATCACCATATAGCATACCTCGTCCCAAGGTCTGGGTAGCCTTTTGTGGTTAAATTTGCCTTGCAGGTTGTAGAGCTCCTCGCCCTTTTTCAGGAATAAGGCCACTCTGGGTTAGATATTTTACTTTGTCATTTTTGTTTTACACCTGATGTAGAGGCAAGTAAGATAGGAGAAGGAGGACAAACTTGACAAGGTTCAACTATACCAATTAGCCCAAAAACAAAGCTCTTCATGGAAAAGTGGGAACAACAGAAGGGAATATTTGGTTCATCATGGAAAGGTTGATTTGGGGTACCAAAGGACTCATCCCACCCATTGGTTAAGGCAGATCACCCTCAGGATCAACACTTACTTCATAAACCTTCAAAATGGCTTGTAGCCATAACAACAGAGAACAATCCTAATAACTTCTTGTAAAAACATCCAAATGCAAATCTTAGACATGTAAAATATACCCATTATGCCTCCCCATAACATACTCCAGAATGGGTTTGGGTTATTTTGCAAAGTTTTCCCTAACCAATAACCCTCCTAGTGGTTTTTAGCCCTAAATAGGCCTATTCTGTGAAGCAAGTACCCTTAGGCAGTAACTTGACACCCTCTTGACCATTTGAACATGTCAATGGTCTCCCAAAAACACAAGATTCAACCTTCATTTTTGATTTTGACCAATTGTCCCAAAAACCAATCACTGTAACTTCTGGAAGTCACTTAGCACATGGTTTTGCTAAGTGCAGTCAATGGAAACTCAGGGATGACAGTCCTCTGCCCAACCTATCCTTACAATGCATTAAAACAGACCCTGGGAGACTCATTCCACTGATCATAGAGTTTGATGGATCAGTGGAATGGAAGAAACATCTCAAAAATGTTGTTAGAGCCCTAATTGAGGGTTTCCAAACCACTTACAGAGGAAAGGGAAATACAACAATGTAGATGAGTGTCAAGAGCTCAAACGAATTGCAAATGGAAGGTGACTTACCATGCTAACTTTCCATCATAACCTTTGGACACTACTTGACCGTACAGGTATGGGGCATGCACAGGAACAACGAACTTCTTCAGGAAACAACAGGTTTAGTGGGCAGTTTGATATAAAAATGCCTTAATCTTTATGACATGAGTCCAAACTGATCTTGTTTGATAGTTACTTCATCACACTCCACTTCCAACCAATCAAGGTCTCATGACAGAACCGTACCACATAGGAGTACAGGCTAATACACAGGAAATTTAGAGATTACACAGGAAAATAGAGAACTGTATTGTATTGTTTCAAAACTCCTCCACACATGTTAAATTCATCATGTTTAAGGCATTAAGAAGCCTTCTCCAATAGTTTAGATTGGTTGTCAAGGCAGTTGGGGTTGATGGAAGGTTTGAAACCACCAAACTGCCTTTGGCAACTGTCTCTCTTTGAACAACAGCGAATGGTTTATGCATAACAATGTCTTCAAACAAACTTACAAAGTAGTTAGGCCTTGAACAAGGAACTAAACCTCTTGACCTCCTTCTAGACTTCTTGATAGCATTTTAAGCTTCTTGCCATGCCTTGACAATGCTCGCAAAACAAGAAGACTTATATGACTGTCCTCCACAAGGTTGCCTATTACAACATGACTGTCCCCTTAGGACTTACAACATGACAATAGTTTTGTAGTCATTTGGACATAGTCCTTTACAATGGCATATAGCCTTATTACATCAGGAGAATGGTCTCTAGGACCTTATTGAAAAAACAAAACAAACTTGAATATTAAAGCAAAACATAGATATCTTGGTGCTCCTGCACCATACTCCCCGGGTGGAAAGAGAACTCAAGTCTCTTGAGGGAGCAGATCAGTAATTGTGACACCATGTTTCGAGATGTCTTCTTTAGTCATCCAAGTGGCATCTTCAATAGGCAAGCCACTCCACTTGACAAGAAATTTCTTGTAGGTCTTCTTCCGTGTTTTCTTCAAGACCTTGGTGTCAAGAATGCATTCCAACTTCAATGGCTGATTGGGTGGAAGACCTTTGATCCAATCTTCATCTCAGCATTAGAATCACCTTTGAAAGGGAACAAATCTGAAACATTGAAGATAGGAGATATGGCCAAGCCTTGATGAAGTTCAATCTCATAGGCATTGGGTCCAAACTTGTGCATAATCTGGCATGGTCCTATCTTCTTCATGAGGAGTTTGGTTGGCTGCCCCTTAGGAAGTCTTTCTTTCTTCAAATGTACCATGACCAAATCCCCAACCTTGTATTGTACATCTCTCCTTCTTTCATTGGCTTTCTCCTTGTACTTAGCATTGTTCTTTTGAAGAGTTTCCTTGACATTATCATGAATGTCCTTCATGGCCAATGCAAAGTCTTCACCTTGCGCACTTTTTCTTTCCAATCCATGGAGATCTCTCAACTCAAGAACACCTCTTGGATGAAGACCATAAACAATCTCAAATGGACTTCTTCCTGTGCTTCTATTGGTGGAATCATTATAGGCAAACTTTGCTTGAGGGATGATCATATCTCATGCCACTCCATGCTGCTTGGTAAGACTCCTGAGAAGGTTTTCCAAGGTCCTATTCACCACCTCAGTTTGGCCATCAGTATGAGGGTGGTAGGCTAAAGTAAAGGATAATTGAGTGCCCAACTTCTTCCATAAAGTGTGCCAAAAATGGCCTACAAACTTTGGATCCTTATCAGTCACAATGTTAAGAGGCAAACCATGTATTCTAACAATTTCTTTGAAGAACAAACCAGCAATGTGAGAAACACCATTAGTGCATTTACATGGCAAGAAATGAGCCATCTTACTGAATCTATCCACCACAACAAATATACTATCAAAGCCTCTTTGGGTTCTAGGAAGACCCAACACAAAATCCATGCTAATACTTTCCCATGGCCTATTAGGAGTAGGAAGTGGCTGATATAGACCAGCATTAGATGAAGTACCCTTTTCCCTTTGACATATACTACAACATTCAACAAATTTTCTGATATCTAATTACATTTTTGGCCAAAAATAAAACCTCTTCACCTGATCCAATGTTTTATCCAATCCAAAATGACCTCCAAGTCCACCACAATGTTTCTCCTTTATAATGTTCTCCCTCATGGAACATTTAGGAACACATAGTTGGATGCATTTGAACAACAACCCCTGCTGCAACAAAAAATTAGAAAAATCAAAGTGATAAGAGTCTGAAAAATGTGAACAAACTTCATATACCTCCTTGAAATCTTCATCATCCTGATACATATGCTTGAGAGCATCAACCCCTACACTTTGCAACTAAATTTCTCGAACCATACACATCCTCCTACTCAATGCATCTGCCACTTTGTTAGCCTGCCCCTTCTTGTGTTTGATTGAAAAGGTATAGGCTTGGAGTTGCTCAACCCATTTGATATGCCTATGATTGAGTTTCTCTTGAGAATTCAGAAAACTAAGTGCATGGTTGTCAGTATAAACAATAAATTCTTTTGGCAAAAGATAGTGCCTCCATTTTTTCAAAGCTTGCACCATTGCATACAATTCCAAATCATAAGTAGAGTACTTTCTCTTAGCATCATTCAATTTTTTACTAAAGAAAGCAACAGGCCTGCCCTCTTGACTTAGGATAACCCCTATAGCAAGATTGCTAGCATCACATTCTACTACAAACGACTTATTAAAATCAGGCAAAACAAGTATGGGCTGTTGTGCTACCTTTTGTTTCAAAATTTCAAAAGAATCATTGGCTACCTTTGTCCACAAAAACTTACATTTCTGTCCCCTTTGATGGTATCCAAAATTGGTGCACAAATATGACTAAAACCCCTTATAAATTTCCTATAAAATGTTGCCAAACCATGGAAATTTTTCACATCACTTGCTGTTTTTGGAGTTGGCCATGACAAAATGGCCTCTACCTTTGTTGGATCCATCTTCAAACTACCCTGTGAAATCACAAAACCAAGATAGGTGAGTTCTTCCTTCATGAAGACACTCTTTTCCATGTTGATCATCAATTGTTCATCATGCAACTTCCTCAAAACCTGATCCAAATGTTGCAAATGCTCCTCCTTAGTCCTACTGAAAACAAGAATGTCATCCAAATATACCACAACAAATTTGCCAATGAAATCCTTCAACACTTCATTCATGAGATGCATAAATGTACTTGGAGCATTAGATAGACCAAATGGCATCACCAACCACTCATAAAGACCCTCATTTGTTTTGAATGCTGTCTTCCATTCATCCCCTTGTTTGATTCTAATTTGATGATACCCACTCTTAAGGTCTATCTTGGAAAAGTATCTAGCAGCACCCAAACAGTCCATTAGGTCCTCAATCCTTGGCATAGGGAACCTATATCTTATGGTAATCTTATTAATGGCTCTAGAATCCATGCACAACCTCCATTTACCACCCTTTTTAGGGGCTAGGACTATTGGGACAGCACATGGGCTAAGACTCTTTCTCACCAATCCTTTATCCAACAATTCTTGTACTTGCTTAGCAATCTCTTCATTTTGTGAAGGTGTCATCTTGTAGGCTTCTTTGTTTGGTAAAGTAGATCCTAGTATGAAATCAATTTGATGGCTTATGTCCCTAATAGGTGGCAACTCATTAGGCATCTCGCCTACCATAATCCCCTTATACTTCTCTAGCAATTGTTGCACCTCATAGGGAACTTCTTCCTTACTAGGATCATGCAAACTAGGACTGTTTTTAGGCTTCAAAATTAGAGCATACCCTGGGGTTCCTTCCTCCTTAAGGGCATCTAGAAACTCTTTCCCACTCACAATCATGACACTTGACCCAACATTCTTTTCTACATGCTCATCAGGTAATGGATCCATTCTATACTTTTTACCATTCTTAGTTATGATGAAAGAATTAGTTTTACCATCATGTTGTGATTGAACATCATATTTCCATGGACATCCTAACAAAAAATGACAAGCATCCATAGGAATTACATCACATAAAATTTTGTCCTTATATTCTCCTATCTCAAATTCAACCCATGATTGTTCATCTACCAAAACTTGTTGTCCCTTATTCAACCATGATACTTTATAAGGACTAACATGAGGAAGCCTTTTCAATTTCAATTTGTCTACAATTTCAATGGAAACCAAATTTTTAGTTGAGCCTGAATCAACAATTACCTTATAAATCTTACCATAGGCCTTGCATGTTGTCTTGAACAATGTCTTCCTTTGAGGTGGTTCTTGTGTTTGAGGCACCTTCAACATGGTTCTCCTCATCATCAAGCTTTCTCCTTCATGGACTGGGGCTGCACTTCCAATTGGAGAGTTGACACTTTGGCAACCTTCCTCTTGGATCAATTGGTTCCTTCTCTCTCCTCCATGAGAGCTTGAGGCTTGCTTTTCAGGACATTAGGACCTCTTCCTGGTCCACCAAATCTACCTCTCCCATTAGGCCTTCTTCCTCTAAAGCCTCCTCTAGAACTAGATTCTCCACTTTGTTCTTGGGAACTAGATTCCCCTTGGCTTTTTTGGGACTAATTTCTACCCCCAAAACTGCCCCTACCTTTGAAATTTCTGCCACCTCTTTCTCTACTTTGCTGATCACCTTTCCTCTTCAACTTCTCTTCGGCCCTTAGTGCCACTTGAAAGAACTTCTCCACAGTTTTAGGGGTCAACAAACTGATTTCATCTTGAATGTTGAACCTCAAACCATTCAGATACCTTTCCACCTTGTCTTTTTCATCCTCCATGTACCGACAACGAAGAGTGTATTTGTGAAACTCCTTGGTGTAAGTAGCCACATCCAAATCTCTTTGCTTGAGATTTTGCATCCTCTTGTAGATCTGCACCTCATAGTCTGATGGAAGGAATTGGGACTTGATCCTCTCCAACATTCTGCTCCATGAAGAGATCATACTCTTCCCATTCTTTACCCTCTCTCCTTGGGTGTAATTCCACCATGTAAGGGCAGCACCTTTGAGTTTAGTTTTTGCAAACTTAACCCTCTTACTTTCAGGAACTTCTTTGTACTCAAAATAGTTGTTTAGGGCCTCAATCCACTCCATGAATTCATCAGCATTCATCTTCCCACTAAACATGGGAATCTCCACCTTAGCCTCCAAAGAGTCCTTGCCAATTGCCTTGATGGCCTCAAGGAAATGCCTTTGATCAGCCGATATCTCTACCTCTTCTTGTTCTTGTTCTTCTTCCTCTTTCTCTTCCTCTTCATCTGAACCTTCCTCTATCCTCTTCCCTATCCTCAATGCCTTCAACTCTGCTTGGAGTGCTTCCTTGACTCCACTTTTTATCTTCTCTTCCATCTCCTTGAACTTCTTGACCACTTCGGTGGTCATCCCCTTTGGAGGCATATTGCTAGCCTCTCCTTCACTCTCCTCTACTAACATATACCAGGCCAACAATATAACCTTTTATGGCTCTGATACCACTATGATGTAGACGCAAGTGAGATAAGAGGAGGACAAACTTGACAAGGTTCAACTATACCAATTAGCCCAAAAACAAAGCTCTTCATGGAAAAGTGGGAACAATAGAAGGGAATCTTTGGTTCATCATGGAAAGGTCAATTTGGGGTGCCAAAGGACTCATCCCACCTATTGGTTAATGCAGATCACCCTTAGTATCAACACTTGCTTCATAAACCTTCAAAATGGCTTGTAGCCATAACAACAGAGAACAATCCTAATAACTTCTTGTACAGACATCCAAATGCAAATCTCAGACATGAAAAAGATACCCATTATGCCTCCCCATAACATACTCCAGAATGGGTTTGGGTTGTTTTGCAAATTTTTCCCTAACCAATAACCCTCCTAGTGGTTTTTAGCCCTAAATAGGCCTATTATGTGAAGCAAGTACCCTCAGGCAGTAACTTGACACCCTCCTAACCATTTGAACATGTCAATGGCCTCCCAAAAACACAAGATTCAACCTTCCTTTGTGATTTTGACCAACTGTCCCCAAAAACCATATCACTGTAACTTCTGGCAGTCACTTAGCACATGGTTTTGCCAAGTGCAGTCAATGGAAACTCAGGGATGACAGTCCTCTGCCCAACCTATCCTTACAATGCATTAAAATAAACCCTAGGAGACTCATTCCACTAATCATAGAGTTTGATAGATTAGTGGAATGGAAGAAACATCTCAAAAATGTTGTCAAAGCCCTAATTCAGGGTTTCCAAACCACTTACAGAGGAAAGGGAAATACAACGATGTAGATGAGTATCAAGAGCTCAAACTACTTGCAAATGGAAGCTGACTTACCATGCTAAATTTCCATCATAACCTTTAGACACTACTTGACCGTATAGGTACAGGGCATGCACAGGAACAATGAACTTCTTCAGGAAACAACAGGTTTAGTGGGCAGTTTGATATCAAAATTCCTTAATCTTTATGACATGAGTCCAAACTAATCTTGTTTGACAGTTACTTCATCACACTCCACTTCCAACCAATCAAGGTCTCATGACAGAACCGTACCACACAGGAGTACAGGCTAATACATAGGAAATTCAGATATTACACAAGAAAATAGAGAACTGTATTGTATTGTTTCAAAACTCCTCCACACATGTTACATTCATCATGTCTAAGGCATTAAGAAGCCTTCTCCAATAGTTTAGATTGATTGTCAAGGCAGTTGGGTTCGATGAAAGGTTTGAAACCACCAAACTACCTTTGGCAACTGTCTCTCTTTGAACAACAGTGAATGGTTTATGCATAACAATGCCTTCAAACAAACTTACAAAGTAGTTAGGCATTGAACAAGGCACTAAACCTCTTGACCTCCTTCTAGACTTCTTGACAGCATTTTAAGCTTCTTGCCATGCCTTGACAATGCTCACAAAATAAGAAGACTTATATGACTGTCCTCCACAAGGTTGCCTATTACAACATGACTATCCCCTTAGGACTTAAAACATGACCGTAGTTTTGTAGTCATTTGGACATAGTCCTTTACAATGGCATATAGCCTTCTTACATCAGGAGAATGGTCTCTAGGACCTTATTGGAAAAAAAAAAAACTTGAATATTAAAGCAAAACATGATATCTTGGTGCTCTTGCACCAACACCCTTGATGGACATGCCCGTAGTGAGGCTTATGATCTCCTCTGAAATCTCAAACCCAACTCCCCCAATTTGGACCCTTATGTTGTTCCAAGAAAATACACACTATTTCAACAAGTTCTCATCATGCCCATGCAAGCATTCGAGATAGGGAGCCATGCCACCCTCGCAATAGATATGCCAAAGTGTTTCATTTCTCTTGAATTCTTCACATGAGATCGATTCATCTCTGGTTCTCTCTCCCCCCATCAGAACAGAGATTTGAATCTTAGCAATGTGCAGAGTAAAAATAGCAAGACTATGAGTAATGAGACGTTGTAAAAGTTTGTTCTTGTTTTTTGTAGATAAATAGCTATGCAATTCTTGAAATTAAGGACCTTCTTCGTCACCCTACCATCTAATGATCTTAGCATGCAATAATTTCACCCTACGTGAACTTAATGCCATGTACACATTATGATGGGTGAGTTCAATGAAATCATTATTATAAGTCTTTCACAGGGTTAAAAATCTTCTCCCCATCATCTTCCTCTCCATTTGACCAACCACGTGATTTGAAGGCTGAGTCAGCCACTTAGACCGATTGACTCGACTCCTAGTCATACCCCTATGGCACCAAAAATGTGTGCGCCCAGGGTTTGAATTCAAACTTTCAATCCCGTAATACATGACAAATAGTAAAGAGGGTTACTGTAGCTCCTTGAGGAGGAGGGTTTGAACATGCTTAGGAAGGCTATCCATGCTCCTCCATCACCTCTAGCTAGTGAGGTTTTGACCAAGGTTAGCCATACTATCTGCCACCTTGTTGCCTTCTCTGAAGGTGTGGGCAATTTCTTTTTCTCTAAATCCAACCAATAGGCCTTTTATGTCCCTAGTGATGTCTTTAAGCTTCCAACCAGTGTCAGCCTTACTCAAGACAACATCTATAATAATTTTTTAGCCTCCTTCAATTTGAATTTTGTCTATTCTCAAGGTGAGGTCAAGTTTAAGCCCCTAAAGCAAGGCTAATCCCTCAGCCACTTTGTTTGACTATTTGTCAATTCCTCCTACATAAGCTATAATCAAATGACCACTGCCACTTCTAATGATGCCCCCACTAGCCATACTTCTGTTGCTCATTGCCGCACCATCAAAATTTAACTTAACCCAATCTTGTGGGGGAGGTTTCCAAATAGTGTTCTGACAGTCAATCCTTTTGGAGTTGTCAAAATTAGATACCCCAACTTTTAGCCAATTGCAGCTCTGAGGGGGTGGAGGGGTTTTAGCAATGTTTAAACTATTGTTAGAGGTGTTTCAAACACCAATTTGAGGAATGAGAAAAATACCTCCTTAGGGCTTCTGGTAGAATATCTAAAGATTCTATTATTCCTCTCCTTCCTGATGCTCCACCCTAAGTGGGGAGGGATCTGTCTCCAAAGCTCCCTAATTCTTGGATGACTGAAGGGGGATGTCCAACCCTCCATGAATGCAATAAGACTTTCATTCATGACCCAGTCTAGACCAAGCTTACTCAATATCATACCCCAAATATCTTTAGTATAATCACAGTGGAGTATTAAGTGGGATATGGACTCTTCATCCTTGTGGCAGAGCACACACCTATTGGCCAATTGAAAGCCCCTTTTCTTAAGGTTGTCTATGGTCAAAATTTTGTAGTGTGTCATAGATCACCAGAAGAAGTTGATTTTGGGAATCAAGTGACTATTCCAAATAGCCTACCAAACCCTATTGCATTGACCACTGTTAGACAACAAATTGTAAGTAGCATTAACAAACAAGAGCCCCTGATTATCGTGTGTCCATAACATTTCATCCTGTCTGGGGAAGATGGGAATTTTGAACTTGTTTAGACTGAGTTGTAAGGGGTTGACTACCTGATCCAGGTTATTGTTGTATGTCCAGCAGTCAACAATGTTTTTCCACTATCTCCTCCCCTAAGAATGATCAACATAGTTAATAACCTTTTCCCCAAAGAACCTGCTCCTCTACAAATTAGATTGTCATTTCCCTAATTTATTAGAGGTTTGTCTTGCAACTAGGTGTCTTTCTAGAATCTGATCCCGTCCCCATTCCCAAACTTTCATTTCATCCCTTGAGAAAGGAGATTTTTGGCTTTTAACATTTTGTTCTAGATTATGGACCCTTTGGGGAGGCCTTCTTGATCAAGGAAACCAAATCTCTCCTCATTGTGCAGATACTTGGCTCTCATAATCTCTCCCCAATCTTTCTCTTCCTTCATAAAGCACCACCCCATCTTAGCCAACAAGGATTTGTTCATCAACTAGATCTTTCTGATGCCCAGTTCCCCCTTAGACTTGGGGAGACAGAATTTGTCCCAAATGATGAGAGAGATCCTCTTCTTCTCTTCTACCCCTGTCCAGAGGAAAGTTCTCTAAATTTTTTCAAATTTCTTAGCAATGTATCTAGGCATTTTAAACAAGGTGAGAAAGCAGGTGGTGATACCTTGGAGAGAAGCCTTCAGGAGCTTATACTTACCGTCTTGACTTAGCAGCTTACCCTTCCATCCTTCCAACTTCTTTTGGATTCTCTCCAGTATAGAATTCCAGTATAAGGGGGTCACTTCCTTGATAATGAGGGGGTGGCCAAGATATGTATATGGCAAGGCAACCTCATTACAATTGACAATGGTTTTAATCTTCTGTTGTAGGTCCAGGTTAGTGTTGAAGAAGAAAATATTTCTCTTATCATAATTGATGCATTTCCCTGAGGCCATGGCATAGCAGTTAAGTAATTGTTTCCACTTTCTTGATTCCACCACCGAGGCAGCCCTAAACAACATAGTGTCATCCACAAATTGCTGAATAGTTGAAGGGTCCATGGTAGAAGCATCTCTAACACCTTTTAGGTCCTAACTTCTCAAAAGGTTCAAGATGTTCCTCCCCAGCACCTCGGCCATGATAATGAACAAATAAGGGGATAAAGGATCCCCTTGTCTAATCCCTCTTCCAGGATTAAAAAACCTTGGGGGATACCATTAACCAGCACTGAATACTTAACAGTGGTCACATTTTCTTTTATAAATTTGATGATGTTGTCCTGAAACCCAAACTTCCCTAGAACTTTGAACATGAAATCCCAAGAAATTATATCATAGGCTTTGGAGATATCTAGTTTAAAAGCCATGCTTGGGATATTACTTCTGTCCATGGAGTGTATTAGCTCATGGGTAGAGATGGTTGCATCAACAATCTGTCTTCTAGGGATAAAACCCTTCTGACAACTAGTTATGAGGCCATCTAGGAGGGATTGTATTCTAAACACCAGAGTCTTTGATATGATCTTATGTTTGTACTTATATGATCTTATGATTTTATACTTATGTTTGTATTTACTATAGTAAATAAAATATTGTAAAATTCAATTTGTTTTTGTCTAGTTTATAAATTTAATTTGGCCTTGAAATTATCAATCATTTAGCTATTTTTAGTTTTTCGTGGTTGGGACTATGTTTTTTACTACTTTTATTTATTCTAAATAAATTAAGGGAGTGGCCTTCTCTCTTAAGATTAGGTGGTACTATGATCTAGACTTTTTTTTTTCTTTTTTCTTTTTTCTTTTTCTTTTTTTTTTGAAATTTTTTTCTCCACTCTTTGAGTCAACCTTTTAAAAAAAATTGTTTTTTTGTCAAGCCTTGCACTAAAACACTTTGAGTTAAGCATCTAGGATCTTGTATTTAATGACAACCTTAAGTCATTAGTTAATCATCAAAAACATTATCAAAATCTCAAAACAAAACGTCATATCAAAGAATCAAAAAGTATTATAGAGCATCTGCATTTGCATTACATTAGCAAATGAATCATTACATCAACATCATAGGCACTTGCATTGTTTGCATGTGTGGCTTGGTTCATTGTTGATCTATAAACAAAATTAAATGTTCCTCAGCAATTCACCAGTTATGGATTTCTCTACTAACCCTACTTAAAAACCACCTCACAAATGATTGATTTATATTATTTTAACTACAACAAAACTAATTCAAATACACTTGCCAACTAAAATGGCATGGAAACATGTTCAAAACAACTCAAACATGGCTTAAAATGTAAGACAATGATAGAACACATGAGATACCCTAGATAAACCTAGAAAAATAGGAAAAACTTTAGTAAGAGTGAGCTAATAGCTCTTCATTCCACCATATCTAGTCATAAATACATTTTAGATAGTTGACATGGTGTCAAAATGAGCTCTTCAAGTGATTAATTGAGCTAAAAACCTATAACACTTTTTGCAACCTTAAAAAAAGTCTTACTACATAGTCAAAATATTTGAACATGAACATAACCTGAGATTCCAAAGAGAGCCTACCTTTCCACAAGGTGTGGAAAACATCCATTTATCCCTCATGTCTCTGGAGGCACCAAAAGATGTTTTTAGTGCTTGGAAGGTGAAAAGAAGCATCCAAACCCCTTCAACTTCCATTTCTTAGAATAACTATCTAAAACTATCACTAGTCAATAAGTGGAACTCATGAAACCATCAAGGTGATCATGAAATCACCATAGTGACTTAAAAACCACATTATAGAAAACTAACTGTCTTGAAATCATCAATGACAATTTCAACACATTTGCCTAAAGAAAACTAGCAATTTCATCTCCATAAAATTTTTCCTTGTTTCCTCTATCTACACCCCTATCTTTTGTCTTCCCTGTGATGCTCTAGATCACCCCAAGGCTACATTAGACCTAAGTACTAATGTTATGGATCTAAAACCAATGAAAATTGGTCACCTAAATAAAGGAAAGTCTTGAAATAAACCCTCAACTAGAAATGAAAATTTATGACCCCTTGGTCACATTTTCTAATATCTGTTTTATAAATCATACCTCCCCTATAGGTAGGATTTTTGGTCACCAAGATCTTAGGGACTCAATAAGTGAGCACATTTCTTACCTACATCCTCCTTTGAATACCACTTTTCCTTGCTTGTAAGTTGTCCCTTTAATCTAATCAACCCAGTCTAATGAACCCCTCACTAGGTCTACCTTTCCTTTTGAATAACCATACCATTTCCTAGCCCATCTTGTGTATTTGGATAAAGATCCTGAATTGAAGATAGAAAACTTGCTTGGAGGTTGTCCCTTCAATCCAATCAACCAAATCTCTTGAACCCCTCACTAGGTCTACCTTTCCTTTTAAAGAACCACACCATTTCCTAGCTCCTCTTGTGTTCTTGGAGAAAGATCCTCAATTTAAGGTAGAAAAATTTCCTCCTTATTTAGTATGGATGGCTTAAAGAGACATAGGTTCTTTGCATTGACCACCAAGTGAATCTTCATGTAAGGTGGCAAAACAAACAAAAAACATTCTTGCCCACCTATTTTGAATTTAAAATTGGATCAAAATGCAAGGGCTTAAGTCTCCTTTCTAGTTGTTGAAGTCCCTCCTTACCTAGGCACAACCATACTTTATATCTTACCTTGGACTTGTGCGTAATATGGTGCTAATAATTCTATTTCTTGTACTTGTCCTAAGACTCCTTTAATTTATCTTGCACATGGAGATGTGTTTCTTGGATCTTCTCAATGAATTGTATAGCCTTGTGAATCTTTGAATCCACATCCTCTCCATCAATATGTGATTGTCCTACAACATCTATGGGAGTGAGAGGTAAGTGTCTAACACATGTCTCCAATGGTGACAAATTCATCAAAGCATGAATTTTTTTGTTATAGGAATATTTTATGTGATCCAAATTCCCATCCCAAGTCTTTAGATGCCTCTAGTTATACCCTCTTAACAAATCTACCAATGTTTGGTTAACCATTTTTGTTTGTCCATCGATTTGAGGATGGTATGTGCTTGATCTCTTTAATCTGGTTGTCATCCTTTCCATATTGCACAACAAAACTTCCCAAAAAATGTGTATTATTGCATCAAACAATACTTTCTAGAAAACCAAAATGCACCCAACATGAGCAAAGAATATCTCAATTGCATCCTTATTTGGCAATGTATTATTTATTTCAAAAACATACATTTTTCTAAAATAATCAACCACTACTAAAAGGTAATCATTCTTCCTCTTGGACATTGGTAAACTTCCCAAAAAATCCATGGAGATATTTTTTCATGGATGATAAGGTACTATTAGTGGTTAATGTAATTATAATTTTTGGTTATTAGACTTGCTAACACTACACAATTTATACCCTCTTATGAAGTTAGAGATATCAACTTGCATATAAGGCCAATATACATACTATTGAAGGTTAAAAATAGTCTTTGTGATCCCAAAATGTTTAGCAACCTTGGATTTGTGAGCCTTCTTGAGAACAACAATCTCCTCTCTCTCAACACACACAACCTTCACCAATTTGAAGAGTACACCGTCTTTCAAGTAAAAATATAGATTTGGTGGAAATCAACCACATTACCTCTTTGTGCATGGTTCTATATCTATCTTCACCATGTTCATAATCCTTCATATATACTTATTTTGTGAAATTTTCTAGTTTGGAAAGTGTGCATATTACTATCAACAATGGTGGTTTAGACAACATATCAACTAGTTTATTCATTACACCCCTTCTTGTATTTTATAACCAAGTGAAATTGTTGTAATAATCCATCCACTTATAATGTCTAGCTTGTTGAAGTTAGGATTAAGCTACAAATATTGTAGTTTTGATGGTCTATATGGACAATTGTTTCCTTATCCATCAAGTAATGTTTTAATTTCTTCATTGCTCATACCAATTCATACAATTTCATATCATATGTATAATAATTTAGGATTGAACAATGGAAATAGTTTGAATGATAGCACACTTGTTTACCTCCTTGCTTTGGGACAACCCCTATAGCATAATGACTAGCCTTGGTCTCCAATTCAAATGTTTACATTACAAATTAGGCAATGACAATATGGGTGTGTGGTTGATCTTGTGCTTGAACTCCTCAAATACCTTTTGTTGCACTTTGCCCATTTGAAACATTTTCCATTTCTTGTGATAACATGAAGAGATGTTGTTATGTCTTATGTGTCTCCTATGATGCTCTTTGTTTGGGAACACTTATAGGCTTGGGCCATTTCACCATTCCTTCTAACTTTGCTAGATCAATCCTTATTTCTCCATCTTTAAAGTAGACAAGTGATTTTTTTGCAAAATCACACTCCCCACAATTCAACAAAAGCTTGTTCTCCCTAAAAGTTTGCAAAAATTGCTCAAGATGCTCTATATGTTCTGTGTATGTTTTACTAAAAACTAGGATATCATCCAAATAAAATATAACACAAGCATCAATAAGTGGGCTTAGCACCTTGTCCATCAATGTTGTGAATGTTGTAGACATTGCACAAACCAAAGAGAAGTACTAGCCACTCATAGAGACCTTGTCTTGTCTTAAACCTTATTTTTCATACATCTCCCTCTTTGATCCTTGGTGATATATAGACTTGAAATCCAACTTGGAAAAGTATTTATCATGTTGTAATTCATCCAAAAGATCATCTATATGAGGTAGGGAATACCTATTTTTAATGGTTATCTTGTTTAAGGCTCAATATAGTCTATGCACATTCACCAAGTGCCATCCTTCTTAAGTACCACCACAATGGGAGAACCACATGAAGAGGTGTTGGGTTTGATTAATCCACATTATAAAAAATATTTCAACTAATTTTTAACCCCATTGGTCTTCAATATGTGTAATAACATAAATTGCATACCCTGTAATTTTTTAGTATGTTTTGCACTCATTTTAGATGTTTCCTTTAGCATGTGTTTTTACACTTTGTTTAGCCCTTATTTTCACTTATTTTACCTTTTTTTTCTTTTATTTATCTTTATATTCTTGTGTTTCCTCTTTCCCATGTGTCCTTAACCCTTGTATAAGCCTTGTTTACCTTTCCCATGTGTATTTATCTTTTCCCACCTACCATTTAATGTTTTTATTTCCCTTTCCATGTGTAGTGAACACGTCTTATTATTTCCATTATATACCACATCCCATGGATCACAAAGACATGAAATCACCATAATTCATTCCTCCTTGATCCCCTTAACCTTTCCTAGGGGTTTTATGGTGCAGGAGCACCTTGACAAATTGATACTTCCATAGGAGTTTGATTAAATTTTAATGGTTCAACATTGTAATGAGGTTAATCAAGTCACTATTAGGTGTTTAGGTCATTAGGAGGTTCAAATATGCAAAATGTTGCATACAATGTAAAGGTTGTCATGTAAAATTGAAAAAAAAAGATGCAAACTTGGAAGATGAAGAGTCATTTGGCTCTTGGTTCGTTCCTAGGAAGTTAGAAACTTAAGAGTCAAGTTGGAATGTGAGGAGTCATGATGTAATGCATTTAAAAGGCCTTGTATCCATTTGTGAAGGCAGAGGGGAGAAGGTTGGAGATTGTGGGTTGTTACATTTTGATGTGATATCAATAAAAGATACCCTTGTTTCTACATTTCTGAATGTTAAACTGCTATTTCAGAGATTGGTATGGATTTGTATAGATTTTATATGACTAGAATGTGGTATGGATGGAAAGGGTATTGAGTCTACTTTCCATTTATTTTTGTTGCATCAAATTTTATTAAGATTTGAATAAGTTATGGCATTTTTATTGAGGGTAGGTCTGCAGAGTTTAATTTTCTGAAAGCGCAGTCTGAAAGTATGCATGGTATGGCTTGGTACAGCCTCACATTGATGCATATAATAGATGGATGGAAAGATATGTGTTTCTAGTTTACAATTATTTTGGTTTGGTATAATTTCATTAAGTTTTGTGAGAGATATTTCAATTTTGGTGAGGGCAGGTCTGAACGCTGCCTAGGGTTTGTAGTTTTAGAAAAAAAATCATAACCTTCTCCCCTACCATTGGATCTTCATTAAAATTGGAGGAAAAATATGTATTAATGTTCTCTTCAACCTGACCAAAGAAATTGGATTAGTTCTTTGATTTGTTAATGTTATTGAGGATAGTTTTGGTACTCCTACCTCTACATCATATTGGTATCAGAGCTGGCGAAAAATTTGGGTGTTGTATTTGTTCCTGTCACTGAGAAGGCAGGTGAAGAACTAAAGGAAAGAATGTGTTGGTGACCATTATTTGTTTGCTAAGTTGTTTGGTTGCAGGTGCTTATTCCATCTAGCTGTGAGAAAGAAGTTTCTGAGGTTGTGTGTGAGGGCAGACAAGATGAGGTCTGTCATGACCATTCTCCAATGGAGATTAGGTTGGATAAGGGTGCAGAGAGAAACCATTGAGGAAAGAGTGGTAGGTGCATCACCAGAATCTACTGTTGGGTGAGATGGATGGTTTGATGAGTTGGTGTGGTAAGGCAATAGAGAGATGGATACCTGACTAAAGAAGCACTTGATGTTGTAGCCTGAAGAGTACTCCACTGATGGGAGTAGAGGGAGCCTGAAGATGCTCTAAGATGATGGTAGTTCAGATTTTGTTGGTTGGTTGGTCACCTTTCTATTTGTGTGAAGATTGAAACCTGAAGCTAAAGATGAAGAGACAGACAAAGATGCAGAAAAAGAGTTTTGTTTTGCAGATACATTTCCAAGGGACTTGGAAATCTTTGTTGATTGGTTGTATGGTGCAGGAGCACCTTGACAAATTGATACTTCCATAGGAGTTTGATTAAATTTTAATGGTTCAACATTATAATGAGGTTAATCAAGTCACTATTAGGTGTTTAGGTCATTAGGAGGTTCAAATATGTAAAATGTTGCATACAATGTAAAGGTTGTCATGTAAAATTGAAAAAAAAGATGCAAACTTGGAAGATGAAGAGTCATTTGGCTCTTGGTTCGTTCCTAGGAAGTTAGAAACTTAAGAGTCAAGTTGGAATGTGAGGAGTCATGATGTAATGCATTTAAAAGGCCTTATATCCATTTGTGAAGGCAGAGGGGAGAAGGTTGGAGATTGTGGGTTTTTACATTTTGATGTGATATCAATAAAAGATACCCTTGTTTCTACATTTCTGAATGTTAAACTGCTATTTCAGAGATTGGTATGGATTTGTATAGATTTTATATGACTATAATGTGGTATGGATGGAAAGAATATTGAGTCTACTTTCCATTTATTTTTGTTGCATCAAATTTTATTAAGATTTGAATAAGTTATGGCATTTTTATTGAGGGTAGGTCTGCAGAGTTTAATTTTCTGAAAATGCAGTCTGAAAGTATGCATGGTATGGCTTGGTACAGCCTCAAATTGATGCATATAATAGATGGATGGAAAGATATGTGTTTCTAGTTTACAATTATTTTGGTTTGGTATAATTTCATTAAGTTTTGTGAGAGATATTTCAATTTTGGTGAGGGCAGGTCTGAACGTTGCCTAGGGTTTGTAGTTTTAGAAAAAAAATCATAACCTTCTCCCCTACCATTGGATCTTCATTAAAATTAGAGGAAAAATATGTATTAATGTTCTCTTCAACCTGACCAAATAAATTGGATTAGTTCTTTGATTTGTTAATGTTATTGAGGATAGTTTTGGTACTCCTACCTCTGCATCATTTTAGCCTCCATGGATCAAAAGGCACTTGTCAAACCCTTTCTAACAAGGTCATATTTTACTTATTTGGCCACCATAATTTTTGGTGAGGCCCATTAATGAACACCTACCATGTTTCTACCCTTCTCTTACCCAAATTCCTCCTAGAAAGTTGTAGATAGATCCCTCCTATCTCTTATTTTACCATCATAAGCTATCAATCCTCTTGTTGCTATCTATTTGCTTGTTGCTATTATCTTAATCTTGAAGATTTGGAGCTTTAGAAACTTGGAGTCTTGCTAGAATTTTTCTATTTGAAGTCCTTTGGATATTTGTTTTAGCCTTTTGTGGCTTCATCTCTCTCTCTCTCTCTCCTCTTGTTGTCATGTCATATGTTTTTTTCTCTTCCATAGCTCTTAGGTTTTCCTCCATTTCATTACCCATTTTTTGCATAAAAATTGTCCCCAAATCTCTCTTTGTCTAAACCCTTATTATTCCCTTTTGTGTCCTTATGATCCACTTTTTATATCTCCTTGTGTTTCTTCTATGTCCCTTTTTTCTAAAAGAACCTTAAAGATCAACCTTTTAAAAAAAAGTAAACATGCATGTTGAAAGGGTCAACTAGTTTCTCTTGCATTGTGGTTGTGTGTGCAAACAATGTGTAAATTAATATTACCTAAGGCTATCTCCAACTGGCTTAATACTAATTCACAATCATGTGATCTAGGACTAAAAACTTGAAAAACAATACAAATTGGAAATATGTGGCATTAGGAAATCAACATAATCAACATATAGTAAAAATGACTAAGTATTGAAAGTGAAACTGTGAAAAAGTGGCATTAGATGCACTTGTGCAAAGAAGTGGCCCTCATGAAAGTTGCTTAAAATTATATTCTATAGTTGCTTATGAAATTGGGGGTGGTTAGATCTAAATGACAAGCCACCACATGAAAAACAACCTACTTGATAGCATGACTAATCCTGATAGCTGCATGACAACATTGTCCAAGGGGTGGCCTTGACCAAAGAGTAGGTACAAACTTGAAATTTATTAGGGATCCTATTAATAATGTTTCTCAACTTCTCATAAGTGTTCATCTATCTATGAAAAATAGAAAGCATGTAATTGACAATGAACTTAGGAGGTCCTGATAAACATGAATAAGACAAAGCATGCAAGTTGAGTTGAAATGGTTCCATCTAGAAGATGGAATGATGATAGTATATATTGACATGGATCAATGAAAACATCATGAAGAATTCCCAAGATATTTTAGGCCTTTATCTACAATGGAAGTATGGAAACCAACTGAAAACCTAGAAGTCTTGATTATTGACAAAAAGTGAGATAAATTGATTGATTTGGAGCAATATCACCTAATGATATTATGATTTATGAGCATGGATGGGTATGTGCACCTAATATGGACCTCTAATATCAAACTATGTTGAAAAATTAATGAGATAGGCCCTGAAATCAACAAGTGGCAACTTGTAGGGTGGCCTTGATTGCTCCTGACAACCAACAAAGTAGATTTGACTATTTGGGGCAACTTTTTTGTGTTATATAGAGATCTATAATTTTTTAGGAGGTTCCATTAGAAAATTTAAGGCATACTTTAGTTTTTCAAGATTTTTTGAAACTTTGTAGACTTTCTTAAAATTGCCCTACAATCAAACTTTTGTGAATAGAAATCCTACAAAAATAAATTTAGGTTAAAGGGGGAATCTACCTCAATTAGCCCCTTGTGGGATTTCAAGCACGTATCCACATTGAAAAGTTAATAAATAACAATCCATAATATTGATCTATGCAAATAAATAACTCTATATCACAACATAGCCATTAAAACTTGCAACATGATGGTGAAAGGTTCTTGGAAACACAACAAAGGTAGTGGGGTTGGAGAAAGGTTTTGGAAACAAGGTATAGGTTCACTTCAAAAGGGTTTTGGGATGTTGACGAGCATTGATAGGAGGATGGAAAATCTTAATCCTAAAGTGCTCTGATGGGGGCTTAACATGGTAATGGATTACAACTCCAAAATTCAAAGGAAGTAGAGGTATAAAATATGCTTCCTACACTAATCTATGAGAAGAGGTATGTACAAAAACTAAATTGATCATATAGTTATAAGGAAATAAGCACAAATGTAATATACCATAACACAATGATTTACATGGGGGAAACCCTTTCAGGAGAGAAACCCCACACTCTAAAGCAACTCAATGTTCAATGGTTATAGTACACTTAGAGAGTCTAAGCCTTTATAGGAGTATCACCAATAAGAGATTTGGAGCAATCCTAAAAGCATAACAATACCTACAAAACTCATTATGAGACCTTCATCTCAAGAACCCAACGACTAGGAGAAGCAATCATGAAACCATCAAATTGTAATTAGGAAACCATGAATTAAAACCACCCAAAATGTGGCATGTAAAAACCAACTCCCAAATCCCAATATAAGTCTATAGGATAAAAATAACATCTTCCTTCCACCTGCCACAAGCTCATCATAATCCACTCACTAAATTGGGTGCTCTATTTTGGCTCTATCATCTTCATTCAAAGATGCCTTATGATGTATCATATGCTGACCAACAAGTGTAATTACGTCTTATAGTTCTCTTATGTTTCATAGATGCTCTTATATTTCCAATGTGGGAGGCCCAACTTCTAGAGGCCATAACTTTTGATCCAAGAAATTGATTGAGCCCCTTTTTTTAATTGTAGATCTCAAAGAGATCCATATAATCATACTTGACTTGCTCCAATTAAGGCATATATCAAGATTTTCTAGGGGTAAAATAAACCTCTAGATCCCTAAAAATTGTACTTTTGTGTTCTATAGCTTAAAAAATTGCATGTTTTTCCTTTACATTAGGATACAAGGCTAAGACACCATTCCTAATAAAAAGGTGGTATAAAAAGGCTTGCATTCACAAAGGGTCAATGGAAAACTCATGTAAATGATGAAATGACTGCATGATGCCTAAAGAACAATGAAATAAAAGGGTTTGAAGGTCTAGAATTATGAAGCACAAAGTGGGTTGAAGGTGAATTGAGAAAAAATAAGCGGAAATGGTACAACATTATGGCAAATGCATGAATAAAGGTAATGGGGAGATCTAGAAAAATAGATCAACAGGGTGATGTAAATGGATGGTGAAGGCTTGGAAGGGTGTATGGGAGAGGGAATAAGAGGTCCCTATAGAAAACTTAGAAAGATAACTTCATTTTAATCAAAAACCTTGAATGGAAATTGGTCACCTAGTAGAAATTCTTGAAAATCAACCACCTAGTCTTAAAGATCCTGTCACAACATTGTCCAATTGCAAATAAAAGTTTTTTGAGACTTTGGGCATGAAGCTATCTCACTCCTAAAAAATTTGTAGCACTGGGTTGCCATCCATGAGAAGAAATAACAAAAACCTTATGAGAAACTCAAATTTTCACTTTGTCTATGTTAAAATGAGGCAAAGATGGCTAGTTGTAAAAAACTTGCTCTGGGATTTTGAAGATGAGAACTTAGTAGGTGGAAAGCCTTAGCAATTAATTATCTTGGATTTAGAGATTATGGTGGGAGGATGAAAAGTCAGGGTTGCCCTATTAGGTGGTAAATTGTGGGCATTATCCATGAATAAAATTTTGGCTCAATTTCCTAGGGGACCTCAAGCTCAAAGGGGGACATCTAGTGGTAGGTGACCTCATTAATTTATTGTGATCATTAAGACATGTTTTAGGTTGGGAAATGGTGTGGTTTACACGTAGTATAGGCTAGGCACAACATTTTAAGGTTTGACATTAGGATAAATCATGGGAAATTATATGCAGGGATAGGACATAGGATGGGGATAAAACTTAAATGAATGGGAACACATAGGAACTCTAAACAAGTCCATGAGGTTAACATAGGAAAGGAGATATGGATGGCTAGGTGTGACATAGGCTAGGCACAAGGAGTTAAAATAGCACAAGATGCAAACACATGGGCTAGGGGCTAAAATGGACACAAAAGTGTAATAAGGAAGTTGCAGGGAATGCAAAATCCATTATTAAAATTTCCTCATCATTGTCATTGTACCTCCCATTTTTTTTCTATTTTAGCCACCATTGTCACCATATCCTTTTGCCACAATGTTATTATTAATTTACCATTTATTGTATGGGTCTGGATTTTTTTGGAATACCCACAAGGGGGGTGGTCAAGGCAATTTCCCCTCCAACTTTGCATTTTGTAGGGCTTTTTTCACAAAAGTTTTCTTGTAGGTCAATTATAAAATAAACTATGCATTTTTTTATAGGTGGATCAAAAGATAAAAGTGCTTAGAATATCAAGATAGATCTATTTAAAAAAAAAACGAGTCATTTGAAGCACAAGACATCTATACTCCCTAGACCCCCTAGACACGTGTTGTTGATAGTTTGCCCACACTTTCATTAGGGTATCTATCTAGACACTTGCACCCCTATGCTAGAATATTGTTCTTTCAAGTCCTAAGTTTCACACAAAGATTTATCCAATCTTTTATATTTTGTATAATTCATCTCACCAATTTTCATTAGGTGCAAGTGTTCCATTTTTCTTTTTCTCTCTTTCCAAAAGCATAGGATATCAAATTTTGTATTAATTTATTTGTTTGTGTCATATGTGACCCATTATGTGTTAGGATTAAGGTGCCATCAACCTTGTAAATCCTATGTTATTTTATTATTCCTAATATTGATTGTAAATGCATTGACAATGTTAAATATTTAATTACAATACTGGTAATAATTTTAAATTTATCTTGGGATTAATGCAGGTGAAAAGTGGACAACCAATTTTATTAATAGCTTATGACATGGTGTAAGAGCATCTACTATATTTGTATCTTACATGTTGTAATGAATCATCATTATTGGATTGTATTTTGTTAGCATTTTATGACAACCTATAAGAAGGTGTACGAGGCTATTTTTAGCTTGTTGTTAACTATCCCAAAGGTGGGAGTTGGGATTTGGATATCATGGGTGTAATATTCTATAAGGAGGTTATGACAACTGTAAGAGGTTAATAATGGTCTGATTCCCAAGTATGGTATTGGATTTTCCCAAGTTTGGACACCACATTCTATGTACTTTATCTATCTTGTGTTTTCTATATAACAGAAGTTAGAGGAGTGTAGAGATATGTTGAATTTGTATAGGCACACAGACACTATTAGATTGAATGCTAAGGAATGAAGGAGGTGATTCCACGGCCTTTTCAACAAATTCATTTTGTGTATACCCTAGCATTCGCTGCATTGCATGAGATGACATCTTTCTGAGGTATCTATCAAACAGTTCACATACCTTGTATATATCTTCACTCTTTGCATACATGTCTACCAAAGCATTTCAAACCTCAAAGCGTTATGGAGTCTAGATTTATATGCGCCAATCGCATTTGCATGAGAATTTCTAAAGCTCTTTCAATGTACTTCAATGTGAACTGTTGCCCGGGAGACACAACATCTGAAACTCGAGAGATCTGGTTATGTGACAATTGAGATACATGTAGAAGGCCCTCAGTATCACCGCCTATGTTAACAAAGCCCCAAAATCTTTAACGGATGTTATTACACCTTTATGAAGATTGCCAACATCAATTTCACGTCCATCAATAGAATCAACCTTTTCTTGTGCCTATTGTAACACAAACTGATTTTCACCTAATATTGTAACTGTACCATCAAATAGTGCCTGAACCCATGCACCTTGCAAATAGTCCAGGCGCCAATAGAATGATGGCGAGGGTAATGACATCTGCTAACCGCCTTGGCTGGAAAGTTTCTAAAGCCGATTCAACAAATCCATTTGAGGTGTATTCTGCTGCATATGAGACTCAACACAATGGACGGGAGCCTTTGAAGTCCTTGAATCGCATTCTCTCCTTTGTTTGGCTGTTCCTCATTCTTCGTATTACTCCATTTCTTACAAACAATGAAAACCCTAAAATTTCTTGCAGGAGTACGCTGGCAACAGGAGTCAGGAAGCCGCGCATTTCACGAACTTCAGAACCTGAGTCGGGCCTTTTCGAAGTTCTATAACTTATAAATCCTCCGACAACAAATGGTCGGGGATATATGGAGTTCCTGAACTTGTAAAATGTGTGACAACAAAGAGTCGGGTAAAAATGAGGTTTCAAAACTCATAGAATGTGCAACATGCCGAGTTGGAGATATTCATAAAGTTTAGAGAGTCTTTGGACATAAATATTTGACTTTTACAAGGTTATTTATTCACCACTCCGGCCTTAAAAAGAAACATATTTGCCTAAAATTTTATAATACGTGGAGCCTTTATAAATGTATGACTTTAACAAAGTCATTTGCCTTGTAAATAATTGAATTTTAAAACCTTTGCCATGGGAGTAAATAAAAATCACCCTTCATAGCAATACCTTATTCACTTTCCTAACCTTGGAGAAAAATATTTTATTCTCTGCAAAAATTAACTTCATGAGCGAACATGAAACTTTGAAAATGTGCCGTAAGCCAAAGACGAAAAGCTCCATAACTTTCTACTGTTAGCTTGGTTTTGCACAAAATTTGGACAACAAAGGGATTGGACATCTCCAGGAAAAACCCAGAATTCTTTTCAGCTCCAGCAACAAGGATCTTAAATTTTGATTCAATTTGCAAACCACTGGCAGGAAAAGTGAAGTTTAAAATCTCACAAGTGGTATGGTGTTTGGGTATGGAAACTAGCCAGATTGAGCAAAATGAGTTTAGGATAAAACCTACAAAATGATTTTGCACCATCTCTTAAAGATTTTCAAATTTAAATGTTTTCACATTTCGGTAGGCTCAAGGACATATACAGAATGCACTGAAAGTTTGAAATTTTTCAAGTTCAAAGTTTCGGGCAACACAATGTGCCCACATCGTCTTTAGAACATCTATCTTAACCTCTAATAATTGGACTAAATTTTCACCAAAGCTTCTCCACTATATTCTAAGCCTTTTTCATAACTACATCATCTATCTCCAAGTGCATCTAAGCCCTTTGTTTTACTATTTTCTATTTACTAGTCATAGTTTACATTCGTTTGTTTCTATTTTCAAATCATAGTTTTTAGGTGTGTTTCCTAGTCTTGTTGATAGTTCCAAATCCTTGTATTTTATTACCTTGGTTCAAATTTGAGAGCATATGTATTTGAATATTTGCTTTTCATCTAATTAAAGGTTAGTTAAGACATCAAGAAAGACTATGTTTAATTTTGGTTCTTTCATTTGGTTGCATGTACCTTGCATGCTTGATTCCTCATATCCTTGTATAGCAACATATTTTTTCATTTCATTCTTCTCCCAACACTTCTTCACTCATGTCCATCTCTCTTTCTTTGATTTTCCCTTTCCAAAACTCTAGGACTCATCAAACTCCATTATTAACCAATACGTTGATGCAGAAAGGGCATGCACACAACTGAACGGGCCAAGAAATCATATATCAAGCAACCTAATGGCTATAATGTGTTACATTTAAATTGTCAAACCAGGGAATCGTATTCTTCTTGGATGGTGCCCATACTATTTGTATAGTCAAGGATTCTTGAATTGTAATCTAGAAGTTGTGCATACAAATAAACTATGCGAAGGGAAACAAACTCTACTTTGCAAGGAGTAACAAGTACTATGTAAGTAGGTAATGCTGATTAGAAATAACCAATGCTTATTTAGTTGGTTGTAAATCAAAACAATCTATGTGAATCAAAACAAAGGAACAATTAATAACTAAGTTGGTGATCACCTTAACCCAACAATACAAATTATCAATATTAACTAATCCACATAACATAAACTAATGACAACATGAACTAATCACACGAACATAAACTAGTAGCATGAAATAATCACATGAACATATAAGAGAGATACAGTTACCTCAATTGGCCCTTGCTTGACTAACTCTATTGAATCACTATTGTATCATTGAATTATTGACTGAATTCAAACTTGTGTTCTTTATTGAATGCTAAGAAAAATACAATAATAACTTGATAAAACAATATCTTTCTAACCTCCCCTTGTCGTATACAAAATCTAACATATATATAGACAAGATTTGAGATTCCTAATTGAACAAAACTTCTAAGCAACTAATCCCATACTCGTCCATTCTCCCACAAATATAGGGAGAACACATTATTATAAATCAGACTAGAAATAGGAAATTAACTACCATAAAGATAATTTAGATATCACAGTCCCACTATGTCTCTTCTAAGTCATTATAAAAATAGTCATAATTGAAAAAAGAACATAGACCACGATCTGAGCTTTCTTCATTATTCACAACTATGTCAACTGTTGAAGAAAAATTGTCAAGGAGTGAGGAGTTATGGTTAACTTACGCCCTCTCAATTTGGAGTCCTTTTCCTTTGGTTGCAAGTAACTGCATTTTTTGCTGTAGATGAATACACCTCCTTGTTGCTAGCTGACAGGTGGTCTCCATCATATGTAACCATGTGCTTGTTGCATAGGGCTAGTTCATCACATAATATTAATACATCACAAACTACTAAAATTAACAGAAGTTACTATCACATCTTATAAACAATCATTAATTCACACATAGTCATTCACCAACATATCATGTACTATTCTTAATGCTTTAAATGTCTTAAAGATGATTATAGGCATAGACAATGTGTAGAAAAGTTTGGGAATGTCTTTAAAAAGCATGAACTAAAGCTAGAGAAATAGAACAAAGCACAACCTCATCACACCCCCCAACTAAACATGTTGCTGGTCCTCCAGCAACCAAGGCCTTTGATTATATTGGAGAGTAATTTCTCTATAATCTATAGGTTTCATGACTCCTCTATCCTATTTGAGATAGAAACCCTTTTGCTCTGCCAACTTGTTACACCTGGCCCGTTCTGCTGCCTGGGATGTCTTATGTTCTTGCTATTGTGGAATTGGATAAAGGAGTAGAGGAGGATGAAACACCAAAGGTATCCAAGTAATCCCATGTTCATTGGCTAATCTGATATACCTTTGTGCCCTAGTGATTTCCGCTGAGAAATTGAACACTAAGTGGGGCTCTTTCCTTTGCAATGCTGGTGTCAAATCATTCCACCTACCTTTTGAAAACCCAAAGTCTCCTTACCAATCCCCTTAGCTAATTCATTGAATTTCTTATAATCCACTGCCCTACATTCCAAGAGTTTTGTTTCCACCTCAAGATGTTTAGTTAGATTAATCCATTATGCCACTATCCTGTTGGGATCTGGGGCCTCTGCCCTAATTTTGAGAGGAATTGATTTCTCTCTCCCATTATTCTACTACTAAAGGATCCCCCTCCTATGCTCATTCTAGGTGAATGATGCTAGGGCCTTTAATTGCACATTATAATAACAATTAGGGGATTCCAATTGGTATCATAAGGAATAGATAACTCATGCATATAGAATTCACACAATTGGTTCTGCATCTCAGGGGTAGCTTGTTGGTATGCTGTCAAAAATAAATCAAGTGTAAAAAGAGAAACATGAGCATCACTATAAAGTTGACTAAACTGAAAACTTAAATATTGTTCCTACAAATAAAGGGCATAAACCCTTGCAGGTGGTCGGCATCTCATCGATTGGATAGTCATATCTGTCATCCTGTCCATTTTTAATTTTAGTCTCCTTATTTCTTTATTCTTATCCTCAATCTCTTTGTTGTGTTTTTCTTTCATTTCATCTTGTTCCTTTATCATTTCATCTATCTTACCCCACAGTTGCAAAGTAACAGTTAACAAGGTTGATGGTGCAAGTTCCTCTGGTTGTTCTTCCTGTTGCACAGACTCTAGACTTCTTCGATTAATTTCTATGATGGACAATTGGGCCAAATGGTCTAGTCCTATTCCCTGTTGCTAGTAAACATGCAGTTGATCCTCCAACCTCTTAACTTTCTCATTTAACCCAATTTCCTTTTGTTGATATTCCTTCAACTGCTTCTCCAATGTTGTAATTTTCTGCAGAGCTACATGCAGCTCATCCTTCTTTTCCTCTATTTTATCCTCAGAATTATTGAATTTCATCTAGAGAAGCTGACAAGTTTTGGTTTTCTATATCAGGGGGAGGTTGATGTCATTTCCTATCTATGTATAAGTCCTCTTCCTCTGACTCTATGTCAGTCTCCAAGATAAATGTTTGGGCTACATTCCTTTGTTCCCTATCAACAAACAAATGATCCCTTTCTAAGTCTATGTCAGTTTGCACATTAACCATGTTCTTTTGTTTAGGAGGGGTTTTCCCTCCTGTAACTCTTTTCTCCTTTAGGTGGCCTGAGCGCATGCATGATTGAGTGGTCACTTTCTATTTCTTTTTGGCTCTAGAGGAAGAAGAGGATGCTTTTCTCTTCTTAGTGGGCTTTGAGGCAAAAGGTATATTTTGGGAAGTTTTATGTGTTGTGGGTGGTGAGCTGGTAGTTCCAGGGTATAATTTTGTTTTTTACTTTGCTTTGTGTAGCTAAAGGTTTGTGAGGGTGAATGCTCTAGCAAGGGGGTTGACACCGGTGAAGTTGCAGGTCTGGGAGACTCTGTAGGTTCACTCATAGGGTTATCAATACTTGGAGTTGAGTGTTCCACAATAGTTGCATGACAGTGGATAAGTGAAGCCATTGGTTGGGAAAAGGTTGCAGGTGCTTCCTCTCATTCCCCTGACTGTACATTTTCTGCCTGTGCCTCCTCTTCCCCAACTAGTTCAACCTTTAAAGGTCCCTCATCAATATGGTTGATCTTACGAAAATCTTCCTGAGAAATGTCAGGAAATTGAATAGACAGACTTCTTTTTATCAATAGCATTACTAGGCCATCATGAGACAATGATGACTGGTTACATTTCCTCCTATTCTCGCTAGACATTCATTTCAACAAATTAAATAGGAAACTTGGAACATTCACAACCTTCCCATGACAGAGATGACTTAAAAGCTTAAAATGGATAGTATACAACAATGATTGTCTCCCATCATAGGTAAGATACTTAATAATGTAGGTGGCAATAGAAGCCCATAACCAGGGTAAAGAAACACATTTGGTACCTTGTGATGAAGATTCTATTCTTTCTCCCGGTTGAACGAATTTAGCCCTTGCTGTAACGGTGTCGGCTTTCATAGGGAACTCTTCTCCAGTTACCAGTAAACCTGTTACCTCTATAATGGCAGCTTTGGACACGTCAACTGGCAATCCCCTGACCGTGGCTTCATTATTTTGAAATGTCCTCGCAAACTGCTGAGTCATAGCTTCGTTATATTATGTAAGCTTAAGAAAATAGTCCAACCATCCAACTTGTTGGAAGATAGGCCTACAATTGGGTTAGTCAACAATGTTGTGTGATTTGTAGGCTCTCTCCTGATTGGTTCTCCACCCATCATGATATTCTTTGGTTTCCTTCTAGTTGTGGTTCACCTATGTGCCCAGTTTCTATAAAACTCTGTTACTGAACCCAATTTGACTTTGCAAATTCAATTCCATGTTCTTTGGCTAATGCAATTACCAGTAAATATTACCAGTTCCTATCTTGCTTGATTGTGTATGGTATGCAGTGGATAGTCATTAATTATGAAAGGAGAGGTTTCAGCTTGGGTGATGTATGTGAAATCATTTCTATGTATGGAAGTTCCCCCCAACTAAGGTGGCATTTTTCCTCAAATGCGATGACAGGGTAAATGTATGGAAGACAGGGTTGAAAGTAATTTGAATTTTTCACAATAGTCAAATTAATGATTGGTGAATTAAGACTACTATAAAACAAATATTATTAAATGTTAATTAATAGTAGTTGTGAGATAAATACCTTTTAGAATGTTGACGAACATGGAAATGTTGCATACAAAGATGATGACATGGTGGCTGGAGTGGATGTGTTCAAAGAATGTGCTAAAGTGAATCTTATGGATTTGATGTTGAATAAGTGTGCAAAAAGGATGAGTGTTAACCTTGTGACACGTAGTTGCAAGGTATAGTGTAGAATAGAAAATGGTGACGTGCGAATGCACAAAGTAAAAGTGCTGCAGGCTAGAGTGGTTACATGCACACAATTAGAAATATGATGTGAATAGGGTGTTGGCAAGAGACACTGTGTGGCTTCATGCGTATTGTCATTAATGGAAACAAATTCTATCCCACACATCCGTAGCACATAGTATGTCTATACCGGAAGATAGATTGAAGAGTGTTTTGGTCCAGTCAACAAGAACAGACCATGCAGCAAGGTCTGACAATCAGGTTTGGATCTCTCAGATGATGTAACTCAGCAAGTTGCAGACTTGGACAAGTCAAGAGGAGTACCATGACTACTACATTCTAGAGATTGAGCCTTCGGTGATGAATGAGTGAAAAGATATGAGCATCTAAGTGTTAGGTTCCTGACAGGCAGAGTAGACTGAGGAAGAACTGACCGATAGAGCATCAGACTTTAATCTGGATGAGAAATTGATGGTGATCAAGCTATTTGAGGGATCATACATGGTTGGCCGACATGATTGATGACTTCTATGTCTATTTTTTTGATACGCATCACATATTAAGCATGGATTCATCTGACAGATTAGTGTTTTGTAAATATCTTGAGTATTCTGATTGCCAACTAAGAAGATGTTGAAATCCTTGATGCAGATATATATACCAGATTGATTTTGGTATGAAGGTGCAAGTGTGTTGATATAGTGTGCAAGGAAAGGTAGAGATAAGTGTGGAAGTAGCAATACAGGTCCGATATGTGATAGAACAACAACACTAAAGCAGAGGAAGAATGAAGTGCATTAGATCAGTATATTGAGCCTAACTGGAACTGAACTTCAGCATATATGGATGCATCTCATCAGTTCAAACACCTGGTTACCTTCTATAAACTTTGTAGACAATGAGTCTCTTGTAGGCAGTGTGCCTCTTGTGAGCAGTGTGCTTGAGCAGTGAGCCCTAATTGGCAAGTGCCATTTTGTATTTCTTATTCTTTTAATAGAGAATACAATCTTGGGTTAGTCACCCCGTGGTTTTTCCCTTAATAGGGTTTTCTACGTAAAAATCCTTGTGTTATGTGTGTTGATTTTAATTCTACTCTCATGATTATGTATGCTTATATGTTTTGATGCTTCACTAATTGTTAAAGAAGAAAGACACTTAAGATAACTGATTCACCCCCCTCTCAGTTATCTGCATTGGTTTCAACAATTGGTATCAAAGCTAAGTTCCTCTAAACAGAGCCTAACAGCTTGAGGAAGATATGGGAATCTCAATGGATATGTATGGTATGAAGGAACAACTTCAGTCTGCCCTAGATGATCTTGAGCAATCTCACTCTGAAGTAAATAACTTGAGAGAAAGACTCAAACAAGCTGATGATTTCATAAATGAGCTAAAAGAAAAACTGAGTATCTTTGTGAAAAAGAGAAAGGAACTTCTTCAACAATTAGCAAGTCAAAGTGAAGCCAATGATACTAATGAAGATCTGAATGAGAAAAATAAGCTATGTGAGAATCTATCAAAAGAAGTCATTATGGTAAGGTATGAGATGGAATCAGGGGTTATGAGATTCACCAAAGAAATTGAAGAGAAAAGAAAAGTTAAAGATAATCTAAAACAATCTCTCAAGGAGAAGTCAAAGGACTGCCACAAAATGGACAGAATAATTAGGCAACTGAAATCTGATCTTGAAGAAGCTAGAGATAATGAAGAACAACTTGAGAATCAGATACACACTCTTAAACAAGATCTTCAAACAACAAATGAATACAAAGAAAAATTCAAGATAAGATCAGCCCAACTTGAAGTTCTTCTTGAAAGCCAAAAGAGGGTAGATGACAAGCGTGGTTTGGGTTATGAGAAAGGTGAAAGCTCCGGATCTGGTCAGAAGAACTCTGGATCAGGAAATCAAAGAAACATGCCTAGAAGATCTCCGGTAAGGCAACCAAATGCACAAAGATATCCATCCTTCAATGGATACTGCTACAATTGCAACAACTTTGGTCATAAAGCAACTCAGTGCAGAAGAAGAATGAATTAGACTAATTCATCCTTCTCTGGACAGTGTTTCAACTGCAAAAGGTATGGTCACAAATCTCATGAATGCATAAATATGCAAATAATCAATTCATTCAATGGTAGATGCTTTGCATACAATAGAATGGGACATATGGCTAATCAATGCAGATCAAGAGGATATCAGTCAAATATGTAAAGAAATGTTGTTTTCTACAATTGCAATAGATCTGGTCATATTGCCAAATTCTGCAGAAGTAAGAATCAGGATAAAAGGGGTCTGGTGCATCATAATCAAAATCAAGATAAAGGAAAAGGCAAAGTGAATGCGGATGAAGTTCAAAGGGAGATTAACAAGATTTGGGTGAAGAGAAGTACATAAAATGTTGGGGATGGATCCGCACCAAAATTTGGTGCTAATATTCCTTCTGAAAACTAAATAGATGAGCTCTAGCTCAAGGGGAGTCACAAAGGAAAAATAAATTCCCCCAGCCAGTCAATTGGTGCCTAAATTTGGCACATGGAATGTTGCGGATTAAAGGGTCCTCAGAGAAATATCTAAATAACCCTTGGTAAAATTATGAAAGATCCACTAGGAGTTTTGAAGAGTTTAATCATCCAAGATTGATCCGGTTTGACAGCCATCTGGCAAAAGTAGGATTTTCACAGTTAGATCCGGTATGATTCAAAATTGAAATATCTTGATTTGTGGATAAATGGCATGATTGGAGGAAAGAAGATACATTGTCAATTATCACTAAAAATAATTCTAAGTGCATCTCAGTGATTCGAAAAGATCTCTCTCAGAACAAGGCAACCAGAATGACTTAATTTGTGCATTTATTGCAATAGGAAATTAGGGTTTGCGCAAAGATAAAAGGGTTCTTTTATCCATCATTTGCACATTTGCATTCGAGAAGAAGAAAGGAAGAGCTCTGCAATAAGATTGTTTCAACCCTCTCAAAGATCAACTGCAGAATCTGATTCAACCAACAATCTTTTTCGGCTCATATTGTGAACCCTAGAAGCGTAAAAAGGTATTTCCATTCTTGAATATCTCTCTCTAAATATTTTGCAAGATGGCTACTCCATATATTGTTAAGATCACTGATAGGCCATGCCCAAAGTTTAAGAAACACCCCTACAAATCCCTAGACGTTGATCCCTTAGGCACCTTCTCTAGCATTCTGCATGGGGTTCTAAACGTAGAAGATGTTAGGGTGTACATACACGCCAATATTAAGGAATTTGGGGAATCCAAGCTGATGGATATCTATCATAAACAATTAATAGATGAAACGTTTGAACTCAAACCTCAATACAAGGCCCTCTGGGATAAGCATTTTGGACATTGCATCCACTTTCCCTGTTTTGCAGAAGATGAATGGGTCGAGTATGTTCTTAGCAAAATACATGACAACTTCATGTGGTTGATGAAGCCCTTCAAGATAACAAAATATGTCTTTAGGGAAGTAACCGGATTGCACTCATCTGGTGGGTTGCCTACTCTCAAATCTGTCAAGAACTAGACAGTAAGTGAGGCTACTGGATCAAAGTTTGACAAAAGTGCAATGTCAATAGAAGATATCATAGATCTGGATATCAAATTTGCCTCTATGATAATTGGCTATAAAATATATCATTCCAGTAAGGAGAACTCTGTGTCTGGAACTACAATATATATTGCATATCAGATGCTAAGGGAAAATGCAGATTATGATCTATGCGGCCTTCTCCTAAACCAACTATTGGAAAACTTGCAGAAAATCAAGGACAAGAAAAATGCATTCAAGTATGGTGGCTTAATACTATGTTTATTCTTTTACTATATGAATGAGCTACCCAGATCAAGTGGTTGGGTATGGCAAAATGACAGACCAGTTGCCATACAAATCAGAGACTACATGTATGGGCTTGGTGATGCCAAGGCTCAAAGCACAGCACTCTGGGGATATTTTAAGAACTTCCAAGGCAGGATGCAGGCTAGAGAGAGAATTCCTCAAACAATAGTTGAAAATATAAGGATACAGTATACTTCATGGTAGATACTAATCAATGCCTAATGGAGGCAGTTAACCTAGAATAGTCTGGATTATGCCAATGGGCTATGAGGTAGATGAGAAAATCCTAGAGCTGCATGTCCAACACTTGCTGAGTTAGCCTAAGGATCCTGAGGCAGAAAGGTTTGGAACCTATCAAGAATTAAGTGTAAAGATACATGTTGAACTGAGACAACCAGAGATGAAAAGAAAAGTTAGAAGGGAAGTAGAGGAAATTGCCAAGAAATATGGCATATCAAAGGAGGCAGTTGATGCAAATACAGAGAAAATAGAAAGAGATGAGAAAGAGAAACATGAAGCAGAAAAAGAAGTGTTCTAGTACAAGCCTCCTCCTGGACTAGATCCTCCAAGAGCTCTGCACCTGCTACCTCTAAGAGCTCAAGAGCCTCAAAACCAGAAGCCAAGACATCCGGAAAGGGAGAGAAGAGAACGAAAACAAAGGCTACAAGGTCATACTTAAGCCAAAAGGATGATGAAGAAACAAAATCTGATGTGGAAGTTAAGAAAATCAAGAAGAAGAAGAAAACATCCAGAGAATCCTCTACTTGTCAAAACAAAGAAGAAGAGGAAGAAGAATTTGTTGAAAGGCCTACTCTCTCTATTGATGATATCATCAAGGTAGTCACAGTGGATGGGAACCTGCAACTAGTCACTAAATTTTATGATGAATATAGTGATACTGACAAGAAAATCTTGGAAGATGCTACAGTTAGGTACCTAAACATTTATAATAAAGCATTCATTGAAATCATCTCTCTAATTCCCAAAAGTCTATAGAAGGTACTTGAATTAAGAAAGGAGAATGCTAAGGAAAAGGACCTAGAGATCTGAGCATAGATTGCTATTTAGCTTTATCCTTCCATTACTCCAAAACAAATGAACATGATCTTTAAGGACTGCAAGGATGAGTTCCAAAGCAAAGTAAGAATGAACAAACTTATGCTTGGAGAGACTGATCAAGTAGCAAGAGAAATAGAAGACATCCTCTGGAATACATTTAAAAGATTCAATCTTCCTGTTATAGAGGACTTAGATGAAGAACCTTCTACCATGGATGTCGAAGGATTAAGTGCATCAAAAGTAGAATCTACTGAGAAAAATGTAGGAGAGTTAAAAGAGATAGATGAGGAGAAGTCTAAGGACTTGGATTCCTTTGTTCTAGAAGAGGAAGTCCATGAAGAAGTCAACATCTCTCCCCCGGATCCTACTGTAGACATTCCAGACTCAGGAGCTGAAGGAGAAGGAAGAAAAGAAGAAAAAGTGAGTCAAGAAGAAGAGGTAAAGGGAAGAGAAGAAGATCAAACAGAGATGATCCCTAATGACAGTTCTGAGGTGGCAAAAGGAAAGAAGACTCAGTCTCCAGCAAAAGACACTGCTGAGGCAGTAAAGAGCTTCTTGAACAAATAAATGTTAGAGATAGATGAACCAAAATTATTTCAAGTACCACTAAATTTTGATTCCCTCACTCTGGTCCAGACAATGAAGATAGCATCTTTTGCCCAAGCTAAAGCAAAAGAGAAGCTTCTGAAGTCTCACATGGAAGACTGTGAGCTGATAGAGATTGCATCCAGGATGCTAGAAAAGATCATGCCATCCTTCCAAAAGGATCCTTCGGCCTCTCCATCCAGTAACTTGAAATATCTGGTTAATTCTGTTAGCACCCATTTTGATTCTTTGGAGAAATCGGCAAAAGAGAAAGTCTAGAATGAATTTTTGGGAAAGAGATTCACTTAAGTGCAGGGACTCATAAGTAATGACAGGAGGACCCTGGATAGTGGCATAAAGAGCCTAGAAAATGCTCTTAAAGATGGTGGAGAAATGTATAAATTTTGTCTATCCTGGTCTAAAGTGACAGAGGATATTGAAAAGAAGTTAAAAGAATAAGAAGATAAACTATCAAGTTTATCTCAGAATTTTGATCCCCTCAGCACATCTATAATGAATCAAGAGTGCTAGGCTATCACCATTATAAATGAAATAAAGAGGCTTGAAAAGGAGAGGAAGAATATAATAAGCAGGATGAGTCAACCGTGAGGCCTACTTTTTCATTCCCTTACATTGGACTATTATTTTACTGTTGATGATACATTTAGACTTGTGGGACTGTTGATTCTGAATTCTTGAACTATTAGACTTTATGCTGTATGTGGATTATTATGCTTAGTATGTTTACGATGTGTTTAGACCTGGATATTGCTTTACTGATGATGTTAGATAGATGGTTTATATTATGATGTTATGGGAAAACTAATTGGGTGATGTTAGTTAGTAATTTGTTTTTGTTGGATCTAGGGCTTACAACTGAGAGGGGGGGGGTGAATCAGTTGTATAAAACTTCTTCTTCCTTCAAACACTTAATTCTCTGTTGTCAGTTAACAGCATATCAAATAATCATCCATGGAAGCATAATACATAAACACAAGAGTAGATAAGCATCAACACATTGAACACCAAGATTTTGACGTGGAAAACCCGGTTAAGGGAAAAACCACGGGGTGATTAACCCAAGAATTATTCTCTGTTAGAAGAATAAAGAAAAATGGATGGCACATGCCAATAAGGGCTCACTGCCCGAGCACACTGCTCACAAAGAGGCCCACTGCCTACAAGGAGACACACTGTCTACAAAGTGATGAAAATCACAGTCTTGAACTGGAGAATGACATCTCTACCATGTCCGGATCAGTTCCAATTAAGCCCAACATCTCTGCTCTGCCCTTTGCACGTTTCTTCGCTATGCCATACTCATCCACATACCACACACTGAAATGAACTTACAAACCGTTATTTATACAAGACATCGACTCAGGAACAAACATCTAAGTCGGCAAACAACCATAGGAGTATCCGCAAGATGAATAACACATCCGGTCGGCCATCACAAGAACATTCGCAGGATGAACAACTCATCCGGTCGGCTACACAGAGCAAGAACTTCATCCGGAAGAATAACTTCAATTCCGGGCTCTACCATCAATGCGGACCAACAACACAACCTAAACATGATCCAAGAACCTTCACAAGCCTGTCTGAATGTCCGGATACATCCGCACTTCCTCTGCTTACTGGGATCTCTTGTCTTCCTCATCCGGAACTTCAAGAACACAGTCTGTCGCCACTGTCATAATGCAAGAGGTACTTCCGGACCTCCAAATCATACACAAATCAGGATGACACATCACAAGGACATCCCAAACACTCCTTCCAATCTGCAGATTAGGGTAATACAATTCCGGACCTCACCGGACCTTTTTGTGATCCTCTGTCACCTCTGGATACTTGCCAGACCCGGTTCTATACCGGCAGCCACAACTCCTTCAGATCTTCATGCGGACCTCTGAAATCTTATCTGTAGCATCTCAAGACTCATATCTACTAACCCTTTAATCTGCATCCTCCGGTTCTCATCCTATACAGTACATTTACCTTCTTCTCATCACTGTTCTTCACTGTTCCTGACTGAGGCTAATTTTCTCAATATCCTTAGCACACAGCTCATCAAATCCTTCTTGTCAATGCAATATGAGTATGTTGACATCAATGACAACACTGGCTCACCTCATACTTGCAACAATCTCCCCCTTTGTCATTGATGGCAACATATGATGTGAAAAACCATTAGGACAAGAACTTCAACTTTTCATATGTCTTCTCTTCCTTTACTGCTCCCCCTTTGATCATCAGCCACTTGTTTTTCACATGTCTTCTCTCCCCCTTTGACATCAATGGCAAAGGGCTCATACTTGCAATTCTCATGCATCAGAATCATACCAGCTGCTCCCCCTTAGTTGCAGCTCCCCATTAGTCCGGATCACAAGATATGACTGTGATAGCCACCGGACTGATGCACATCAGTGCATCTTAGTTCATCACCGGAGGGGCCATGACCCCTAACTTCTCCCGGAGATATTCAAAAGAGTCCTTGGGAAGAGGTTTTGTAAATATATCTGCAATCTGATCCTTGGAGGGAACATACTCCAATCTGACTTCTTCCTTGTTTACTTGTTCTCTCAAAAAGTGAAATTTGATAGATATGTGCTTAGTCTTAGAATGCAATACCGGATTCTTGGAAATATTAATTGCACTTGAATTATCACAGAAGATTGTGATAGGCTCCTCATATTCAACTTTGATGTCTCTTAGCATCTGCTTCATCCATAAGATTTGAGTGCAACTACCTGCTGCTGCAATGTATTCTGCTTCAGTTGTAGACAGAGATATTGCATCTTGTTTCTTACTTAGCCAAGAAACCAATCTCTTCCCCAAAAAGAATGCTCCACCACTAGTGCTCTTCCGGTCATCCACATCTCCTGCCCAATCTGCATCTGTGTAAGCATGAAGAGAGAAATCCGGATCTCTAGGATACCATAGACCATACTCAACTGTTCCTTTCAAGTATCTAAAAATTCTTTTGATTGCCATAACATGAGATTCTCTAGGATCAGCCTGGAATCTTGCCACAAGACCAACAGCCTGCATTATATCTGGTCTAGTTTGAGTGAGATACAACAATCCACCAATCATTGATCTATACTTTGTCTGATCTGCCTTTGGAGAATCATCATCTTTGCTTAACTTACATCCGGTTGCCATAGGAGTGTTCATAGGCTTTGAGTCTTCCATACCAAATTTCTTTAACAATTCTTTCACATATTTGGTCTGAGAAATGAAGATCCCTTCTTTTGTTTGAGTAATTTGCAGACCCAAGAAGAAATTTATTTCACCAAGCATAGACATTTCAAACTCACTTTTCATCTGATTTGCAAAAGTTTTGCACATACTATCTCTTCCTCCAAAAATGATATCATCCACAAACACTTCAACAATCAGAATGTTTTCATGATCAATTTTGAAATATAAGTTACTGTCAGCAGTACCTTTGTTGAATCCAATCTGCACAAGATGCTTATCCAACCTTTCATACCATGCTCTTGGGGCTTGTTTCAATCCATACAAGGCTTTCTTCAACTTGCAGACCATATCATTATTATCAGACAATTGAAATCCATCCGGTTGTTCAATGTAGACTTCTTCTTCCAGATCACCATTTAGGAAGGCAGACTTGACATCCATCTGATATACCTTGAAGTCTTTGAAGGCAGCAAATGCAAGAAGTAATCTGACTGCTTCAATTCTTGCTACCGGAGCAAAAGTCTCTTCAAAGTCAATTCCTTCTATTTGAGAGTAGCCTTTGCAGACCAATCTAGCTTTGTTTCTGATTACTTCACCGGCTTCATTTAGTTTGTTCCGGAAGACCCACTTGGTTCCAATTACATTCTTGTCTCTAGGTCTGGGAACAAGATCCCAAGTATGATTTTTCTCAATTTGCATGAATTCATCTTCCATTGCTTTGGTCCAGTTTTCATCATTGCAGGCTTCATTTATTGTTTTAGGTTCAATCTTTGAAATCAGACAACATTCATTCTGATTTTGAGCAATATTCCTTCTAGTTTGTACACCTTTGCTTCTGTCACCTATGATCTGATCTTCAGAGTGATTCAGTCTTACATACCTTGGAATTTTGGGAGTATCCAGCACTGCTGTTTCTTGATCAGGCTCATTCAAACCTATCTCTTCTTCCTGATTTACCGGATCAGGCTGACTCTGTCTCACGGGAGAGGATTGAGGTCCTTGAACACTGTCTTGGTCATCTTCATCAAACTCATAAAATCTTGAAGGCTTCTCAATTCCTTCATCAACCTTTACATTGGTGCTTTCTATCATCTTCCTCAATCTCTTATTGTAACACCGGTATGCTTTGCTTTGAGTGGAGTAGCCCAAGAAAATTCCTTCATCACTTCTAGCATCAAACTTTCCTAGATCTTCATCTCTTTTAATATAACACTTGCTACCAAATACTCTGAAATATTTCACAGTAGGAGTGATGCCAAACCAGAGTTCATAGGGGGTCTTACCGGTGTTGTTTCTGATTTGAACTCGATTGAGAGTGTAGACTGCAGTGCTGATAGCTTCTTTCCAAAACATTTGAGGAACATTTGCTTCCAACATCATTGTCCTAGCAGCTTCCTGGATGGTCCGGTTCTTTCTCTCAACTACTCCATTCTGCTGTGGAGTCTTAGGAGCAGACAACTGTCTCCTTATACCCTGTTTCTCACAAAAGTCAATGAACTCACCAGATGTAAATTCACCACCTCTATCAGACCTTAGACACTTTAGTTTCAATCCGGTTTGATTCTCCACCATAGCTTTGAAGATTTTGAACTTCTCAAAAGCTTCTGATTTTTCTTTTAGAAAGGTAACCCACATCATCCGAGAATGATCATCAATTAACAACATGAAATACCTATCACCCTGCAGACCCTTGATTCTTGTCGGACCACATAGATCAGTATGTACTAATTCCAACAATCCGGTAGAAGACTGATCTTTGCTTTTGAAAGAGACTCTGCTTTGTTTACCTAACTGACATTCTTTACACACACTGTTTGTAGGTTTCATCAACTTTGGAAGATCTCTCACAGCCTGAGTATTGCTTATCTTGATGATGTTATCAAAATTTACATGACACATTCTTCTATGCCATAACCAACTCTGATCAATTTGAACAAACAAACAACTTTTATTTGAACCAACCAGATGAAAGATGTTACCTCTTGTCTGAGTACCGGATGCAATTTCAGTTCCGGAGCTTGTAAAGATTCTGCATTTTCCATTCTTGAACCGGAGATCATAGCCTTTGTCCACTAACTGACCAACACTGAGAAGATTGTGCTTCAATCCTTCAACATACAGTACATTTCCTGTTTTGCTCTTACCATCAAAGGAAATAGTTCCCCTACCTCTGATTCTGCCAACAGAATTGTCACCAAACTTTACCATTCCTCCTTCATATCTTTCCAAGTCTAAGAACTTATTCTTGTCACCAGTCATATGGTGAGAACATCCACTGTCAATAACCCAATCATCCTTTTCTTCCACTTGAGCAGCCAAGGCTTTTTCAACAACTTTGTGATTGACAGATTCAGAGAGCATGGAATCTTTTTCCTTGATGGCTATAAACACCCACTCATTTCCGGATTTGCTTCCTAGTTCCGATTCATCATCTGTTACTCCTTCATTGTCATCTTCTTCATGAACATAATAGCAATTCTTTTGAAACCTTTGTCTGTGAGTATTAGATCTTGCAGATCTCTCCGGACATCTTGAGGCAAAATGACCAATCTTATTGCAGTTGAAACACTTAAAGGGTAGTTTTCCTTCATACTTACCGGATCCTCTTGGCAGTCTTTTTGCAATGAGGGCTTCAAGTTGAGCTGTTTCTGCTTCTTCTTCTTCCATGTCTTTTCTTGCTTGATCATACCATGACATTTTCCTTGATGAGTTTTCACCCAGATCAAATCTCTGTTTGCCTTTCACATAGGCACTGGCTTTGAAAGCAGATTCAGTCTTGGGCGGATCATCTCCAAACTCGGTCATTTCAAATGCAGCTAGTTTGCCAGCCAGTTGTTCTCTTGTGACAGTTGTGTGGGCTCTGAATTCATCAATGGCAGCAACTTTGATTTTGTAGGCAGCAGGAAGGGATCTTAGGATTTTGCAGACAATCTCATTTTCATCTAAAGTTCCACCAGCATTTCTGATTCCACATACCAGCTCATTTACTCTTGGCATAAAGGTAGTGATGTTTTCATCATCTCCCATTTTCAATCTTTCAAATTTTCCTTTCAGACTTTGCAACCTTGCACTTTTGACAAACTCATCTCCTTCATACAGAAGTTCCAGTTTAATCAGGATCTCATATGCAGTTGGTAGGTCAATGACATTCGAGAGATCTGAGTCATTCAATGCGCTTAGAAGAGCTTCCTTGGTCCGCAGATTGTTTTCAGCTTCTGTGATTTCATTCAGAGTTGTCGGACCACCTTGTGGAGGTACATATGGTTTTGAAACCATAGCCAAGTATGCTTTTCCCATACATTCCAAGTGACACTTCATGCGACCTTTCCAGAGAGTGAAGTTGGTTCCATCAAACTTCGGACTATCCTACTTGTATGACGACATCCTGGATCTCCTCAAGCGGTTAAGCTCTTGTCAGAGGAACTTAGCTCTGATACCAATTGTTGGATCTAGGGCTTACAACTGAGAGGGGGGGGGTGAATCAGTTGTATAAAACTTCTTCTTCTTTCAAACACTTAATTCTCTGTTGTCAGTTAACAGCATATCAAATAATCATCCATGGAAGCATAATACATAAACACAAGAGCAGATAAGCATCAACACATTGAACACCAAGATTTTGACGTGGAAAACCCGGTTAAGGGAAAAACCACGGGGTGATTAACCCAAGAATTATTCTCTGTTAGAAGAATAAAGAAAAATGGATGGCACATGCCAATAAGGGCTCACTGCCCGAGCACACTGCTCACAAAGAGGCCCACTGCCTACAAGGAGACACACTGTCTACAAAGTGATGAAAATCACAGTCTTGAACTGGAGAATGACATCTCTACCATGTCCGGATCAGTTCCAATTAAGCCCAACATCTCTGCTCTGCCCTTCGCACGTTTCTTCGCTATGCCATACTCATCCACATACCACACACTGAAATGAACTTACAAACCGTTATTTATACAAGACATCGACTCAGGAACAAACATCTAAGTCGGCAAACAACCATAGGAGTATCCGCAAGATGAATAACACATCCGGTCGGCCATCACAAGAACATTCGCAGGATGAACAACTCATCCGGTCGGCTACACAGAGCAAGAACTTCATCCGGAAGAATAACTTCAATTCCGGGCTCTACCATCAATGCGGACCAACAACACAACCTAAACATGATCCAAGAACCTTCACAAGCCTGTCTGAATGTCCGGATACATCCGCACTTCCTCTGCTTACTGGGATCTCTTGTCTTCCTCATCCGGAACTTCAAGAACACAGTCTGTCGCCACTGTCATAATGCAAGAGGTACTTCTGGACCTCCAAATCATACACAAATCAGGATGACACATCACAAGGACATCCCAAACACTCCTTCCAATCCGCAGATTAGGGTAATACAATTCCGGACCTCACCGGACCTTTTTGTGATCCTCTGTCACCTCCGGATACTTGCCGGACCCGGTTCTATACCGGCAGCCACAACTCCTTCAGATCTTCATGCGGACCTCTGAAATCTTATCTGTAGCATCTCAAGACTCATATCTACTAACCCTTTAATCCGCATCCTCCGGTTCTCATCCTATACAGTACATTTACCTTCTTCTCATCACTGTTCTTCACTATTCCTGACTGAGGCTAATTTTCTCAATATCCTCAGCACACAACTCATCAAATCCTTCTTGTCAATGCAATATGAGTATGTTGACATCAATGACAACACTGGCTCACCTCATACTTGCAACAATCTCCCCCTTTGTCATTGATGGCAACATATGATGTGAAAAACCATTAGGACAAGAACTTCAACTTTTCATATGTCTTCTCTTCCTTTACTGCTCCCCCTTTGATCATCAGCCACTTGTTTTTCACATGTCTTCTCTCCCCCTTTGACATCAATGGCAAAGGGCTCATACTTGCAATTCTCATGCATCAGAATCATACCAGCTGCTCCCCCTTAGTTGCAGCTCCCCATTAGTCCGGATCACAAGATATGACTGTGATAGCCACCGGACTGATGCACATCAGTGCATCTTAGTTCATCACCGGAGGGGCCATGACCCCTAACTTCTCCCGGAGATATTCAAAAGAGTCCTTGGGAAGAGGTTTTGTAAATATATCTGCAATCTGATCCTTGGAGGGAACATACTCCAATCTGACTTCTTCCTTGTTTACTTGTTCTCTCAAAAAGTGAAATTTGATAGATATGTGCTTAGTCTTAGAATGCAATACCGGATTCTTGGAAATATTAATTGCACTTGAATTATCACAGAAGATTGTGATAGGCTCCTCATATTCAACTTTGATGTCTCTTAGCATCTGCTTCATCCATAAGATTTGAGTGCAACTACCTGCTGCTGCAATGTATTCTGCTTCAGTTGTAGACAGAGATATTGCATCTTGTTTCTTACTTAGCCAAGAAACCAATCTCTTCCCCAAAAAGAATGCTCCACCACTAGTGCTCTTCCGGTCATCCACATCTCCTGCCCAATCTGCATCTGTGTAAGCATGAAGAGAGAAATCCGGATCTCTAGGATACCATAGACCATACTCAACTGTTCCTTTCAAGTATCTAAAAATTCTTTTGATTGCCATAACATGAGATTCTCTAGGATCAGCCTGGAATCTTGCCACAAGACCAACAGCCTGCATTATATCTGGTCTAGTTTGAGTGAGATACAACAATCCACCAATCATTGATCTATACTTTGTCTGATCTGCCTTTGGAGAATCATCATCTTTGCTTAACTTACATCCGGTTGCCATAGGAGTGTTCATAGGCTTTGAGTCTTCCATACCAAATTTCTTTAACAATTCTTTCACATATTTGGTCTGAGAAATGAAGATCCCTTCTTTTGTTTGAGTAATTTGCAGACCCAAGAAGAAATTCATTTCACCAAGCATAGACATTTCAAACTCACTTTTCATCTGATTTGCAAAAGTTTTGCACATACTATCTCTTCCTCCAAAAATGATATCATCCACAAACACTTCAACAATCAGAATGTTTTCATGATCAATTTTGAAATATAAGTTACTGTCAGCAGTACCTTTGTTGAATCCAATCTGCACAAGATGCTTATCCAACCTTTCATACCATGCTCTTGGGGCTTGTTTCAATCCATACAAGGCTTTCTTCAACTTGCAGACCATATCATTATTATCAGACAATTGAAATCCATCCGGTTGTTCAATGTAGACTTCTTCTTCCAGATCACCATTTAAGAAGGCAGACTTGACATCCATCTGATATACCTTGAAGTCTTTGAAGGCAGCAAATGCAAGAAGTAATCTGACTGCTTCAATTCTTGCTACCGGAGCAAAAGTCTCTTCAAAGTCAATTCCTTCTATTTGAGAGTAGCCTTTGCAGACCAATCTAGCTTTGTTTCTGATTACTTCACCAGCTTCATTTAGTTTGTTCCGGAAGACCCACTTGGTTCCAATTACATTCGTGTCTCTAGGTCTGGGAACAAGATCCCAAGTATGATTTTTCTCAATTTGCATCAATTCATCTTCCATTGCTTTGGTCCAGTTTTCATCATTGCAGGCTTCATTTATTGTTTTAGGTTCAATCTTTGAAATCAGACAACATTCATTCTAATTTTGAGCAATATTCCTTCTAGTTTGTACACCTTTGCTTCTGTCACCTATGATCTGATCTTCAGAGTGATTCAGTCTTACATACCTTGGAATTTTGGGAGTATCCAGCACTGCTGTTTCTTGATCAGGCTCATTCAAACCTATCTCTTCTTCCTGATTTACCGGATCAGGCTGACTCTGTCTCACCGGAGAGGATTGAGGTCCTTGAACACTGTCTTGGTCATCTTCATCAAACTCATAAAATCTTGAAGGCTTCTCAATTCCTTCATCAACCTTTACATTGGTGCTTTCTATCATCTTCCTCAATCTCTTATTGTAACACCGGTATGCTTTGCTTTGAGTGGAGTAGCCCAAGAAAATTCCTTCATCACTTCTAGCATCAAACTTTCCTAGATCTTCATCTCTTTTAATATAACACTTGCTACCAAATACTCTGAAATATTTCACAGTAGGAGTGATGCCAAACCAGAGTTCATAGGGGGTCTTACTGGTGTTGTTTCTGATTTGAACTCGATTGAGAGTGTAGACTGCAGTGCTGATAGCTTCTTTCCAAAACATTTGAGGAACATTTGCTTCCAACATCATTGTCCTAGCAGCTTCCTGGATGGTCCGGTTCTTTCTCTCAACTACTCCATTCTGCTGTGGAGTCTTAGGAGCAGACAACTGTCTCCTTATACCCTGTTTCTCACAAAAGTCAATGAACTCACCAGATGTAAATTCACCACCTCTATCAGACCTTAGACACTTTAGTTTCAATCCGGTTTGATTCTCCACCATAACTTTGAAGATTTTGAACTTCTCAAAAGCTTCTGATTTTTCTTTTAGAAAGGTAACCCACATCATCCGGGAATGATCATCAATTAACAACATGAAATATCTATCACCCTGCAGACCCTTGATTCTTGTCGGACCACATAGATCAGTATGTACTAATTCCAACAATCCGGTAGAAGACTGATCTTTGCTTTTGAAAGAGACTCTGCTTTGTTTACCTAACTGACATTCTTTACACACACTGTTTGTAGGTTTCATCAACTTTGGAAGATCTCTCACAGCCTGAGTATTGCTTATCTTGATGATGTTATCAAAATTTACATGACACATTCTTCTATGCCATAACCAACTCTGATCAATTTGAACAAACAAACAACTTTTATTTGAACCAACCAGATGAAAGATGTTACCTCTTGTCTGAGTACCGGATGCAATTTCAGTTCCGGAGCTTATAAAGATTCTGCATTTTCCATTCTTGAACCGGAGATCATAGCCTTTGTCCACTAACTGACCAACACTGAGAAGATTGTGCTTCAATCCTTCAACATACAGTACATTTCCTGTTTTGCTCTTACCATCAAAGGAAATAGTTCCCCTACCTCTGATTCTGCCAGCAGAATTGTCACCAAACTTTACCATTCCTCCTTCATATCTTTCCAAGTCTAAGAACTTATTCTTGTCACCAGTCATATGGTGAGAACATCCACTGTCAATAACCCAATCATCCTTTTCTTCCACTTGAGCAGCCAAGGCTTTTTCAACAACTTTGTGATTGACAGATTTAGAGAGCATGGAATCTTTTTCCTTGATGGCTATAAACACCCACTCATTTCCGGATTTGCTTCCTAGTTCTGATTCATCATCTGTTACTCCTTCATTGCCATCTTCTTCATGAACATAATAGCAATTCTTTTGAAACCTTTGTCTGTGAGTATTAGATCTTGTAGATCTCTCCGGACATCTTGAGGCAAAATGACCAATCTTATTGCAGTTGAAACACTTAAAGGGTAGTTTTCCTTCATACTTACCGGATCCTCTTGGCAGTCTTTTTGCAATGAGGGCTTCAAGTTGAGCTGTTTCTACTTCTTCTTCTTCCATGTCTCTTCTTGCTTGATCATACCATGACATTTTCCTTGATGAGTTTTCACCCGGATCAAATCTCTGTTTGCCTTTCACATAGGCACTGGCTTTGAAAGCAGATTCAGTCTTGGGCGGATCATCTCCAAACTCGGTCATTTCAAATGCAGCTAGTTTGCCAGCCAGTTGTTCTCTTGTGACAGTTGTGTGGGCTCTGAATTCATCAATGGCAGCAACTTTGATTTTGTAGGCAGCAGGAAGGGATCTTAGGATTTTGCAGACAATCTCATTTTCATCTAAAGTTCCACCAGCATTTCTGATTCCACATACCAGCTCATTTACTCTTGGCATAAAGGTAGTGATGTTTTCATCATCTCTCATTTTCAATCTTTCAAATTTTCCTTTCAGACTTTGCAACCTTGCACTTTTGACAAACTCATCTCCTTCATACAGAAGTTCCAGTTTAGTCAGGATCTCATATGCAGTTGGTAGGTCAATGACATTCGAGAGATCTGAGTCATTCAATGCGCTTAGAAGAGCTTCCTTGGTCCGCAGATTGTTTTCAGCTTCTGTGATTTCATTCAGAGTTGTCGGACCACCTTGTGGAGGTACATATGGTTTTGAAACCATAGCCAAGTATGCTTTTCCCATACATTCCAAGTGACACTTCATGCGACCTTTCCAGAGAGTGAAGTTGGTTCCATCGAACTTCGGACTATCCTTCTTGTATGACGACATCCTGGATCTCCTCAAGCGGTTAAGCTCTTGTCAGAGGAACTTAGCTCTGATACCAATTGTTGGATCTAGGGCTTACAACTGAGAGGGGGGGGTGAATCAGTTGTATAAAACTTCTTCTTCCTTCAAACACTTAATTCTCTGTTGTCAGTTAACAGCATATCAAATAATCATCCATGGAAGCATAATACATAAACACAAGAGCAGATAAGCATCAACACATTGAACACCAAGATTTTGACGTGGAAAACCCGGTTAAGGGAAAAACCACGGGGTGATTAACCCAAGAATTATTCTCTGTTAGAAGAATAAAGAAAAATGGATGGCACATGCCAATAAGGGCTCACTGCCCGAGCACACTGCTCACAAAGAGGCCCACTGCCTACAAGGAGACACACTGTCTACAAAGTGATGAAAATCACAGTCTTGAACTGGAGAATGACATCTCTACCATGTCCAGATCAGTTCCAATTAAGCCCAACATCTCTGCTCTGCCCTTCGCACGTTTCTTCGCTATGCCATACTCATCCACATACCACACACTGAAATGAACTTACAAACCGTTATTTATACAAGACATCGACTCAGGAACAAACATCTAAGTCGGCAAACAACCATAGGAGTATCCGCAAGATGAATAACACATCCGGTCGGCCATCACAAGAACATTCGCAGGATGAACAACTCATCCGGTCGGCTACACAGAGCAAGAACTTCATCCGGAAGAATAACTTCAATTCCGGGCTCTACCATCAATGCGGACCAACAACACAACCTAAACATGATCCAAGAACCTTCACAAGCCTGTCTGAATGTCCGGATACATCCGCACTTCCTCTGCTTACTGGGATCTCTTGTCTTCCTCATCCGGAACTTCAAGAACACAGTCTGTCGCCACTGTCATAATGCAAGAGGTACTTCCGGACCTCCAAATCATACACAAATCAGGATGACACATCACAAGGACATCCCAAACACTCCTTCCAATCCGCAGATTAGGGTAATACAATTCCGGACCTCACCGGACCTTTTTGTGATCCTCTGTCACCTCCGGATACTTGCCGGACCCGGTTCTATACCGGCAGCCACAACTCCTTCAGATCTTCATGCGGACCTCTGAAATCTTATCTGTAGCATCTCAAGACTCATATCTACTAACCCTTTAATCCACATCCTCCAGTTCTCATCCTATACAGTACATTTACCTTCTTCTCATCACTGTTCTTCACTGTTCCTGACTGAGGCTAATTTTCTCAATATCCTCAGCACACAGCTCATCAAATCCTTCTTGTCAATGCAATATGAGTATGTTGACATCAATGACAACACTGGCTCACCTCATACTTGCAACAGTTTTGTGATTCAATCTTGGGAATGGATGTTTGAAATGCAGAGTTTAGAATCTAACTGTAATGTGATTTCCTTTATGCTTATATGAACTTGTGATATTTTATGCGAGTGTATGTTTCAGTTTGTTTCGGCTATTATATATATGTGGAATTAACTTTTCAATTGAGTGCGCAGGTATTTCTAACAAGCAACAGAAATTGGAGATCATCCCACACACGATGTTGTTATCCCTTGTGAAGCCGATCTGGTTCCACAAGGAACCAAGATCAACTCTGTGCATGATGAAATTTTGTAATGTTGATTGCATGTTGTTAGTTGGGCTAAGTCTACCCCTCTTCTATTTTGAATTCTAATTGGTGTTATAAGAATATTGTCTTTTGAATTTCATTTTTTAAATTTTAAATTTTGAGACCCCTTTTCATGTGCTTTAACTTAACCCTTGGTGCTCAAAATGAGCTAGACTTGACCCTGGGTTGTACCCTTGGGTCTAGGGACCTTTTTGGCTTGGGTAACCCAAGGTAAACCTCCATTTAGTCACTTTAACTTCACCCTAAAGTAAAGTGACGAAATTGGAGGCATGGGAGGGAGAGGATGAGTGAGTCAAACACTCAATCTCATCCTTACCTCTTCCCTAGGTTGGGGATGTCTCCAAGACCCACAATTGTGGAGGACTTTACTCCAAATCTCTCTCACAATTGGTGAGGGTACCTTGGAGTTGTGTGGTCCCTCTTGGGAGGAAAGGAATGGGACACATGTGTCACCCATTCCCTCTTAAGCTCCACTTTTCTCTCCCACATGTTTTAGAGAGGACAAGTGGAAGGGAGAGAGAGACTTGGGGATGGGTGAGTGACATGTGTCATCACCCATCCCTTGGGTCTTGCTTGTAGTTGGGAGGATGAGTGAGGAGGTGACAAGTGTCACCTCCCCATTCCTCAAAGCTCATGGGTAGAGCTTATTTTAATCCCACTTGGAGAAGGGTATGGGTGGTTGAATTTTTGAAAAATTTTATTGTTTGGAATTTACTTTGGGGAAAAAGTTAGAGAGAGTTTGGTGGCTTATGCTGGAGGAGGATTTGGAGAAGCTCTACATCAACCATCTACCAATTTGGGCTTTTTAAGGTTGGTTTCAAGGCTAAGGCCTTCCCTTATGTATTTTTATTTGCTTGTTTGATGCTTTGTGTGAGTTCTACTTTGAGTTTTTATTGTTGTTGTGGGAAAAATGTAAGGTGTTGTAAGAGCCTCTTCCACTTGGGAGAAGATTCTCAACAAGTGTGGGGTGGGGGAGGAGTGAACCTCCTCGGGATCATTTCCTTGATTTTGTGGTGTTGTAGCCTTGAGGGCAATATGAGATTTTGAGCAATATGTGAAATGGCTTGAGAGCCAAAATGGAAGCTTTGTGGAAATTGTGTTAAAAAGAGTTGCCTTGAGGCATTAAGAGGTATTTGTATTTGGGATATTTGTAGGAGTGGCACTCTTGAGTTGAGTGTTGTCTATTCCCCTACCCCTTTGAATTCATCATGTTTGAGTTCTTGTGTTGTGTTATCCATGGGTGTAAAATTGTGTTTGGTTGTTTGAATGCCTTGTTGTGATGTGGAATGAGTTCCCTAGTGTGTGGATGACCTCCCTAGCTCGGGGGTGACCCACTTGTCGGTCTATGGTAGGGAGGAGAGCAAGTTGTTGTGGCTTCTTTCTCCTTGTGTTATTGCAGGTTCATTGGAGCTAAGTTGTGAAGTTGGAGAAAACACCTTGTTCTTGGAGTTGATATCCTATTTCATTTTAGCTCTTGAGAAAGAGTTTAGCCTATTTAGGAGTTTGCTTCATTGTTAGTTTTCAAAGAGGAGAACAATGTCATGTATTATAAGTATTTACTTAATTGTATTTGTTCTTTTCTTTAAAAATGTATATATTAATAATGCAATGAATATACTTTGTTAGAAAAATGAGTTCTTGCCTTATAGAAAATTGATAAAAGAAAATATATATATCCTTGCTTAGTTGTTTAAAAAGTAAGTTTGTATGTGATTGGAAGAAAAAAAATTATTTTATTATGAGTATTTGAATGTATACATTAAATGTATTTAAATGTAAATTGATTTCATCATTTCCGCCAAACAAAAATTGACTGTATTAAATATACTCATAAAATATATATATATATATATATTTTGTATATATTTTATTATAGCATTAACTGTGAATTTGAATTAAAAATTTGGGCTGCTATGTATATACTTACATATATATATACATATATATATATATAAATATTTATATATACATATATATATAAATGTATTTATATATACATATATATTATATTAAATAAAACTTAAATAAAGAAAAATAATTTAAAAAAAAGCTAAACATAGGAGAAGTGCTACGTTTAGCAGCTGCTATTTTTATACAGTGAATATAATGTAATGAAATTTGGTGGGGGGGTTCGAACCCCCACCGCCTTGTGTTCTGTGTTTATGGGTGTGGGGAGGGGGGCAGAGCCCCCACCCACACCCCATCGTATGGGATGTGGGTGGGGGCTCCATTCCCCTCCCCACACACCCCGTCCTGTAAACCCCGTCACGGCACCTTGCCCTCCCTGCGGCCCCCTTTAACTCTGCCCCCTGCATAGTCTGCTAGCACCTCCCCTTCCGCGGCCTCCTCACCCTTATCTCCTGTGTGGCCCTTCCTCCGCTGATGGCCTCCTCTCTCCGTCCACCACCGGATCCCGCCACCACTGCTGCGGCCACCCTCCTCAACATGCTGCCGCTGACCTCCTCACAATCCCTCCTCCCTGACTGTCAAAAGATGAGGGTTTTTAGTAAAAATAAAATAAATTATATTTATTATTAAAAGAAAACCAGAGTATGATTAGTATTTACATAATATATATATATATATATATATATATATATATATATATATATATATATATATATATATATATATATATATATATATATATATATATATATATATATATATATATATATGCCATCATATGCATTTCATATGTGGCCACCATTAAACCTGCAAACAAAACAAAAGAAAAATAAAATGAGAGAAAGAACAAAAAAGAAAGAGAGAAAACAAAGAGGAGAAAAAGAATGAGTTACAAAAATAGGGTTAGAGTTTTCACTCATAAGGAAATTAATTTTTTTAATAGAGAGGAATTTTAGGGCTTGTATTTTAAAATTGCCTTATATTCTTTTTCCATTCTCTTTATTATTTTCCTCCTTTAGTTTTAAAATTTATTTTTTTATGGGTTATTGTGGTTAATTAAATAGGTAAAACTAGATTCTTTTTGGAATATTATTATTATTATTTGTTAGTGGATGTGAATAAATTGATTAAATCACGATTAGAAGGATTTATAATTTATTGATCTTTAATTTAAATTTTTGGGAAAAAAGGATTTATTTGTTTCAATTAAATGTTATACAATTTAAATATTGAGAGGTATTATTTTAACAATCGGGTTAAGAAAACCTAACTCTACGAGATCAATTTAACTACATCATAATTTATTAAATTTCAATATTCCTTTTTTAATCATGTTGGGGCAATTTAATTAACGAAATTAAATTAAACGTTGTTTTAAACCCAACTCGGAAACCTAGAAAACTTTTAAAACGAAGTTAGTAAAACCTGTTTCCAAGATCTGATCTACCAAGAAATTAGGAATAATGTAAATGATGCAGAGATAACTCTGATTGATCGAAAACATAAAGGAGAACAAATTGATCGAGCTTTGTTGAAAAATATTTTAAATTTTAGAAAACGTGAAGGAGAACAAATTGATCAGACTTTGTTGAAAAATGACCAATTAACTTAATCATCTGATCTACCATTTCAACTAGTGAGACGTAGGTAATATAAACCAAATCAGTAAACCTTTTGATCAAAATTAGTTTTAGTACAATAAACCCTACTCACGCCCGTGAGGCGTTATGCTGCCAAATTTTTCCAGAATTTAGAGTTTAGCTAGGTTAGTGAAGTTTAACCTTGTTTTGGAATATAATATTATTTTTTGCCGAGTATCGTCATTTGATTTTTGTATTATATCTTACCCTCCCATGCATTTGAATTTGATTATTAGTTTTGACTTACATTAAAACCCCTTCATCACATAGGTTAACTTAGGGTTTTGATCATTGATCCCAACCCTATTGGCAACGTTAACCATGTCACTTCAACCCCCTAGTTGGCCTTCATTCCAATTGGTATGCACACGTGAACGCATTACCCCACATTCAATTGTCATGTTTATGCCTTAAGCGTAACTCCACTGAGCACGTTTACGCATTCGAGGGGGTTTCTAGAGAAGCGTAGAATTTTTTTTGATATTTTGTGTCATGACCACATGACAAATGTGGACATGACACGTGTGATGCGTGTCATGACCGCATGGGAAATGTGGGCATGACATGAACTAAGAGGGATAATTATCCCCAAGTTAGAGGCCATGCATGAGGCCTTAACTGATGCTCAGACCACAGCCTGGACCAGTGATCTGGCAGACTTAAGAAGGGGAGAAGCTTTTGCATTTTTGTTGAGTGGCCACATTTCAATTTTGGACAGGATGAAGTAGAGTTGGGCGACAGAATTTGTACAGCTGAAGACCAGCTTTGCGGATATACTTAAGTATATGTAAGTATAACATGTATATATACTTATGCGGCTATGTATAGGTTAATTTTTACAAATTTTGGGTGCAGATTCCACCCTTTGCCATTGATGTCAAAGGGGGAGTGAGGAGTAGTGAAAAATATGGAATCTAGCTAAGGGGGAGCTCTGGTAAAATAGTGCACAAGATAGAGCATCAGCCAAGGGGGAGTTTGCTACGGCACTTAGTCATTTTTCACTAAGTGTTGCCATCAATACTAAAGGGGGAGATTGTTGGCAAGAGACACTATGTGGCTTCATGCGTGTTGTCATTAATGGAAACAAAGTCTATCCCACACATCTACAACACATAGTATGTCTATACTGGAAGACAGATTGAAGAGTGTTTTGGTTTGGTTAGCAAGAACATACCATGCAGCAAGGTCTGACAATCAAGTCCAGATCCCTCAGATGATGTAACTCAGCAAATTGCAGACTTAGACAAGTCAAGAGGAGTACCATGACTACTACATTCCAGAGATTGAGCCTTCGGTGATGAATGAGTGAAAAGATATGAGCATCTAAGTGTTAGGTTCCTAACAAGTAGAGTAGACTGAGGAAGAACTGACCAACAGAGCATCAGACTTTAATCCAGATGAGAAATTGATGGTGATCAAGCTATTTGAGGGATCATACATGGTTGGCTGACATGATTGATGACTTCTATGTCTATGTTTTTGATATGCATCACATATTAAACATGGACTCGGCTGACAGGTTAGTGTTTTGTAAATATCTTGAGTATTCCAGTTGTCGACTAGGAAGATGTTGAAATCCTTGATGCGGATATATATACCAGATTGATTTCGGTATGAAGGTGCAAGTCTGTTGATATAATGTGTGAGGAAAGGTAGAGATAAGTGTGGATGTAGCAATATAGGTCTGGTATGTGACAGAACAACATCACTAAAGCAGAGGAAGAATGAAGTGCATTAGATCAATATATTGAGCCTAATTGGAACTGAACTTCAGCATATATGGATGCTTCTCATTGGTTCAAATACTTGGTTACCTTCTATAAACTTTTTAGACAGTGAGTCTCTTGTAGGTAGTGTGCCTCTTGTGAGCAGTGTGCTCGGGTAGTGAGCCCTAATTGGCAAGTGCCATTTTGTACTTCTTATTCTTTTAACAAAGAATACAATCTTGGGTTAGTCGCCCCATGGTTTTTCTCTTAACAGGGTTTTCCACGTAAAAATCCTTGTGTTATGTGTGTTGATTTTAATTTTGCTCTCATGATTATGTATGCTCATATGTTTTGATGCTACACTAATTGTTAAAGAAGAAAGATAGTTAAGATAACTGATTCACCCCCCCTCTCAGTTATCTATATTGTTTCCAACATAGGGCCCATGTGATTTGGTTGTGGGTGCAACAGCTACAGGTCCCTCAAAAATGATGACCATTGTAGTTGTTGTAGGTGTAATTTTACAGGTCCCATGATTGTATAGTATGAAATATTTGGCTACAGGTCCCTTGATTAAAGTGGTTGCAGGCCAGAGTGATCTTCAACTGGATAGAAGGGAACTGATTCGTGGAGCCTGGTAGTGATTTATTTGAATTTTTTTATTTACATGGATTATAGAAAATCATACTTAAGAAGGGAATGTAGACAAGTTGGTGGCTTCATCTGCTGCTGTAGTGCTAGGAGCAACTGTAACAGGTATGCATGTTGCATATGGTGTAGATTGCTATAAAACTTGGGTATCCATATGTCCTCTTAATTGCTAGAGAAAGATGGCTTTATCCAATGGCTTTTTATACAATTTCAAATGGTGTCCATTAACCATGAGTGAAAATTTGACTGCGTCAATTGTTGTCAACTGGACTGCACCACTGGGAAAAACTTCCTTGATTTCATAGGTACCCAACCATCTAGTCTATAATTTGCCTTTATGATCTTTGTATCTAGATTCATAAAGCAGGGCCCAGTCACCTGCCTGAAATTCTTTGGTTTTGATGTACTAGTCATGCCATTTGACTCTTTTTTCTTTTGGATTATTTCAGTGTGGTGGACTGCTTCCATCCTTAACTCCTCTAAGGAATTAAGCTGGTGCAACCTTTCTTGTTGAGCTATTGATAGATCCATCCCAAGTTGAATGGAAGTTCTTAATGTTTTATATTCAAACTCAATAGGAAGGACAACCTTTTTGCCATAGACCAATTCATAGGGTGTATACCCTTTTGTTGTTTTCCCTGTAGTTATGTATGCCCAAACTACTTCTGAGAGTCTGGCTGCCCAATCCTTTATGTGTAATGCAACTGTCTTTGTTAATATTGCCTCAATTTCCATGTTTGTGACCTCAACCTAGCCATTTGATTGTGGATGATAGGGAGTGGACTTCTTATGTTTGATTTCATATTCCTGAATGAGACTAGAAATCAGTGCTGATGTAAACTGTGGTCCATGGTTTGTAATTATTTCCTTTGGCACTCCATGCCTTGTAAATATTTCTTCATACAAGAATGTAGCAACCTTACTGTCTCGGGCAACCTTTAGAGCTTTCACCTCCATCTACTTTGTTAGGTAATAAGTGCAGACTGATATATACTCTTTATTATCCGAGGGAGGATTAATGGGCCCAATAAAATCAATGCTCCATTTGTCAAACGCTGTTACCACCAATTATGGTTGCAAGTGCATCTCATCACTTCTTATAGGTCTGGCCATCCTTTGACAACGGTCACATCTCATTGTAAAGAGAGTTGTATCTTTGTGCAAAGTTGGCCAGTACTATCTAGTGGTTAAAACCTTGACTATTATTCTCTTAGCTGCAAAGTGTCCCCCACACAGTTCATCATGACACGCCTTGAGAATGTTATATACTTCATCTTTTCTGATACATCTTCTCATGAAATGATTAGGTCTTGTGTAGAAGAGGTAGCCAGCTACCCAGAAATAGGGAAAGTTGCATTCAACTAGGTGGCGCCTCTCCCTTGGTGAAAGATGTGGAGATGTTTTCCTTGTAACTAGATAATTTTCTATATCTGCATACCAAGGAGTTTGTATAATTAGTGAAAATAAGTGCTCATCTATAAATTAATCATTAATAACTAGATCTTCATTACAAGTAGGTAGCCTGGAGAGGATAACAGCAACAACATTGGCCTTACCAGGCTTGCTACAATAGTGATATCAAATTCATGAAGTAGCAACAATCATCTAACCAATCTACCACTTACCACTGGTTCGTTCATCAAATACCTTATTGTTACATGGTCAGTATGACCAAAAATAGAATACTCAATGATATAGTGTCTGCACTTATTTATTGCATAAATAATAGCTAATATTTCCTTCTCTATAATGTAATATAGTTGAGTTCAACACCTTGTAGATTCTTACTGATGTAGTAAATAACATATTCCAAATTCCCTTCCTTCTATCCTAACGCAACCCCTACAACAAAGTTAGAGACATCTATATGAATATGGAAAGGGATTTCCATATTAGGTCCGCTGAGTACAGGTGTCTTTGTCAACGACTCTTTAAGATTTTCAAATGCTGCCTAACAGTCAGCTGTCCAATTAAATTCCACATCTTAAAGAGTAAGAAAAATAGGGGGCAGCTATCTTACTGAATTCTTTTATAAATCTCCTATAATATCCTGCATGGCCAAGAAATCTTCTAACATCCCTCTGCTTTTGAGGAATAGGCAATGTTGAAATGACTTCAATTTTATTTGGATCCACTTGAATGCCTTTCTTGGACACAAAGTGGCCAAGCACTACTTCTTCCATCATCATGAAACATTTTTCATGACTAGGAGATAGGTTATGATCTTGATATCTCTGGAGTAATTTTTCAAGGTTTGTCAATGCTTCTTCATACGAATCTCCATAAGTGGTAAAATCATCGATATATACTTCAATAAAGTCATAGGCAAAATCAGAAAAGATGCTTAAAAAAACCCTCTAAAATGTTGCAGGTACAGAGTCCAAATGGAAGGATTGAATAGGCATAGGTCCCCCATGGGCATGTGAATGTAGTCTTATCCTGATCCTTTGGGGCTATTTTGATCTGATTATAGCCACTGAATCCATTTAAGAAAGAAAAATAATTCTTCCCACTCAAGGAGTCTAATACTTAGTCAATGAAAGGAAGAGGAAAGTGATCTTTCCTAGTGGTTGTATTCAATTCTTTGTAGTCTACACAAACCTGCCACTTACCTCCTTTTTTGGTACTATGACTAGTAAGGATACCCATTGGCTATCTAATATGGGATATATGAATCATACATCTAGTAGTTTTTGTCGTTCATTCTTCACTATGTCTCTTACAACATGATTTTTTCTCCTCTGAGGTTGCCTAACTAGCCTACATCCATCATTCATATATATCTTATGCATGCAGAGGTTAGGGTATATGCCCTTCATATCATGATAGTCCTAAGAAAATATTGTCTTGTGAGTTTGTAGCATTTTTATCAGTTCAGACGGTTGCACAACTGTCAATTGATTGTTTATATGTCTTGCCTAGTGTAATGTCAAATGGTGTGGCAAATGTCATAATAGAGGCAATATCTAGTCCTGATAAATTAAGGCTACAACTATGGGGCAACAAATGATGAAACATGTAGGTAGCAAAGCATAGGCTTGCATGTTGATTGAAAGTAGAATATTATGCAATGGGCAAGTTAGGCATACTAGACATGGGTCTTGACAGGTTGTCATGAGGTCCTAACACTTTAGTTGAAAAATATCAATTTATCGACTAGGTAGTGTCCAAGGCTGTATGCAATAGGGAATATCATTTGGATATCTCATCTAGAAATAATTTCCTGAATCTTTAAAAAGGCTAAAACAAGATATCAAACTAGAAAACATTTGAAATCTATACTAGAAAGCATTTGAACTCTATACTAGAAATTCATACATGCAATTTTGACTATGAACTTGAATAGTGACTAATCCTATAATTGCACACACATTCAAACTTTGAACTAATAGTTAACAGCAATTTGAAACTAAAGTAGATGCTCCAGAAATGTTAAACAAACAGAGCTCCAAGAATTCACATCCTAAATATCACAACCTATAGGCACACACAATGGAACTAAACATAAAATAACACTACTCTATACAGAACATTCACGAAAATAGAAATACTTATCTACTCTACAATCTTGCAAGTGGCTAGCTCTTGGGAGAAATTCATCTTTTAACTCAGATCACATTCAAACGTTTCCACAACAACATAGTAACTATATTCATATCTTCATAACTCAAAAGGAAATACTCAGAATAACACTATTTGTATTCATGAAAATATTGCAGAACATAGCTCCTCAATCATTTGCCAAAAAGAGATTGATATCATTCTTTCCACAATATGATATATATATCCATGTTTTGAGAAACTAACTAAAACTAAACTATTACAAAATCCTATATTCCAGATGGTGGTTAAATGCCATTGAAAAAGTCTTATAATAGAAAAATAGAATTTCATCTACTGATGTCTTTATGGAATAAAAACATATAAAAGTATCTGAGGGGAGCCATAAAGTCTGAGATAACCAACATAAATTAATAGAATTAAAAGAGTCTCCAATCAATTCACGCCTAAATTTCTGGTGTCCTCAACTTCCAGCACACTTGACCTCAGCTGCTTGAAGTCCACTCCTCTCGTAGGCCATGCATTAATCCTGCACAATTAATCAACTCTACATACCATTATATCAACATTTAATAGCTAATTTCAATCAATTTAGGAAATAAAGATCTGTACAACATTTCATTAAAAATAGATAAGTATTTCTTCTAAAAACAAACAAATTGGCATGGCTAGGGTGATTGGACAATGCAAAAAGGGTTATTTGTTTTATCAAAGGAGTGAGGTTGTTTATACCTAGCATCATCCTCCCCTTCTTAGCCTTGAGCAGGTCCTCTTGCTCTCTGATGAATCCTCTGCCTTTCTGCATCTCTTTTCCTATTTAATTCATCAAATTTTGAATTGAGGTTATACATTTATTCTGCTTCCTCATCAATATGGTAAGGGTATTTTAGAAAACCTTTGTTCAGTATGATTCTCATCTGCCATGTATGTAAATCTCTAGGATCCTACTCTGCAACCACTAAGACTGTAGGGGGTGGCTGTAAAAGTAGTGGAGGCTTGTAACACATCCTTATCCACTTAGTCTTGAGCTGTTGTAGTATCTCTATTAATGCCTCAGCTCTTCTATAAGACCATCTAAGGTTGGTAGGAGAAATCATTTCTCTACTTTTCAAATATACAGGTAGAGGGTCGCAGGCACTCCAAACTCTGTCAATCAATGGTGGTCCATTAACTTTGAAGTCTTCAAAATAGATCCTAATACTTTCATTGTACTTCTCTCTCATATGTGCATAGCTCTTAACCATTTGAAACTGATCTTTAAAAGAAAAAGGCTTCCGATTAGGGTATCTCATTTGTAATCCCACAGTCCTTTCTGCATGGAGATACTCCTTAGTTCTATCCTACCAATGAATTTGATTTTGCGTGTTGGACATAAATGCCCTTAGTTGAACTTCTCCCACAAATAGGTTGATGAAGAAATCATTATGTTTTTCAAGAAATAAATTATGTATGAAAAAATTCACATAAATTTTTTTTCTAAATAGGAGGGGCCTCTTTAAATGCTTCTAGGAAATTTTTTTCATCTGGGTCGTGTGGCAAGTTGCAAGAAATTCTTAAGAGCTTCCATCTCAATAGCTGCTCATTAAGGAACATGGAGTATAGTTTGGATGTTTTCCTATAGGCCAATAATAGTTCTCCAATTTTACATGCATCTATTTTAGCCCGATACAACTTGTCATAAGATTCCTTTAATAATTCCATTTCCTTTTTAAGTCTAGCATTTTCAGCCCTAGATTGTCTTAGGAAATAGCATCTCTCCATCCATTTGGTCAACATGGGAGGAATGTAGACTCGAAATGATTCCATCTTAGTTGGCTCATTTTGAACCTCTTTTGACTCCATGGTTGGCCTGACATTGACATCTTGTAAATCTTGTTCCAATTCAACAGTTCTAATCAAAGCTCTATTTAGTTCTAGTTTTTTTTTTGTTCCTCTGCAAATGTTTTCAAACACTGCTCCAAATTGAAGGTTAAATTCTTAATTTGTTTATCCTTTTCAGATAGACTAGCCAAATATTTCTTATCTTTTTCTTCAATTTGTTGCAGTTGGGACTGTAACTCTTTAATGATTTGATCTTTTTGTTCTAGAAGTTCTATTTGTTTTCCTATCTCCTATTGTTGTTTGTTTAACTGTTCCTCATTCTGCTGTAGTTTATTTTTCAATTGCATAATCTTTTCTTTCAATTCCTCTGTTTCTGGTGTCATATACCAATTTTTGTTATCCTCTACATTTGTAGAAAGGGGGAAAATAAAAATCTCTACCTCACTGCTGGACATATGTCCTTCATTAGTCATTTCTAGTGGACCCTGTTTAATATCACTAACATTATCTAAAGGAGATAATTGTCTCACCTCAGGCACTGTATCAATTTCTTGAATGTTCAATGGTTGTTGTGAGGGAGAAATTATTTTTACAGGCTCATACTCAGGAAGCTCTTCTTCTTCAACTAGAACATAATTAGGCATTTGTTCACTTGTTCCCTCTTGTCCTTTCTCTCCTATTTCTTTTTGTTCTTCCTTAGATGGGTCAATTCCCTGTTTAGACTTAGGGGGCTTACTACTTTCCAGAGTTTGAGCTACATCCTCACATGGTTGAGATACATTTTCATTTGGCTGAGCTACTTTTTCACAAGGCTGGGCTATTTTTTCACAAGGCTAGACTGCTTTTTCACAAGGCTGGGTTGTTTCTCCACAAGGCTGCCTCTCTTGTCTCTTTTTCTTAGGAATAGGAGGTAATTCACAAGCTGCGGCACACAACTAAATTCAGTAGCCAGCTGTTTGCTCCTTCTTGGAGGAGGGGGTTTTTATAGTTTTATCTTAGGCCTCTTCTCCTTTTTACGTGGTTGAATATGTTCATCCTCTAAATCCACTAAATCCACATTTTCTTATTTCTTTGGGGTCTCAGGCACAATATGTGCTTTAGGTCTTTCCTCAGGGTTTGAGAGGCTTACTGTATTTTTTGATGCCTCACCGCTAGGAGCTTGTTCGTCATTTTGAGGCACAGGGGAGAGTTCTCTCAAATTTTGTGCTGCCACACTAGACGACTCACCTTCCTCAAAATGTCTTAAGGGCTCAGGGTTCTCAAATTTCTATAGAAATTTCTGCCATTTTGCATCTAGTTTCCTTTTCTTATGGAAATGATGTTTGCAAATTAAATGAATAAGACCATGATGTTTCAAGGGCCTAGACCCTATTTTGAACCTCTCTATCATATTAACAAGGGAATCATGGAGGAAGGCAGGAAGGTTAACCCTTAATTTGGGGTTTTCCAAGCCATGGCGCAGGTGGATGAGTAGCCGAAAGGGGGGACCAACTATAGTGGCGCATTGCCCTTCACATGTGAAGTATTTAATGATCCATGCAACTACTGTTATCCATGGTTCTGTAATAGACATTCTATGGAACCCCTTATTTTGCCCATGGGTGTTTATAACTAGCAATGGGTGTGATTCCCCTTCCCGTGCAAAAAGTTCTATCATTTTCTAATAAGAAATGTTTGTGGTTTCTGACAAATTAACACCTTCATTCTCAATACTAGATAAATTAGAGATAATTCAGGGACTCACCTTGAACTTCTTCCCATGCACAATTGACTGGCCATCTGAAAAATTTTCTACAAATTTATTGACTAGCTGCACATGATGTCCCTCAAATTTCTTCATAAATTCCAGCCATCCTACCCTCTGAAATAGCTTTGAAATATTTCCTAGTGCCATCAATTTATCTGGTGAAGTTGGCTCAGACTTGCATTTGGCTCCTCCCATTCTATTTCTTACTGGTAATATTGCTAAGTGACTACCAAAATATCATGGCACTCCAAAATGATAAAATTGCTCAAGTAATTGATAGGCAAATTTAAAGAAAATGTAGTTTTTAAGGCCACCTATACTTTGGCAATGTTGATAAGACAAGAATTAATTCAGGGCACTTAGCTTCTCAATAGTTCATTATGACATTGCATGGGATATAGTGAGTGAGCCGCCACCTTCTCTAGTGAAGAAACAGTTCACACATTTTGCCAAATTTGGAAAAGAAAGGGGGGTCATGCCAATTCATCTATTTTTATTCACAATAAATTACCTATTTAAAATAAAAGATGTACATACCTTCCATTCCTCTATTGATTTGAAAGTTGCTCATTTTTGCTGACGTAATAGCATCTTGGGTGTTGGTACCATTTAATTCGGATTGGAATGACTTTTATTATGAAATGAGAATGGGGTGGTTGAAAGTATTTGCTTATTATGATGATAGGTTGCCATAATAATATTATTTATTAATGGTAGGGAATGACAAACTCACGGTGGCTTAACATGGTATATTATGGAGGGGGTTAATGGGTGTGTTTAAGGATGTAGGAACATTTACATAGGAGGGAATCAAAAACTCAAAATGATGGAGGAAGATGTTTGAGAAATAGATATACAAGATATGAACAAAATTCTGGAGCATCGCCGCAAGATGTAGTTGGAATGCAGGAACAAAGTTTTGGATCATCACTAAAAGATGCAGTCGGAATGAAGGAACAAAGTTCAGGAGCATCGCTAAAAGATGCAGTCGGAATGCAAGAACAAAGTTCTGGAGCATGGCTAAAAGATGCAGTCAGAATGCAGGAACAAAGTTCTAAAGCATCGTTGAAAGATGCAGCCAGAATGAAGGAACAAAGTTCTGAAGCATCGCTGAAAGATGCAGCTAGAATGAAGGAACAAAGTTTCAGAGCATCACTGAAAGATGCATCTGAAATGATGGAACAAAGTTCTAGAGCATCACTGAAAGATGCAGATGGCATGAAGGAACAAAGTTCTGGAGTATTGCTGAAAGATGTAGTCGGAATGAAGGAACAAAGTTCCAGAGCATCGCTGAAAGATGCAGCCAGAATATAGGAAAAGTTCCAGAGCATCGCTGAAAGATGCATCGGAATACTAGGATATGACGAGGACATGGATCTATTCAAACAAACAAGTTTTAGAGCATCACTAGAAGATGAAGCCTTGCAAAATAGTGATGAAATTTAGACAAGTACAAAGATGAACATGTATGAATAAATGTTTCCTAAATGCATATATACACACTCAAGAATATTTATTTTTATTTTTTTATTTTTTATTTTTATTCTTATACTACTCATTATATTGTCTCTACCGAAGCATAGTCAACACATTGAGTTTCTCCTTGCATTTCTACCAGTTGAGTAAACTCCTCTTTGTTGATAGGTTTATGGTAGATTCGTAGTCAATGTCCATTGGCTAAGAGAGTTTGAGTATCACCATCAATGGGTTTGAGATGCACTACTCCATTTGGGAATACTTCAAAAATCTCGTATGGAGCCAGCCAATGAGTTCTCAGTTTACCTTTGTGGTCTTTGTATCAATAATCAAATAGCAGTACCTAATCTCCCTCATGGAATTCTCTTTCTTTGATGTGTTTATCATGCTAGGCCTTTCTTTATTGTTGAACTAGCTTAGTTTGATGGATAGCTTCTAAGCGGAGTTCATCTAATTCACTAAGTTGCAAGACTCTCTCTCCCTGAGCTTGATCGAGGTCTAAATCTAACTCCATTGTTGTTCTCAGAGTTTGAAGTTCAAATTCAATGGGCAGAAGAGATTTCTTCCCAAAGACTAACTCGTAAGGAGTAAGACTAGTGGTTGATTTCCAAGTTGTATTGTAGGCCCAAACAACTTTAGGCAATTTTCTGGCCCAGTCTCTTCTTCTTGATGAAACTATTTTTGTCAGGATATTTTCAAGCTCCCTATTAGTGACTTCTACTTGACCATTTGCTTGTGGGTGATAAGGTGATGACTTTTTATGTCTTACTTGGAAATGATCAGTAAAGGCTAACAAGACCTTAGACATAAATTGGGGTCCTTGATCTGTGATAATTGATCTAGGGGCTCCAAATCTGAGAAAAAACCTGTTATATAGGAAGTCTGCAACCTGTTCTTCTCTAGCAACTTTCAATGCTTGAACTTCTACCCACTTGGTTAGATAGTCCGTATAGACCAAAATTTATTATTTTCCATGTGAAGGGGGATCTATAGGACTGATGAAATCTAAACCCCCTTTTCAAATGGTTCAAAAACTACCTATGGTTGTAGAGGCATTTCGTTGGATGTTGTGGGTCTTTCCACTCACTGGAATTCATCACAGTAATGAACATAGTTCTTCACATCCTTGTGCATAGAGGGCTAATAATATCCTGCACCTAAGATTTTATGGGAAGTCATTTTGGCAGAGTAGTGTCCACCAGATGAATCATCATGGCAAGCTCTGAGGATGCTGTATGTTTCATCTGGTCTGACACAATGTCGCAGGACCAAGTCAGGGCCACATCGGAATAACATGCCATTAATCCATTTGAACTGAGCACTTTCCTGAATGAGGCATTTCTTTTGTTTTGATGTAAAGTTCGGTGGGAGCTCAGAGGTGGCTAAGTAATTGGCAATGTCTACAAACCAGGGTGTTTTAATGGAGACAACAAATAAGTTTTCATCTGGAAATTCATCCTGTACAGGAGTACAATCTCCATTATCTTGTTTTATCTGGGATAGAAAGTTTGCAACTACATTGAATTTCCCAGGCTTGTCCATTTTGGTCACATTGAATTCTTGGAGGAGTAATAACCATTTGATTATTCTCCCATTTACTGAGGGTTTGTTCATCAAGTATTTGATAACTGAATGGTTTGTGAACACATTCACTTTGTATCCTGTAATGTAATGTCAGAATTTGTTTATTGCATGAACTATTGCTAGAAATTCTTTCTCTATGGTGGTGTAGTTCTGTTCAGTGGGGCTCAATTTTTTGTTGATGAAATATATAGCGTACTTTCCTCCGTTCTCATCTTCTTGACCTAACACTGCTCCAATAGCATCGTTGGAAGCATCGACATAAATACAGAAGGGGAGTGTCCAGTTAGGTCCCCATAGGACTGGGGCTGAGACAAGCTTTTATTTAATAATGTCAAAGGATATTTGACATTCTTCTATCCAGACAAAATCCACATCTTTCTGAAGAAGAGAGAACATGGGAGCTGCGATCTTACTAAAGTTTTCTATGAACCTCTGGTAATAACCAGCATGTCCTAAGAAACTTCTGACATATGTTTGATTCTTTGGCATTTTCAGTTGTTGTATCACTTCAATCTTCTTAGGGTCAACCTTTATCCCTTTAGCTAAGATATGATGTCCCAGCATTATACCTTGCTCTACCATTATTAGACAATTCTCATGGCTTAGAGACAGTTGATGGTCTTCACATCGTTGCAATACTCAATCCAAGTTTTTGAGGCCTTCATCAAAAGTGGAACCATAGACTGTGAAGTCATCCATATAGACTTCTACACAATCATTTACAAGTTCAACAAAGATAGCCAGAACGACTCTCTGGAATGTGGCAGGAGCATTACAGAGCCCAAAGAGAAGAACCTAATATGTGAATGTTCTCCAAGGATAGGTGAAAGTGGTAAATTGTCCTGTTCCTCTACTGCCACTTATATTTGGTTATATCCACGAAATCCATCTAGGAATGAAAAATACTTCCTTCCCGCTAGATTATCAAAAACTTGATCTATGAAGGGTAGTGGGAAGTAATATATGTAGGTCGCTTTGTTGAGTTCTCAGTAGTCAACACACACTCTCCATTTCCCATTTTTCTTGGGCACTACTACCAAGGGTGAAACCCATTTGTTTTCAGAGATAGGATAAATGAATCCTACTTGTAAAAGTTTCTTAATTTTTGTTTTGATGTAATATTTTTGAGAGCAGGATTGAGTCTTCACTATGGTTGATGGACCGGTTTAACATCCCCAGTATAGATGTTGTGGGTATAAACACTTGGGTGAATTCCTCTCATGTCTGTATAGTCCCAAGCAAAAGCTTTGGACCTATTCATCAAAACATCAAACAATTTGAGCTCATCTGACTTTGTCAACTAGCTATTGATAATTAAAGTTTTTCCTAGTAGTAACTTGATAGTCTTGGTCCCAGGGTAGTTGGAGGTGACAGTATGAACTTCTCTTCTTAAGGTGTTGAGAGGACAACTATGTGGTATAGTTCTATGGAGTCTGGAAATATCTTCAAAGAAGTGATATGTGTTCAGAATTATATTAGCTAGGGGATAGGGTAACACTGTAAAGTTGGTGTAATCATGTTCATTGTCTTCAATGTGGATTGGATGTCCCAAAATTTCTTCCACTTCTGAAATCTATTCATCACCTAAGTCTAAGGCAAGGTCTTGGATGTTTTCCAATTCATCTTCTAACTCTTCACCATGTTGTTTAATGACTACCACAGCAAGTGAAGCTAGATTCTCTTGTTTGTCGGATTCATCTGATTCATCAACCCAAACTTGGTTATGCTCAGTAGGTTGAGTGGGGGGATATAGGCTTAAGTGTTTCCTATTGGGACCATGTGAAATGATCATTCCTCCTGCTCTGCAGTCAATCTTAGTTGCAACTCTAGCTAACCACGGCCTGCCCAATATTACTGGGGAACTATCCTTGGGTGTGAGGGACTGGAAGATTTGGAAATCTACTGGATATTCCCAATCATCAACCTTGACAAGGATATTTTTTAGGACACCCTTAGGAATGGCTATGGATTGATTTGTCATTTGCAATATGGTAGTTGTGGGATGCAAATCAGTGAGTCCTACTTTTTCCATAACATCCACCATCATAACGTTAATGGCTGCTCCCAAGTCCACTAGTGCATTAGGTATTGCTACCTCATTGATTGTTATTGTTATGAGTGAACTACCTAGGTCACTATATTTTGGGGTTAAGGCTTTTCCAGCTAGAAGGTCAACTATATATCCATTGATGTGCACCGTATTAATCTGTTTCAGTTTCCTTCCTGGTGTTTTTATGCACAATTGTTTGACTAGCTAGTTGAGTTCATGAATTTCTTTAATCGCCTGTAACAAGGGACTCTTGATATGGAGTCATTTAATTTAATGTATTAAAGCAGTTTCATTAGACAATGGTATTTTTAGAGAGTTTCTAGGAACAGTTTCTCTGAGGCATTCTGGAAAGGGTTCCTGAGTTTTCTTTCTTAGCATAGAATCTTTTTCTGGAGTATTTGATGGTCGTTTGATGATTTCTTCTTGAGTCGATTCTATGGTAGGTGGTGAAGTTAATTGAAATTGTGTTGGGGATAACTTCTACTGATTGTTCCCAGGGTCGTGCTCTAAAGGTACAAGAAGAGTCTTTGGTTCTATGTTTCCTTGTTTGGGTCTTCTGTGATTTCAACAATGGTGGGTTGATTAAGTGTTTTTCCTAACCTCAACTGTAGGTTTCCACAATAGATAACATTAACTCCTGCCATGTTATCTTGATCAGTAGAATATACTGGGGCATTTTGACATGTGTTCTTGGGATTAGGGATAGGTTGTGCCGGTAGTGGTGGTTGATTAACTTGTTCATTCTGTTGAGGATTCTGGGAAGCTGGAAGAAGGTTCTATTGCAGATTTGGCATTCGTCTTAGACCATTATAAAATTGATTTGGTGGTTGGGTCCATTGTGGAGGTTGATTGTGAGGGTGCCATAGTTGTTGAGGCCGGTTTGACCATGGACGATTTCCCCAAGCTTGGTTTGTCCATTCAGGTGGTCCCCAAGGTGGGTAAGATACCCAACTAGGTGGTACCGAAGGACAAGGAGTTGTCCATTGTGTATTGTTCCAATTGTTTGGAGGTCACCATGTAGGGTTGGATTTTTGACCATAGGAGAAATTCCCTCTAGGTCTTTGACCCACAAAATTGATCTCCTCCTTAATGTGAGATGACCTTTTTTTAGAATTCTTGATTGCATTCATGATCTCACATTGATTAGTGGCATGACTTTTTTCACAAATTTGGTAATTGTCAGCTTTATCCAAAGGGCATTCTCTTAACAGATGTTTGTTTCGACACCTAGGGGAATAGATGGATAAAGTCTTCAAATTACGTGTTTTGGCCTGTATTCCATCCAAAGTGGTGTTTAGTTGAACAAGAATGTCAGTTTTTAGATTTGCTATTTCCTCTCGCATTTTACCTATTTCTTTTGAACCTCTTAAAAGACTAGATTTATAGATACCTGCTCGAGTACGTGAGAAATTCTGGCATAACTCAGCGATATCATTGAGTTCAAGTTGGGACGCATCTCCCTTTCCCATTAAATCTAGGCTTCTCCTAGCATCCTCATCAAGTCCTTTGAGAAATATAGTCTTCAGAATTTTCAAACTTATGGCTTCTTCACCACAGTGTTTGGTTGGAAAGATAAACCTATCAAGGTAATCTTCCAGGCTCTCATCTTCTTTTTGCCTTAGTTTGAATAATTCCTCTTGCCTATCATTAACTCTAGAGTAACTTTGGTATTTATCTAAAAAGATGGTTTCCATGTCATGCCATGTGGTTATTGACCCTGAAACTAACCCCATGAACCAACACATTGTAGCGTCTCTTAGAGTGGAGGGAAAGAGTTTAACTTTTTGGTTATCATTTTGGTAATCATAAGTCTGACACAGGACTTTAAACTCGAAGAGGAACTGGTCAAGATCTTTAGAGGATAATCCTCTGAAAGTTGGTAAAATGGAGGGTGAAATGTTTTTCATTGGTGCATCGTCCTCTTCAAAGTAAATGTCCATGCTCCCCTTGTTGGGTTATCACCATCTCCTTGGTTTGTCCTTCCATCTCCATTGTTTTCTCTTCGTCCATTGAAAGGGTCATTGTTGTTGTTATCAGCCATGATGTTAAAAGGAATGTTCTCCTCTTCAAAGACTGGGTTTGTTGGTTGAATCATCTCCTCTTCAAAGGTCGGGTCTGATGGTTAGACTTCTGAGATATTTTTGGAGGTCTCAGGTTGACCCTACTCAATCAATTCGTAACTTAGTTCTTCAACTAAGACTTCTACCTCCCTACTTATGGTTGGAACTACTATTGGGGGAAGGGGTTCTTGGTATAAATCTTCTGTGTGGACCTCGTTTCCTGACCATGCAGAAAGAGAGGTTTGGCAACTATTTTTGGGTGTTTACTACAAAAGGTCTCCAAGCATTTCCCTAATAACACTTAGAAAAGAATCACTCTCGGACAACGGTGCCAAAAAGTGACAGGTTGTCGTAAGGTCCTAACACTTTAGTTGAAAAATATCAGTTTCTTGACCGAGTAGTGTCCAAGGTTGTATGCAATAGGGAATATCATTTGGATATCTCATCTAGAAATAATTTCCTGAATCTTTAAAAAGGCTAAAACAACATATCAAACTAGAAAGCATTTGAACTCTATACTAGAAATTCATACATGCAATTTTGACTATGAACTTGAACAGTGACTAATCATATAACTGCACACACATTCAAACTTTTAACTAACAGTTAACAGCAATTTGAAACTAAAGTAGATGCTCTAGAAATGTTAAACAAACAGAGCTCCAAGAATTCACGTCCTAAATATCACAACCTGCAAGCACACACAATGGAACTAAACATAAAATAACACTACTCTAAATAGAACATTCACGAAAATAGAAATACTTATCTACTCTACAATCCCGCGAGTGGCCAGCTCTTGGGAGAAATTCATCTTTTAACTCAGATCACATTCAAACGTTTCCACAGCAACATAGTAACTCCATTCATATCTTCATAACTCGAAAGGAAATACTCAGAATAACACTATTTGTATTCATGAAAATATTGCAGAACATAGCTCGTCAATTATTCACCAAAAAGAGATTGATATCATTCTTTCCAAAGTATGATATATATATCCATGTTTTGAGCAACTAAAAGTGAACTATTACAAAATCCTATATTCCAGATGCTGGTTAAATGCCATTGATAAAGTCTTAGAATAGAAAAATAGAATTTCAACTACTGATGTCTTTATGGAATAAAAACATATAAAAGGCTCTGAGTGGAGCCATAAAGTCTTAGATAACCAACATAAATTAATAGAATTAAAAGAGTCTCCAATCAATGCATGCCTAAATTTCTAGCACCCTTAACTTCTGACACACTTGACCTTAGTTGCTTGAAGTCCACTCCTCTTGTAGGCCATGCATTAATCCTACACAATTACTCAACTCCACATACCATTATATCAACATTTAATAGCCAATTTCAATCAATTTAGGAAATAAAGATTTGTACAACATTTCATTAAAAATAGATAAGTATTGCTTCTAAAAACAAACAAATTGGCATGGCTAGGGTGATTGGGCAATGCAAAAAGGGTTATTTGTTTTATCAAAGGAATGAGGTTGTTTATACCTCATTAGGTCTTGCTGCGGGTCCCTTCCATAAGTGTTTTGCATCATATTGGAAAGCACTTCATCCTCATCTTGGTTATTCAACAATGGGCTTCATTCAATTGTCATTAATGTGTGAAGAGAATATTGTTCATCATCCTCTAGGTCTGGCCAAATAGGTTGGTCCATATCAACAAAAGGATGTGCTAGGGGATAAAGGACACATTTCTTTATTATATTCCCATTGGAAATTATCATATTCCTAGACCTGCATCCTATGAAGGCATCTATTGTTGCCAACCAAGGTCTCCCTAGGATGAGTGGATATCTCCTAAGTTGGCCTTGGTTGCAGGACCATAAAGTCTATAGGGTATTCCCATGAATCTAATGTAATCACTAGATCTTCAATGACCCCTTTAGGTTTGACAGTTGACTTGTCTGCTAAATGTAAGATTGTTGGAGTAGGTCTTAAGTTAATCAACTGAAGATTATTCAGTGTTTCCTTTGTCATCACATTTATGGCTTCACCCAAGTCAATCAAGGTGTTTTTGATAAGGGTACGATTGATGTTCACATCAACTATAGGGCTTCTAGGATCTACATATTTTGTTACAACCAAGTTACCTAACATGATATCAGCAAGCTATCCTATAACATGTACTATCTAAGGATCTTTTCTCTTTCTTCCTAGTTTCCTAAGGCATAGTTCCTTTATAGCTTTGGTATATATAGGTACATCCTTGATAGCTTGGATTAGGGGAATTTTTACACAGACATTTTTCAATTGCCCAATGAAATCAAAATTAGGCTTAGATGGAGGTGGTGCTTGCATGTTTAATCTTTCTAGAAATGGAGGGCTCCTGGTAATGTTTTCTTCCTATGGTGAGGGTTGCTCAGGAGAGCTATGCTAGTTATTCGAATGATTTTAGTATCAGAGGTTGGTTCTTCATCATCAAGTTCTTGCATGATAAGTGGAGATGAAGGTCCAACAAGCATTTTTCATGAGTGTAGGTGAACATCACTAACCTCAACTGTATAGGTTGGCTATTGGATGGTTTCATTAGTATAAGCCCATTGAATAGGCTTGTTGTTAGGATTAGGTGTAGGTAGGGCTGGAAATTGAGTGTCTCTAGGTAGAAAAGGAGTGGGTGGAGCTGCATTTGGCAAAATGGCAGGTTGTTGAGGCAGGGCTTGTTGTGGCTGCGAGTAGTTCATATTTGAGTTTTGCCAAGGTTGATTTCCATGCCACTGTTGTGACCATGGGTTTTGATTGGCCTACCATTATGGATTATAATTCAAGGTTTGGAATGGTTGTTGTGGCCATAACCCCTGCTATTGGTTCCAACTAGGTGGCATAGTTGCTCAAGGCTGCTGTAACATGTTATACCAAGGTGCATTATGCCAATTAGGGATGTTTGAAGTAGATGAAGAAAATGGAATATTATTGGTCAAGGGGTTTCGAGGCATACCTTGTCATTGCTGTCGAGGTCTATGTTGTGCAATATAAAACACTTGACCTTCTTCATCCTCTATGGTTCAGAAATCTGCCTTCTCACGACTTTCCTCAGAAATGCTGGCAATATGTTTGCACTTACAGTTGGTCTTCTTTTGTCGACAATGTGGACAATATTCAACCAAAGCCGCCTCTGCTGCCTCTTGCTTCTTCTTTATGTGTCGGGTGTCTAGTTGAGTTACTAGATGGCTTATGGTGTCCTCTTTCATATTTGATAGGAGATTGCTAAGTTCTACCCTAGAGACTCCAATAGATGTTTTAGTGGAAGATAGGGATCTCAAACCTCTATTCTTCTTCAAGGTAGAATGAGAATAGTTTCTGCAGATTTGGCAAATTTCATTGAACCCGAGTTGAGATATGTTCCCTACTCCAATTAAATTTAGTGCATCCATACATTCTTCACTCACACCTCTTAAGAAGACCAATTTGATTTTGTCTTAACTTCTTGAGGCAAAATTGAAACCTTTCAACGTAGGCTTCAAGAGGTTCATCTTCCTTTTGTGACATCCTGAAGATATCATCTCCTTTCATATCCCTGCCATGACAATAGTCTCGGTACTTTTGCAAGAACTTCTCCTTCATGGTTCCCTAGTTCGTTATTGAGTTCTAACCCAACCCCATGAACCACCATAAGCTAGCATCCTTGAGGGTGGCCAGAAAAAGTTTGAGTTTGTATGCATCTATAGTATAGTCATAGCTTCTATAGAGTGCATCAAATTCAAAAAGAAAGATATCTGGGTCCTCACTGATTAACCCATGAAAGTTTCATAGAGCTAAAGCAGGAATGTTCTTTAGGGTATCAACTCTTGTCTGGTCTGTAATAGGAAATGCAAAGGTAACTGACTCAACTAGATTTTCTACTGTTTCTTCTGCCATTGTGTCTTGATGCCAAGTGGAAATTTCTTCTAAATATGCAATGTCCTCCAATCCAAGGGGTGGTTCAAAATGGCCCTCTCCTTCTTTTGTTGAACTGGATGGAAGAAATCTCCCTAATTTGTCTCTTGGTCGTCGCATGCAATGATGCTTGAGCTAGTAGCTATGTTCCTGCAGTGTGTTAGTAGATAGTTTGGAAATAGATTGAATATCTAAGTAATCCTAATTGTTGAAAAATAAATCCTATATTCTATGAAAGCAAATACAAACATGAATCAAAAGAACTTAGAAACTCTAAACCTTAGCACTATCCTAGCAACAATGCCAAAAATGTCAAACTCCATTGTTAACCAATACATTGATGCAAAAAGGGCATCCACACAAGCCAACGAACCAACAAATCCTATATCAAGCAACCTAATGGCTATAATGTGTTACATTTAAATTGTCAAACTAGGTAATCAGATTCTTCTTGGATGGTGCTCGTACTATGTGTACAGTAAAGGATTCCTGAATTGTAATCTAGAAGTTGTACATAGAAACAAGCTATGGGAAGGGAAACAAACTCTACTTTGCAAGGAATAACAAGCAATATATAAGTAGGTAATGTTGATAAGAAATAACCAATGCTTATTCAGTTAGCTGTAAATCAAAACAATCTAGGTGAATCAAAATAGAGGAATAATTAATAACTAAGTTGGTGATCACCTTAACCCAACAATACAGATTATCAATAATAACTAATCCACATAACATAAACTAATCACATGAACATAAACTAGTGGCATGAACTAATCACATGAACATATAAGAGAGATATAGTTACCTCAAGTGGCCCTTGCTCGAGTGATTGTAATCTCCATAGAATCTAAACTAGATCACTATGTTAGACACACAAGAATACTGAGAAGTGTTGATAATGTGTTTATCAAACTCATTGTAAAACCCTAGCTTTGTTGCCTTTAACTTCTTCATCGGCCTAATAGCTCCATTTCAGTGGGACACTATTAACAGTCCCATCGATGGTTTGAATGCTCATTAGTGGGAGGTGTTTATATCAATGGGATAGAATCCCTTGTCTCTCTGATATCTTGATAGTTTGTCAAGACTTGTTTCCGTGTAACATGTTGACTTTGGCAGGACTTGGATTGAAGTCTCTTTAATGTGCCGATGGTGTTGGTCAATGCAGACCGCAACCCCATGGTGCCGTTGGTGGGACCCAATCTGTACCTCATGGTGGAGCAGAAAATAGTTTTAGCAGGTGACAAGGATGTTGCATGTGCCTTTGGCAGGGACCACTTGGTGCCTTCAGTGAGACCTGTACATTTTGGTGGGAGATAATATGTTGTCCCCCCGATATGGCGAAACATTTGACTCTACTAGCTCGTATCTTTTGTGGTGGGTCCTAGGTAGACCCTGAGTTAGAGAAATGATTGGCTGAGTGTTGATCGATGGTGGATGATTGAATGAAGTGATGAGTAATATAGTTATCGAGAGGACTTTGAGAGTTTGGAGAGAGTGCAGTTGGTGTCTCTTTGATGGTTCAAAATGTCTTTGGCAGTTAAACTATGTTGTGACCATTTGTTTGAGGAAGTTGAACCGAACCATTTCCTATTGGAATGTAAATGAATGTTGTAATTTGTTTGATTGGAAGAACAAGGCTATTCAGGGAGTAGTGATCAAGAGTGAATTGGAATCGTAATGCTACCAAATTTTCTCTAGAAATGGAACAAGATGTAAATCTCCAGTAAAGGCTATGAGCCTGACATTGTATTGTAACTTGTATGCTAGTTGCTAAATAATACAATGGCTCTATGTTTTGTGGGATGGGGTTTTTTACTCGAAAGGGTTTTCCCCACGTAAGTCTTTGTGTTCTTGTCTTCTGCTCTATCTTTCATGTTTAGTGATTATGTTTATTGAATCTGTTTAATGCATGTTGTTGAAACTGGTTTAAATTGCAATCACTTTCCTATAAGGGTTAATGTGGGAAATGAACTATGTCTGATTCTGCTTTATGGCATAGTAGTATGTGTTTTGAGGCAATAAGAGAGAATGATTGTACTACAGACACTTACTGATCTCAGATGCTCATCCTAGGATGAACCATTTTTTCCCTACAATTAGTATCAGAGCTTGGTTTATGGTTCTGGGTATTCCTTCTATGAGGATTTCTTAGTCTGGCAAGCTTGAGGAAATCTAAATAAATCGGCTGAAGATTGATCCTTTGTTGAGTGAAAGTTGTTTGCTCTTTTTGTATTAGTTTCAAGAGACAACATGCAACTTGAAGGATGGTGAAGATGAAGAAAATGGAGTTGGTCACTTTGAAATGTTGTTGATCTGGAGCTCCTGATAGGTAGTGGAATAATTATGATGCATGGGGTGGGATTTTTTTTCTGTAGTTGTGTTGTAGCAAAGCTTTCATATTGGGTGTCTATGTGATAGGCTCCTTGGTGATATGGAGTAATGTAGTTATGCTAGGTGTTTATTCTTGGTATTGGAAGGTACTATTTTTGTTACCCTGATTGCATATAGGATATGGAGTTGATCATTGGATGATATGGAAGCTTCTGTAATAGCTTGTCTCCCTCGAATGCATGTGCATGTTGGTGGTTGTGGAGTTGGCCTAAAATGGGCCTGGAGTTCTTGAACTCCTTTTTCCTTTTAAGGATGCTTTGTACTTGCATGGCTCGCATTCACATTTCTTAGATCTGAGGGTTTTATAGATTTTCATAAAAAAATCTATGGTTAATACTCATCTATGATAATCCATTATTCTGGTTTAACTATTATGGTGTTTTTTGTTTCAAACTTTTGAGCCTTCCAGATGTGAAGTGGGTGTGGATGTGCATGGGTGTTTTTTAAGACACAGTGGTTTTGTAGCTTTTACACAGTCAAGAGAAAACTTGTGGTTTTGTAAAGCTGTAGTTAAGCTATTTTCTGGACCTTGGCTTTTGGGGTGTTCCTAGATGAGATAGTTGCAGTTTTTCATACATGATCCATGCATGGTGTGAGGAGGTGGGATGCTTTCTCTGCATGGGAGTGTTGGTACATGATCAGTCACTCAACATTTCTGTGGTAATGCTTGGTGGATTCCTAGACTATGGTGCTTGGGTTGTGGACCTGATTGCCGAATCAGATCTGAGCATGATCTAGTGCTTGAGTCTTGTTGTCTACATGGTAATTCTCTTTTGAATCTTATTTTTCTAATTATTAGTGCAATGATGGGTTTGCATGATTCAGTGTATTGGACCTACAAGTTATGCATTTTTGTAGGTGTGTATAGCCTATTGATTGCAATGGGATAACTTGGAAGTGGATTGTCTATATCCACAAGATTGATTCAGTATTTATATAGACTTGTTAGCTGGCCTTGTCTATGGTCACTTGTGCATTGGTGTGGTTGCTTTGGGATGAGAGAATGATGGTGTAGAGTACCTAGTTAGTCGGTTAAGGGGACCTTTAGCATGTGTATCACGATGTCATGAATAGCTTGGATACACAGTTTTGTGTAAGATTTTGACAGTGATGGTGTATTTCCTTGGTTTTGAAGATCTTGGTACCACTTGGTATTATTGTCAGATGGACATGTTCATGTGTGGACCTGGAGGATTTTCAGATTAGGAGATGTTTGGTCATGATGCTTGGAGAGATCCGTTGTCATGATTCAGTGGGATATTTAGCAATGACTATGAATTAATCACTTGGTGATGGATGATCTTCTTTAGTGTTGCATATGTTACTAGGAGGAGCTCTTAGATCATGTTGCTGCAGAAGGGTTCTTTTGAATTTGCATGGACACTATTTGGAGATGGGTCATCTTCATGATATTAAAGATGTGTAACATCTTAGAGCCATGGGGGACTCATGAAGTCTTTGGTTGAGATGTCAGTGGTGCTTGATAGGTGATGTTGGTTTAGAGTTTGTTTGTTTTATGTCATGGTATACTCTTGTTTATGCATTAGAGTTTTGTCATGATACATTGCTCTTGAGACCATGCTGTGTTCACTTGGAGCATGGAATCTCCTAAGGGGGATGGTAAGCTCATGATGTCATGACAAGTCCCTAATTCAGATGAATGGAGATTTGATAGTGGTCTAGTGATTCTTTGTGTTTTGGGGGCAATGGTCATATGCTTGAGAACTTCATGATGGTGCAGTTATGCATTTTGAGTTTAGCATGAGATGATTGTTTACAGGTGCTCATGGATACATGGAGAATGAGGTGAGGCTGTATTTCTCTTAAGATGAGAGAAGTGTTGTTGAGATGGTTACTCTTGATGAGATTTCAACATAAAGTCTGAAGAGCCTACACCTTGGTTGGACATGAGTTCAACAGAGACCTATGAGGAGATTGCTTTTTGAGAGGTATTTACCCATTATATATTTCAGATGAGTTATGTTTCGTGCTTTGGTTCTCATGGGATTGAGTTGATTCATGGTCATTGATTATGGATACTCATTTGAGGATGGTTTAGCATGAGTCTTTATGCTTTTATTTCTCATGGATATGGATCTTGAGCTATAGTTTCTAGTTCTGGAGGGTTCATTTGAGGATTACTTGGCATGGTTATCTCCTTGTGCATTTGAGTTTAGGATATCATTTATTGATGAGAACTGTTAGGAGATGGTTTATGGGCTGATTTCCAGAGATGGGAAATGGAGTAGTTTGATCTTCTTTGAGAAGCTTAAATCTATGTAGTTATATGATACATATGTTGTGTTTGATCTCTTGAGATTGAACTTTTTTGGGTGTTGTTATGCTGTTCTCTTTGGGGTTTTATGGAGAAGATCATACTTGACATAGTTGGCACTTAGAGGTGTATGTAGGAGGATTTTCTATAGGTATATGATGTGCAGAGTTTCTCTCTCTATCTTAGTTATCTTCCTGGATGGTTGGTTTCACATTACATTGGTTTGAGGTTTGGTTGGAGCTATAGTGATCACTAGCTTGTGGTCATGTGTTTTCACTTATGTTCTTGGGTGATGACATGGAGGTTCCTTTATCTCTTTCCTTTGCCAAGTGTGGAGAACTTGGGAAAGTTGTGGAGACTTGTGGTGAGAGTTGTTAGGTTTTGCATATCATTGTGGATGGTTCCTTGGTACTACATGTTGTTGTTTACACTTTCTATATGACGCTATTGGTAGAGTTGGTATGCCTTGATCTTTTTCAGATTTGCATTACCCATGCAGTGGGAGCTCTTGGATGTGTATGCCATTCTTTGACAGGTTTGCACATGGAGTTTATGATTGCAGTTTATGCGTGTATATATATTTATGGCATGAGTTTATTATGTTTTGCATACCTTGGAGGTATGGGTGATTAGATGGATTAGCACTTGTTCTGTGTGTTGTTTTCAGTCGTGCGGGTTAATCAGTAGGATGAGAGCAGTCAGTTTGTTGGTTGTTGTTCTAGCTGATGTTCTATCTTATTTTCTGGAGGATGTCTTCACAGTTGTGTTCAGGTTGAAGCTTTGAAGTTGATGTTGTTGATGCTTTTGTATAGCTTGTGAGCATAGTGGAGTGGTGGTAGTATTCTGTAGCCTTTTCTACTAGTTGGATCTGATGCTTGTGTTCTTTAGACTAGTACATATATGCCTTGACCCCTTCCTTTTCCTTTGATGGATGGATGGAACTGTTGCCTAAGATGGTGGACATCTTGGATGTTGTTACAGGTGTCTTGGTTGGAGCACATAAGTATTGTTTAAGATTCTTGAGATTGCATGTATCGCTGTGATGATGTGATTCAGTGACTTCAAGCGTTGGAAGGGGTTTAGTGAGTTCTTCATCAAGTGGGAGAATGTTGAGAATGTGTGTCTTAAACTCACTGTCAAACCTTAGCTTCATTGCCTTTAACTTCTTCATCAGCATGGCAGCTCCATTTCAGTGGGATGTTGTTCATAGTCCCATCGATGGTCTAAATGCTCATCTACAGGAGGTGGTTATATCACCGAGATAGAATCCCCTGTCTCTCTGATATCCCAATAGTTTGTCAAGACTTGTTTCAGTGTAACATGTTCACTTCGACGGGACTTGGATTGAAGTCTCTTCGATGTGCCGATGTTGTTGGTCAATACAGCCTGGAACCCCGTGGTACCATTGGTGGGACCTAGTTTGTACCTCACGGTGGAGCAAAAAATAGTTTTAGCAGGTGATGTGGATGCCACATGTGCCTTTGGTAGGGACCACTTGGTGCGTTCAGCGAGACCTATATATTTTAGTGGGAGACTATGTTGTCCCACTGATATGGCGAAACATTTGACTCCGCTGGCCCATATCTTTTGTGGTGGGTCCCAGGTAGACCCTGAGGGAGAGTAGTGATTAGCTGAGTGTTGATTGATGGTGGATGTTTGAATGACGTGGCGAGTAATACGATTATCGAGAGGACTTTGAGAGTTTAGAGAAAGTACAGTTGGTGTCTCTTCGATGGTTCAAAATATCTTTGGTGGTTAAACTATGTTGTGACCATTTGTCTGAGGAAGTTGAACTGAATCATTTCCTATTGGAATGTAAATGAATGGTGTAATTTGTTCGATTGGAAGAACAAGGTTGTTTAGGGAGTAGTGATTGAGTGTGAATTGGAATCATAATGCTGCCAAATTTTCTCCAAAGATGGAACAAGATGTAAATCTCCAATAAAGGCTATGAGCCTAACATTATATTGTAACTTGTATGCTTGTTGTTGAATAATACAATGGCTCTATGTTTTGGAGTGGAGATTTTTACCCAAAAGGGTTTTCCCCACATAAGTCTTTGTGTTCTTGTCTTCTGCTCTATCTTTCATGTTTAGTGATTCTATTTATTGAATCTATTTAATGCATGTTGTTGAAACTAGTTTAAATTGCAATCACTTTCCTATAAGGGTTAATGTGGGAAATGAACTATGTCTGATTTCACTTTATGACATAGTAGTATGTGTTTTGAGGCAATAAGAGATAATGATTGTTACTACAAACACTTACTAATCTTAGATGCTCATTCTGGGATGAACTGTATTTTCCCTACAAGAAGGGGGGTGAATCAGTATTCTACCAAATTTTATTTTCAAAAATTTCAACTTATCTAGAGTAGATTAAACCTTAAGCATTATAGTATTAACTTGAGCATGAAAGATTAACACAATGCACATCAACACATAACACTAGCTATACATGGAAAACCCTAGAAGGGAAAAACCACGGTGAGGATTAACTCACAATATATGAAACTCAAATAATAACTTTGTTTTAGGGGCTATAACCCAAGGAAGCTGCTACTCCCTAAGTAACTTTGATTTAGGGTCACTCCCAAGGAAGCTTCTACTCCCTGATGACTTTGTTTTAGGGTCACTCCTAAGGAAGCATCTACTTCCTGAAATGAGAATACACTTACAAAAGATTATAGTATAACAATCTTTTCTTATTGTCTAAAAACTGACATTGAAGCTCACACTTTTGATGATTGCACTTCTACCTCCTCACACTTTCTTCTAAAGATTTGATCAGTAAGGAATACTCTATACTTGATCACTGTCATAAATATGTCTTCAAGATGAATTCGGACATCATCAACAACATCTGCTCTTTCTCCTATAGTCGCACATCAATAATGCATTTATTCTGCTTTTATCTGCTTGTGAACCTTTTCAATCATCTTGCAATCATACCTCATCTCACTCACTTTGATTTACTATTTATACATGATATTACATTGATTACATTGCTTGTTAGCTAGATACAACATGAATAATACATTTACAAGTCAATTAGACAACACACAATATGAAACATGTAGAAGATAGGTCCTAATTGAAATCACATGTTACACCAGTAGAAGATCAAGCCTTGCAGACACTAACAATTGTTTAACCAGGTACAAAACATCCTTCACATCTTCAAACCTCAAGGAATTACATCCACACACTTCACTCATTTGGAAATAGGACAACTTGAAGGAAAACACATGAAGACTTGAAGTATAATGGCCATATCAACTTGTAAACCTTGTGCGAACTGGAAACAAGAAAGATCTTCATGAAACTTTTCCAGATGAGTTCACATGACTCATAAAACACCCCCAATAATTCCTTTGTCACCACACATCAAAGAATTGTGTTGCATATCTTGAATAATCATCTCTAAGAACACTTTGCCATCTGGAACACACTGCAACATGTTGTCGTTTGAAAAACTGAGTTGCAGGCTACCAAGAACCTTAAAACTGAAAGGAAACATATAATGCTCATCTAGAAACATGTCCTCAAAATTACAAGTGAAATCATTCATTTGTGGAGGAATGCAGAGAATTCCATCAAACCTTCAACACTGGATTATTCTACTGGAACACATGCTAGTGCTTTGTCATGTACATCTTTCACAATGGAAGAGTAAATGATATGAATATCTGGAATTACCACCTTCACTGCAATATTAACATACCTTCAGAACTGCATAGCCAAATATTCAAATGTGGAGGAATGTGGAGCATCCTACTTCTATGTAGTGACTATCTTCACGAAACCTACATTGTCTTCACTCTATCTTTTGCAAAACATACTTTCGGTAGTTCACACATCATGAAACTTGGAACATACATAATATGATACTAAATGAAGCTATGTTCCAAACTATAGAGGCTCAATATTAATGAAATAAAAGTACGGAAAAATCTCCCAGGTAGTCTTCAAGTCTCCCAGACAGTCTTCAAGGACAATCATCTTGAGGCAGAAACTATCACCAACTTCCAAAGGCCAGACCTTAGTAGAAAGGATCATTCTAACCATCTGACCATGTCAATACTTCTACTTCCATCTTAATGTGTCTTCTCTCTTTAGGATCATGACATCCAACCATGAACACTTATTACACATCTATAATAGTGTTGACATCAATGACAACCATAGGAATCATATGTGTAACACACTAATGTATCACCGAATCATTGATTGAATTCAAACATGTGTTCTTTATTGAATGCTGAGAAAAATACAATAATAACTTGATAACACAATCTCTTTCTAACCTCCCCTTGTCGTATACAAAATATAACATATAGAAAGACAAGATCCAAGTTTCCTAATTAAACAAAACTTCTAAGCAACTAATCCCATAGTCATCCATTCTCCCACAAACATAGGGAGAAGACATTATTATAGATCAGACTAGAAATAGGAAACTAAATACCATAAAGACAATTTAGACATCACAATCCCACTATGACTCTTCTTCTAAGTCATTATGAAAATAGAACATAGACCACGATCTGAGCTTTCTTCATTATTCACAACTTTGTCAGTTGTTGAGAAAAACCATCAAGGAGTGGGGAGTTATGGTTAACTCATGTCCACTCAATTTGGAGTCCTTTTCCTTTGGCTGTGGGTAACTACATTGTCTGTTGTAGATGAAAACACCTCCTTGTTGTGGGCTGATAAGTGGTCTCCATCATATGTAACCACGTGCTTGCTACATAGGGTTAGTTCATCACATTATATTTATACATCACAAACTACTAAAATTAATATAAATTACTATCACATCTTATAAATAATCATTAATTCACACAAAGTCATTCACCAACATATCATGTACTATTCTTAATGCTTTCAATGTCTTAAAGATGATTATAGGCATAGACAATGTATGTAAAAGTCTAGGAATGTATTTTAAAAGCATGAACTAAAGCAAGAGAAATAGAACAAAGCACAACCTCATCAAGACCTACTTGTATTCACTCTTTTCTATTTATTGTTAGGAAATTACTAGGTTGATCAAAACACTTCCTACATAACCCTATGAGAGATAATGATGCATACAAGCTTACAAAATAACCATAATGTAAAGATAAATAGATAAGCCACATGATAACACAAGATATATCCTGGGAAAACCCTCAAGAGGGAAAAAAAAACCCAACTTCCAAAAGCATCCATACTCTATGTATTATTCAACAATAAAACATTACAATGCACCTATAGAGTCTCATGAATACTTCTGAAACATCATGCTCCTCCAATGCATCATCCATGTGTCCAAGAATGTAACCACACATCTCATGCCATACTTCACATATGTACACACAAGAGAAACTCAATACAATGACAACCCACGAAACCAGCGAAGCCAAACCACTAACCATGTGCTTGCTTTTATAGGCTCAAGCTCACACAAATACAACTTGTGGTATTGGGAAAACCATGTGTCTCAAAACCATGAGTACACAAAACCATTGACCCCCACATTTAATTCTTGATACTAAGTTTACACTTTTTGGTACTAATTTTTCCAAATATTAATTAATTATTCTATGTCTCCCACACATCAAATAACTAACCCAATATTACATACAAATTTACAAGTGGACCCAAACAAATATTTAATGTGGCTAAACACATCCCCTAAGATGCACCACAAATACATATTTATTTTACATAATTAAAATATTTCATTTTTATGCAAGGTGTACAACACGCCCATTTCCTAACACTTATCACCTTTAGATATTATTTGTTCAAGCTTCTAAAACACTCTTTTAGCCTTTTACAAGACTCATTTTCTTTACCTCTATCCCCACTTTACCCTTATTCCTTGATTTCTTTCCTACTCTCATTTATCCAACACTTCAAACTACTTATGCAACACCTATTGTTACCTTCCACCTTATCATTGACCCTTCTTGATGTATACCATGGCACATTCTCTCTTCTCTATTCGTTCCAACTTTCTTATTTCTCATCATTTCTGTACATGTCTTCCTAATCAGATTTCTATGCTTGCTTATATCTTTAATCATGCCTTGACCACTACTTGATCATATGACACCTTGTCCTACCTATGTGCCTCTCTTCCCACACATTCTTCTATATATGCAACTCCTTATTCTTGTTATTGGACTACTTACCCCTACGATGATTCCACACCTAATGAACCATCTACCTTCCTTGATAGCCACTCTTCTAATGTTTCTAGTAAGTTCTCCCAAGATGATGATACCCTTTATGATACGTTGGACCCTCTTTTATGTTCTCCTCCATTCAACATCATACTCTTTACAAACATTACATTATGATATGGATTCCTACCCTTTTACTTACATTCCTACTACTTATCCTCTATCTCATATTTCTCCATTAGACATGAAGCCATCCTACTCTAAGTGTTCTCAACCTCTTGAACGACCCTCATTTACCATACTTACCACTATTAATCTCCTTTATGCTCTATGCCTACTATAGTTCCTACACTACTTGACACATCTTATGAGTCTCTACCTCCTTGTGATGAATACCCTTTCACTCTTTGCCCATTCACCTCTACTTCCCCCATTTATTTTTTACTTCCTCATAATTTATCACCTCCTTCTTCCCCTTGTAACTCAATACCATTTTCACTTGAACATGAGGATGCATATTCTAATCTAGGTGATGAGAGAGATATTATTTATGCTTTAGTAAATAACAAATTGGATTCATTTCATGGTGAAGATTTAAATGACACTCCTTTTGTTAATGATTCTTCTAAGCATGATGTCATTCATTGTAGGCTACAATAGTGTACAATTTATAATGAAAAGGATTCTAAAGTACATGCACACTCTCCTATAACTTTTATGTATGCATTTCATTATGATGAACACTTTTTTTCTTTGTTTCCAAATCCTTTAAATAACCACACTTAATTGGTTTAGTTTGTACTTGATTCCTTTTTCTCCACCTTTATCCCACTCATGTCTAACATCACTTAGCTATTTTCCTCTCCTCCTTTCTTGTAACCATGTCATTACACCCATTCTTAAAGGACCTGATGGAAAATTTAAAGGTCTTCCTAATCTACTGTATGACTTTCTTGCCTCTCCCATTCCATCCAAAATCATACATCATCCTTCTCCAAAGGTTGTTGTACAAGGAAATCCCCCCACAAAGTAATAGTATAGGGTTTCCATTCATCTTCTCCATCCTCAAACCAACAAGTCTCCTCCCCTAACATAGATTATCATACCATTAGTCATATCCATAATATTCGATGAAATCTAAAAAAACACATCAATCCCAACTTTGCTCCCCTCTACTACAATCAATCTTTCCCCTCCAACTAGTCTTTCTACTAAGAGCCCTAAATAATTTTATCTCATGGACAAACTACAATCCACTCAATCCAATATATCTCTTTGTGACCTTCTTCAAACCTCTTCTTCTCTCAAGGACACCCTTCAACAAGCTTCATCAAAGATCTCTACCCAACCACCTATTTGGCCCATTCAGTTGGCCTCCATGCTTCCAATATGCAATCTTTTCACTCCTTCTCAACCTCTTATACACATTACCTTATGCTTGTTAGTGTAGGTTTTTATTTCCTAGTTGGGATATTTATTTTCCTATATTCCTAGGTTTTCCTACACCTTTTATTAATCCTGCTTAGGTTCATAAAGCATGTTTAATTAAGTGAGTGGGTTATGAGGTGTCACCATCTTACAAGGGAGCACCCATTAGTTATCTTATGAAGATACTTTTCTAACTTTAGACTGATAGATGGTTGCTTCCTATTTGTTGGTGTTGCCACCTCCACCCTCTCCCTTTTCTATATAAACATGCTACCTAGCTTGTATTAGGCATATTTTGCTTTTGCATCCTCATAATGTTATTTTTCTTTTGGAGCATTTCATTACTCTTGTGGAGGCTAAATCTGTGTTGTTATTTTGATCTTGTATCATTTTCTTTCACATTTTAATATCTATTTGTTTGCACTAGGTTTCTGGGTTATTCATCTTTTTCAGATTCTAACAATGTTTTATATATAGCCCATGAACAAGTCCATGTGTATGATTTTCCCCTTCTATTTCTCTGATACCCCAACTCATTAGTGACCCGTAGATTCTTATAAGTAGACCTTCGTCTTCTTTATTTGACAAGTATTAAGTGTGCATATTGATGTATGTAATCACAAGTGTAGAATTTTTGGTGAAGCTATGGGAGTGACATCCAAAAATGAAAAGGAATGCTTCTACTCACTAGGTATAATCTTTAGTGATGAGCCATTGTATCCTCCTAGTTGCATGAGGTTAGGCTATGGGGGTGCCATCAAAAAGAAAAGAAAAGAAAAAAATTAAAGCATGATATTCATAATCCTAGATGTAAGATTTAGTTGAAACTATGGGATGACATCTAAAATAAAAAAGCATGCAAATCAAAGTCAAGGCAAATATAAAGTGAAAAGTAAAGTCAAAGAATATCAAAAGAAAACCACTAGTCACTGTTAGAAGGGTGTAGGGCATGGAGAAAAGCTGACCAGAAGTAGGTACATACATTATGCGGAGGCCAAAGCTAACCTATGATGGTATAAGACACATCCCTAGACATAATAGATATAGTATATAATGATATAAGATAGGACTTGATATAGCAGAGGATAAGTAGAATATGAGATAGTATGATGATGTAAAAGAGATAGAGAATTCTAATCAAGCATGTATGTAGATGGATGAGGCAGAGACTTAGACCTGCCAGAGGATGGATGTATGATATTTGATTGCTATATATATGTGGAGATCTGCTAGTATTAGATATTTCTTTGTTGTCTTATGGTTATAATCTATATGTGATACTCTGGTTTTGTTATTCTTTATGTTTTGTTGTCAATCTCTAACTACTTGATTAGGGCATAAACTAGCTACAAAGACTTGATTGAGGACCGGATCTCCAGACCAGTATCCCTCCCCATTTCTTGCCAACATTTGGTTCTGTTTCCAGGACCCTGGAAGAGAGTAGTTAAAGATTGAAGGGGAAAAACATTCAAAGGAGTAGTGTAGAGTACCAAAAAGAAGAGAAGACTAGGTTGGAGGAGAAAATTTTCAATTTGTGGAGAAATTTGGGTCTCCTTAAGTTCCTACCTCTGTAAAAGGGGGACAGACACTTAAGGGGATGACAAGTGGAAAGGGGGTAGGATCTGAAAGGATCTTTCAAATGATGTGACTCTTCAAACAAGGCTACCATGGGATATACAAGGACTAATGGAAACCCAAATCAAGAGAACTCATGGCGAAAGGGAAGAAGCAGAAGAAAAGAGAAATCAGTGAAGACATCAAAACTGGAATGGAGATAAGAAGGGAAGAAAGATTGAAGCAAACTCAGGAATGACAGGAATGCTACCGCAAAAGGATGGAAAGGGCATAAGAGATGTGAAAAGAGATGGCAACAAAAGTTGTGGAAGGAAAGGAAGAACAATTCATTGAGCGCACCATGGAGGGTGCTGCCAGAAGAGAAGAAGAAGACACACACGTCATGGAGGATGTTGCTGAGCATGCTAATGTGGGTGCTGCTGAAAAAAGGAGATTCAAAGGAGAAAAAATGGAGCGCGTCATGGAGGATGCTACTGAGTGCACCAATGGGGGTGTTGCCAAAGAGGAAAGCAGAAGGGAAAAGGAAGAAAGAGGTGAACTAGGGTTTATGCCATAGACTGCCAGAAAACCTAAATTAACACTAAATTTTTTTTAAGATGGATGAGGAATATATAGAGGAGCTAATTTTCCAAAAGCATGAATGTCATACCCACATTTCCCATGTGGTCATGACATGCATCACACGTGTCATGTCCACATTTGTCATGTGGTCATGACACAAAATATCAAAAATTTTACCACACTTCCATAGAAACCCCCTCGCATGCGTAAGCATGCTCGGTGGCATTATGCATAAGGCGTAAACATGACAGTTGAAGGTGGGGTAATGCTTTCACTTGCACATACCATTTTGCAATGAAGGCCAACTAGGGGGTCGTTGCGACATGGTTAACGTCACCAATAGGGTTAGGATCAACGATCCAAACCCTAGGTTAACCTAAGTGAATGATGGGATTTTGACATAAGTCAAAATCAAAAGCCAAGTTCTAGTGCAAGAGAAAAAATATAATTTAATACCAAAACCTAATGTCGATAACTAGCAAAAATAATAATTTAATCCTAAGCAAAGTTAAATTTCACTAATCTAGCTAAACCCTAAATTCTAGAAAAATCTGGCAGCATATCGCCTCACGAGCATGATTAGGGTTTATTATAATAAAACTAATTTTGATCGAAAGTTTATTGGGTTGGTTTTTAAATTACATACGTACACTAGTTAAATTGGTAGGACAATTAATTAGATTTATTAAAAACCCCAAAACTCATTAATGAGATCTCTACAAAGATGCCCAGAACATTTTTCAACAAAGCTTGATCAATTTGTTCTTCTTCACGTTCTCTATCAATCAAAGCTATTACTGCATCCTTTACATTATTCCTAATTTCTTGGTAGACAAGATCACAGAAGCATGTTATACTAACTTCATTTAGATAGTTTACTAGGTTTCCAAGTTGGATTAAAACGACATCTTTATTAATCTAATAGAATCGCTCTAGATATAATTAAAAAGGAATATTAAATTAATAACAATCTAGTTATATATTAACCTCGTCGAATTTGGTTTGAAAGCAAAGGATTAACCCCATTGTTTAAAATAAATACATCTCAATAATTAAATTGGTGTAATCATTAAATAAAACAATAAAAATCCCTCTTCAATAATCAAATTAAAATTAATAAACTATAAAATCCCTCTAGTCATATACTAATCTATATATTACCATACCACTACAATTAAATAGAACATTCCCAAAAGAAATAAAAATTACCCATTCAATATTTATCTCAAAACCCCATTTTAAAAATAAATTTAAAACTATGGAAGAAAATTATTAAAAAAGGAGAGGGAACTAAATAAAAGAAACAATATTAAATAGCAAGCCCTAAAAATCCCCTCAATAGAAAAACAATTTCCTTATGAGAGGAAAGGAGAAACCCTAGCCCCCATTTCTCTCCATCCCTCTTTCTTCTTCTCTCTACTTCTCTTCTCTCATTTGGTGTTGCAAGTTGTGGTGATGGGAAGCCATGAATGAAGTTCCAAACAAGAGGTATACCCATTTGTATACCTGTATGCACTATTTTATATATATATATATATATATATATATATATATATATATATATATATATATATTTTGCAATGATGAAATTGAGTTATACAAATCCAAAAGGCCGAATGGCCAAATCCATGGCGGCGGACTGTGTGGAGGTCCAGCAGCGGAATGTAGAGGGAGTCAGCGGAGCTGTGGGCAGAGGGACGACGGAACTGTGGGTGGTAAGGGAGCTGCGGGTGGTGTTTCGACCCCTCCCCACACTCCATTGTTTTCAAAGGCAGCGACGGTGGGGGGGATTCGAACCCCCCCAAACCACTCCATTTTTTTTAATTAAAAACTATAACAAATAAAATACAGTCATTTACAATCTTTTACTATTTTTTCTGCATTTTTTTCTTTCATTTAAATTTAAATACACACACACATATATATGTAGTGTATATATTCAGTTTATATACAACTTTCTCAGCTTTGCTTCATTTCCTTAATATAGTTAAAATATTAATGACAGTAATAATATATATATATATATATTACCACTATTGTAAACACAACCCTTCCTCAATAAAATATATATATTATTTTTTATTTTTTTTACAATAACAGAAGAAGAATTAATAATTAACATATTTATAAATATATATATATATATATATATATATTCAAGTATGCAACATTTAAATTCCACAGATTTTTTTTTTTTTTTGAATGCAATAGAGCAAAAGAAATTTTTATCTTTAACATATTAACATTGAGCAAATGAACATTTTTTTTTTAAAAAGGACCTATATTTTAATAAAAATGGAATAGACATTTCTTTCATTAAAAAAAATATAAAAATGATAATGACATAATACAGCCAACAGGAAAACCAATCTACTTAAGAATTTATTTATTTTTCTTCTAAATAGATGCATTTAGTTTAATCCTTCAAAATAACAGCAACAACTAAATTTTCTTCTTTTAAGAAAAATGTAAAATTTTCATTTTGTCTCACAACAATAAAACAACAACTATCCTATTTTTGAAAATTAAACATACAAGTGAAACCAATATAAACATGCTTTACTTTTAGTGCTCTACTTTTCTTTAAATCATAAGGCATTTATAATCTGCAAACTAAATCTTCTATTTGCAAATGTAAACAGTTTATTACAACACAAGTAACAATATATCTCATACAAATTGAGAGAGAGAACAAGGGTCTCCTCTTTGAAATCTAAGATGATACACAAGGCCTCTCATGGCCATGCTCTCTCAAGAGCACAAAAATAACAACTCATAAGGACAATAATAATTTCTTCAACACCACCTAGCTCCAAAAGAACCACCTGCATAGAACACATAGAAGGGAAATGAAGCCATTCAAACTGCTTTCCTCCCTACCATTGACTCACTCATGAGTCACCCCCAAGCTAGGAGGTCATCCTCACACAAGGTAAGCACACACCACTTTACAACAAATTCACTCAAAGCAACAACAAGAAAACTCCCATGGTTTTCACATAACAACAACTCACTCAAGATGAGTTCAATGGGGTAGGGGAGTGGACATCACTCAACTCAAAAGTGCCACTCCAAAAACTTCCCAAAACATGAATCCCTCAAGGCCTCAAGCCCACACATATAAACATGATTTCACAATTTTCTCTTATACACATATTGCTCAAATTCACAATTTTTCCCTTAAGGCTAAAACTCCATGAAACCAAGGATGTGACCCTGAGGAGGTTCACTCCTTCCCCACCCCACATATGTTGAGCATCTTCTCCCAAGTAGGAGAGGTTCTCACAACTCCCATACCTAATTTTTCCACAACACAAAGTAAACTTAACAAAATGAACTCACACACACACAACATGCAAGTAAAGAAAATGCATAAGGAAAGGCATTTGCCTTGAATCCTATTTTATAAAGCCCAAATGGAAGATAGTTGAGAAGATCTCCTCTAACTCCTTCTCCAAGTTGAGCCACCAATTTCCTCTAACTTTTTTTCCCCAAAATAATTACAATAAAAAATTGCCAAAAATTCAACAACCCCTTCCCTACCATTCAAGAGGGATTAAAATAGGCTCTTCTCATGAGCCTTGAGGAATGGGTAGGTGACACATGTCACCTCCTCACTCCTCCACCCAACTACTTGTAAGACTCTTGGAATGGGGTGGTGATACATGTCATTCACCCAAATCACCAAGTCTCTCTCCCCTCCACTTGTCCTCTTTTAAACATGTGGGAGAGAAAGGTGGAGCCAAAGAAGGAGTGGATGCCACATGTGCCCGAATCCTCTCCTCCTAAGAAGGCCCACTCAACCCCAAGGTACCCTCACCAATTGTGGGAGAGGCTTGGAGTTGAGTCCTCCACAATTAAGGGGTCTTAAATACTCCCCCAACCTAGGGAAGAAGAAAGGAAGAGGTTGAGTGTTTGACCCACTCATCCTCTCCCTCCCAAGCTTCCATTTTCGTCACTTTATTTTAGGGTGAAGTTAAAGTGGCCAAATGGGAGCCTACCTAAGGTTACACAAGCCCAAATGACCCCTAGACCCTAGGGGTACAACCCAGGGTCAAGTTTAACCCATTTTGAGCACCAAAGGTTGAGTAAAAACATATGAAAAGGGGTCTCAAAAATTAAAACTCAAAAAATGAAATTCAAATGACATTACAAATTACAACACCAATTAGAAATTAATTAAAAGAATGGTAGACCTAACCCAACTAACACCATGCAACAACATTACAAAATTCATCATGCAAACATAGTTGATCTTGGTTCCTCTTGGAACTAGACCGGTTTCACATGTGAAAACAACACAATGTGTGGGATGATCTCTGAATTTCTGTGGCTTTGTTAGAAACACCTACGTACTCAAATGAAATGTTAATCTGACATGTATATGATAGCTGAAGAAAAGTGAAACAAGCACATACAACATCACATGTTCATATAAGCATCAAAGAAATCACATTATAATTAAATTCTAAATTTTGCATTTCAAACATCCATCGCAGATATAATTACATAACAAATTCCTAACTAAAATCACATGCATAGTATCCAAATAACATCATAATGTAAATCACATGTCTAACCTCATCAGTGAATCAATATCAATGTCCAATCACATCGTAAGCATGCTAAACATAATAAATCCACATAAAGCATAAAATCTAATAGTCCTGCAAATCGGGATCAACAGTCCCATAAGTCTAATATGTATCACCAATAGTAAAATAAAGTAGTCAAATATATGGGAATGAAAAGGTAGGCCTCACATCCTCCCCCCCTAAGACTGTACTTCCTCCTGGAAGTCGTCAAAGAGGTGAGGGTAAAGGGCCCTCAATCTCGCTGCATCCTCCCATGTCGTCGTGACCTCATCATACATTTCCCACTAGACCCTAACCTGGTCCATCTCTCGACCTCGAAGGCCCAGCGTCTGATGAGCCAATATGTGAATTAGCTCCAAAGCCAACTGTCTGTCTGCCTCTACCTAAAGAGCACTCCAATCCAATACATGAGATAAATCAAATATGTAACACCGTAAAATAGAAACATGAAAAACATTGTGGATACATGACAGGCTAGGTGGCAAGGCTAGATGATAGGCTACAGGTCCTATCTGTTCCAAGATCTCAAAAGGTCCAACAAAACAAGGTGCGAGCTTAGAGCCCTTTCCATAATGGATTGGACTCTTGTGCGGTTGCACTCTCAAGAACACTCTGTCCCCAACTAAGAAGCTCTGATCTACCCTCTTAGCATCGACATACTTCTTCTATCAATCATGTGCCTCCTAAAGTCTTTGCCTAATCAAGATCACCTGTTGCTCCATATCCTGAACCAACTCTAGCCCTATCGTAACCTTGTCCTCAATATGGTCCCAACTCAAAGCTGTCCTACAAGGTCTGCCCTACAAGGCCTGAAAAGGAGGCATACCCAACGAGCTGTAATGCCCATTATTATAGGCAAACTCAACTAGATACAAGTACTCCTCCCATCTACTCTGGTGATCCATGACATACATACGGAGCATATCCTCAAGAACCTGATTAACTCTCTCTGTCTGTCCATCAGTCTCAGGATGATAGGCGGAACTAAAGTTGAGTTGTGTGCCCAACACCTACTGCAAGGCTCTCCAAAAGGCTGAAGTGAACACTGAATCTCTGTCAGAAATGATACGGTGAGGTACCCCATGTAATCTAACAATCTGATCCAAAAATACTCTTACCACAGATGGTGCATTGTACGTCATGCGTACAGGTGAAAAATGTGCCACCTTGGTCAACTTGTCAACCGTCACCATGATGGCATCATGGTGGCATGATGACATAGGAAGACCAACAATGAAGTTCATGGAAATGGTATCCCATTTCCACTCAGGTATCTTGTGAGGGTATAAAAGACCCATGGGATGTTGATGCTTGGCCTTGACCCTCTAGCACTCAAGGCAATGAGCAACATACTATGCAATATCTCATCTCATACCCGCCCAATGGTATAATTGTCGCAAGTCATAATGCATCTTCTTCACCCCTGGATGTGCTACATAAGGCACTCTATGAGCCTCTAAAAGAACTATTGCACGAAGGTCACCCATATGGGGTACATAGATGTGTTGTCGACATCTAAGCAATCCATCTAGCTCAAGGGAATATCCTACAAATTTGCCCTTAAGGGCCCTTTGTGTTTAGATCTCCTGCTACACCTCAAGAAACCACTCATCCTCAGGCAGATGCTGAATGATGCGCTCTGTCAAGTCCACACTCAAGGTCAAGGTCAGGATCTTGTGGCGCCTCTGACTCAAATCGTTAGCGACCACGTTCTCCTTCCCTTTGATGTAGTGGACATCAAAGTTGTACTTACATAGAAACTCCATCCAACACCACTAGTGGGCGTTCAAATTCAACTATGTGAAAATGTACTGTAAACTGTGGTGATCTGGATGAAGCTCAAAGCGACGACCCAAAAGAAAGTGTCTCCAACAAACAAGAGCATACACCATTGCTGTGAGCTCTAGATCGTGAGTAGGGTAGTTTAGCTCATGTGTCTTGAGCTTATGCGACTCATATGCAATCATCCTACCATCCTGCATAAGCACGGCTCCCAAACCCTCAAGTGAAGCATCTGTACAAACTACAAAATCCTCTATAGGATCAGGAATTGCTAAGATGGGAGCGCTGCTAAGACGCTCCTTGAGGACCCCAAAGGCCCTCTCGCACTGCTCAGTCCAAGTGAAACTCTTCCCTTTCCGCTGAAGGGAAGTGATGGGGTGTGCTATCCTAGAAAAGCCCTCTACGAATCTGTGGTAGTAACCAGCTAATCCCATGAAACTCCTGACCTCTGTCACACTGGTGGGTGCTGGCCAATCTCTGATAGCTCTGATCTTCGATGGATCTACGGAGATGCCATTACATAATGGGATGTGCCCCAAGTACTATACCTCTGTCCTGAAGAAGGCACACTTTTCTAGGTTGCCATAAAGTTGTTTCTCTCTCAAGCACTGTAAAACTTGATGTAGGTGCTCCTCATGTTCCTCCTCGGTCCACGAATAGATCAATATGTTATCAAGAAAAATAATCACGAACTGATCTAAGTAGGTACGAAACACCCCGTTCATGAGACTCATGAACACTGCAGGGGCATTCGTCAAACCGAAGGGGACCACAGTGAACTCATAGTGGCCGTATCTAGTCTGGAAAGCAGTCTTATGAATATCTGCCTCTGTGATACGTAATTGATGGTAACCGGACTTCAGGTCAATCTTAGAGAACACCCTGGCTCCCTGCATCTGGTCAAAGAGATCATCAATCCTAGGCAGAGGATAACAGTTGTTCATCGTCATCTTTTTCAACTGCCTATAATCCATGAATAACCAAAGTGACCCATCCTTCTTCATGAAGATAACCGGAGCGCCCCAAGGTGAAACGCTCGATCGGATGTGCCCCTTCTCGAGCAAGTCCTCAAACTACAACTTGAGCTTTATCAGCTCATGAGTGGTCATCCTGTAGGGTGCATGAGACACTGGCTCAGCACCTGGCACTAAGTCAATATGAAAGTCTACCTCACAACGGGGTGGCATCCCTGGTAATTCTGATGGAAACACATCGGCAAACTTCCTCAAGATGGGATGGTCATCTAATGATGCCTCAGGCTCATCCTCTGACTTGTCACTAACTGTGATAGCGAACATCTGACATCCCTTTCGCATGTAGTGCTTAAGCTGCTGAGCGGATATCATACGAACTGCCATGGGCTTCTAAATGCCCACTATCTCAACTGGTGCACCATGATCATCTAAGAAGCTAATCGCCTTCCGGTGACAATCTAGCTTGGCTCTATGAGCCGCAAGCCAATCCATACCCAAAACCACATTATAGGATCCTAATGGCATAACTCTAAGGTCACAAGATGTAGTGAAGGACCCCAAAGAGATCTCACAATCTCGAACTAAGGCATCTACTAACATCCTGGCCCCAGAGGCCAACTCAACCTCCCACCTAATGTCTTGCCTAGAAGCCACTAGCTTGCAACATTCTACTAACGATGTAGATAGAAAAGAATCAGTAGCTCCAGAGTCAAAAACAATAAAGATGGGGGCACTCTCGATCATACTTGATGTCTCAATCACGATTGCCTAATAGTTAGCCTGGTGGTTATCAACCATTGCAAACATGCAGTGGGACTTGCCCACATCCCCTACAGTCTTCTCTGACCCTCCTGAACAGGGTTGTCCCCCTGCCGTAAAGCCCTGTGGGCACTCTCTGGCTAGATGTCCCACTCCACCACACACATAGCATGGGTCCTGAGCTTGTATCTGTCCCGTCTGAGTCCTACTTGACTACTATTGTCTAGATCTACCTGTGGAACCCTATGAACCCTTGTATGACTGCTAAGACCTCACGAGCCCCGCAGGTGGTCTCTACTACCTCTGGTCTCTACATGGGCCTTGTTGCTACCATCCTTGATTCTGCCCTCCTTGTGCCCTCTGCTGGGGTCTAGACCTCTACTAATTTTGCTATTGTTGCTGCTGTGGAGGTCTAGGAGGTAACGACAGAGAACTAAATCCTCCTCTATGTGGTGGTAGTGGTGGTCTGCGATAACTCTGCTAGTGCTGCTACTGCCCACAATCCTGAAACTGGGGGTGTGATCCCTGCCCTCATCCCTGTATCTCCTCAGCTATGTATGCCTTCTCAGCAGCATCACTCAATGTCTAGGGGTCTGCCATGCGTACAGGCCCTGCTATGCTATGGTTCAATCCTCTGATGAACTTATGAACTAGGAGTTTCTTATCGTGGAGATACTTCGCATATCAAGACAACTCAATGAACCTGCCCTCGTACTGAGCAACAGTAAGCCTCTTTGTTGAAGGTCATGAAACTTGTCTATGTGACACTATCTGTAGTGATCTGATAAATACCGCGCATTGAAGCACTCAATGAAAGTATCCCAAGTGAGTGTGTCCAATGAAAAATGGCGCTTGCACTCCTCAGTGCACCACCAAGTAGCTACTGCATCTCGCAACAGGTGGACTACCACACGTGCCTTCATGTTGCCCTTGAAAGGATGTAACCCAAAGCATCTATCTAGACTGATGAGCCAAGCCTCGGCTTCAGCTCCATCTGTAGTCTTGGTGAAAGTAGGAGGATTTAACATCAACACGTCCCTGATGGGGTCTCCTCGGTCTCTGTGCCCTCTAATGGGCTCATCTGCATAATAATCATACAGCCTGTGAATGATCTTCTCCACTCGCGCTATCTCCTCTCACCTATCATGACGTGGAGGCTCCTGCTATAGACCCTGTAGGCTGATCCAACCTCTTCTACCGTCATATCTGGTATCTCCATAAATGGCTTCACACGTGGTGCCTCTCACGGCTCAACGCGGGGCTCCACACGTGACTCTACTCGTGGCTCCACGTGTGGCTTCTCTCACGGATCAACGCAGGGCTCAACATGTGGCTCTATGTGCGGCGCATCTACAGCTGGTGGTAGCCTATCTAACACTGCCTGTAGTGCCTGAAGTATCTGTGGTCCAATGTCTGGTATAGGTAGGACCTGTGGTACCTGACCCTCAGCCGAAGAATCACTGTGCACCTCGACGGACACAATGTGGTGTGAACGCACTCACCAAACTTGTCGGGGAGGCATCCTACAAAACAAGGTAATCACTAATTAATTAAATTTGCAGAATAAGTAACGTGCCCAAATAAGCCTAGTGTTTAAACTTAGGCTTTGATACCAAATGTCATGCCCACATTTCCCATGCAGTCACGACACACATCACATGTGTCATGTCCACATTTTTCATGTGGTCATGACATGAAATATCAAAAGTTTTACCACGCTTCCCTAGAAACCCCATCGCACGCGTAAGCGTGCTCGGTGGCGTTACACATAAGGCATAAACATGACAGTTGAAGGTGGGGTAATGCTTTCACTTGCATATACCATTTCGCAATGAAGGCCAACTAGGGGGTCATTGTGACGTGGTTAACATCACCAATAGGGTTAGGATCAATGATCAAAACCCTAGGTTAACCTAAGTGAATGATGGGATTTTGACATAAGTCAAAATTAAAAGCTAAATTCTAGTGCAAGAGAAAAAATATAATTTAATACCAAAACCTAATGTCGATAACTGGCAAAAACAATAATTTAATCCTAAGCAAGGTTAAATTTCACTAACCTAGATAAACCCTAAATTCTAGAAAAATCTAGCAGCATATCGCCTCACAGGCGTGATTAGGGTTTATTATAATAAAACTAATTTTGACCGAAAGTTTATTGGGTTGGTTTTTAAATTACCTACGTACACTAGTTAAATTGGTAGGACAGTTAATTAGATTTATTAAAAACCCCAAAACTCATTAATGAGATCTCTACAAAGATGCCTAGAACATTTTTCAACAAAGCTCGATCAATTTGTTCTTCTTCACGTTCTCTATCAATCAGAGCTATCATTGCATCCTTTACATTATTCATAATTTCTTGGTAGACCAAATCATGGAAGCATGTTATACTAACTTCATTTAGATAGTTTACTAGGTTTCCAAGTTGGATTAAAATGACGTCTTTATTAATCTAATAGAATCGCTCTAGATATAATTAAAAAGGAATATTAAATTAATAACAATCTAGTTATATATTAACCTTGTCGAATTTGGTTTGAAAGCAAAGGATTAACCCCATTGTTTAAAATAAATACATCTCAATAATTAAATTGGTGTAATCATTAAATAAAACAATAAAAATCCCTCTTCAATAATCAAATTAAAATTAATAAACTATAAATTCCCTCTAGTCATATACTAATCTATATATTACCATACCACTAAAATTAAATAGAACATTCCCAAAAGAAATAAAAAATACCCATTCAATATTTATCTCAAAACCCCATTTTAAAAATAAATTTAAAATTATGGAAGAAAAATATTAAAAAATGAGAGGGAACTAAATAAAAGAAACAAAATTAAATAGCAAGCCCTAAAAATCCCCTCAATAGAAAAACAATTTCCTTATGAGAGGGAAGGAGAAACCCTAGCCCCCATTTCTCTCCATCCCTCTTTCTTCTCTCTACTTCTTCTCTTCTCTCATTTGGTGTTGCAGGTTGTGGTGAAGGAAAGCCATGAATGAAGTTCCAAACAAGAGGTATACCCATTTGTATACCCGTATGCACTATATATATATATATATATATATATATATATATATATATATATATATATATATATATATATATATATATATATATATTGCAATGATGAAATTGAGGTATACAGATCCAAAAGGCCGAATGGCCAAATCCATAGCAACGGACTGTGTGGAGGTCCGATGGTGGAATGTAGAGGGAGTCGGCGGAGCTGTGAGCGGAGGGACAGCGGAACTGTGGGCATCGGCGGAGCTGTGGGTGGTAAGGGAGCCGCAGGTGGTGTGGGGATTGGTGGCAGACTATGGAGGGAGGCGGTCTGCGGATGTGTCGGGCTCGCGGGGGATAGGGGTGATGGGAGTGTGGGGAGGGGCCAAAGGGTGGGGTTTCAACCCCTCCCGACACTCCATTGTTTTCAAAGGCAGCAACGATGGGGGGGGATCGAACCCCCCCCCCAAACCACTCCATTTTTTTTAATTAAAAACTGTAACAAATAAAATACAGTCTTTTACTATTTTTTTGCATTTTTTCTTTCATTTAAATATATATCTATACATATACATATGTATATGTATATGTATATATATATACACATATGTATATGTATATACATATATATATACATATACTATAGATATATATACATACATACATACATCTATATATATAGTGTATATATTCAGTTTATATACAACTTTCTCAGCTTTGCTTCATTTCCTTAATATAGTTAAAATATTAATGACAGTAATAATATATAGATATATATATTACCACTGTTGTAAACACAACCCTTCCTCAATAAAATATATATATTATTTTATTATTATTTTTTTACAATAACAGAAGAAGAATTAATAATTAACATATTTATAAATATATATATATTCAAATATATATATATATATATATGAATATATATATATTCATTTAAATTCCACAAAAATGTTTTTTTTTTTTTTTATGCAATAGAGCAAAAGAAATTTTTATCTTTAACATATTAACATTGAGCAAATGAATTTTTTTTTTTAAATGACCTATATTTTAATAAAAATGGAATAGACATTTCTTTCATTAAAAAAAATACAAAACTGATAATGACATAATACAGCCAACAGGAAAACAACTCTACTTAAGAATTTATTTATTTTTCTTCTAAATAGATGCATTTAGTTTAATCCTTCAAAATAATAGTAACAACTAAATTTTCTTCTCTTAAGAAAAATGTAAAATTTTCATTTTGTCTCACAACAATAAAACAACAACTATCCTATTTTTAAAAATTAAACATACAAGTGAAACCAATATAAACATGCTTTACTTTTAGTGCTCTACTTTTCTTTAAATTATAAGGCATTTATAATTTGCAAACTAAATCTTCTATTTACAAATGTAAACAGTTTATTACAACACAAGTAACAATATATCTCATACAAATTGAGAGAGAGAACAAGGGTCTCCTCTTTGAAATCTAAGATGATACACAAAGCCTCTCATGGCCATGCTCTCTCAAAAGCACAAAAATAATAACTCATAAAGACAATAATAATTTCTTCAACACCACCTAGCTTCAAAAGAACAACCTATATAGAACACATAGAAGGGAAAGGAAGCCACTCAAACTGCTCTCCTCCCTACCATTGACTCACTCATGAGTCACCCCCGAGCTAGGAGGTCATCCTCACACAAGGTAAGCAAACACCACTTTACAACAAATTCACTCAACACAACAACAAGAAAACTCCCATGGTTTTCACATAACAACAACTCACTCAAGATGAGTTTAATGGGGTAGGGGAGTGGACATCACTCAACTCAAAAGTGCCACTCCAAAAACTTCCCAAAACATGAATCCCTCAAGGCCTCAAGCCTACACATATAAACATGATTTCACAATTTTCTCTTATACACATATTGCTCAAATTCACAATTTTGCCCTCAAGGCTAAAACTCCATGAAACCAAGGATGTGACCCCGAGGATGTTCACTCCTCCGCCACCCCACACATGTTGAGCATCTTCTCCCAAGTAGGAAAGGCTCTCACAACTCCCATACCCAATTTTCCCACAACATAAAGTAAAATCAACAAAATGAACTCACACACACACAACATGCAAGTAAAGAAAATGCATAAGGAAAGGCATTTGCCTTGAATCCTACCTTATAAAGCCCAAATGGAAGATAGTTGAGAAGAGCTCCTCTAACTCCTCCAAGTTGAGCTACCAATTTCCTCTAACTATTTTTCCCCAAAATAATTAAAATCAAAAATTGCCAAAAATTAAACAACCCCTTCCCTACCATTCAAGATGGATTAAAATAGGCTCTTCTCATGAGCCTTGAGGAATGGGGAGGTGACACATGTCACCTCCTCACTCCTCCACCCAACTACTTGTAAGACTCTTGGAATGGGGTGGTGACACATGTCATTCACTCAATTCACCAAGTCTCTCTCCCTTCCACTTGTCCTCTCTTAAACATGTGGGAGAGAAAGGTGGAGCCAAAGAAGGAGTGGGTGCCACATGTGCCCCAATCCTCTCCTCCTAAGAAGGCTCACTCAACCCCAAGGTACCCTCACCAATTGTGAGAGAGGCTTGGAGTTGAGTCCTCCATAATTAAGGGGTCTTGAATACTCCCCCAACCTAGGGAAGATGAAAGGAAGAGGTTGAGTGTTTGACCCAGTCATCCTCTCCCTCCCAAGCTTCCATTTTCGTCACTTTACTTCAAGGTGAAGTTAAAGTGGCCAAATGAGAGTCTACCTAAGGTTACATAAGCCCAAATGACCCCTAGACCCTAGGGGTACAACCCAGGGTCAAGTTTAACCCATTTTGAGCACCAAAGGTTGAGTAAAAACACATGAAAAGGGGTCTCAAAAATTAAAATTCAAAAAATGAAATTCAAATGACATTACAACTTACAACACCAATTAGAAATGAATTAAAAGAAGGGTAGACCTAACCCAACTAACACCATGCAACAACATTACAAAAATTCATCATGCAAACATAGTTGATCTTGGTTCCTCTTGGAACTAGATTGGCTTCACATGTGAAAACAACACAATGTGTGGGATGATCTCTGAATTTCTGTGGCTTCGTTAGAAACACCTGCGCACTCAAATGAAATGTTAATCCAACATGTATATAATAGTCAAAGCAAAGTGAAACAAGCACATACAACATCACATGTTCATATAAGCATCAAGGAAATCACATTATAATTAAATTCTAAATTTTGCATTTCAAACATCCATCGCAGATATAATTACATAACAAATTCCTAACTAAAATCACATGCATAGTATCCAAATAACATCATAATTTAAATCACATGTCTAACCTCATCAGTGAATCAATATCAATATCCAATCACATCGTAATCATGCTAAACATAATAAATCCACATAAAGCATAAAATCTAATAGTCCTGCAAATCGGGATCAACAGTCCCATAAGTCTAATATGTATCACCAATAGTAAAATAAAGTAGTCAAATATATGGGAATGAAAAGGTAGGCCTCACAATGAATGAGATAAGAGGAGGAGGAGAAGATGCGGTAAACATTGAGAGGAGTTCTAAGGCTTTTAGAAGGTTATTCCAATCATCACTAGATGCCACCATGATGTCATTCACAAATAGAAGAGTATCACCTAATTGGAAGAGACACAACCCCTAGACCATGATTCACCCCAAGTGCCATATAAAGTAAGGAAAAGTTTAATTAAGGAGGAAAATATTCAAGAAAACAAGGAAGCAAATAGAATAGAAGAGATTCGGAGCAATTCTCTAAAAGTTGTAGGAGAAGAGTACTTTGATATCTAACTACATAGAGACAAGGGAAGAGAAAGAAATCGAGTTGATAGAAGACAACCTAATGAAAAGAGTAGACCAGAGGAAACCTACTACAAAGTACCAGAGACATTGAGAAGACCAATCATGGATACTCCTACCAAGTTACCAATATTTGAGAAGGATACTACTGAAGCAGTAGAGTACATTTTCATGTTGGAGTCTACTTGGAGCTGAAATAGGGTAACAAGAGATGAAATCTTGAGTTGTTTGACTTCATAGGCACCTTGTGGAATAAAGCATTGAAGTGGTATATCCAAACAGTGATAAGGAATGGGATGAAATCAAGAAACTATTTTTGAAGAATTTTGGAGTTCTGAATATTCCTATAGAAGGGGTCATTAATATGAGAGATTTGATGTAATTGGACAAATAATCAATAAAGGACTTTGATAAAATATTTAAGGAGACAACTAGGAAGTTGGAGGAACCACTAACTAAAAGAAAAAGATAGAATGGTTTATTTCTAGAATAAGCCCTGAAATAAGACCTACCTTGGATGGAAGAACATTTGAAACATATGTGGAAGTAGTGACACTAGCCTACCAAATAGAGTCTCAATCCTAGCGCAGACAAGACAAGATAAAGGAAAACCTAGAAATGGAGAAGTTGAAATTAGAATTGGAACAGTTAAAGCTAAGACATGAGATTTTGGCCAAGCAAGAGGAGAATACATAGAAGCAAAGACCTAATATTTGGTGCTCATATTGTACAAGGGAAGGCCATTTGAGAAATGAATGCCCTATGATAAAAGGTAAAAGGCAAGCTGCCGCAATAAAGGTAGACATCAGAGCAAAAAGAATAAATTCAGTATATTTTGGATTGTGTGGAGAATGGGATGACCATGAAATACCAGATTGCCCTTCACAAAACTTTAGAAGGAAAAGAGAATTTGCTGATGAAGAAGATGAAACATGATATGATCAAGTCTACAAGCAACCAAATTGGAGAAGCCAGAGGAATGTCAATGTAATACAAAATTCAAACTCTAGTGGTCCATCCTATGGGAATAGCTATAATAATGATGACAAAGAGTAGTTTGGAGGCTATAGAGGATGTTGAGGTCATAGAAAGGGTCAAAGAAGGAGAGAGGATGCAACATGTTTCAAATGTGGTAAGCTATGACACTTTGCTAATGAATGTTGGGGTGAAAGGAAAAAATAGTGTTCATTCTGTAGCAGAACAGAGCATGATCTATTTTCTTGTGATAGAGCATAACAATACTTTCAAGTCTTTGTAGTTAGTTTATAGTCAAGTAGTTAGAGATTGACAGAAAAACACAAACAATAATAGAACCAGAGTATCACATACAAATTATAACGATAAGAAAACAAAGAAATATCTAGTACTGGTAGATCTCTCTCTATATATAAATAGCAATCAAATAACATAGATCCATCCTCAAATAGGTCTAAGTCTCTACCTCATCCCTCTACATACATGCTTGATCATCTACTTCTATGTCTCTTTTACATCATCATACTATCTCATATTCTACTTATGCTCTGTTATATCTTCCTACCTTATATCATCATTGTTGTCATATTTTTCTTGACCCCAAAATATTCTTGTTTCCCTCCTATCAAAGAAATCCGATTAGAGAAAGCCTAAATAGAAGGAGGGAAGCCTTAGATCTTTCATTTCCTCATACTTTTCCTTGTAAAAATTCCCAAAATCTTGTTTGAAGAATCCTTATAGAAAACCCAGAAAAACCCAGAAATCCTTTGTCTTTAAGTGTCTTCCATCATAGGGATTTCTCACTTTTATATACTTAGTCATTTTGATGCATATGAGGGTGATGTCATCCTCTATTTGTGGGTTTTCCATCATTTGGTCGAATTTGTATTTCATATACATTTTTGTTTGTATGTATATCATGTACAATGTTCAATGTACATCACGTTTTTTGTATGCATCTTTGTATGTATATTTGTTTGTATCGCATATACATTTGCATATATAAAGGAGGATACAAAGGTGCATATACAATCTGGACCTGATCACTTTTCATGATGTATTTGATAGCGGTTCAGATCTGCCTTTGTATTTGTATATTACAAGGATGTATCATGTATACAATTTCAGGATATGCATGGGCAGACCCGACCAGAAAATGCAATTGGTTTTGTACATCTAGCGATTGTATGCATAGTTGTATATTGTATTACATGTATGCGATATACAAAAGGTAATACAAGTTCAATAGATACAAGCCTAGATGCAACTGAAATTTTAATCTTGGTGAACTTCAGGTGGGGTCTGCAGCTGTATGTATGATCGCATGTATATGCGATATACCAAAGTCAAGATGTAGTCGCAGACGCCGATGCAGAATCAAAAAGTGCAAAGTGCATTTGTACATACCAAAGGGTAGAAAGTCAACAATCTTTGTATGTATATTTGTTTGTATCGCATATGCATCTGCATATGCAGAATGTGAGATACAAGGCCGGATCCGATGTTAATTCCAATTTGCTTCATAACAACATTGGGATCCGCTTTTGTATGTATGGCAATTGTATTGCATATACAAAAGGATATACAAAAGTGGATACAAAGGATGATACAAAGACATATACAAGGATTCAATATGCAAAATATAAAAATGAAGAAATTACATAAGTGCATGAAATGAATAGTTTGGAGGACCCGATATGCAGGTGACATCAGATCCATTTCTCCTCTTCAACAAGGTTCTACAGGATGATGACGTCATCATGATTTTCATAGAACATCTAGTTTTTGTATGTCTTTATGCATGCAGATGATGTTTCTCCTTGCTGCGAAGGTAAAATTGATGGCCGATCTGCATCCAGATATCAGAATGGTCGCCGATATGTGGTGTTTCAAAGGCCGATTATGCAAAATGCAGAATCAATGAAAGATGCAGAAATTCAAAGGGCTTGAGGATTTAAAGTGTTGTAAAATCTTTTCTCAGGGGTGATTTGTCTCATATGCCATCAATGTAGGTCCTATGCTTCTCAACTGCCCCTTTTAGATATTTGTTACATTTATTGTTGCAGGTCGATGATACAGCTGCTCACATTGAAGATCTAAAATATCTTCCATCTGCCCATGCTCTAGATATGTTTTATGCCATAAATTCTTGCAGGTCGACAATCTCTTTGGCAAATATATTTTCTGACAGAGCCCATGGGGCGAATTTATTATAACCGACTTAGGTCAAGTGCAAAAATGCTATATAAGCATCTTTGAGAGATGTAATAATGTTGGATACTGGTTGAATACATGTTCATATTGTATGCAAATAGAGCCCTTCTTTACTGTAATCATGCCTTCTAATTGAATATATGCTAGTTATTTTTTACCTCTTTGTGTTGATTTTTAGCTCTGTGTAAATCTGAGAATGGTTTGTTTATGAATATCTCATTCCTCTCAACCATTTCTTGCTCCTTACCTCTGTTAGAATCATCTAAATCTATGTATACTTATCAATCATCTTTGGTTATGTTGTGTATTTCCTCAGTTCTGTGAGAGCTCTTCTATTCAAACCTGGTGTATCACCTCCCCTTTCATTTCAGTTTCCTTCTAACCTTTTTCCCCTACAAGCATTAACACTAGGTTTAGATAGTTTTCTCTAAGCTTTAGGCTTAGAATGAGGAACCAACTTTCTCTGGAGGTCTGATCTCAATTTACAAGGTCCCACACTTCAAGATCATTCTCATTGTGTCATTAGAATGATTGGACTCTCTCCAAGTAGGGTGCAATTCTATGTGATAACAGTTCTTGGCACGCCCGGTGGGACCAACTTGAAGATCCTTATCATCCATTGAAAAGTTTTGGTGTGCTCTCTAGTGCATCTTGTCATTCAGGGAAGTCTCTCTAACACCATGGTGACTCTACTAATCAACTATGCTGGTGAAAGCAGCCCAAGCACCTAAAATTTCATCAAAGATCAAGATTTTGGTGGTTTTTTGGCCTATTAAGCTTTTAGAAGCATCTCAATCACCTGACGACTCCCTCTCTGGTATGTATCCAGTTTCTCTTTGCTTACAAACTTGTTTTGCTCTAATTCTGACATTCTTATGATTATCTAGCATTTAGATGCTATAAAATGTCAAAATTTTATGGGAACCATGGCTATTCCCCTACCCCTAATCCAAATAGAGGCTATTAGCCCCCATATCAGCAATACCAAGCCCCAAATGCCTCTGATTTTATGCCATAGGGCCTTGTTGCTGTAGAATATCAGCATCCCCATAATGCTTACCTCCCACCCACCCCTGATATGTCTTCTTGGCAGCCTAATAATGCTTATTATCAACCCCAGAAAGACTACTTTGATCCTAGCCAGTGCAGCTACCCTCTTAATCCTTCCCAGGATGTTGCTCCTGTGAATGTTGATGCAGTTTCTTAAAGCTTGACAGACTTTTGGATGATAAAAAAGGAGGAAGGTATAGTCGGCCTCAACAATTTTATGATCTCAGCATCATAAACATGCATGATCTCAAGGAGTTGTCCCTAGATCTAAATAGGGAGGCTGATGAATTTGCAGAAATGTTAGAATGTGATTTGCAGCGAGAGGCACAAGAAAGGGTTTTTCAAGAAAACCTTGCTTTGAATAGGATGGCGGCTCATGAGCATCAGATGAGGCAACTAGCCCAGGCATTTCTACCCATTCCCAGCTTCAAGCGTCCCCTTTCTTCTACACATGTTCATCTTGTTTCAGAGGCAACCCCCGAATTTAAAATTTTGAGCTTTAGGCAAGATAATCCATCTATGCCTCCAAAACTGCTTCCCAATTTTAAAATCCCATGTTTTAGAGGCCCTCAGCCTTCATAGGAGCCTGTTCCTGGCACAAACTTAGCCCCCTATCTTCTATTTCTAGCCCTTTCAAATCCCCTTACTAGTTGAATCTAGCATGGACAATTATGATGAAATTGCTAAGTTGGAATAGCAACCTTGACTCCGCAAGTTCCCAGGCTTCAAAGCCTCTCTCCCTCCACAAGCCCTTGTTCCTGTGCAAAATCAAATTATCATTCCCCAGGAACAAATTTGTCCAGAACCCTCTCCCCTCCAAGAAATTCATGAAGATTTTCTGGCCTCTTCCCTTGATGCTTTTTCAATCTTCAAGGGTGGACCTATTGTCTACCAAGCTAATTGGAAAGATGGGCCAAAGATGGAGATAGAAGAAGATAAAACTAATGAGGAACAATTTTTTCCTACACTCACAGAGGTAGAATTGTTTGAACCTATTGCACCTATGAGTACTGCTAACCTAAATAAGGGGTTGAATCCTCTAAACTTTGGTTCTTTTGAAGCCTTTTCGCATGCATCCGATCAAGCAAAAAAGGTTGAAATGCAGAGAGTGCATGGGGAAAACCTTTAGCTGCAGAGGCAACTTGAGCATAATCCAGTGAAGCTGCAGTCAAAGGATAGAGGCACCATGGAAAAGATTTATGAGATTATCCTAGGAGTGAATGATGCTAGCCTATTTCATGAACTGTCCAACCACATCGAAAATGAGGATGAGGATAGGCAAATGCCAACAAATCTAGAACAACATGGAGGCAGTAAACATAATGGCAAGTTGCTGGCATGTGAAGAAAATAAAATAGGTATCCCTATACTGAAAAGTGCAAAGGCTAATAGTATAGACCTATTTGAGGAGCTCCCATATTTTATTGAAAATGATGAGGAGATAGAACATGGACAAGAACAAATTAAAGACTTGTTCTTTATTATCCAATAGGGATATCAGCCTCTTGGTGGGGAAGTTTTCTCTTTTGAGCATGTGCAGGGCTCATTTTCATGGCCCAATTTAAAGGATCATGAGCATCTTGTTCTTGAGGTGGAGACAACCATATCTCTAATTGAAACCCAAGAACCAGAATATTCAGATCAGTAGCAAAAGGTTGCAGGATCAGAGGAGAGGCATGTGATCAACTCTGTTGATTTGTATGCTATTTCGAGGGGATGCCCTATCAGGCATCTAGCCTAGCTAGAGACACATCAAGAAGAGTTGCCACTTTTCATGCTTGCCTCTAGGCATGAAGTTGAGCATCCAAATGAGTGGGATTAGCCCATTTATTCACCACAAGCCAGTAACATCAACAATCAGTCCAGGTGGATAGGTGAGTTTATCTTCATTATGGGGAAGGTGTTTTATCCATTTACCATATGCCCATCCCTCCCTCACCTCCTTTTAACTGCCCACATGCATGAGAAACATTGCAAATTGTTAAGGAAGGGTAGTTACTTTCAAGAACCAGTTAATGGCTTATTTAAATCCATCCCTAATTGGTTAGTTTAGGATTAGAGTAGGTTTTATTTCAGTTTTAGGTTCCCCTTCAATAAGTGCTCTTGCATAGGCTGCATTGCCATTAGGAGAATGCAAGCCTTTTCCTCTTTTTGTGTTCTAGAGGCAAGTTTCAGTTGTCTTGACCCATTTCATGCCCCTCTTTTTTGACTCCATGCCCAATGGATGCATAAGGCCACTGATCAATTTGTTTAGCAGGCAAGCATCCCCAAGAGGTCGCCAAAATGTTGTCATATTTTGCTTGACCCCAAAATATTCATGTTTCCCTCCTTCTATCAAAGAAATCCAATTAGAGAAAGCCTAAATAGAAGGAGGGAAGCCTTAGATCCTTCACTTCCTCATACTTTTCCTTGCAAAAATCCCTAAAATCTCGTCTAGAGAATCCTTGCAGAAAACCCAGAAAAAACTAGAAATCCTTTGTCTTCAAGTGCCTTCCATCGTATGGATTTATCACTTTTATATACTTAGTCATTTTGATGCATATGAGGGTGACATCATCCTCTATTTGTGGGTTTTCCATCATTTGGTCAAATTTGTATCTCATATACATTTTCGTTTGTATGTATATCATGTACAATGTTCAATGTACATCAGGTTTTTTGTATGCATATTTGTATGCATCTTTGTATGTATATTTGTTTGTATCGCTTATACATTTGCATATACAAAGGAGGATGCAAAGGTGCATATACAATCTGGACCTGATCACTCTTCATGATGTATTTGATAGCAGTTCAAATCCACCTTTGTATTTGTATATTACAAGGATGTATCATGTATACAATTTTAGGATATGCATGGGTGGACCCGACCAGAAAATGCAATTGGTTTTGTACGTCCGGTGATTGTATGCACAGTTGTATATTGTATTGCATATACAATTGCATATATGCAATATACAAAAGGTAATACAAGTTCAATAGATACAAGCCCAAAACTGAAATTTTAATCCTAGCGGACTTTAGGTGGGGTCCGTAGTTGTATGTATGATCGCATGTATATGCAATATACAAAAGTCAAGATGCAGTCACGAATACCAATGTAGAATCAAAAAGTGCAAAGTGCATTTGTACATACCAAAGGGTAGAAAGACAAAAATCTTTGTATGTATATTTGTTTGTATTGCATATGCATCTGCATATGCAAAATGTGAGATACAAGGCCAGATCCGATGTTAATTCCAATTTGCTTCATAACAACATTGGGATCCGCTTTTGTATGTATGGAAATTGTATTGCATATACAATTGCATATGCAAAAGGATATACAAAAGCAGATACAAAGAAGGATACAAAGACATATACAAGGATTCAAAATGCAAAATATAAAAATAAAGAAATCGCATAAGTGCATGAAATGAACAGTTTGGACGACTCGATATGCAGGTGACGTCATCCATTTCTCCTCTTCAACAAGGTTCTACAGGATGATGACGTCATCATGATTTTCATAGAACATCCAGTTTTTGTATGTCTTTATGCATGAGAATGACATTTCTCCTTGTTGCGAAGGTAAAATTGACGGCCAGTCTACATCCAGATATCAAAATGGTCACCGACATGAGGTGTTTCAGAGGCTAATTATGTAAAATGCAAAATTGATGAAAGATGCAGAAATTCAAAGGGCTCAAGGATTTGAACTATTGAAAAAGCTTTGTTTAGGCCTGTGATTTGTCTCATATGCCATCAATGCAGGTCCTATGCTTCTTAGCTGCCCCTTTTAGATATTTGTTGCATTTATTGTTGCAGGTCGATGATACAGCTGCTCACATTGAAGATCCAAAATATCTTACATCTGCCCATGATCTAGATATGTTTTATGCCATAAATTCTTGCAGGTCGACAATCTCTTTGGCAAAGATATTTTTTGATGGGGCGAATTTATTGTAACCGACTTAGGTCAAGTGCGAAAATGCTACATATGCATCTTTGAGAGATGTAATGATGTTGGATATTGGCTAAATACATGTTCATACTATATGCAAATAGAGCCCTTCTTTACTGTAATCATTCCTTCTAATTGAATATATGCTAGTTATTTTTTACCTCTCTGTGTTGATTTTTAGCTCTGTGTAAATCTGAGAATGGTTTGTCTGTGAATATCTCATTCCTCTCAACCATTTCTTGCTCCTTACCTCTGTTAGGATCATCTAAATCTATGTATGCTTATCAATCATATTTGGTTATGTTGTGTATTTCCTTAGTTCTGTGAGAGCTCTTCTATTCAAACCTGGTGTATCACATCCCCTTTCATTTCAGTTTCCTTCTAACATTTTTCCCCTACAAGTATTAGCACTAGGTTTAAATAGTTTTCTCTAAGCTTTAGGCTTAGAATGAGGAACCAGCCTTCTCTGGAGGTCTGATCTCAATTTGCAAGGTCCCACACTTTGAGATCATTCCCATTGTGTCATTAGAATGCTTGGACTCTCTCCAAGTAGGGTGCAATTCTATGTGATAACAATTACATACTATATCTATTACATCTAGGGATGTGTCTTCTAGCATCATAGGTTTGCTCTAGCCTCTGCATAATGTATGCAACAACTTCTGGTCACTCTACTCCATGCCCTGTACCCTGCTAACAGTCACTATACTTGATTGAGATGTCTCACTTGTTCTCCCTCCATTTCTATTCAATCTACCTTATAATTCATTCAAGGTTAAACATATGAGCTAGGGTACCTTCTTTTCCTCTTATTCTAGTATACACAATCTTTTAATGAACTTATATTATAGTATTCCACTACATCCTTTCATGAAATGTTCTCTTATACACTTATATTTCCTCATTCTCTCAAAACCTAGGATTACACAATGTTGGGTACTCCCTTGAATGATACATGGAAAACCTTATGTAACTCACTTATCTTTCCACATGATACTTCCTATACTTTTACATTTCATATTACCTACACTATACACTTGTCCTGTACATTTACACTCTTCCATTTACATGGTGTACATTTGTTTGATAGTTGATGTAAATATCCTTACTATCCTAGTGCATAAGGTTAGGATGAAATTACATAATCTACTAAGGTATGTTGTAATTCTTGTGCCTATGATACTTTTTCACTACTACCTATTCCTATTCTCCTTATTCCTATATGACCTAGTTTTTTGTATCTCTTATCCTTTTCCTTATCACTTCTATTGCCTTCCTTATACCTCCTATTCACACTTATAATTACACTTCTCTAGTTGGGCCCAAGCATTATCTTACTTGTTACTGTAGTCCTTAAAGTCATATCTTTCATGTTGGTGGGCCATATTTATTCTCTTCCATTGGGTATCTACCTTGATTTTTCTACCATCTTACTTGGTTTTCTATGTCCTTGAGTGATTTCTTATCACCTTATTAACGTATCAATCAAATTTCCTATCATTGTTTCCCTCTTTCCCCTTGGGGCATGTACTTGTCAACACAACCATCTTTCTTCCTTTCTACATCTACTTATTCAATCTCATGCTTCTCTCCTTATGTCTATGTGTCTTCCCATGTTTTCTCTTATCCATTTTTCCTATCATCATTATCTCTCACCCCCTCATGGGGACATCAAATCATTACCTATTTATCCCCCACTTAGGGGGCATTACGTGATTATCCATCTTCATTATAAAATTCGGGGCCATGACCTAAATGTCGCCCTCCTTCATTGTCCTCATTATCTTTATCATTTGGGGTGACCCACTTGTTCCCCTTGTTCCATATTTCTCTTATAATCATCTAGGGGCATGGCCTAAATATCCCCTCCTTTTGGTTTCCTTTTCTCCCCTTAACCATTTTACCTTAAATTGATGGGCTCTTTATCCTTTCACTTTTTTTGCCAATCAATTTAAGAGGGGCATATATTTTATATCTCTCACTTTCACTCTTTTACATCATCATGATGATTATCCAAACCTATTTATCTTGATCCTTGCTTGGCCACTTATCCAATCGATTGGTTATCACATAATAGTTGATAACATCATCGCTTTTATCCTTTTTCTTTTTAATTTTAGGTGGCACCCTCAAGGCCTTGAGTGACAACCACAAAACTAAATATGGAAACCTCAATGACACTTTTACCATTTTACCTTTTTTAATCATCACATTCATACCTTTACTCTTTGCCTAGCATGACCTTATCTTTGGTGGCTACCTTATAGTCCTTAGTATCATGACCATTAATCTAGTTTCTAGTTTTTATTCACCTTTTCCAAGGTACCTCTTCATGGGTCCAACCACTTTTCTATCTCTTTTCCCATGTGGATCTCCTTAGATCCCTTACAAAATATAATGTTTTCCTTGCTTGTAACCCTTATGTTAATTTCCAACAACTTTCATATGCTTCCATGTTATGGCAATGTGTTTCTTGTTTATGGTTAAGTGATGTGTTTTCCCTAAGATAATTTTCATTGTGTACCCTTGTTATGTTATATCTCTATGTATGTTTTCATTTATTATTTATATGTGTTGTTTAGTACTTTTCTTGTATGTGTATAGTGGCTACACTCTCTATATGCTTTGTAGGACCGAGTACATGCACTTGAATGAAGATCAAATAATAAATTTGAAGATTGATATATCTTCTTTGGTATTGTATCATTTGTATTTACATGATTATGTGCTTTACTTAACTCTACTTTAATGTTCTTCCCTTTTAGTGTGTTATTAACCTACTAAAGTGAGGGTAAAATGTAATAAAAATTTCATACCTTGTATCTTCTTTTATTATGTTTTTTTACTCAGTTTAGGTGTTCCCTCTAACGTGCATTTTTATCCCTTCTTTAGCCCTTTTTTATGTCTTAGTTCTCCCTTGTGTTAATTTTTTAATCCCAGTATACTTCTATCTCCCCTTGCCCATGTATTCTTACTCCTTATATAAGCCTTGTTATCCCACCTACAATTTAATGTTTGTATTTCCCCTTCCATGTGTAGTAATTAATTTATTTGTAGTTGTTGTATTTATGGGTGTTTTAAGCAACAAATCAAATTAAGAACATAAATTTTTCTCCCTCCACACATAGTGGGATAAACAAATATTAAGACTCCCATTGCTTGGGTAATATCCGATCTAGTATAAACCATTGCATACATTAGGCTACTGATAGCACTAGCATAAGGAACATAATACATATAATCTACATCATCATCTGACTTAGGATACATATCTAATGAAAGCTTAGTGTCAATGAGAAGAGGAATACTCACAAGTTTACAATCATACATACTAAACTATTGTAAAATGGTATCAAAATACTTACTTTGACTTAACCAAAGTGTTATGTGTACATGATCTCTCTATTGATATCCATGCCAAGAATGTATTTTGTAGAACCCAAATCATTCATATCAAGTGTGTCAAAAAGATTAGTTTTGAGCTCCCTAATCATCCCTTGCTATTACCAATAAACAACATATCATGTGCCAAAAAAGGGAGTTTTGAGTTCCTTAATCACCCCCTTACTATTACCAAAAAATAACATAGCATCCACATATAAGATAATGATTAGAATCTGATTATCAATAATTTTAACATAAACACAATGATCATCTTCACTCCTAACAAAACCAATACTAAATTAAAAGGCATCAAACTTCTAGTACCACATCTAGAGTGATTATTTTAGACCATACAATGACTATTTCAACATGCAAGCCAAATGTTCCTTTCCCTTAACAATAAAACTATCAAGTTGCACATAAATCTCCTCTTCAAGATCCCCTTGTAAGAAAGTGGTTTTAACATCCATTTTTATATTTCAAAATCACATGATGAGGCAATGTATAATAGGAATCTATTAGAAGATAAATTAGAAACAAGAGAGAAAATTTCACCTAAATAAACTCCCTCTTTTTGGGAGTAGCCTTTGGCCACTAATCTAGCCTTGTAGGTCTCTCTAACTGATCATCTACATCATTTTTCTTTTTGTAGACCCACTTACAATCAATGGGTTTCCTTCCCTTAGATAAACTGAAAAAATACTAGGTGTCACATCTATCTAAGGCCATCTCCTCCTACATGGTTTCATCCAAGACTCAGTATCCTCTAAAGAGATAGCCTCCTTAAAAATCTAGGTTAATCATCATAACATAATAAGACAAATACACAATGCAAATCTAATGCACTATATCCATATCTTTCAACAAGTTTACTTTGTCTAGTGGACCTTCTCAAGGTAGGAGTAAGGGGCCATGCTTGTTCTTCTACATGCTCAAGATGCTCATTTTTCTCATCCTCCTCAAATCTCCCAAGTTTAAATCCTCTTCTTCTTCTCCTTCCTCTAATTAATCATTCTATTTTTCCACATGTGCATCTTCCTACTTCTCAACTTTAGTCTCAAAATGCACACTTTTCCTCCCTTCTTTTTTCTTTCGTTATACAAGACTTGAAAATATCCTAAACTCCCTGAAAATCACATCTCTTGAAAAGATCATTTTCTAAGTTAGTGAATTCCAAAGCTTAAAACCTTTTAAATTCTCATTGTATCCCATGAAGATGTATTTTTGCACTTTTGGATTTAGTTTAGATTGCTTTTCTTTGGGAACATGAACATAATCCTCACAACTAAATACCCTTAAATGAATGACACACATGGTTTTCTACTTGATCACATCTTGTAAGGTATTTTATCAACAAGAACCAAAAAAGGAGATCAATTAATCAAGTAACAAGCAGTGCTTACAACCTCTACCTAAAAGTACTAGCCTAGCTACATACCACTTAGAATAATTCTAGCTCTTTCTAACAATGTTTGATTCATCCTCTCTACCACCCAATTCTATTGAGGTGTGTTTGTTGTGGTCTTAGATATTGAAAAATAGCTGCATGCTTCTAGAAATCATCAAATTCCTTACAAGAATATTCACCTTTATTGTCAAATGTCAACACCCTTATAGTTTGTTTGCTTTTCAACTAAGGATTTAAATTCCTCGAACTTAGAGAAAGCTTTAGATTTAGAATGCATAAAATAAATCTTGGTGTATCTTGTGACATCATAAATAAAAGTAATAAAATAAAGATATTTTCCCATAATTTAACATCCACTAGACTAAATACATACGAATGAACAATCTCTTACTTTGTAACTACTAGAAGGAGACAATGCTCTATTTTTTTTGCAAAACATAATGTTCATACAAATCAAAATGCTCATTAGAATAAGAAAAACCATAAACCAACTTTTTATTAAGGTCCTAAGCCCTTTTTCACCAATATGGCCAAAATGTTGGTGCCACAACATACATATATTTTTGGTGCCAATCGCATTGGTAGAGTTAAAAAAAGTGGAAGCATTCAATCTAAACAAAGTTCCTACATGAGATCCTTTGGTAACCACTAGATTCCTTCTTACCAACTTGCAACTAGACTTATTAAATGTCACATGCATCATTGGATCATTTAGTTTTAAAATAGAAATTAGATTTCTAACAAGACTAGGAATATGTAAAACACTAGTAATGGTTTTTATCCTCCCATCATTGAAACACAATTGTACCTTCCCATGTCTAACAATATGATGTGAACTATTTTCACCCAAATGCACTTCTTCTCCATGATATGCATGGTAGGAGGAGAACCATTCCTTATGAAGAGTTGTGATATGAAAAAACTAAGTCAATCAACCATGATTCATTAGAAACAATATTAGAAAAAATACATGATGTTTTAGCTTCACCTTCATCAGAGGATTTTTAATGGAGTCATAGTTCTTTTTCTTGATTTTGAACTCCTTCTTGGCATGCCCTCATTCACCATAGTTCTAACATTTTTCTCTACTATTTCCTGGGGTCTTAGAATGGCCTCAAGACTTTGATCTCTCCATAAATTTCTTCTTTTGGACCACCTTTTTCTTTAGTCCTCTAAACATGTAATGCATTCTTAGTGTACTCTTTAATGGATTTACTCCTCATTTTCTCTCAAGGTAGAGTAACAACAAGATCATCCAATTTAAAATCTTCCATCTAATCACTTAGAGTAATGATAAGATTTTCCAAAGATTTGAGCAAAGATCAAAGTAATAATATACACTTATCCTCATCTATTTTAACATAAATAGAACTTGACTAATTTAGAATCAAATTTAAAGAATTCAAATGTTTTTCTATAGAGTCTGCATCCTTCATTCTTAAAGTATATAGTTTTCTTTTCAAAAAGAAATTATTAACAATAATTTTAGACTGATAGATCTCACCAACGCTATTCCATAATTTGTATGTGGTGGATTCTATAGATACATTTAACAAAATAGAATCTGCAAGACATGATCAAATAATGGCTTGGGTCTTTTTATTTAGCTTCTGTCAGTCTTCAAATATCTTATCAAGTTTCTTTTCACTTGCAGTTGTCAACTATTGATGTTTTTCTTCAAGGAGATCCTCCATTTTTAGCTTCTAAAGTTCATAGCCTATGACATTGAACTTCTCAATCTATGTACGAGATGTGCTATCCATGATTTGTATCACCAAAATATAATTTGTACAAAGATACAAAAGCCCCTATTGTAGCAAAAAATCCAACACTCCTCCAAAAGAAAGGTGTCCCCTTCTAATCAAGCTAATCAAGCTCTAAAACCAAATGTTGATAACATGGTGAAAGAAATAGTTATAACTTATTGTTCCTTAGGGAATTTAAATTCATTAAAATTGATATATCATGTAGGAAATGATAATAATAATAATAATAATAATAATGCTACAATAGGGAAAATATGAACCACAATAGTTTGTAATGTCATAGGATTTATGTGTGGAAATGCATACAGGAAAAACTATACCATCAAAAAGACCAAAGCTTATATTAATCTTCAAACAAGAAAGAAGATCAATAAAAATTTCTTATCTCTATAGTAATCCTATCACATAAGTGTACCTACAAATTCATCACAATATCATAATAATCTTTCCCTCAACTTGAGCACTCAATATATATAGGCATGAGAAAAACTACAAACTATGAATAGTTTCTAAAATCATGTGCTGAAAACTACTAGTTAATTTAGGCATACATATCCATGCACAAATCAAAAAATCCAAATCAAGCTTAGTTAACTAACAACAACTTATAAATTTCCACTACCAAACTTGGGCACTCAAGTAGTCCTATCTTGCTTGTCCTATAACCACTCCATGATTTTTTACAAGTCCACAATTAACTCCCTCTCATCATACTTTTTTTTTTTTAATTTGGGAAACTCTTACACACCTTACAAGTTATCATAGTTGCATTTAGCAACTGCCATGACATTGAGTGATAATTACAAATTGTAAAAATATAAAGTTACAAGTTATAGTAAGTGCAACTCTGAATGGGTGCAAACAATTAAATAAATACTTCTAATAAATGAATATTGCAAGGTGTATGACACATATCCCAATAGTGGCCACAATTAAATTTTAATGTTCATAGCCTATAAAATATTCTATTTGTTGGAGATAAGTTCCTTCTATCAGGTGGGAAAAATGCAATTACTTTAAGAAGAATATGATGTATGGGCATTGTCCAAGTTCCATGAGATTTGATTATTTTTCTCCCTACCAGTGCCAGTTTTTAAATTTGAATTTATCTTGTGAGCGTTAGCAAGAAACAAAGAAGGAGTCGTTCATCCTAGCTTCAAGAAGCATTTATGCATAACAAGGAAAGAGTATGAAGGGTAGGTGATTTCAAATATTACTTGGGCCACTCCCACCATTGGTGAGAATAGTTTTGGCACCCAAATTGAAGATTTTGAGTGCACCGGACTTGAGAGGGAAACTAATGTGTGGTAGGTGCAACGTTCAAGAGGCCCCATTTTGGGTGTTAAAACCATTGTAAGTGGGATTTTTGAATAGTTGGGAGAGGTGAAAGGTCCACAATGTTCCACAATGCCAGGATTGGAGAAGTTTTGGGTGTATGTAGAAGGGATGGCATGAAAGAGAGGTATAGGAGCCACATGTGGAAGGTGATAGAGTATAAACAAAAAAAAGAGGAATAACCAGAAGGAGGATAGCCTAGTGGTAAATGAAAAAAAGAGAGGAGATATAGGATAGATCAGGTAGAAAAGAAAAGAAAGAGAGAGAGGAGGCTACAAACTAGAAAGGAAAGAGGAGAAAAAAGGCATAGCAAAAGAGAATAGGAGAGGAGAGGATTTTGGAGAATGGTGTAGGAGGAGAATGGAAAATGGAGCTACATGTAAGGGCAGAATAGAAGGCATAGAGTGTAGGGATTAGAAGAGAGAGATCAAATGTAAGTGGCCAATCTGCATGACAAAAGGGGGTTCTATTTGAGATTGGGCACAAGACCAAGCCTATGTGAGTTCACCAAAGAATAATGAATGTATAAACTTATTTTAGTACATTAATAAAAGAAGTCTTTATTTTAGTGTGTTTCCCATGATTTTTCATTGTATGCATGTGATCTATATTTCATGATCTGACTTGATTTGTGTTTACAAAACCACCTCAACCCATATGAGGATTGGGTTTGGGTGTTGCTTTATTTTCATGAACTAGCAACCATATGTATGTATATGTGTGTGTATGCTCATGTGTATTCTTGTTTCCTACAATAATAGGGCTAAGCATGGTGTTGGATTGAGGTTGCCTGTAGAAACCATAGTGTCAGGTGTAAGTCAAGAAGAGTGCGTTGGATGACTATAGGACTACCTACAACCTTCTCTTTAACCTGTAGCAATAGGAGAGAGAGTGTGTGGGGTAATTTAAGCCACCTGTAGAAATTATTGTGTTGGGTGTGGGCTAAGTAGTGGTGTCCAACTACTGCAAGGTTACCTAAGCAAAGGTAAAATAGGGTGTCATTGGGGTGTGGCACCATTAGCATGGTATGAAAGATTAGCTACAACTCTAGGAAAAAGTATATTGTGAGGTTTAAGGTTGGTTGAAGTCCAACAAAGTGATGGATCATGTGGAGAACCAAGCATGCATGTCCCTATAGTAAAGAAGATTTCAACTAACAAAGTTGTAGAAAGGAGTGAGTTAGACCAACAAAATGTCACTGAGAAGAAGGGTAGCAAAGTATACTATAGTAACAAGAGTTGTAGGTAGATTGAAGAAGTGATGAAAGCTATAAGGGAAGCACAAAAGTATGATGTAGGGGAGATAGTGATAGTGAGGATGAAAAAAGACTTGGAGCAATAGTTAGCAAAAAGAAGAAGTTCAAGGCTATGATAAAAGCCTTGAGGGAGATTGAAAAAGATTGAAAGCCTTGGAGAATGAGGAAAGAGGAAGCCATGGATGTGCATGAGTTGTCCCCCTAAAGGGGACAAAGAGGAAAATTGAGAGACAACAAAAGAGGATGGAGTAGATTTCCTTGAGAGGCAATGAAAAGGTAGAAATGCTATGTGAGCAACCTATGAAAGAGAAGATGGGTCATGAACCACCCAAGGAAGACCTCCTAGATAGTAGGGTAGAGGATAATGGAGTCCTTATGGATGAGTAAAATGAAAAGGATGCAGCCTACATGCCGCAAAATGTTGTTACAACAACTATGAAGGGGGAGGATGCAACCCATAAGTTGCAAATGGCTAAGAGGATAGCCATAGTGGAGACAAGTAGAAAGGGAAATAATAAGCCCTATGCTTTTGTTAACAAATTTGTGTTTGCATATTTAGAGGATAGCAGCAATGTTCAGAAGGGGATGAAGATATCCTCATGATAGAGGATGATGCTACAAGAGAGGCATGCCAAGAATAGGAAGGCATGGAGGTGCTAGTGTGCACACCTAAGGTTGGAGAGATGCTTGATGATGAAGGGTGGAGGAGTATAGCCATGGAAGAATATGAAGAGGAGGTAGCAACCAAAAAAATGTTGCAAGATGATAGTCTTAACCAAGGAAGCTTGCCACTTGAGGAGAAAGATGAGAAAAGGTACCATGAGAAAGGCATGATGAAAGAATGTAGCCAAGAGACTACAAGTGGGAGTGAGAGGGCTCCTAAGGTGCTACAAGTAAGTGAAGCAAAGGAGTAATCTATATGTGAGGTTACAAGGATGAAATAAGAGGTCACCAAGGAGCTGGAAGTAGAGGTAGTTTAGGTGTTGCAAGTAAGTGAAGCAATAGAGTGGAGGAAGGGTACTACATGCAAGTTGCTACAAGTTAGTGCAATAGAAGAGAACAAGGAGGATGTTGCATGGAAGCCACTACAAGTAAATACAACAAGGGAAAGGTGAAAGCATGAAGCTACAAGTGGAATTGAGATATTTCTAGAGATGATGCAAGCACCTATAGCAAAGGGAGTTGATTGTGTAGGTACATATGTTAACCATAGAGTCTACACAATGCTACAAGTTAGAGAAGTGAGTGACAATAAAATGGTGCTGATAGTGGATGCAATCAAGGAAAGTGAGAAAGAGGCTACAAGAGAGACATTGCAAGTAAAGACAACAAGCAATGAAGAGCCTCTAAGCGTGGAGACAAGGGAAGAGAGAATGCATGATGTTGCATGTGAGGTGCTACAAGTACCAATAGTCTATGATAGTAAAGGAGTGTTTCAAGTAAAGGCAGAGTGTGACTATATTATAATGTAGCAAGAAGACGTGACAGGTGATGGTAATAATGAACCTTCCAATGTGAAGGATTTGATGGAGGCAGGTGCAGAGGAGAACTTAGGGAAGGATAGAATGGAGATGCAAGTTATTTTTTTGACAAAAGAAAACCTATGAATGTAAGAAAACAATGAGAAGAACCATGAAGAGGAAGTAATTTTAGAGGAGTCACAAATTGAACAAATGCTCAACTTGGAGGACACTTATGGGTGTAGTGATGCAACAAAGATTGATGGTGAGAAAGGAGAGCCAATGGTTAGGTTTATTGAGTTTATAATGCATCCAGATTAAGTTCAAGAGGTAAATTTACAACTAAGGATCAAGATTTATGGCTTAGGCTACTAAATAGAGATGTAGAAGAGGAATGCATGCATACAAATAGAGATGGTGAATAAAAGTGGGGAGAGAAAAAATGTGTCCTTAGGAATCCACCATGAGGTAGAGATTCATGCTAAAAGTGTGATTGCAACAACAATAGGTGAGTTATTGGATGATGATGAGGAAAGGACAAATGTAGATTTACAAGATATGGAGATGTTTAGAGGGCTATAACAAAAGGAGGAAGAATTTGGGAGTGAAGAACTTGTTTGGCAGCTACACAATAGTTATATATTGAGGCAGAAGTGTGTTATGCATATAGGCAGAGAAAAGAAGTTTGATCTTTGGACTAAGGGTGAATCTATTTATGATGAGATGTTTATCTTATACATAGGAGGACAAGGCGATTCATGATCATGGAGGATAGCAAGTTTATTGGATATTTAAGGGATATTTACTACATTTTGGTTAGGAGGATGAGGGGAAGAAATGACTTGTGTTGAAGGTACAAAGGTGGAAGAAAGATATGAGGGTTTTGGTACAAGTTTGCCTACAACAATAGGGTTGCTAACCGACAACAATGAGGTTGTTGACTCACAACAACATATAGTTTTGATAGTGAGTAGAGGCTCACAAATTTTGTAACCCTGGGAGTATGATGTAGGGGCATTGTCCAAGCTCCATGAGCTTTGATTAATTTTCTCCCTACTACCAGTTTAAATTTGAATTTATCTTGTGACTGCTAATAGGAAGATTATTGTATTGCAAGATAAGAACTGAATTACAACAAGATGTATATGATTGTAAATACAATATAATGTGCTAACCGATAAGGATTAATACATGCACAATTTCTACACAATCTCTGATTGCTTAGATCGCCAAAGCGCAAAGCAAGAACATACTCTTGTGATTCCTTTTTTGACAACCAAAATCTCCTTTTCATATATTGTATATCTACATTCAGTGTCAATGAAAGTTCCTAATCTATATCCACATATTTGTGCTCCTTGCAAAGAGATATCCTGCAATAAGACAACACTCCAGACATTGTCAGATGCATCAGTATAAAGGATCAATAGATAACCATCTTTAGGCATATGTAAATTAGGAAGGTGCTGGCATTTTTCTTTGATTCTTCTAAATATTTATGTCAATTCTTGAGTCCATTCCTTAGCTTCATCTTTTAGTTGTCCCTGAATCTTTGCCCTGTCTTTGGCCAAACCATTGTAAAAAGGAGACATGTAATTCAAACAACCCAATAATCTCTGAATCTATTTTTCCCAATCGAAATATCAAGAAATTCATTAATATGTTTCAAGTTATGAGGTTGTAATTTTACCTTCCCTTCTGATAAAACTAAACCAAGGAAATTAATTTCTTCTTGTCCAATCACCATCTTTTTGGATGAAAAACATATCCCATGTTCTTAATGGAATTATACAAAAACTACAAATGTTTTAAGTGTTCTAAAAAATCACTAGAAAAAAACAGTGATATCATCTATGTACACAACAAAAAAATATTTGAGCATCCTAAGTGCCTTGTCCATTCTTCTTTGGAAATAAGCAGGTGTAGTTTTCAATCCAAAAGGCATCACATTTCATTCATACAATCCTTGGGGAACTGAAAAGGTAGTTTTATACCCATCTTCTTTAACTTTGACTTGCCAGAAACCTGATTTATAGTCAAATTTTGAGAAGACTTTCTTGGAGGTTGCTCTCATAATCAGATCCATGCTAAATGGAATCGAGTAATTGAAAGGAAGAATTATATCCTTAAGAGGTTTATAATTAATGCAAAATCTTTTCTTACCTCTTTCCCTTTTTGCTTGATTATTTACTAAAAAGGCTGGACAACTGAAAGGACTTTTGCTTTCCCTGATAAAATGTCCTTGGAGAAGCTCATCTAAGTGCTCATCCATTTCTTTGACTTCTGTGGGGCTCATTAAGTAGGCTAGTTCAAAAGGAATCACAGGTTGACATTCTAGATTTAGCTTTATCTCACATTCTCCATGTTCTTTGGACTAGGATTGCAGAGGATTCATGCTACAACAATCTTGCTCAAATTTAGCCTTTACAGGTTCAAGCAGTAGTGGTGGCTTTTGTATCTAAAGATTGGCTTTATCTTTCCTAGTTGGTTTGTCAGTTTTCTTATCAAACTTGAAATTGACTACCTTTAAAACAAAAATTTTAATTTGACCATCTTCATGTCTGAGTAAGACTTCATGGGTTCTTAGAACAAAAGGTTCATATTTAGTTAGGAATAAGAATCCTAACAAAACATCTCCTTCCAAAGCATTATATTCAATGAAGTCAGTAACAAACTTCTTACCCTGAATTTCAATTGTTACATCTTGAGCATATCTTCTCATGTGAATTTGTTTTCCATTAATTGCATATGCTTTTGGAAGGTTTGGTTTTGGTTTCCAAAATTTTGGAGGAATGGCATTTGTTTTGGCAAAGCTTTTAGAAGAACCAGAATCCAAAAAGGCATCCATTGGGATTTGCTTATATCCTAGAAAATAGAAGTTAATACGAATGTATGTACAATTGCTAGCAAGATATAGGGCATTTGCTGGCTCATGAAGTTCAGGGTTAGAGCTGTTGCTTGAAGATTCTTCACTTTTGTTATCTGCGTTGAACAATATTGTGCAGATTTCCCCCACATCAGAATTGAGTACCTTAATTTCTTTTTTCTGCTAATAAACAACCTGTGTGAGATTAGTAATTTCTTCAGCCAGATAATCCAACTTAGAATAGAGAGTATCAAGCTGTTTAGGCATAGGGTTGTAGGAAGATGAGTTTTTGTTAGGAGGAGGAGACAAAAGACAGGAAGAAGTTGGGTTTTTCTTCCAACTAGGATGTTTGTAACCATGAGAGGTTGAGGGTTTAGAACCTCTGAGTTGTTTCTACAAAGAATCATGTTCTGCTTCCCATGCTTTAATGTCCTTCAGCTGTTGTTTAACTACAGTTCTCCTTTCTTCTTTTGTTCCTGTCATTCTATAAGGATCTTTTGCCTTAGCCATGTCAATCTTGAAATTCAGATCTTTGATAGCTTGTTGAGTAACCTTTTTACCTATAGAAGAAGAGTTATGAGAACTTGATGAACTAGAAGAGCATGAATCACTATTTTCTTCTGAGGGTGTATCATATACTTCTTCACAAATCCTTTTCGACTTATCCTTACCCATTGAAAATTGTTCAAGAAGAATCTCTACTAACTCAAAAAAGTCATCAGTGGAAAAGTGAGCAAAAGCATCAATGGTGTCTACAATTTCCCATTTATTATAATATACATCTTGTTCTTGAAATAGAGCATGTACTTTTGTTCCAGAATTCAATTTTCTAAGACAATTGGTGGCGTAATGAGGACCTTTATTGATGAAATATTTTACTGGTCCTTTTCTTGGATTCTTATTCTTTTTGAACAAATATTTGGGAGGTTTCCTATTTCTGAAAGAATTCTTATTTACAGATGCAAATCTATACCTCTTCTTATAGCCTTTATTTTTAGTCTTGAAAGATCTTTCCATATTATCATTCATCATATGGGCATTTTTTACATTTATGGCATCTGCAAAACTTTCCACGAGACCTTTTACAAAATTTTCTTACATGCTGAAAATCTTTAAGCTGGTCGATTGGAGGCAAACTACAATATTCCTTCAAATTGCAGGAGGAATTAAATTGTTCCTTGTTATCATTTAATGCCTAGAGCAAACACTGCTTGTCCAACTTATATGTGACCAAAGTCTTTGATTCAGAAAATGTGCAAGTTTTTCAACTTTAGTCTTTTTTCTATCAATTACATAATCTTCTGCCCATTCTCCTAATCCACAGGGAAGTGAATTGAGGAAATATTTTTTTTGTAGTGGTATCATGAAGTTTATTGGCTGCAATCATATACTTTTCAAAAACAAGATCTTATACTGGTGCAGCTAGCCTAGATTCTTGAGTTTTAGAGAATAAATAATTTTTTCAGCCTCAAGAATATCATTCTTCCTTTCTCCACAAAATAACATAGTGAGCAGAAGTTTTAATTGAGGAAAACCTTCAACAGATATATCATTTCTACCCATATCCATCTCTTTTACATATCTTTCCCCTGTTACTAGATCTTGGGTGATTATGCCATTGTCTGGTAATCCATTCCACCAATCTCTGAGTTTACTAGAAATTAGTCTAACAACATATAATACTTTGTTTAGTTAGACCATTTAGAGCTTCTTGTATCATAAAAATTTCCTAATGTGTCACACCAGGTGCATATGGCGTCATAAGGATCCACAATTTTATCAATATTGAGGGATTCTATCAGTGAAAATTCTAGACCTGAACAGTTAAGAGCTTATGCCACCTCAGGATCTCACAAATTTTGTAACCCTAGGAGTATGATGTAGGGGCATTGTCTAAGCTCCATGAGCTTTGATTATTTTTCTCCCTACTACCAGATTTTAAATTTGAATTTATCTTGTGACGGTTAATAGGAAACAAAGAAGGAACCATTCAACTTGGCTTCAAGCAACATTTATGCACAACCAAGAAAGAGTACAAAGGGTAGGTGATTTCAAATATTGCTTGGGTCACTCCCACCATTGGTGTGAATAGTTTTGGCACACAAATTGAATATTTGAGTGCTAAATTTGAGAGGGAAACTATTGTATGGTAGGTGCAACATTCAAGAGGCCTCATTTTGGGCACTAAAATAATTCTGAGTGGGACTTTTGAACAATTGGGAGAGGTGAAAGGTTCAGAACATTTCAGAATGGTAGGATTGGACAAGTTTTGGGTGTATGTAGAAAGGATGGTATGCAAGAGAGAGATAGGAGCTGCATGTGGAAGGTGGTAGAATATAGACAAAAAAAAGAGGAATAACTAGGAGTATTGCTTGGTGGTAAATAAAAAAAGAGAGGAGATAGAGGATAGACTAGACAAAAAAGAAAAGAAAGAGAGAAAAGGTTGTGAACCAAAATGGAAAGAGGAGAAAAAAGGCACAACAAAAGAGAATAGGAGAGGAGAGGATTTTGGAGAATGGCACAGGAGGAGAATGGAAAAAGGGGCTATGTGTAAGGGTAAAATAAAAGGCATATAGCATATGGATTAGAAGAGAGAGATCAAATGTAAGTGGCTGGTCTGCATGACAAAAGGGGGTTCTGTTCGAGATTTGGGCACAAGACCAAGCCTATGTGAGTTCACTAGAGAATAATGAGTATAAGATTATTTCAATATTAATAAAAGAAGAAGTCTTTATTTTAGTGTGTTTCCCCCTGATTTGTAATTACATATGCATGTGATCTAGCTTTTATGATCTGACATGATCTGTGTTTGTAAAACCACCTCAACCCATATGGGGATTGGGATTGTGTCATGCACTGTTTTCATGAACTAGCAACCATATGTATGTATGTGTGTGTATGCTCGTGTGTATTCTTATTGCTTGTAACAATATGCTTGAGCATGGTGTTGGATTAAGGTTGCTTGTAGCAACCAAAGTGTGAGGTGTAGGTCAAGAAGAGTGTGTTGGGTGACTACAAGACTACCTGCAGCCTTATCTTTAACTTGTAGCAACAAAGCAGAGTGTATGTGGGTTGGTTTAAGCCACCTACAACAATTATTGTGTTGGATGTGGGCCAAGAAGTGGTGTCTAACTGCTGCAAGTAACCCTCTAGCAAAGGTGAAATAGGGTATCATTGGGGACTGACACCATAAGAATATGATCTTTAATTAAGTTTTAATTACAACAGTTTGAAATAACATACATGATGCCATGGATAATACTTAGAATGGGCTGAAAACAAATAATAGGCAGTTTGTTCTCTAAGTGGAGCCCTCTCCCCAACTAAACAGCCACAATATGATTAGCCTTCGACCACTCAATCTCATTAAGTCGTTTGAACAAGACTGATCACCTGTGGGTCCAATACTAATAGCTCTGAGTACGAAGAGAAGGTTATCTTTTTCATCTCTCCTAATAATGCTTCTTACTTAGGAAATATACTTTTGTTTCTGAATTAAGATCGGTAGTTCAGTAAGATCAGTAGTTCAGTAGGAGAGTGAACAAGCACAAAACAATTTATACAAGTATATACAAATTATAAACTATGAGCAGGGCCTCCACCCTTTTGGGACTCCTCACTTCCTTGTTCAATGCCTTACAAAATCTGATGGATCTCTACCTGCAATGTTCAATACCCACAAAGTCCTAAAATTTGTAAACAATGACCACAAAAAATTTCGAGAACAAAAGAGAAGATTTTGTATGCTTACAGTGAATGTGAGGATTGTAAATCTCTGATCTGTCGAGAAAAAAATCTGTATTCTGTGGTAATAACCCCTTCCAAACTGCTATTCATCACATCAATTAATGAAAAATTGATCACAACGTTATATTAACGTTATATTTACAACCACAAAGTAGACTTTCATCTTCACGTGGGGGGATTCTCATTTTGTCCCCTCCAGTTTTGAGAAAACGAGGATGTCTGTTTCAGTGAATACACAGACAAAAGAGAGCGTACGTTATTATAAATATGGGAGTGAGAGATATCCAAAGACCATCCCTACCAGGAGCTGATAGGCCAGACATAATATGTAATCTTACTACATGGATAAGAGGGACAAGGAGGGTCATGGAGATATGTGCATATAATCGTGGAGAAACCAAAGTCATTTAATTTTTTATTCTTTTCTCTCAAGATCCCAACTTTATTTTTTATGGTGTGGAGGTCTTGCATTCAGTAAGACTTGATCTCTAGTGAGCTCATTTAAAACCATTCAAGATCTTTTTTTTAGGTTTCCTAATTAAATAGTTTCATACAATTATTATAATGATTTTGTGAAGTTAAATACACTCTTACATGGATTAATCTAGGTTAACTAAATACATGTAAATAATAAAGTACAATTAAATTAAATTATTTAGAAGTTGGGTTGATAAACTAAAATGCTATTTTTAGAAAGTAAAAGTGATGGGTATGAGGATTTAGCTTTCAATCAGTCAAATATAAAAAATTGATGCTAACAATTTGCTAATGTTTGATGTTCTATATAGTCTTAGAAATATTTCTTTATCAAATTCAAGCCTCTTCGGATTGAACCCAATCACCATGGAAATGATCTAATGCATGGAAATGAATTGTGATCCACAAGAATGACTTGGTACAATGCTATAATAGAAATTCTTTCACCTTCACCTTCCTTGTGCCAGAATATGTCAAGATAGTATTTACAAATACCGTTAGGGAAATTGCCAACTTTCTAGGGTCAAGTTCTCCTAGGTCAACCCTCTATTTGCGCCAACTTTATGAATTTGAGCAAATATTCGAAGACATCATTCACCAACATGTAGATGGCCTATATGATTTTGATGGAATGGGTATATTCCCTTAGAAAATCAAAGTGTGCTCTAAATATTTCTCTTTGTAATTGCTTCTCATTGTTCCATATGAACTAATTACACAAATGAATGGACCTGTAAATACCAAACCATAACAACAAGTTGCATCAATGTGCACAAGTTGGATTCCAACAACTAGTGGGAAAGGACAAAGGAATTTGAGTTTCAGGGTCAATCTGAAGCCCCTTAGAATCAAACTCAAGCATGGTGGGATTGACCCATGATAGGGAAGTGCACATCTCAAGGTAGGGATTAGATGTAAAGTTATGTTGCTGGTACGGGTGTAATAAATAGTGAACAATGGTGAATATATTGAAATGTGTGTAAATAGGGATGAGGTAAAAGTCAAATATGTGGCTTAGATATGTTAACTGGAGATGGATAAAAATCAAGCAATGAGATAAACTTAGCACAAGAGTGTGCCACTTGTCCATATGTAATTGAATTAAGTCAATCCATCATTAAACTAAATAGAAATTGACATGGGTTTACAAATTTCACCATTATAAATTTATATAATTATATTAAATTTTCTTTATAATTATATTTACAAAGAAATAAAACCACCCTACATAATTATACTATTGATAAATATGATATGTTGAGATATAATAATATGATATGAAGTCTTAAAATGTTTAACCTTGAGTCACATACATAAAAAAATATAGCTAATATAGTTCCAATCTTCCATATTCAAAAATCATGTTATTCTCTAAGGATGCCATAAAAATAAGAGTTTTATCATGTTATTATATGTGGATGCCATAGAAATAAGAGGTTTAGTATTGTACAATGATATTTAGAAAAATTAAGCATAGACGAATTTTCTATATTTGGTAGAATTAATGTGTAAATAGAGTTACATAAAATTAAAATATTTTTTTAAGTTGATTGAATCTATATTATTAATCATATAGGGGATTTTTAAAGATTATTTATAAGATTAATTAGTTTAATGATAAAAGATATTTTTTAATTTTAAAATAAATAGATAATTTGTTGTTTTTGTTTTTAAATGAGGTGATTGTTGTAATAGTAAACTTTTCTACTTGAAAATAATAAGATCGTAGATCTAGTCTTTTCTTTTGACTAATCCAAAAATTGGAACAAAATAATTAAAAAATATAAATCTTTCTTTCAAATTTTCTAGACCAATTAATTTTTTTTCTTATTTTCAATAATTATTAAATTATTTTTTGTAACTATTAAATTTTTGAAGGTAATTTTTTTTTAAAATAAAATTAAAGGGAAAGGAAGATAAAATGTGTAGTTAAATAATAAATTTGTACTTATATAGTTCTCCTTTCCTTTTTAAACTCAACTTTAGAATCTTAAATTATAATTATTCTCCTAGTTTAAAAGAAAAATTCACCTTGTTAAACACCAAACCTTCATCAAGAGAAAAGGCTAAATGGATACCTCAAAATCTAAGATGGATGAAATTAAACTTCAATGTGGTGACAAATGGAAATCTAAGCAAGATGGGTGTTAGGTGTATAGCTCACAATGAGCAAGGCAAGGTCATTTGTGTAGGGTAAAAAAATGAAAAATGGCTCAAACAATGAAGCAAAAGCCCACGCCCTCCTTTTTGACATTCATTTTTGTAAGAAATTATAAATGTTATCCAAATTGAAGGGACTCACAGGTTATTATAAATGCTCTAAGGAAAAAAAAAATGCCAAATTGGAATTTTGCAAACATTCTCAAATATGTATGGCCTATCCTTGATACACTCACCAATTTCTCCAATCAACACATCTTCAAGGAAGCAAACTAGGAAGTGGATTGTTTTGCTAACTATGCCATTGAACACAACACTGAATGTTTAATCAACTCCAATATAGATGTGTGGGAAAGCTCTGTAATAGCATCCAATATCCCTTGGCAATGATATCACATAAGTAGGTGATCAGATAATCATTCAATTAACACCTTTTAGGGAAGATGGCTCTCTCACATTTTCAAAAACCCCTATTTCTTTTCTTGCTAAGGATCTCTTTGGAACCATGGAAACCTATGTTTGCTCACTTGCAAAACATTGACAAATGGCTTATTTGGGTGGTTTCACAAAGACTCGGCCTAAAATAGTTTTCAAGACACAAGCACTCATAGTGATTCATGTTATTCAATGGGTACTAGGCAAGGATTTTCTTGTTGTAGATCATAGATATTATGTGAATTTTGATATGGCACCCATGTTTGTTGGGTTAATGCTAGATTTAGGGGAAGACAAAATTTTCATTAGATTAATGACAATACAGTTGAAACTCATTATCTTGCCTCAACCAGTATTGTCGAATGCTTGCTCAGACCAGAGAAAATGAAAACATGCTCCTTCACACTACAGTCGAGTTAGCAACCAATACAACTAGGAAAGAAAGAGAAGATCTTGCCTCCCGGAACCAAGAACTCGATCTTGCCTACCCGACCAATGAAAGCATGCTCGAACCTGAGGGACCCACCCACCCAAAGATAGTTGAACTCTATTGCCTCCCACCGGTCCTTGTTCATTTTAGATTTGGAAACAATATCTCAATGGCTTGGAAACATTTGTACAAGGCATAGTCCACAATGCAGGATCCCCCCATTCAATGATGTGCTCTATGTGCACAACAGAACTGCAATGGGGCCTTGGCACCCTTTCATTGCCCCAACAAATCCTGCCATAAAGCCTCGACATAGGAAATGGGCTAGCATGGGAATTTCTTCCCTCAAGACATGACAAGGATCTCTGTGAAAGGCAATGTGGATTGATCCTTTGCCATTATAGAGGAGGTGGATGAATAATCAAAAGTGCAAGTATTCTTGTAAAGTTTATATTAGATATTATGAATAAATAAACTAACATAAAATGTACATTTTATCGTTATCACCTCACTTACTATTACATATAAAATACTGATTTCAGTCAGCAAAAACAACTTTTCTTTTTTAATAAACTTTGTATATTGGTTGGAGTGGTCTCGTGACTGCACTTCATTGTGATTTCAGTCAGCAAAAACAACTTTTCTTTTTTAATATACTTTGTATATTGGTTGGAGTGGTCTCATGACTGCACTTCATTGACCCAAACAAAAGAAGGAAAAGAAAAAGAAAAAAAAAACAAATTATACATTTAACATATTAAAAAAATGATAAGACCACATAACCGACAAGCAACTACCTGGTGAGAGCTTTATTCCGAAAGCTTTCTACTTAGTTTAACTTTATTTTGGCCATATTGCAGTACGTAGTAATGAAAATGTTTGTAAGCCTCACACAATGCTGTAGTGCAACATATAATACTTCCCAAACTGTAACAAATTTGTTTACTGTCTCTTCTATGTCATTCAGCCTTAAGAAAAAGAAAGAGATTGAAATTCCCCAAAAGGGTTGAAACAAAGGGAAAGGTTGTAACAGAAACAAGAAGCAAAATAAACTCCAACAGAGTTTATTAAGAAAGAAGAAAAATACACCTGCGGTTACATTTTGGTGTTCTTGGCCTATAAAATGGTCTATTTGTTACAGATAAATTCCTTCCTCTTACATGTAAGACCTTCCAACTCTAGATATTTTTATTATGAGATTACAACAAGGTAAATGTGGCAAGAAATGCAATGACTTAAGGAGGAATATGATCTTCAATTAATACTTCCATGCATCATGCCATGGATAACATTACAAGATATTTGATTGATGGGCTGAAAGTAATAGCTGGCACCTTACTCTTGTAACTGTCAGCCCTTTCCTTGCTTAAAAAGCCACACCATGCTCTTCCTAACTGATACTATAAATTAGCACTGGTGTCTCAATCTCCATTAAAATATTCGATCAAGGTTGATCACCTGTGTTTCCAATATTAACAGCTCTGATTGCCAACAGAAAGTTATCTTTCCCATCAAATGCCTCTCACTTAAACATATATTTTTGTCCCAAACAATTAATATTCTACTGAGAAAATTAGTATACAAATTATAATGTACCGAGTACATATTATAAAGTATGAATACAGCCTCCTCCTTGTTGGGACTCCTCACTTCCTTCTGCAATGCCTTACATAATATGTTGGATCTCTATCTGCAATGTTCAATACCACAATGTCTTAAAATTTGTAACCAATGGGCATAATAAAAGTTGGAGAACAAATGAGAAGAATTTTGTATGCTTACAGTGAATGCCAGCATTGTAAATCTGTGATCTGCCTATGAAATAGGTTCGAAAAAATTCTCTGTTCTCTCGAAGCAGCCCCTTCCAAACTGTCATTCATCATACTAATTATTATAAACATAGATCACAATGTATTGGAAACTGTCATTCATCATTAAAAATATAGATCACAATGCATTGGCTATTTCTATGCACAAATTTGTTTAAAAATTTGGGAAATGCAGCAAACTAAAGAACAGAGAAGAAGTTTACATAATTTTATAACCTGTTAAGAAGAACAACAAATTCTTACAAATTTAACTGTCAAATTAAAACTACCATTCACCTGAAACTCCTACTACCAACTCCCTAACAAACTGTCAGCTGCATGGTTATCTATTTTATTCCAACAAAACTACACAATGAAAAAAGAAAAAAAGAGAAGAGATATGAACCTGCAAGTGTGATGAGAGGGTGAATGTGGGCATGCCTGGCAAGGGTTTGCACACATTCATGGCGATCCATGTTAAAGAGCAGGCACTTCTCAATAAGATGTTGGACCATGCGGATATACAAACCATCCTTGATGATATTAACGTTATTTTTACAAGTAGAGGATGGATTTTCCTCTTCACGTGTTGGTGGTGGAATTCTCATTTTGTCTGGGCTTCCAATTTGGACAAAAACAAGATGTGTGTGTGTCTGTGTTGACAAAAGAGAGTGTAGAGAAGGCGTTATAAGGCAGGGGAATGAGAATTATCCAAAGAGCATCCCAACCAAGGGTCGAAAGAGTAGCCGTAATCTGAATAGTGGCACCTCATCCTTTCCCGTGGATAAGGCTGACAACGAGGGTTATGGGAAAATGTTTATTATCGTGGAGAAGCCCATGACCACTCAAAATACCTTGTTTTTGTATTTATACCTTGAATCCAAAGGAATAGAATATCGGGTTTTGTCTGCTGTTTTGTCTGGTCTAAGTAAATTACACATGAAAATATCAAGGCCACGGATTGGCTTCCTACGTGGCTTCTCATTTGAAATTGTGATTGGTCTGTTTCATGAAAAAGTGTAATAAATCCTCAACACTATAAGGGATGAGGCCGCGATTGTGCTCGAGGTGAATTTTGTGGAATGGATAGCCCTCAGTCCTTGGCTCTTAGTCGAAGAGGTTCAGCCTAAGGCTCATCCTCCATATTGGGTAGCAAAAAGATCTTGTGGATGATCTCCATTAAAAAAAAAGTGTAATAGTGAAATTAATATATTTATATGTTTATTTTAATAGAAATGTCTTTAATGTAATAATATAATTATAAGTGGTATATTTTTGTATTAAGTTTGGTTAATGATCCAATTTATATTTATCTATTTTATTTTATTTTATTTTTATTTTTTTGCTTGGTGAAACGCTTTTGAGTGGAGCTATGAACCGATGAGGCCACAACACGGGGGACCTCATCCCCAAGCATGAACACTTTGAGATTGAACCTTGGTGGCCACCACTACAACCAAGCGACTTGACCACCCAACCATGCCCTTAACGACATTTATCTCTTTTATTTTTATTTGTATTATTTTTCAAAAATTTATCATTTATTCTTCATTTCATCCTTATTTGCACTTATTTTTAAATATCCATTCTTTATATTAAAATTTCTAAGATTTATTTCCAAATAGCTTGGGATTGACCTAGATCAATCTAAGGTGCACAAGAATAACTCCTAAATTCAAATTATCAAATTTAAATTTCAACATTCCCGACCCCTTTACTAGTTGAGTTGGCTTGGCACACATTTGTGCAACATGTTGTTATGTCATTATAATTAAAGACATTTAATGTGTACTTAATTTCACAAGTAATAAGGAAGAACATGTAAGAAATAGAGAAAATTATTAGAACACATTTTGATTTCTAAGGGCAATATTTAAGAATCAGATGTGAAGGATGTTGCAAATTCTTCAATCTCCTTCTAGTAGGCTTTCCTAAGAGTTCTAATGAGCTCGAGAGATCCCACAGATAGCTTCAATTCTTCGACCTTGGCCTACAATTGCTTGATTTCCTATTATTTTACCTCCAACTTGGCCTCTAGGTCTCCTCCTTTCTTTATAAGGCCTTTGATTATTTGCATTTGAGTTTCTCTTTGGGTTTGTAGCTTAGTGAGTTGATGATCTTGAGTGCTCAATTTCTACTTCATGGATCTTATCTTCATTGCCACAACTCCCATGTTAGCTTGTTCTTGAACAAGCTGAGCCTTCAGGTCTTCAACCTACTTTTTTAGCACATCAATGATGACCTTGTCAATGACCATTTGGCTCTTTGTTGTAGCTAACTCCATTCTCATGTGTGCCATTTGTGCCTAGACATCTACTAATTGTTTCTTTAATTTCTCAACTTGAGTGTCCTCAGTGTCAATGACCTTTTTTGTAACCACAAAAACTTGGCCCTCTAATGCCTTCATCTCTATTGAACAACAACCTTGATTACCTGCTTGGCTACATCCAGCTTGGTGCATTTTTCTTGAATTTCCTCTCTAATATGATTAGAGAGGTGTTGATAGCCTTTGCGCCCTCCTATAAGAACTATGTCACCATCTTCAACCCTTGTGTCCTTGATGTTAATTTTGCTTGCCTCCATTTGATAGTTGGTGGCTTACATTTGGCCTTTAGGCTTGTTTGTGAGGGGAGTGGAGATTGAAACATGCATTACATCTTGTAGTGGATCATACTTTATCCTCGCCCTCTTGGTGCCAGCATGAGAAATGTCTTTTTTATCTTCTTTCTATCCTTCTTTTGTTGCATGATGGCCTAAATCTAGCTCATATGCTGGTGTTATAAGGCATGGTTCCTTATTATCATCACGTTGTGAGGAAGTTGAGTAGCCCCTAGGGAGAATATTGGTATAGATGGGGCTATTTATTATGCAGTAGTGGAAAGAATAAGTATTTGGAAATCAAGGAGTTGTATGGCTTGGTTGAGTGAAGGTGGTTGTGAATGCAAGGCCCAAGGAAGTGGCAAAATAGGCCCTTAGAAGGTAGGTAGGTGATAGCCAATGGAAATCAAGGAATGTGACTAGCTGGTGAGGTGTATTGTGGATAGTAGAATTGTTAGGAATATTGGAATGGAGGAGGTTGTGGCATGACTTGTTGTTTTTGAGGAACTTGATGAGCTTTGGGAGCAAAAGCTTGCAGTGGGGAGAATGAAGGGGGAGGAGGAAATTGGGCATATGAAGAATATGGAAAGGCAATGGGATTGGATGAAGGGGAAGAGGAGATGTGAATTGGTAAGGGTGAAGAAATTGAGGTGAAATGAGAAGAAAGTGGGGAAATAGTAGAAAGTGGGGAAATAGTAGAGTGAGGAGCAAAAAGGGAGGGATACTTACCTACTTGGCATTTTGTGTTGAGCTTCTCTAGCTATTTGACCTCCTCCACATACTCCTTGACCCTTTTGGTTTTCTTCTTTAGTGGCTCATCTACCTTTTCTTGTTATTTCTTCTTCTTCTCCTCAAGATCATCATCCTTGTTGGTGTTTTTCTTCCTATCCCTGGATCTAAAGGATTCAAGTCGATTCAAGTAGAGTGGAAAGAAAATGATCACACTAAGGACATGAAAAGGCCAACTAGACAAGAGTGAGATAGCTCTTCTACACTTTAAGCCCTGTTAAGATCAGGAGGGTAATACTAGAGACCTTCACAAAATTGTAACAAGATAATTGACCATAATTTGACCAAACCCTATGTATGAAGACACTCCATAAAAGGGTTGAACACCATATCTTGATGCTAGTCCACTCACTTACAGGTCATAGGTCTCTTCATAAGGTAGAATTAAGGAAAGCCATTATTTAACACAAGATATATGAACAATTTATACTCCTATAGATGAGACTTCTTATAGCACTTTACATCATCAATGACCTAAAATATAACAATATGCATAATACCCTAAAAATAACTCAGAAGTTCAGGATCCCCAAAGGTTTAACAGGGATTTATAGCACTAAATTCATGCATATTGGAAAAACATAACTTATAAATAATTTACCAAAACTAGGTGAATGATTTGCATTTAATATCAAAAGACTAGATTAGCTTCAACTACTAGACCAGTACCTAAACCTATAGCAATAGATTCATATTTGGATTAATAAACTACAATGACCAAGTAAATCATAATATTTAATTGAGCCTAATTAACTAGGTTTCTACCTTGCAGAAACATTAGACCCTCAATTGCCCTCCCATTCCTAGAAATACAACCATTCTTAGTTATCCACAATGAATCTAAATACCCCACATATCAATCCCAAAAGAGTTTCTACATAAATAATCCAAGAAAAACACTTTTATTGCATTCCTTGAATGCAAACTAACTAAGACCTAACGTAAAGAACAAAAAACAGAACCTAGGAACTACTTGAATTCCTCAAAGCACTCAAATAGAAGTGGAGATAGAATGTAAACATAAAAATAGAAGTGTGGTCTTATATTTGCTAAAAGAAATTATAAAGTCATTACATAATTTTAACACAAATTAGATAGCTCTACATAAATCAAACACCAATTCAATGTAGATTGAAGGAATAACCTAGGTTAGTCCCAACACTTCAAGCCTTGCCTAGATAAGCATGAACAGAGACCAACAACCTTTTCAACAAAACCAAACTTTATTTAAAGGAGAGAACAATGCTCATCTCATGTGGATGATTGAAATCTGTCACTTCCAAATACAAATTGTGGTTGTAAAATGGTTCACCTCCACTCGAGTACACAAAGTGAGTGTTCTTTCCTTCTAGAGCTCATGGAGTGATCATGTGATAGGGCTATTCCTAAAATAAATGATAGAAGAACTAAAATAGCCGTATCATTCCATTCAATCTCTACTCCATACTAATACTCATTAGAAAAAGGAGAGGTGGAAATTGTAGCATCATCCCTTTCAAAACTGTCACCCCCAAGATTAAGTAACATCTTCCCCAAGCAATAGCTTGAAGAAGAAATGGAAGAAATTGATAGTGCTACCACATAGCTACAACAGCTCCTTCACCTCTAACAAATCCAAAGGGGATTGAAATAGGGCACAAAAATCCTACTGTGCTCTCATAATCTTTCTTTTAGACACAAAAGCTCAACCCTGTTGTGATTGGACATGCATTAGAAAACAACATTCAACTAAGAAGAAACTTATCAGTTTCCTCTACCAAAGTTTGCTCATGTTTATCATTGGACTACAAATTGTATGTTGCATGGGGACACTCTGATACATCCTGCATGACTCTAGCCATACCCTTCTCTCTTCAAAATAAGTTCCATAGAAACTAGAACCATTTAATGAATCTATACTTCTAGAAAAGGAAGAAGACTAGAGAAGAAGACCTAGAAGGGAAATATCATGAGAGACAAGACTAGGAAATCATACCAGATCCTCCCTTGCCATAGCTAAGTGGGACAAAAGAATTTCATGGTTACAAAAATAATTTTGGTGACAAACACAATGTCTGCCCCATCCAAGTAAATAGATAAAACAAGATAAGAACAAGGTTAAAAAAAACACAGAACCAAAATCTACATGTGCAACATGAGAGCAAACACTGAGTTGAGTTCCCAATTATAACTTGAAAGGGGTAGAATACACAAGTTGATGAGGATACAATGCAATTTTTTGTATTATTAATATTTGTCACTTAAATGAAGCACGTACCAACACACTCCAAAATATATGGGCACAAAGAACCATGAGTTTGGAAAGATAACAAATATTGTAGATATTATCAAATTCCATCTCCCTATAAATATGCTAGGCTCCCCATCAAGTGATTACACAGCATCCAAACTACCCCTGAAATCACCATGGTCACATAGGGTGTTCCTATCATAACCCTAGACATTTGTAACATTTCACATTTCTTATAAAACTTGAAACAAGGAGTGCACCACTAGTTCGAGCCTCTCTTCTACTTTAATACTCTTTCCTTAATGAAATTTTAGATAGGTTTAAAATAGAATCAAGTGAATCCTTTCAACAATGCATCATATCGCACTCATCGGCATGTGTATAAGTGATCAATAAATGTGCCAACTATATTACTTCTTCCCATGGCTTGGTAGGTTCGTTAAGGATTTTAAAGCTAGTACATTCCTCATTGTTGATCTATCATATTACCTTTAGATCAATGGTCCTACACTCCTGCATAGCTACGCATGAATGATCTTTAACAAGATTTGAGTTAAGGCATGCACATTGAGCTTGAGCGCAATCTAGCTATTAGTTTGTTGGGACACACCATTTGCCACATGTGATACAACCTTGTTTCTATTGATATTCTAGGCCCACCTAGGCCATTGTCTAAACTTGGAGCCCTGCTAGATCCACAAATGATATTCAAGTGTCATTAAGTCGTTGGATCGCATAGCTACATACTAAGGTGGGGAGTGGGTCCCTCCCTTTAAAGAATGATGCGGGAAATTGAGCACAGTAACATTAGGTAGCCTTGTGTATAGTATGCATGTCCATCTTTATATTATGGCAATGACTCAGCAGGTGGTAGGGCCAGGTGATAAGTGTCACAACACAATTTTCTTTCTAGAACACAAATGGGACATGTAGGGACCATTGAAGATAAAAACAATACATGGTCATGGGGCTTCAGGGAGATAGGCTACTCTCAATGGATAGATAAGGTGTGGCATATAAAGAGGAGTGTGGGCTAGTTGGCCACACAAAGGAAGGACAAGAGCAACCGGGGTAAAGGTAATGTGGGCCACAAAATCTAAGTGGCAGGGGCTTAATAAAGTGTAAATAGTTATAGCGATAGGTCATGCATGCTTATAGGCTAGGGGCTTCACATGCTCATGCTAGAATGAGCCTAATGGCTTAATGGTTTTGGTGTGTTTGAGCACAAGGAGAAATATTTATATATTTGGAAGATATCCCATACCCTCAAAGCACTCCGCAAACACCATATGAAACCTACAACTAATAACATGACCAAAGAAAATTTTCAAACCAATATGCATGAAAGATCCCAACATTGGCTCTTGTTCGAGGATGTGAGCATGGATGGGCATGGTGAGATCTCAGAAGTAATCTTTGGGTTGCATACCAAGGTGTTAGCATAGACACTCTAAAATTGATCATCCTACAATGTCTTAGACCTTTCATCTACAATCATCCCTTGGTGGCCATTGGCCATTGAAAAATGTAGGACTAGCATCTACCCCTATCATAGGCCTTACCCATTGATGATTACTTAGCACCCTATATGAAAACAATACAAAAAATTAGTTGATCAATAAGACTAATGTTGATGTATCTCACAATGTTCCTAAATATCTCATTGTTAATAGTCACTAGGTCTATTTGGATTTCACAACCTAATACTAGATTAAACCTCTCATTAAGTGGCATGCTCAAACTACATTTGTCAGATATATCATATCCATTTACAATGCAAGAACTCTCATTAAGAGATTCAAAGTTGCATTTTTCCATAGATTTATCAAGCTGGGTTGAGAAATGAAAGCACTCATAATCCATGGAATGAAATAATTCATGATTATTATCCCCTCTTGGCATTTCCATATTAAACTCAAAACTTTCATGTGTAACATGTTCAAGGAATACCTTTGTATATACTTGGTCTAGCTTGTTAAATTCATAATTCATTTCCAATTCAGTGAAATCAAATTGTAATAAATCAAGGGCATGGGATATGTGGATAGAGTTATGTCGGTGATGAGGATAAGGTATCTCACGATTCTTTTATAAATAAAAAACAAGGCTATTTTGGAGTGTCCCATATTCAAGAGGTACAATCAACTATACATATTCTAAATTCTGCGTCATATAAATAATGCCATCCCCATGTACACTTAACTGGAAAGGCACATGCTTAGGCACCCCTTCAATCTAAACTATATCATGATTATATTTACTTTCATTTAAACTTAGTAGCTCACTTGCTTCATCACATGCTCCAATGTCCTAAAAAGAAGACTCAACTCTAGATATAACAATATCCCTATCAATTCTTAAGTTATGATTATCAAAAGAATGGATAACTCTATCATCAACTATATACTCATCAAACTTTGCAACATAGGGCTGCCAACATGTATCATCATTGCATTAGACGATATATCTCTCCATTTCTAACTCAAAAGTATGACCTAGACCATCAACCCCACCATCATTTAATTCCACATGAATTACTTCAAGAGAAGGGATAAACATTTTAGACCATTCCTTTGTTTCAAAATTTTCATAACTATATGTTGTAACATAAGTACTATTGCAAAAAAAATCATAAATGATTTTATCTTCATCTTCCACAATATAATGATACAAATTCTTCCTGAAAGTAACATACTCAAGATCAACAAATTTTTCAATTAATGACCTTAGAAATAAACTTTCAACAACATTTGCATCATCAACAATTAACATTTTCAAGCCATCTTCCAAAGGGTCACCAAGGTAGAAAACTTGTTCACCTATAGGCAAGCATGTGTCCTCACTAGTATTCATATCAATATATTTTTCATGTGAAATGCAAATATCTGTTGGACATATGTTACCTAAGGTTGTTATTGTTGTGGTTGTCATTGATGTCAACACCCAGTTTGGGTTGTTTGATGTCAACACTCAGTTTGGACTGTCATTGATACTTATGTTGATGATGTGATAACAATGATGTTGTTGATGTTCATGGTTGGATGTCATGCATTGTTAAGTTGTATTGAGTATGATTGTTGTCAGTAGAGATGATATCATGATGACATATTAATATGGGAATTAGAAGGATTAAGATGAGAAGTAGAAGCATTAAGATGGGAATTAGAAGCATTATGTTGATGTTGTTGATGGCTTGTAGCTTGTTATATGCTCTTTCCTGATGATCCTAAGGAAGTATGTGTTGCTATAAGAAGGTTCTGGTCCTCGAATGTTGGTGAAGGTTGCTATTGCAGGAAGCTACCTAGAAGATTGCTTAGAAAAATGCTCTGCATTCCTCCACATTTGAAGATAAGGTCATGTGGTTCAGAAGTTAAGTTCAATATGTTGAGAAGGTGCGAAATTGAAAGTTTCATGTCATTTGCTCCTCCGTAGTGAAAGTTATAAGTGACAGAGTTCTAGTTTGTGCTTTGGCAGAATAAAGTGATGATGAAGGCTGGTTGGAATGCTCTGCATTTCTCTGGAAGTGAAGATTTGTCCATGTGGTTTTGTGGACATGTTCAGGGATGTTTAATACATGCTAATTTGCAGTATCAAGTGATTTGGTGGTCCGCAAGTTCAATTTCTCAAACAACAATGTACTATAGATAGTTCTGGATGCCTAATTGTTCTATAGAACATATGGTTAAGTACTTGTGCCAGTTGGAGAATGTACAAATCAGTTATATGAGTTTATGTGGACATTTTACATGTCTCTATGTTTCTCAAGTTTGATGCACATGCAAATATATCATGTTTCCAATAGCACACAAAGTTTTCAAGTCAGTTTATGAAGAGTTATTATTGTTGAGGCCAACTTGGGAATGTTGTTGATGTGCACCATAAATTTGTTGTTGTGTGGAGTTAAAGATGTGTTTGGAGATGTTGTGTGGCTCATGCTGACTCATCTGGGAGAAGAGCAAGTAATGTTTAATCATCCAAGAGTACCGCCAAGTTGTAATGACCGATGTGCTACAAGCTTTATGTTTTCTTGCTTAAGGATAACCTAATTCAAATGTGCGAGACATGCGGATGTTATTCTTTGAAGGAAGATGCTCTGAAGGATGTTTAGGACCAGGTTAAGCATGTGTTGGGATCAACAAGGCACGTTTCTCTTCTTGGCGTTGCATGTAGTTCATGTTAGGGCTTGTCAGGTCTTCATGTTTCATGTTGCTTGATCTCTGGCTGACTTGTAATTGTAATATTCTTGTTGTCTTTGGCCGACATATAATGTAATCAATGTAATATCATATATATTGTAAACCTAGTTGATCTAGGTGAAGTATGATTGCAAATGTGAATGTGAGAAGCAGAATGTGCATGTGTAATGCATTATGATGTGCGACTAAAGGAGAAAGAGCAGAAGTGATAGATCCTGTTTGGATTCATCTTGGAGATATTTTTTTGATAGAAAGGAAGGGAAGAGTGTGCCTAACTGATTCAATCATCAAAGAGAAGTGAAAAAGTAGAAGTGCAATCATCAAAAAGAGAGAGCTTCATTGTTAGTTTTTCAGAGAGTAGAAGGATTGTCATGCTATAATCTTTTTTGAGTTTGTTCTTAGTTCAGGGAGTAGTTTCTTCCTTGGGTTGTATCCCTAAAATAAAGTATGTAACAAGTTGTAGCTTCCTTGGGAGTGACCCTAAAACCTTTCTTCAGGGAGTAGTTGCTTCCTTGGATTGAAACCCCAAAACAAAGTCAACAGGGAGTAGTAGCTTCGTTGGGTTGTAGCCCTAAAATAAAGTTGTAATCTTTTATAGTAGTGATCATCATATATTGTGAGTTAATCCTCACCATGGTTTTTCCCCTTTTGGGGTTTTCCACATATACCTAGTGTTATGTGGTGTTAGGCATTGTGTTGATCTTTTATGTTTCTGTTAATGTTGTAAAGTTTAAGTTTTAATCTGCTCTGGAGGATTTGAGATTTGTTTGGATACTGATTCACCCCCCTCTCGGTATCTAGGTGTGTTCAACAATATCCACCTCATTTTTATAGATGTAGTTAGACACATCAAAAAACTCATTAAAATCATTATTATCATTGTCGACAAACCAAGGAACTACATCATGCATAAAACTATTTTCAAACTCCTTAAGCTAAATGCCTACACACCCCTTTCTAATAGTATCATTAGCAAACTACAAATTAGTATCCACAATATTGTCCTTATCAATACAATCACTTGCAAGTACACAAATATTCATTCCATCCTCATGTAAGTAGATGTCTACAACATATGATTAGTGCCAATATAGTCTTGAAAAGAATAAAAGCCTGAGAGTACATCAAGCAAGTATTCAAGTTCTTCCTCTTTTGACTAAACATTTGTATCTATTAATCTAGTATCATTAACCATATGAGTTGATTAACCATACTGAACATATGAGTGTACATCTACCCCCTAACTAATGAAACTACCATTAGGTGGATATTCACATATTTTAACTCCCTCACCATATTTCAACTTGAATTGTCTTCTTTAAAAGATTCATCAACACATACTTTGTCCATAGACTAATTTTATACTTTGCTTCTTCCATCATAGCATGCATCTTAATTTTCCACCTTGCATGTTTCAACCATATAGTTTGTGTCTTTCTTTTTCTTAGTTGAGATAGCTTGATTACTACCATTCCCAATAGAGGATATAATGTTTTTTCATATTCTTGTCTTATTTCCTCAAGAAACATAGCCTGATCGCATGCTTGGTCAAGCCTAGTAGGTTTCAATTCTTTTGATATTGCACTCAAACCTAACTCATAAGATTCACTAAACAAGTCTATGCATACTAAAATTTGAGGCCTATGAAACTCAAGGACTACAAATAAAGTAGTCATAAACCTTGCATAAAAATTAGATGGTGATTCCCCTTCATACCATTTTATATTGGATAATGCTTGGATCAACAATGCATGATCAACCTTACATGTTTATCTCTCATTAAAGGGTGCAACCAAATCTTTCTAATTTGATAAATAGAGTTCAAGGAAACTCTCCAACCACTCCCTAGCTTCACCATATAAGGACTTAGGAAAATACCTCATCAATATATCCTCATCAACAAACTAGAATTGTTCCATGAAATCTGAAAATGATTGAATATGACCATTGCCTTGCAAACCAACATGTACACCAAACCAAGGCATCTGACTATAAGATTCCTCTTGTCTTAAAATCATGGGTCACTCAATATTATTCTAATTGCTTAAATGCAGTATTTATAGGAATATTTGTAGGGTTATACTCATGAGTCATAGTGGCTGCAAATCCTAACTCAGGCAATGAAGAATCAATGTCATAATACTTATGTGCATGGGCATTGTAATGAACAACTATTTTCTAACTAAAACTTTCACTAAAAACTCACAATTTTTTTAAAGAACATATTTACAAACCAGGATAAATTGACAACAAATGTAATCCATCAAATAAATAATTCTTAAATCTAACTAAAAGATAGATCATCTATACTATAAGCACACAAATGAATTTAATATTCATACTTTTTAACTAAAAGATGGGTAAAAGTTTATTCAAACAAGAAGAATTACAAAGCAAGGGCTTTACACAGCCCTGTCAAGCTCCACTAAGTGGTCCAACTTTTGAGACAAATCCATGGGTAATCGACCCCAATCCATAATGTTCCAATTTTGCATGTGATCAGAGGCCCATTTGGCCAAACAATCCACCACTCCATTCCATTCTCTAGGAATATGATTGAAAGTAACAGAATCCAAAGAAGCGCACATATTAAGAATTTATTTAACAACCAAAGCTAAATGCCAACTAACATCTGCTACATGCTGCCTATTCAACAAATTCACCACCACCTAGGAATCAGAATCACAAATGATCCTTCTCCACCCAAGATGACAGTCGTGCTCCATAGCATATAAAATGGCAAGAGCCTCCATCAAATTGTTAGTATGGAGACCCTTATAAATAGAAAAGATAAACTGAACAGACCCAGAACTATCCCGTCCAACTTCGCCAATACCAGCATGACCAAGGTTTCCCCAAGAAGAAACATCCATGTTGAGTTTCAAAACTCCCTGAGGAGGAGGAGTCCAAAATAATGGCAAGAAAAATACTTTAAATTGACTTCAACAATTTTCATAAATTCTTCTTATAATATCATAAAATAATTTAATCATCTATACAAAGCTCATTGCTAATAAACTAGATTACAATAATAATCATATTTCTTACAACTTTCAAAACATAATCATAAGTATAACAATGTGTAGATCTGAGATCAAGTCTTCAATGTTCTTTTCAGTTGCATGGAGGGATAACATCATCTGGGTGCTTTTCCACCATCCACAGACTGGCAGTCCCCCATACACCTTCCAACTGGAAGTGGCCCTACCCTTCGCAAGGGCTACAAATAAAGGAATTTGCAATCATATCATGCCATCCAATAACTAGTGTAGTGTACTGACTTTGTTACATTCAACTGATCTTCTATACAACTCTAGAAAATCTTCTAGCTATGCATGATAATTTTGACTGACATGTAACCTATCAAACATAGTGAACCAAAAATGCAAGCAACATTTGCATTACTTTGGCCATTCATAAATAAAATTACATTCCAATAAGAATATGTGGGTCACTGTTCACACACCTCTATCTCAATCTTGTCAACAAGAGACAACTTAATCACATAAATACTACACAAAATACATTTGTTCAAGACAATAAACAACTCAACTATACATAAATTAGTCCTCCTATAACTAACTTGGCTAGTTGGTTTATAATCTTCTAACCAAGTATAAAGACCTAGTCAAATAGGTGATAGAATGACTTAGACATTAACCCGAGTCAAATGATTTATCAAAACAACATTAAGCTTTCACAAGAATCACTAGTTTTAAGCAAACACGGGAATTTAGTCATAAACTTATCTCCAAACACATATCATATTACTGTGTCAATTCATATCTTTGAGCATGTAATTTTTCCACACCAGGATGTTCAACAAGTTATCCCATATGAAAAAGTTAAAATTCTTTATAGTTCACTATCTTGTCTTGATTCCATGCAAAAACTAGGATATATAAATTTGTCTCAACTGAATATAAATCTACCAACAATTTTGAATTTTTGCTTTCCTTTAATTAACTAATATGTCTCAAGCATAAGTTCAACTATATCTCAATAGAAGTTACTAAGTCTCCAACATTGGTGCTAAAAGCCAACAATATTATTCAAAGATATATGGTATACTCACTTCTATAACAACTCAGTGTTTCTTTTATTTTGTAAGTTTTCTCATGATTTTGGAATAGAAAAAGGATCTATTTATTTACCACTATTTGGTCACAAACCAATTGTTAATAAACACTAATCCTTATGTGGACTATGGTAACATCACAGGAATAAACTACTCATGACAAGTTAAGAACTTAGAATCCTTCTCTGAGTACTTCATTTAATAATTTAGATAAGACTATTGCAAGTAAAGAAAATCTCTCTAAAATACTCAACATGTAGCCTTCTACCATTCTTCTGCATACACACCAATGCAAATAGTTTTCTTTCCACATAAATCTTGCTAAGCTATAATTCCTTTCTTATCCCTATGAACCAAATAGGATGTAACCACTACGTATGTACATTACTTATTCAAATCGTTACATCATGTTTATATACTTTCAAATATATATGTGTGTGTATGTATTTATATGTATAAATATATATACATGTATATAAAATGTTTTATAATCAACTCTATCATATGATTGGGTAAGTCTATATATCTAGAAAGTATCAAGAAGCCTCAAAAATAATAACAATTAATAATACCTATAGATTGTTTGTGATCTAGTTGAGACCATTAGAGGATGTGGTGAAGAATAACATTTCTCTTTCAAAGGTTAAGACAACTCACAATCTCCCTACATTTCTAGAAGAGATTGAAACAAGGAGAGTTTTCAATGTAATAGAGAACTTGACTTAGAATTTATTTCTCAAATTGGCTTTCACATGACCTACTCATAAACCTAGTGGCCTCTAAGTATCGGCTTGTATTTACAATAATACCATACATGTATTCAAACTCAAGTAATGATTTTTATATAAATAATGAACTTGATGTTCATAAAGTGATCCTAGGGTATCATACATATATTCATCCATGTATAATATATAAAACCCATACATTAAGAAAACATAGTCTCAGGTAGATTTATAAAAAAATCCTCCTTGTTCAAAATCCCTTGGCTTGAATATGTTCAGCCCTAATTTTAGTTATAGAGAATCACAAAACTTATAAACTAAATTTTACGGCCTAAATGTATTTAAGTAACTCATTCAAATTAAAAATATAAATTTATACAAATGAATTTATATGTATTTTACAATAAGCATATACTTTTACTTGTATAAATTTACATTTAAATAATATCATATAACTATTTACCCATAATAGTCATTCAAATCAACTTTCCTAGTATTCAAAATTGAATATAAGTTTAATGAAGGTAATACATAGGCGTAATATGTAATGCCCCACCATGAAACTTTAGAGAACAACACAATTACACTACACAAACAGGACAATTTTTTTTTTTTTTAAATAGAAGAAATAACAAAGTAACATTTACCTATCTATACTAAGTAACGTTCTCTCAGAATTCCATGACTGCATTACTGACAAAACTACTATCATGGTTTCTCATACATCATGTATCAGCAATAATTCATTATGAATCTATTGCAATTAAATGAATAGCCATATACATTTCCATGACAACAGATAAATAATCATCCAGATCAAGTACAACTACAATTTTTCCATACACATGAGGATACAACATAATATTGTTTACATCATCAACTTTCAATTACATTCGATTACAAACATTATGAATAATCTAATACACAAGATAGTACTTGAGCATAAATAACTGTCTTTATAAACTGGTACAAGATCTGAATCTGCTACAAGAGTTACAACCTTCTTGCACATGAACAAAGTCAAGGAAAAACCAATGGAGATAAAGCACATCCACCCGACCATGTGGAACCCTAAGGTCCACCCCCCGTGCTAGGAGATAACATAAGGTCCCAAAACATCAAACAGCCAGGTAGACAATTGCCTAATAGGAACAAGGACTAAACATGACTCCATCACAACACATGACAACACCACAAGCAACTCAGTAACACGTCTAGAGGCAACACACGACGAATGGGGAGAGTACAACTAGGGAATGCTAGGCTGCAGTAGGAAGAGTGTCATCGCATGGTCCTGACATGGGTTATCCTGACAGCCTCTCACTAGGCGCCGGCCCCATAGGGTGACACATGTGGAATCAACCTTCCTTTCGTGAGGACAAGGAAGTTGATCTTGCCAACCAGGCCTTCTCTACCCATCCTTAGTCTAAACGAGCACTACAGGCATGGGAGAGGAAATCCAACTATCTTGTTAATGTGTAATTTACCCTTTTCCCCCCAGTTCATTTTTAGGTTTTCATTTAATTAACAACTTTCAATGGGTTATCCTAACAGCCACTTTAGGCGCCGGCCCCACATTGAAAGCCACTCCCCTACCTGCATCTAGAAACCCTAACCATCAAGCAAGACAATCACTATCATACTAATAAGTATATATAAACAATGCAAGGCATTTACCTTCTTGCATACAAAACATAATCACAATGACCAACCTGTACATCATTGTCCCAAAACTTTCCGTTAATCAATCGCAATAACCATAACAACACATATCCAAAGCAAGGTATGGGTCATCTTTCTCCCAAATCTCAACCATGAACAAAATAGTTTCTCATTATGATTTCCAAGGTCTCCCCATTACAATACTAAACACAAGCTCGATATCAACACATACATGAAGGAGGTTTAACCCCATAATATATTCACAACACAGTATGTACATCATCTCACATTATTGTTTACCAAGACCCACATACATAGCAAAAGACATCATGTTCTTGCAACATCTTCATTTCAAGACACCTATGAATAGAATACATGCCATCGAATCATATTACCTTATGCCTCTGGAACCTAAACTTGACAATTTACACATAGACCAACTCACATGAAAATTTTGCTTGCAATAAGCAATTTCAACTAATCAACTCATTGACAACATAAATTCTTCTTACTAGAGCAATTCTATTTAATCAAATTAGCAACTGGATTCAAGTTATATCTCCACCAAGAATTTCATAAAACCTAGGTCTAGTTTAATTAATATTAATTCTATCATCAATTATATATAAATATAACCATCAAGCTAATGCATAGGTAAGATCAATTACAAATGCTTATAGATCAAATACTAATTACAACATAAATAAATCCAAACCCGTTCATCAAATTCCTAAAAACCATTATAATAAAATTAATGCCATATTACAGCAAATATATGATCAAAACACATTGTATTAATCTATAACACTATATTCCTATTATTTCGTAATTAAATAATCCAAGCATATATTTATATGATATACAGATGTATTTATATGTGTGTTTATATTTTATTCTCAATCTCCAGGTACAATTTGGTCAATAAAAATAATAGAACATTTATTTACTACTTTTGTTGAAGATGAGGTGTAAGATTGCTATTGATTGTTTGACCATTAAAATGGATGATATTTAAATATAATGATATGCCACACCCTAAAATATAAATTGACTAAATGAAGAGCTAATAAGATGTTTAATACAATCTACTATAAGAATTGGATCCTGAAGAATCTATGCAAAAGTGGGCAGTTTTATATGATCCAAAGTCCATATTTATTTGAGTCCTTAATGCACATAAGAAAAACATTTCCATCTAGATCTAATAGAAGGCAGAAGTAAGGAATACTCTAATGGACAAGGTACTTGAACTGTTTGACAAGGTTCAAAGATACTTACGTACACAAAGAACATCATTAGTTTATCTATTAGAGGATATGAACAAACTAACAGATCCTTAGCAAGATGACTTCGTAACCCCTTTTAAAAACATATAAAAACCATCATTTCTAAGATCCAACACCAACATTTAGCAATTATAAGATTATAAAGAAATCTTAATACTAATATATAGATAACATATGATTATATGCAAACCTTAATGCCAATATATATGGCAATTACTATCTTATAATTATAGGAAGATCTAATGTAAAAAAATCAAAAATATAATTCATGCTATGATGATCTAGGTTTATGACATGCAAATAAGGCAACAAATATGCTTCTTTCAAGATTTACATTGAAATGTTTGTTTTTCCAATTTCACAAGCAACAACCCTTAGAAAAACAACCTTTACATTTAATAAATAAATGATATATATAATATTTAGAACATACAATATTTACATTTAACCAATAAAGAAAAACATATAATAGTTATATTTAATCAATAAAGAAAAACATATAAAATTTACATTTAATCAATAAAGAAAAACATATAATATTTATATTTAATTAATAAAGAAAACATGATACCTCAATCGCAATATCCCACTAATGGTAGAATCCTTGAATGAAAATCATAAAATGAGCCCTTCACCCCCACTCCATGAAGAGTTTTTAAAGAGAAGGAAAGAGTAACTTCCTACCCAAAACTAACTCAACCAGCCAACTAACTCAACCACCCAACTAATTCAACCAACCACCTTCCCATTTTCGTCACTTTTGTAAGTGGGGCTTAAAGGAGGGTCTAAAAACCTTTTAAAATATTATAAATGACAAAAATAAACTTCTTACCTATGCACCTAGGACATAAGACAATTTTCCAAACATAAAATACAACTTAGACCTCTTAAAAACACTTAAAAATCATTTTAAAAGTTACAAGGTTAAATCCCACACAAGAACATAACCATTTTATCACATAAAACTAAAAATAATATTTCTTAACATCATGGCCAATAAACCTTAGGGCCCCATGCCTAAGTCAAACATCACACAGAAAGACATAAAGTGGCTAAATGACCACCATCATCCATTGACATAATAATTCTACATGTACACTCAACAAGAAGTGTTAGTACAATATATAGCCAAAATATATCCATCATAAATAGCATATTATCACAAATCCATTAGTAACCATAGTGTAACGCTGAATCAATACATTCTTGATTCAATTGTTAGGCTTCGTCAATTGGATGATAGGACTGTCTCCTCTCTACTCTAGGGTCTGGTTAGTGCGTTTACTAGTGTTCAGCGACCTTCCCTTAATTAAATAAATTTAATAGTAGTAATAAAATAATTCATATTCAAACAACTTTAAATAATTATTTGAACTAGGTAATTATCAATTACCAATTTAATCTTATTAAATATTAATAATAAGAATAAGAATATTATATGACCTTATTAAATATTAAAGTGGGTCAAATATTAGTATGACTATATAATGAAATATAGGCATACAACATAACCCACTGAGAAGGATAGCCGTTAAAAGCCAAATCAAACATGTTCACAAGCCAGTGCCAAACACACACTTAACCAACAGGCTCCATCAAATATCAATCAGTTGCAAGACTTGACATACTGACAGAACTAACAAGTTGAACTAGACATGTCGTGCATCCTGATCGAGGATGAGGACTTGGGATGTGGAACCTTAAGTTATCTCTGGAACAACTTATCCATTGGGTTTAGGGCACGCTCAGACCTGTTAATTCAGGTGGAGTCGATGCCTGATACCTGCATCCTGCAACAAATGACACAGTCAAGCATATATAGACACACAAAAGCTGACACTAGGTGAAAAAGGAATCACAATATCACAGGGCACTCGCAAGCGAGTGATACGACATCGTCCTTTCCACATCATATCAATCTAGATTAGATAACACATAACCATAACCAAATCAAATCTACCTCATTATCCGAATAGAACATACATTGAACATATAGGTGCATGAAATTGAATCAGTCTCAGAAGTACCATCATAACAAATAAATCTAACAGAATCAGTCCATGAGATCCATTCTAACATATAGCAATTGTAGTAAGATCGACATCTTAATCATAGGAATGCAAAACAATGTCAAAGCCTTACCTTAATTATTCCCGTTATTTTACCTTCATATTCATGTGCCTTGATCAGTTCACTTGTACATCCAAGGTGGGAACGGAGGGGCACTACATAATATATATTCATAGATGCATGTACAGTATTATCTAGTTTCAAGACACTATTATTATGGCACAAGGCAATTTCTATTTTACCTATGTTGATCATATACAAACACAGAACATACAGATTTCATGGGATTTGTATAATAAAAATACCCTCATTTTTTTATAAGAAAACTATTCCCAAGCTTAACGAATACCCAAGAAATGTTTTATCAAATCTCATACCTGGATATTTGCTAAAACCCATGGTTCTTTCTTCGATTTTCTCTTCTTTTCACTTTTTTTTTATTCCACTATGTTCTCTCTCTCTTGCTCTGATATTTTCTTTTCTTTTGTTATGCGAACTCTTCCATGTTTTCTCCCTCGATTCTTGGTGAAGAAAAAACTCTCTTAACCTCATCGAATAATAGCACTCCTGGGAGTTAAGTACCACTCCCCTCCATTTTATTGCAGAGCTTAACAAAAACAACTATACCCCTAAAGAAATGCAATGACGACGAGCATAAAGGAGCTCATTACTTCTGCATTTACTCAGACATTTAATTCCCATGTTTCCACTACATGGAACCTTCAATGAAGAAATTTTGAATTTTAAAAACAAACTTAATAGCTTATGTTTAATTTGAGACCTTTACTCAGAACAAATTTATTTAGAAACATTAAACTCTGGTCACAAGGATAGTGAGCACAAGTTCATCATATACGACGTCGAGTAATGCAATTTGAACAATACTATACCAACTCGGCGGAATATACAACAACCAAAATAATCACGTCAACCATATTACTTTAATAATGGCAAAAATGTTGACTCTATAGGAAATGATACTAATCATAATGCAAACAATAACTGCACATCTAATAACACACAATTACAAGCAAGGACTTATGATAGGTTTGACATCAATAAATGTATGACCAAACCTAGTGAAGTGTGTGAGTGTTCCTGAATGCATGGTATGAGTTACCAATTCAACTCAATCTGCAACCATCTCCCTGACGATGTTCTCCCTCCTTGACCGAGAGGGGGAAACTAAACCTATCATGAATCCACCTCATTCACCAACAAAAACTCATATATAAATATATATCTCTAATTGATAATCAATTCATAACAAAAGAATTAATGACATCATAAGATGAAACAATATCATCATATTCATTTCAGTCATTATTCAAAAACTAATATTTAAACTTTACATTCACATAAATGCATACAAGATATTCATTTCATGGAATCAATTTCTATACCAAACTCATAAGAAAATCATGTCTATGTATCATCAAAATATCAGAATTTAAATAATTAAAATATGGCATAATTAATTGTTCCAAAAATGGGGTGTAACATCTCCTCCCCCTTAAAAGATCATCGTCCTCAATGACTTAGTTCAATAAGTAACCAAAATTCATGAAAAAGAACTAAGTTTGATTCTAATTAAACAAACAAGGAAACTATTGGCAGAATTCTTCACAATCTTCCCAGGTGGCACTATCCTCTAAGTATTGGTCCCACTGGACCTTGCATAGAGTGACATCCCTATTATGCAAGTGTAGCCTCGAGCACTCTGAGAGGCACGATCGTAACCACCCTTGGATCTTGAACGTGAAGAGCATTTTAGATCAAGTACATGAGAAAAATCAAACAAATATTTCTTTAGATATGAAACATGGAAAACATCATGCAAATGAATCAGAGTAGGCAACAAAGCAAGTCTATACTACTTCAAGAACTTCAAATAGGCCCACATATATGGGTGCAAGTTTGGCTGAATTCCCAAACTTTATTGAACTCTTTTGGGGTTTGAATCTCAAGAGAACTTTGTCCCCAATAGTAATTGTTGTGGTGTTCGTTTTGCATCTGCATAACTCTTCTATTTGTCATTAACTTCTACCAACCTATGTTTAATCAACTTAACTTGCTCTTCCATTTCTATCAAAATTTCTAGTCCTATGCACACTCTATCTTCTAGTCGATCCCAACTGATAGGTGTTATGCATTTTTTACCATATATTACCTTGAAGGGAGCCATTCTGATAGCAGATTGGTAACAGTTGTTATATGCAAATTCAACCAAAGGTAAATAATCTTCCCAATTATACTGTTGATCCATGCAATATATATGCAAAAAATCTTCTAAAACTTGATTTACTCTCTTAGTTTGACCATTAGTCTTAGAATGATAGATAGAACTGATATTCAATTAAGTACCCAATGCTAAAAACAAGGTTTGCCCAAAACCTCTTAGCCATCCATGCATCTCTATCCAAGTTGATCTTTTCAGGAACTCCATGCAGACAAAAGATTTATTGAACAAATTTCTTAGCCAATATAGGAGCTCCATCAGTTAGGTTCCTTGGAATGAAATGAGCCACCTTAGTGAGCTTATCCACTACTATTAATATCATATCATGATAGTTTCTTGATTTCAGAAGCCCTTGGACAAAATATATGCTAATAACTTGTCATTTCCATTCAGGAACATCATAAGGATATAACAATCCTATCGGATGTTGATGTTCAACCTTGACTCACTGATATTCTAAGCATTTGGCTACAAAATTTATAGCATCTTGCTTCATACCATTCCAAAAATATAATGGTTTTAAATCAGCTAACAACTTGGTTACTCCTAGGTGTCTTGAGTAAGGAGCACAATGAGTTTCCTTAAGAACAAAATTTCTCAAGTCACCTTCATTTAATACATACATTCGATCCTTAAACCTAAGTAACCCATTAGACTCAGATTAGTATCCATCATACCTGGGATCTTGGAATTTTTCTGAGAGTGCATTCTTGACTTGATCATAAAACTCATCATCCTGGGAACTTTATAAGACTTGTTCTCTGAAAGTCATCTGAATAGTGGCTATTGTTGCAAGATGCCTCTTGCGACTATGAGCATCGTCTACTCAATTTTATTTTTCTTTTATATAACTGATGTCAAAGTCATAATCAGATAGTAGCTATAGCCAATGCCTTTGGTGGGCATTCAGTTTAGGCTAAGTAAAGATATACCTAAGTCCTTGATTGTCCAACTTAAGTTCAAAATACTTCTCTAAAAGGTAATGCCTCAAAACTTGTAGGGCATGCACAATTGTAGCTAACTCCAAGTCGTGTAGAGCATAATTTATTTCATACTACTTGAGCTTCCTAGATTCATAAGTGATAACTTAATTGTCTTGCATGAGTATACCCCCTAATCCTTCTCCCGATACATCTATAACAACCACAAAATGGCCTTCTAGATCATGAACTCTAAGAATTGGGGCTAAAGTTAATTTCTCCTTTAGAATTTGAAAATCTTCCTCACATTTCTCACTCCACTCAAACCGTTTACCTTTTCTTTGAAGTGAGGTGATAGGGTTTGCTATTCTCAAGAAATTCAAGACAAATTTCTATAATACCTGGCTAAACCCATAAAACTACGTACCTCATCCACATTCTTGGGAGCCAACCTTTCCATGATAGCTCTAATCTTTGCAAGGTCAACTGCAATTCCCTCCACCGAAATTATATGCCCTAGATATTGTACTTCTTTATAGAAAAAGGTACACTTAGATAATTTACCAAACAATTTGTGCTCTCTTAAGCATTGTAGTACTAGTCTTAAATGTTGAACATGCTCCTTCTCATCCTTGGAATATATCAAAATGTCATCCAAGAAAACAAGAACAAACTTGTCCAAGCAATCTCTAAAAATATTGTTCATCAAATTCATGAACATTACTGGAGTATTGGTCAAGCTAAAAGGTAAGACAATGAACTCATAATGTCCATACCTTGTCTTGAATGTTGTTTTATGGATATTCTCATATTTAATCCTTATTTGATGGTATCATCCCTCAAATCAATCTTCATAAAGACCGTTGCACCATGCATTTGATCAAAAACATCATTGATGTGGGGAAAAGGGTATTTGTTATTAATTGTGGCCTTATTCAGCATACAGTAGTCAATACATAAGCACAGTGCCCCATCTTTCTTCATGATGAAGATCACAGGTGCTTCCCATGGTGATACACTGGGATGGATTAATCCTTTGGAAAACAATTCCTACAATTAAGCTTTTAACTCAACCACCTCTATGGTTGTCATGCGATACAAAGCCTTTGATACCAGTTTAGAACCAGGTACTATATCTATAGAGAAATTGAATTTTCTCTTGGGAAGTAAACCTAGAAATTCATCTAGAAATGCATCTTGGAATCCGTGAAGGAAAGGATAATCTTGGATTGGTAGTTCCTTGGATTCTTCAATCTGATCTATCTTCACATTAAAGTTGACAACCTTTTCTTCTAGCTCTGTTGAGCTATATTGTAGGCAGTTGTCTAACCTTGACTTCTTGTTTGACTCCTTGAATTTGAATTGGATTCCCTAATTCATCTAAACACTCAACTATTTTTGAAAAACAATCTAATTTTTCCCTATGATGCAACAACTAGTTTATTCCTAGGATGGCATCATATGACCCCATTGGTGCTACATATAGGTTGACCTCAGTTAAGAAGGAAGTTAGTTTCACCTTTGATTCAAATAGACATTGCTCTACCTAAGCTTTCACTGACCATGAATTGGCCATATAGTTAGCTCTTCTAGGAATTTTACTCAAGGCTAGGTGATAAAAAAGATTTTGTAGCACCAGTGTCTATAAGAATTGAAATTGGAATACCAAATAAAGTACATGTAGTCTCAATAGGAGTAATTGTTAGAACACAATGATATATTGAGAGGGGGGTGAATCAATATATCCCAAAACTTTATTCCAGAATAACTTTATCAACCAAATCTTCTTACTCCCTTAAACAAATGATAAAGTGTATTAAACAAATCAAAGTGCAACACATGAGCACACGACCACAACACCATATTTATGTGGAAAACCCTAGAAGGAAAAAACCACGGTGAGCAAGTTGCTTGGATCTATTGTCCAAATCTAGCCTCACAAATAAAGATAAAATAGATTACAACAAGTTTTAGGTCTGTAACCCAAGGGAGGACACACTCCCTGAAATAAAAGGAAAAAATACTTACAAAATGAGGCTACAACCTCTAAACATCCCACTCAATAGATTTCACTGATCAATCTCCTTAGCAACATCAACACACTTAACTCTGACTCAAATCTTCACTTCCTCTACACAGTTGTCACTATTGTCTTCAACACATCTTCACATACACATTCACTCACTTTCACACTCACTCACATAACCTCGCACCCTCTCACTCAATCACACAATCCAGAACAAACAAGTTCTTTTATTTATACTTCCTGCAAACAACAAAATATTTCTCCTACATCGACCAAGATGAAATATGTATACATGAAATGTGCAATGGCCATACCAAGTCGGCATTCAAAAGATGTAGAAATCTAATGCGGTTCAAGCCAAATGATAACCATGACCTATTTTTCATTAACACATTCTTCCAAGTTGTCGTACAATTCAAAACATCTGGTGGGATCATTAAAACACTTGAGATCAGCTCAGCAAATGCTTTTCCTTCCAAAAAATAGCTCCAGACCAAAATCAGCATTGAAGAGACCAATTAGCATCATGCAGATCATTTCACAAGCAACATAAGACTTCCACAGACCTTCTCAAACATTCCTTTGAAATATATGTTTTCTTTCTGGTGTAAACAAATAGATACTAAACCTGGTATCACCCACAAATATTGGACACACAATCTTGAGATATAACATTGAAACTTGTAGTGCACTTCAGCACCTAAAACCTAAAATGAACAAACATATAGACTATCTAAACACATCCTCCAAACATCAAAGCCAAAAGATGAAAATCAATGAAATGCAGTGGCATTTGCTTTCTCCTCCAAACAACCCTATTCAAAAATAAGATATGTCTTTGCTTTGCTAGCTCCAGAGAACCTCTATGGTACACGTTATCAGCTAAAACTTGGATATATCATTCTTCTCATCTGTATCTAACTATTCTTCAAATCACAACATCATAACTTCTAATGTTGAGAAATGTTGAGCATTTCTTTAACCTCCCTGACTGTATCAACACAAGAACACTGTCTTCACTTTGCAAGCTCTGGAATCTTCTACAGTAACTTTCAAGATTTGAAATCAGGAAAATACAATGTTCACACTTGTCTTTATCTAACTTCCAAACTACAAGATCATACCTTCAAATATGGAGGAATGCAGAGCATTCTCCCGAGCTTCTTCAATGCATCTTCCAATGCTTAGACTTCTTGAATCTCTCTCAAGATTTAAGAAATGTTTTTTAATGAATACAACATTCACCATACCAAATACTTCATTCACAACATCAACAACAAATCCTTCCAACAAAACAAGAATCTTCATGTTAGCCCATTGTTCTGCTCACAACTTTCACCTCTACATGAACTTCAGAAGATAGGGTACAACTATGTACAGATGATACTGATCCAATCAGTATACATAGTACATGGCATTCATCATCTTACCCTTTACTTCACAATTTTTCTGATCCATATCTTTATTACTCCTTTGTATTCTTCTCCGACAACATCAGCATATACTCATCACTTTTCTTCTCTATCTCACAACATTCTACAACAATTTCTCTTAGTCATCACTATCCTTTGGCATCTTATCAACTGATCATCACTTCCACTTCCAACCTTTAGCACTGTTGACAAATATGCAATCCTATCCATCACTAAACATCACACTGTTGACATCAATGACAACACATATGTAACAATAATCTAGTATTCATCTTGATGGTTATCCATAGCTACATGAATCCTCTGCTAGAAAGCTATCTGTTGGGAAGTCAAGGGAGGATTCCTATTCTAATTTCCCTAATTCTTAGTTGGGCATTGGTTGGCATAGTAATCACCTCCACATGTGAAGAAACTTCCTGGAGCTCCTCTCCTTTCAATTACTTGATCACCTTTATTACCATTTCTTTTCTTGAAGTCATTACTCTTTTTATCATTCTGATAATAATTTGTATTACTATTCTTCTTGGACCCTTTTCTATTGAATTTTTGTTTGGTACCTTGATTCCAATTCTTCTTTTTGAAAGAAGGTGTAGACTTTGACCATCCAAACTTCTTTCAAGACTTGTCCCTATATTTTGATATGGATTTAATCTTTTTCTCTTGTTTGATAACCTTTTTAAACACCAGGTCCATTGTTGATGGACCATGGCCATCTACTTCACCTCCAATCTGAGGGTTCAATCCTATTATGAACTTCCAAATACATAAGCATTCATCTCTCTAGTATTGGGGTACATACTTCAAGAGTCTTGTAAATTTTTCCTAGTACTCAGTTACAGTCATCTCCCCTTGTCTTAGATTTTGGAAATCAATCAACTTTTGATCAAAATATAACTAAGATAGCCACCTCTACCTAAAAATAACTACAAACTAATCCCATGTCACATTCATGGAAGTTAATCACAACTCCATCTTTTTTTTCATTCACCAGGTAGAGACTTCTTTAGCTAGTTGATAAGCTCCCCAAACCACCTTGATTATCTCATATTAGTTTTGGATCTCAAAACACTTTTCCATATCATTTAGCCATGCCTCAGCTCCATCTCCTATAATAGTTCCATCAAATTTAGGTAGGGTAATCTTTTTCATATCCCAAGCAAGCTCATTAGCCAAACATGTATTTTCCTCTACAAGTGTCTCACTGCTTTGTCTTGATTCTCTTGATTTTCCCAAGACTCACTATGCCCCTCATGATTACTCTGGTCTTGATCCTACTCTTCTTCTTCTTCTTCCTAAACATGAGAACCTCCAACTTCTTGTTCCAAGGCTCCTAACCTCTCCTTGGTCTCATTCATGGCTATAAGAATTTGATCCAGCTTTGTTTTGGCATCATCCATAGCTTGGCCTGACCCATCCTGACTACCACCAAGGTTGGTTCTAGTTCACACCATGATTGGTCCTAGTAAGTTAGAATGTGAATTGTTATCCTAAGGTTTGGTGTGAAATTTTCTATGTCTAAGTAAGATAGCTTAGTTAGAAAAATGTTACCCCAGTTTCGGTCGTTGTCCTCATCCAATTTGAACTTGGTCTATATTGGTCTTTATTTTTCCCGTTTTGAGTCATGTTTCAAGTGTAAAAAGTTTGCTTTCCCTTTATCGACAAATTTGAAGTATCCAAAAACCTTGTCGCTAGCTTTGTGGTTTCATGAACCTTATGTTTTTGTGGAGTTTGTTTAAGTCCTCTTTGTTATCATCTTTTTATGTATTTCAAAAAAAAACCTTCTTTCCTTCCTTATCGGCGAAATTTTGAGTTGACAAACTTTATCGAGGAAAAGTTTGGTTCACGAACTTTCTATTTTTTTGATATATATCATCACCTTTTTTTCTAAAGGTCTTCTCTATTGTCATTTTTCATCTTTTTCAAAATTTAACATGTGTTATTCTTTTATCGCTTATTTCTTAAGTTTATGTTTTTCCCGATTAAGCGATGTTTTGTATCGAATTTGATATGTAAAATGCCCTCTTTTCTGATAAAGGGAAGGTCAAATGAATCATCACCACTCTTACTGAAGATTCGTGAATGTAAAAGTTTGTCAATTCATATAACAAATTACTAAATTTTGTACAAAGGAGATCGAAGAAGTGTCTGGTTCATGAACTTATAAGTTCACCGACAAAGCAATTGTTGACGTCAATTGAAAGAAGATTTACTTTGCAAAACCAAGATTTTGCCGATATGAAGATTAATCATGAAAATAAAGGTCAAAGCTTGGTTTTTTAAATGGTGAGTTCACCCATTTTGAGTTCGCCGGTGATTAATTTTGCCGATAAAGGAATCTTGGGAGGTTTTATTAGTTCATGAAAATGGTAAAGTGACCGATAGGGTGAATCCTATAATGTGAAGGAAGTGCATTTATTATGAGAGCATTTGATGAATCCTTTTAATTTAATTGGTTTGCTTTATATATAAAGTGAATTTTTATCAAAGGCATTAGTCATCATAGTTCGGAGCAGTTGTTTTGGTCTCTACTATAGTTATCTAGCTTTCTGGTCTCGAGCATTGCGGTTTTGAAGTGAGTGCACTGTTACCATTTTCTTTCCAGTTTGAATATTGTTGGCATTGGTAGAAAGGCATTGCATTGTGGTTGTTCATTTTTCATGACTTGTGAAACCATTCCTCATTCAACTATCAATTATAATCCACTCCCACCAATTATAAACCATTCTCTCCTAGTGACAGTCAACAAATCAATTGAGTGGCTACTGAGATTTACTAAGATGAAATGTAAATACCAAGGCCTTGATATCTCTTTCAAAATTAAAAATGAGCTCTCTGATGTGAAAGAAACAAAATTAGGTCATGTTGACCTAAAATAATTTTGGGAGAGAATGAATGCAAATTCGAGGGCACCCATAGCCCAAAAGACTCTTGAAAGCGGCTTAGCTCATGTAGGAGGGTTTCCTCTGGCAGTACAATGCCAGGATTTGATAATGGATTGCATTCATAATTATCATGTTGAGTCACAGAAAATTAGAATTGTTAGTGGCGAGGTGATTTTACAATTAAATGTTGGCACTATTAGTGACAAGCTCAGATTGCCAGTGTGGGGAGAGTACACTAATGTTTCACATGAGACTGGGTGGAATTTTTACATTTATGGCAAGAAAATGTGTAAGACAGTCATTACCACATCATGGATGAAGAAGGAGAAGAAAGGTGGTTGTCAACTGCCTAAAAACATGATCAAAGCCTTGTTCAAAGATGATATCTCCAACATAATAACATTGTTGCATAGGGTTGTTGGAAGTGAAGACTGGAATGAATTTTTAGATTGGATGCACCAGCTTATACTGGTTATATGCACTGGTAAACAACATATAGATTGGGCCAAACTCAATGGTGAACATTTACATGATCAATTAATGAATTTTCAAAAGAGGAGATGGAAATTTCATATGTGTTCCTATCTAGTATATCTACTAGCTGGTACCCAAAAGGTTTGGCCAGGTTTGAACATTGTTGTTTCAGTGGATAAAGACACCCAAGTGTATGATTATTTCCCTCAGTTATAGGAAGATTTCGGTAATAAATATTATAAAAGAATTAATAATGCATTTCTTATGCTTATGGTGAGGAAAATATATGAAAATCCTGAATTGAGGATCTCAACAAAAGCTGTGAACCTTTAATAATGCAATTTAGGAGTTACATCATACAATTCAATAGGTTTACATATTTTAGAATTGGTGGTTTTAAGTTTCATCCTTTGAAGTTACCTAGGTATGCATCAGACTACCTTGTATTCTTAGAATTATGTAGACAAGCATCTCTTGCTAATAAAAGGCACCATGACTGCAAGAAAAGAGGGTACCCCTTCCCTTTGAATTTAACTCACTACACTTGTATCAAACCTAAGAATTCTAAGCATGTGGATAGACTGCTCTCTAAGTTTGGCTTGCCTTCTTATGAGTCCAGGAGTTTCTTCGATAGTAAATATTTTGTGAAGAAGAATTTTTATTTTCCTATGTTACGAGAACACTGGCCTCATTTAGAGGATTTTTGGGTAAAATGTGTTGATGAACAGGAAGTGAGAAAAAGAGACTAGTCAAGGTTGACCTTGGACCAAATGAGAGCCTTTAGGCTTGGGTGGGACCTTCTTAATTTGGTTGATGATTATTCTGATATGATTGATCAAGTTTATCATGTTGAAAGCATTAAGCCATTGCCTAAATTAAGATGGACTAAAAAAGAGATAACAAATATTTATGTTAGATCTTCTTCTGCATTGGATAAAAATCAAAGGTGGCTAAAATTTAAGATGAATGGTCATGATGCAAGTTCTCCTTCACGCAAGGAGCATGCCATGGCAGATCAACAAGCCTCTACAGGGATCTCTCCTTAGAACACACCTATTGGGGTTCATTCTTCTAGGTCTCAGTCTCTTGCCAAGGATGGAAATGATGGTGGTGAGGACCCAAGAAAGATGTTGGACTGAAGAGACAGTGTGAAGGGGATAATGAGCCCCCTAGGAAGAAGCTTGAAATCAAAAGGTCTTTAGACCCTTATGTAGGTAAGGTGGCAGGACATGAGCAAGTGCAACAAGACCAAGGAGACCAAATGACTACTTCATTATCACCCAAGGACATAATCCCTCCATCCTTTATGTAGACCCCTCCACCTACTTCTCGTGATGGGGTATCTTCTTCACCTTCATCCTCCCAGTAGCAAAAGGTAGTGCCTAATACACCTATGTCTGATAATGTGCCTAACATTATGGTAGATAGTTTTCCCATCTTTCCCACTCCCACATGGTTAAGAGAAGAGGTTGGTAATAAGAGAAAATACACTCATATTATTGATATTGGATTTGACGTTATTGCTAGGCTTTTAAAATTAGAAACCACTCCCAAAAAGGCAAAAATGATGTCTAGGCTTAGGGTGGATCCTCTGACCAAGCATCAGTATGTGGAGATAGCAAAACCTATGGTTGAAAAAGATGAAAAAGATGTTTTTGCTGATGATTTTCACATTAGCAAAGTGGACCTGGGTCCCCCTTCTATACAAGGTGATATTCATAATGTTAATCTATCTGTGGAAATCCTTGCTACTCAGTTGGAGGAAAGGGAGAGAGAGAATGAATTGTTGGAAGAATGGGTTAATATTCTTACTTCATATATCAGGTCTATTGTGAATACCACGACCCAGTCTTTAGATTCCACCATGGATACTCCTGTGAAAATTCCTCCAAAGGGTGTAAGTGTTGAGGTCATTGATCAAATCAAAAAATATAAATTCTTGGGAAAGGAAATAGAACAATGGGTTGAGAATATTACAGTGGAATGTTTGTTGTATTATCATGAAATCATTATTTTGTATACTAAGTTATCAAATAAGCATAGTGAAATTTTAGCTGACTTAAAAACAATTAGGAAAGAAGAAGTAATGTTGAATGTAGCCAAAAATGAGCTTATGAGCATGGTTAAAATTGATTCTAGTGCTTTGGTTTCAGAACATGTTATTGATAAGCTGGAGGAGAATGAATCTGTTAAATGGTTGAATCCAATTGATTGGAAATAGATAACGACCAAACAATGCCTCATGAATCTAAAGAATATTGCTAAGAATAATAAGTCATGTTTAATGGATCTTAGGAGTTCTTGTGTTTCATTAGGTGTTGATATTTTCAATGAGACTAAAAGAAATCTATTGATGCCTTTGTGGTTAAACAAGCCTTCAAAGATTTGTTAGTAGAAGAGTTGAAAACCAAATAAGATTCAGTTGGTAATCCTATAAAGAGATTGTGCAATGTGGCAGCCTATCTACTAAATTTTAAGAAATATATTATAGAAGTGTATAGAAAATACGACGATGGCAGCAATGCCTTGCAAGTGTGGAGGACCAGATTGACCATGACTAGCATACCAAATGGCAAGGCTATCATTCCAATCTTAAACAAATTCAAAGTTCTTGAGGCAAAAATGGGTGCTTCCCAAGTATCTAGAGATCAAGTGAGTAGAGATGGTCAAGGTGAACAGGTGCACCGAGATGAACAGATGGATCATGATGCTGGAGAAGATGAGGAAAGCAAAACTTCCACATGATGTTTTATTATGCCCCTTTATAAGCTTCAAGACCTTTTATGTTGTGTTATATACATTATTGGACATCGCTTCTTTTGTTATTAAAGAAGTATTATTGTACCTAATGTCGGTTGTAAAGACAGTTATAAGTGAAAAAGTTAGTTACCTTCTCCTTTACTATAAAATGAATGAGTAAAAGAGAGATAAGGTCTCTTGGTGAAAATTATTTTTCATTGATTAGATCATTTTATGCTTGTTTTATTTTAAGAAGTTTTGGAGGAAAAGGGGGATATTAGATACAAAGACTGTAATTTCTGGAAGGGGGATATTGTACTCTATTTTAGACTCGTCAATATAGAAGAGAGTTGATATTGGGTCATTGTCTTTTGGTTGTTGGTTTATTCTTTTTATGTTGAATAACTAGAGTTTGAATATTGAAATTCATAGTTCTTTGTATGAGATATTGAAAACCTACCTTTGTATTTTCCTAATCATTTGATGTGTCTTCATCCTTAAGTTTGAATCTGATGCAAAGGTGATGGTTGTTGAGTTGGTAATCATTTGCCAATCTTGTTTCCATTCTTATGTCTGGGAATTGATTTGGTGATTTTATGATTGAAAGTCATTTTTTTACCCACAGTGCATTGTGCATTAAGGGTTTATTATATCTTTTTATCCAAAAAATTGCCTTCCTTCTTTTAGGTTAGAAGCGAACCCCAAAAATAATTTATTTTTATTTTATCATACAAAGGGAGCTGTCCCTTTTTCAAAACATAGAGAATAGTTATAAACCTCCATTTGTATTATGTTCAACTGTTGGTATATTTGTCACCTCTTAAATTGGGAAAATAAAATAGAAATGAGTTAGGTGACAAAATTTGTTCAGTAACAGATTTTTTGGTGACTCTACTGGGGAATGGACAACAAAGATCTTATGTTGTTAAAAGTTGCCTAATGTTTCTTCTCAAAAAATGTCTTAGTTTGGTACTACAACCTAATTTAACTTTTGTGCTTCGACCTAACTTGGAGAGAATCACAAAAATATCATAACCGATTTTAGAGTGCTTACATGGAGGAGTAGGAAATCTAGAGATTGTTATCAAGGAATCAAGAAAGTAATTAACCAAGAAGAGATTTTAGGACATGAGATTCTAGAAAGATTTCAAGTTTTGATTGAAAACCCCATTATCATAGCAATATAGAGACTTGTAGAATGATTATCCCACTTGAACATTCAAGGAACTTGACCTTGAAGATCCATATGGTTCTACAATGAAGGTTTGGCCCCATTTTACAACAAAACCTTAACTAGGTCGATGTTGAGCATGAACACATCTTAACAGACCTGTGAAACCTCACTTGGAGACAACGAAGAGATAACCAGGAGCTTCACCACTTAAATAAAATTTTGGACTTTGAAGAGGATTTAGGACAAGATTTGATTCAACATGCAAGGCAATTTGGTGTCAAGCAAGAAAATTTCATCATTAAAGAGTAGTTGTTCCTCAAGGAGAAAGAGCCTTCTAGATCCACATTGTGCCTGACAACCGATAGTAGAATAATCAAAATTAGCAACAACAGATTCAAAATCCTCAGCCAAACAACTTGCAAAATAATCGATAGTGAATATTAAAACTGGATGATAAAAGATATACAAGAGGTGATTGTAGGAGAGGAGTTATCAAACCTGATTTTAAATCATTGAAGAAATCCAATTTTGTCGTGGACCTTCCTTCTGCTAGGAGATTATCAAGAACATCTAGCAGACCGCCTTCTCCCACTAAAGCTCCAATAAATTCACCTGTGTGTCAAGCCTTGGTCCTACATGGTACAATTCTGCCCTTGATTGTAAATTTTAAAAACATTATGGCTCACCAATAGAGTGCTCAGCCACAGCCATCGGTTCCTTGGGGAGTCATAATTGGCCCATTGTCCCTAGGAAATCAGTTACATAATCTTCCCCATGGGTCTAGGAAAATTATCCCTAAATTTAAAGGTGATGGAAAAGTGTCTACAGATGAACATATTCATTCCCTTTTGTAGCATGTTCTATTCTTGGCATTCAACATGAAGACATTTTAGTCAAACTATTTGTTGAATCCCTTACTGATGTTGTTGCTGACTGGTTTTATCACCTACCATCAACATCCATTGATTCTTGGGCTACCATGGTCTAGAAATTCGAAGACAGATTCAAAATCCTAGAAGATGAACATTCTCTAATAGAAGAACTGACCCATTTAAAAAAGGGTATCCAAGAGCCAATGAGAGAATCTGTCAAGAGCTAGTGAACATAATACCAATAGCTGAGAGACCTTCCAATGAAATGAATAAAGGTTTCTTCATCAATGCACAACCACCAAATGTCAACTACCAACTGAAGAGAGATAGGGTAGCCACTCAAGAAGTAGCACAAGCTTCTACTATTGAAATTGAAGATGATTTACTCATAGTAGGGAAGTGGAAGAGGGAATTTCAAAGTCAGAAAAATGCTGCTATAGCCTCTACCAATCCTATGATTCAGAAGCTAGCCAACGAAATAGTTTCTCTCAAGAGGAAGTTGCCTAAAGCTCATCAGCCTTGGCAACCATTTTATCAAGACATACCAAGGAAGGGATACGTACCTCCAAACAACAATAAGGGTAAGACAAATTACCTCTAGCAGTGTAGCAGTTGGCCATAGAAGGGCCCTCCGCAACTAATAAGGGGAATGTGATGTGCAATTTTCACTTGACTTCAAATCACGATGGTGCTTCATGTCCTAAAATGAACAGATTCATGCAAATGTCTGCAATGCTAGAAGTCACAATTGAGGAGACTTATGAAGATGAGGGACACATTCCCTCTAGTGACTCTACCTTATTTTATCTAGAATATGAATCTGATTCGGATAGAGGAGAAGATGTTCTCACTAAATTAGATGGGCAAGTTTTTTCTGTTCATACAAGAAACCAAGTTAATCAGTCTCCAAAAGATAAGCAGCAAAGTAGAATGTATATGAAGGATGATGGAACCCTCACACCTTAATATATTTTATCATGGAATGTAGCTTCTGGACAGACTTTTGCAACACCCACAAAGATTGTTGCTTCCACCCCGGTAATTCCTTCTGTTGATAAAGCTTGCAATTCTTTTGATATTGTAGAATTTTGTAAAAACACAAAGATTCAAATATCCCAGGCTGAGTACTTAAAATTAAATCCAGTAGAATTGGAACACCTTGTAAACTATGTGAAGTTTGAAAATGTGTCAACCCATGTAAATGCCTAGTCCTTATAACCTCATATTGAAAACTCATCTTACAATGCTTCCTCAGCAAGAGCTAAGATTTTGACCCTTTAGTTGTGCCAGAGAAACTAAATCCCTTTTATGTGTCCCTGTATATAGCAGAATGTAGGCTTAGCAACTACATCATTAATTATGGCACCTCAAATAATGTAATGCCAACAAAGGTAGCTAGAGCATTAGGCCTCACTATGACTGAGACCCATGGGAAGTGCTTTTCTATGGATTCAAAACAAGTTCCTTTGATTAAGAAAATTAAAGATGTGCAAGTGGCTTTAGCAGCTTACCCCAAAAAGAGAATGAAGTTAACTATACAAGTAGTTGATGTCCCTTCTAGTTATGGAATGCTCTTAAGTCTTAGATTTTGTAGAGATCTCAGAGGATAAATACAATTTGATTGGTCTCACACCCTAATCCCATTTGAAGGAAAGAAGGTCAAGTTAGAGCTAGAACCTAAGGCAAAATTTACAGTCCTGAAATTAGATGACCCAAGGTCCCAAATTTTATATGAAGAAACTAAATTTGGGACTTATATGTTATCTTCTATACCTAAAAGTAAGACACCTGATCTAATTGAGGATAATGTTATAGCTAGGTTGTGGGATTTAAAATTTGATGGCAGTTGCTCTAACTCAGCTTATGGAGTAGGTGTTGTTCTAACCTCACCTACTAGAGAGAAATTCCCTTTTCCTATAAATTAGAGTCGAAAACACCAATAATATTGTAGAGTATGAAGCCCTATTGTCAGGACTTGAGGTTGCTAAAGAAAAGGGGATTAGAAAGTTGAGAGCAATAGGGGATGCAAAATTTATTGTTAAGGGATGCAGAATTTATTGTTAAGTGTTGTGCCCTGCACACATGCCCCATTTTAACAAGTGGAAACCCCCTTCTTTTTGCTTTGGCTTGGAGTCTTAGCCTTTCTTCATTATGGTGATGAGAAAGTTAAGTTATGCTTGGAATGGGAGATTTGTTTCAAATTTGGCATGTGTGATGGTTTGGGTGTTCTTGGGGATTACTTCTATTTTCATGATGGATTTGCAAAGACTTGTGATCGCTTTATGCCTGATTTTATGCATGAGAAATTTGCCCTTTGGGCTTTTATGCTGATTTTGAGGTCTACTAGACATAGCACTAAAAACAAGCGTTGCAAGATATGTCTAGTAACCCCTCCAAGTTCCGCTAGTGATTGGTTAAGTGTTTTAGAGGAAAAGTGGGCTTTTCGCCTGTCCAAGGACATTACAGGGTTTTTGATGGCTACAGGATATCTCTGGTACCATTCATTTTCACACTCATTTGGTAGCTTCATTTTTCTCCACTTTCTCATGCTCTGAGTGCTTGACACTCTGTCATTCCTATCAGAGGCATTTATGGCTCTTTTGTCAGAGTTTAAAACCCAAAATCCTTATTCATCTCATCATTTACATTCAAACTTTCATTACAACCTAGAGCTCTGGCAATTTTAGCTATCTGTGCGACAATTTCTAGCATGTTCGAGGATTCCATTACGTTGATTGGAGGGATTCTTATTGTCATCCTAAGGATTTCTATTGTGTTCTAAACTGAGTCAAGTTAGCTCTTTTTCTCCTTTTCCTTGGTTCATTGTTGAATTTCCTATTTATGCTTTGATTGAGTTATGTTCGAAATTAGGTAAAGGAGTCTTATTATTTCACAATGATGAATGATGTAAGTTACAAACCCTGGTTGTGTCAGTTTTGTTTTGATTTTGTTTTGTAGGGTTTGTATGTTTGTATTTCATAGTGATTGTGTGAAGAGGGTTTGTGTTTCACAACCTTGATCCTAGGGTTAGAATCAAAATAGACTAGTTCGTCATATGAAAATGTTGTATCTAAAGAATCTTTTAAGTAGTAGGATGTCACCTTCATTAGATGCCCCACTTAGGAGGTGTGCCCTAAGGTAGGGAAATTTGCTTAGCATGACCTTTAATCCCTATTGGATATGTCCACTAGGGACTAAGAATCCTGCTTTATCCCATGGATCACTTTTGACCTGCTTTAGTCTTTAGAAATTTTAGTATAGGATCCTTTGTGGGGATTATTGGGTATGCCAGATAAATCCACCAGACCTTAAAACTCCCGCCTTATGTAGTGAACCACCCTTTGCTCGCCTCACTGCTTTAATACGTTTAGCTCAAGTTTTATAGGACACCGAACTTGTCCAGTAGGGGTTGAAATCCCCGCTTATCCAGTAAGGTTCCTTTGGCCCACTTATCCGATGTCAGGTGTTTCACTTGCTCATCCTATAGGGTCGATTTCTTCCACTTCATCCATCAAAGGCTAATTCTCCTGCATCATTCAGTTTATCTTCTAGATTAATGTGGAATTGAAAGTTTTTGTGTTGCATGCTTACATCTGGTAGAAGGGCAAAGGTCCACTTTCTACTGTAGTAGACAGTGTTTGTTACCAGAATAAAAAATTAATGCTAGGAATTCATGTAAAGGCTTTGTTTTAATAATTTATGTAGGATTCCTAAGCAAATGACTCAGAATTAAGCATATGGAATGTTATTCAATTAGGGTATTCATTAAGGTATTGTATTACAGGATAAATGTCTACAAGGGCTACAATAATGAAGTACAAGTTCAAGGGGATCCCTCCTACTTCCAAGATCACCTCAATCTAGATAATATTGGAGACACTGACCTGGGTCATATTGACCTAGATGGCTTCAAGTTGAGGGTTTTTGGGGATAATCTGACTAATTGGGCCAGAAGAATCAGAGATAATGGCATTTCTCAAGTTGTTGCCTTCCCTACATTAGTTCAGTGTTTGAAGCCGATTGTATCATGTGCTGATTGATACCATCCTCCCACTAGTTCAGTAGTAACTCAGGATGGGAGAGTAATTGCAAGCTTCACTGTGGAAGCTCTTGTAGAGGCATTTGATATTCCTCCCTTTCCTACCTTGACTATGGTCGCAAAAGACCAAAACCAAGCCATAGTGACCAAGGGCCAAAGGCCTGTAGGAGAATCATAAATGATACTTGGATGAAGAAGAAAAGGACAACAATGTCCAAAGTCATCCATGTGCTATATAGAAGTGATTTCAAAGATGAGGTGGGAGACTTAGTTCCACTATTGAGCAGAATCAAGGGATTGCCTACTACATCCACCTTTGAGTTGTGGATGTTTAGCTACATAGAGGAAATCTTGAAGGGAGATAGGTAATTGGACTGGGCCTATCTTCTGAGTGATAATATTCATGAGGCATTCCTAGCCCTGGGGGAAACCAAGACCCTCCATTGGTCTTCTTATATGGTGTTTATGCTATCCTAAAACTTTGTTTATCCGGGTCTATCTCAATTGGGGGAAGTTGGTAATGCAGCTCGGTAGCTAAAGGTATACGAGTGTTATCCACAGCTACACCTTGTCCAATCACTGGTGCATTACAAGAGGGTGAATGATTCATTTACTATGCACATCACCAAGATGTTATAGGGCAATATGTTGAGAAGGTTATCCCTTGAGGTTACCAATGTGGTTTAAAATTATGGCAGGTGGTATATCCAGTTCCCAAAATTCACCTATCTTAGAGTACAAGGATTTAAGGGAGCCCCTTACAGGTTGCCCAAATATCTTATAGACAAAATAGTCTTGTTGGAGTTGACAAGACAGATATGAATCTATCATAACATGTTGAAACATTTACATAGAGCTTCCATCAAGTTCCCTATTATTTTGGGAAGGGGACTGTTCACCTATATAACCATTGTTGCAGCAGAATATTCTAATGTAGAGTTACAACAGTTGCATCTAAATTTCTATAAATTGCGTACACATTTTGATCCTTTTGGAACATTAGAGCAACATGTTAGCAAGAAACTTTTCCATAAGGAGCACCTAGAGGACTTCTGAGAAAATTGCACAGATGAGCATGAAGTAAGAAGAAGGAAGTGCTCAATGTTGTCCTTGGATTTCATCACCAAATTTCAAATTGTTCAAGCACCAGATCAGCTCGTTAATGATGGAGTGGTGATCCAAGAGGCTGAATGAAGAAGAATATTTTATCAGCCAATTCCACCGCCTAATTGGGCTGAGGCATAAGAAAGTTCTCTCGAGGAGACCATGAAGGCCCCTATGAAATATAGTAGAATATGGATAAGAAATCAGGTGGCTCAGCTCATAGTTGCAGGAGTAGCCCTAACATATATCCAGCCTCAATAAGAGAGAGAAAGTGATGATTAAAAAGATGAACCTGTAGTTTCTGGGGAGGTAGCCTAGAGAGATAAAGCTGACAGTGAAGACATTGAAGCTGATGTGCCCATAGTAGACATGAAAGGTAAAGGAAAGGCATATAAGGAATTAAAGAAGAAAATAATGAGAGGTAGTGTGTCTCCCATGCAAACAAGGACATCTAAGAGGAAGCCTATGTAGATCGGAGAGGTAGAGGGATCTAAGGTAAATAAGACCAAAGTATCAAAGAAGGCTCCAAGCCTTGGAATAATGCAAGATCACCTGGTTGCTACTACATCTACCACCATGCCTTTACCTATTGCTATTGTTCCCTTTGTTGGATCAAGTTTTCTAGTTGATCCTATGCCTTCTCCTCCTGTTGTTATAAGTTAACAGACTTCTCTTGACACCTCTATTGCATTCACTATGCTTCCTTCTCTTGTTGTTTTTCTAGCTACACTCTCTTCTTCCCCTCCATCTTCTCTTCCTTGCCCATCTCTTTCTCCATTTCTTCCATCTCATCTATTTCATCTTTCACTATTTCTTCCTTACCACCCATCTCTACCATCCTTTCACCCCCATCTTTCTCTCTATCACCCCTTAACCTTTCCACTCCCATTGTCCTCTCTTATGTCATTTCCCAGCCTTCCATTCCACCTTCCTTAGGTTTTGTAACATTTGTAAACCTTTCTAGGATGCAGTTCCCTAGCACTGCAATTTATTCATTAATGACAATAAATAGTAGCTTGATTGGCCATTCCAGAATGTCGAGGATGCTCCAAAGTCTCCATCTCCCCAAGTGCCTCTACTAGAAGGAATTGAAAAAGTCTGTGCAGAAATGAATATAGTCAATAAGGAAGTACATATACAGGATGCTCCTGACAACCCTCAAGTAGACTTAAGCATAGTAAAGGTGGTTAATATTGATGACAATCCTCCTAAAGGAGAGACAGATAATACTACATTTGATAAGGCTGAGCAGGATGTTGGTAAACAATTAGAACAAATAGGCTTTCATTTAAAGATAGATGCAAGTACTCTTGGGGAAGACAATGTGAATAAAGAAGGAGACCAAATTGGTTCCTCTACTCATTCTTAGGTAGCACCAAATTGGTTACAGCAGAGGTTACATGAGAAGCAACCCCATATTGAAGTTGTGGACTTAAATTTAGATAGTTTCGTTACCCGGCTTGAGAATCCTACAAAGCAGAAGAAAGCAAAAGTACATTCAAGAATTTATAAGGATGCTTCAGGGTCTAGGGTGGCCAAAATTACAATGCCTCCTGCACAAATAAATAAGGAAGATGTTAGACTAGAGGATTACACCATTTCTATAATAAACCTTGGCCCAGCTACCAGAGTCTAGGAGATAGAGAAGTTCAAGGATTTTATATCAAACATAATGGATAGAATGAATAAGGATGAGCTCACTAAGCAACAGCTCTAATAGTAGAATGAGGAACTCCATGCTTGTGTAAAGTACATGATCAAGCCTATGCACACAGAAGATGGAATTGTAGTAGCTCCTTCTATTCTCTCAAAGGAATAATTAGAAGACTTTGATAATATCAAGAAGCTTGCCTCGGTAACATAATAGTGGATAACTAAAATATATGTAGAGGGCAATGACATAATTGATGAAGTTGCTGAAATGCATAAGGATTTTTGTGTTCTAAAGGCAAAATGGAAAGCAATAATAGAAGATGGTAAGAACTATGATGACTATTACTCCCATATCCATCCCAAAGCTTTGGCAATGAGAAAACTCCCCAAGGAAGTTCTCACCAAGGAGAACATTTTGGCACAGGACAAGCTGCACATGTCTAATCATTGGCTTGAAATGATGTTAAGAAGGGAGATTTTTGGCAAAGCAAAGACCAAGGCAGAGTCTGCTAAGACTCAATTTTTGGAAGAAATATATAGCTTCAATAACTTGCTTAGGGCTAGAACAGGTTTATACCTTGATGAAACTGCTCCCATTGATACGCAAGAATGTAAGAAACAACTAGGTTTGCTGCTACAGGGAGATACTTCATCCTACAACACAATTAACATGAATAAAGCAAGTGACCTACAGACAAAGTTTAAGGGGTTTAAGAAGAGCAGAAGGGCAAAATTTGCAACATATCATAACTTATCTAGGTCCATCGATACTCTTAAATTCTGAATAGATTTTGTGAAAGACCCAACTCCAAAGAAAATTAATCCAACATTAGAAGCACTGATGGCATATAGAAAGAAGGAAGCAGAGAAAAACAAGGTAGTAATAGTGGATGACAACGACCAGCAGAAGGCTGACTCAACAGGGGCATAAGTCAAATGCCAAATCCAGCAGGGCTGCCACCACTACCAAAATGTGTCACATGTTCTTTTGATTAATTAATTCATTGTAAAAGAGTTTTGTCTTGATAGACAACTCTAAAAACTATAATTTTGTTCTATTATATTGAGTCCAAAATTTGTAATTTTGTCTTTTTCCTAAAGGACAAAATCAATTCCAAGATTGTAACTGCCTAGCTGCCCATATTAAATGCTATTGAATCTGAGCCCTTGGTGTTGGTTTAATCCTCATTGTTCATTGAAAAACTCGATATGCTTGCTCCTCTATATAAGGATAATCATTTTCTCTCTTTTTAAGGTTGGAATAATGAATTGTTAAGACTGCTGAAATTTTGAATTAATACAAAGCATATTTACAGGTGTTGCTACAAATTGTGTTATTGTGTTATGGGGTTTTAGATTTCATGGTTCATTTCAATCTAATATTAGATGAAGTACAATTGCAATGTTGAATGGATGCTTAGATATTTGATGAATGCCCTGGTTCATACCATTTGTTTCTTGTTGATTGTAAGTAAGTTTGCATGGTTAGTCTAAACCTTATTAAATGAATTAAGTTTGGTTACATAGCATTGATTAAGTTGTGCCAATAATTGGGTGTTTAATAAATGCGTGTGATTTGAAAATTTTTGGGTACCTTTGGAGATTGCACTGTTTTTGCAGTATTGTGGTTTTAACCTAGTTAAGCATAAATTAATTTCTTTAGAGCATCTATCTATTTGTAGCACTTTCATTCACTGTGATATGTCCTTAGGATTTACTGCTTATCTCTCTATCCCAAATCCTTTTGCATTTTCTTTATTAAATCTGGTAGATTTAGGTAAAAGCAACACTTCATTGGTCAAAAACTAATAAAATTTCAGACCTAATGGTTTGCATCATTTAGGGTTTCTAAACACTTACTACTATCATATTTCATAAACCCTACATTGCATGTAAGTCCCCTTGACTGGAATAGAAAAGTTCATATCCAATTGATTTATCCTACAAGTCAAGACCTGATAGTATAAAACTTGGGGTAGTATTTTTCTGGGTTTCCTAGGATTAGATTCCTTTCAAGAGAGGTGAGATACCTTGTATTTCATCTATGTTGTTGCGTGTTAAAACACCCATCAACATTAAGCAAGTAAGAAAAGTTTTCACTATTAAAAATGACAAGTTAAGGTATTATAGGAACCATGTCTGGGATTGCATTGAATATTTTGATGCTTTTAATATTGAAGTTGTTCCACAAGAGTAGAATTCTAGAGCTGACTCTCTAACAGTATCAACTTCTTTGCTACTACCTCACCCTGACTTCAAGGACAAAGCATACAAAACTGAGCTTATATATCATCCTAGTGTGCCAAATAATGCTCATCATTGGCATGTATTTGAGGATGATTTATAACAAATAATCAGTTTCCTCATAAAAGTAGAAAAAAATCACTAATCTTTATTTTGAAGACAATTCTTCTGACTGCAAAGAAAAATGTCCAAGTTCTAAGGAAACTGAAGAAGATGGAATCATACAACTTAAAGGCAATAGTATTCCCAAAGGTCTGGTCTCTTTGGAAGATCCATTCGATAGACATGAAAGTTATGTTAAGAATAAAACTCAAGAAGTTAAAAATAGTTTTGTAGAATATGACAAAGTGAATATAGGAACTAAAGAAGATCCAAAGTTGGTTTTTATTGGGAAGTGTTGTACTCCAGAAGAGAGAAAGAGAGAGAGAGAGAGAGAGAGAGAGAGAGAGATTAAACTTCAGATCAGGTATAAGGATGCATTTTCTTGGTGTTATGAAGATTTGAAGAATTTCATGAATGATAAGTTTCAGCACCATATCTCACTCAAACCTAGTGTGTCACTTGTTAGGCAGAAACATAGGCCTTATAACCCAAAAGTGGCAGAAGCTATTTTTCAGGAGATCAACAAGATGCTAAAAGCTAAGATTATATACCCAATACATCACTCCACATGGGTTGTGAACATAGTACCTGGGTGAAAGAAAAATGGAGAGATTAGAATTTGTGTGGATTTCAGGAATTTGAATCAGTCTTCTCTTAAGGATAATTATCCACACCTAGTAATGGATTATATACTGCATGCAGTATTAGGGTTAAAAATGATGTCCATGTTGGATGGCTTCTTAGGTTATAATCAGATTAGTGTGGATAAGGAAGACCTGCATAAGATAGCATTCACCACTCCCATAGGTACATTTTCTTATAACTGTATGCCTTTCAGTTTAATGAATGTTGGGGCTACTTTTCAGAGGGAAATGGAAATATCCTTTGGTGATTTAAGAAATAAAATTATTGTTATGTATTTAGATGATCTTATTGCCTTTTCAAAGAAGAGGGAAAACCATTACAAGGATTTAGAGGTTGTGTTACAACATTGTAGATTACATGATATTTCTCTAAACCCAAAGAAGTCTATTTTTGTAGTCACCAAGGGCAAACTTTTGGGACATATAGTTTCTAAGGAGGGAATAAGAATTGACTCAGAGAGGGTAGAGGTTATTTTGAAACTGACTCCTCATGTTAGTGTGAGGGGAGTAAGATCTTTCCTTGGGCAGGTAAACCTTTTGAGAAGATTTGTTCCTGAGTTTTTTGAACTCACAAGACATATTTCTGACATGATGAAAGGAAATTTCATATGTTTAAATGGACATATTCAGATAAGCAAGCTTTCTCTAGCATTAAGACTACAATTGCAAACACTCTTATCCTCGTTCATCCTAAGTTTGATAAGGATTTCATTGTTTATAGTTATGCCTCAAAACACACCCTATCTGTTATACTAGTGCAAAGGAATGAACAAGGGGTCAAATCCCCCATTACTTTTATGAGTATTCCACTTAATAAATATGAGTTAAGTTATTCACAGTCTGAGAAACATGCCTATGTGGTGGTTAAAGCAATGAAATAGTTTGGGTTTTATATATTGCACTTTCATACTATTGTGATTGTTCCTAACCCTGTTGTCAAAAGAATCTTAACTCAGCAGGATTTGAGTTGCAACAAGAGAGGAATATGGGTAGCCAAAGTGCAAGAGTATGACATAGAGATAAAACCAACCAAGCTCATCATAGGTAGAGGGTTATGCCAACCAATTGTTGAGAATAAGACTAATTCAGAAGATCTACCTCTTGTTCTTTTTGTTGGGGTCAAAGATGATTGGTTTTCTCAAATCACCTATTACCTGACTTATTAATGCAAGAGGGTTCTCTCCTCTTTCAAAAATAATCTCTATCACAAACACACCACACACACAGGTAATGCTCTGCCTCAATTCAATACTCAACAATGTCAAGATTGCAATACAACATTTGCTTTTATTTGATTCCATTCAAGACAAAATATTTATGTGACAAATTTTACAATCTGATTTGCAACAAAATGTTACATACAATTGGCCTTTCAATGGCCTCTCTTTGCCACCTGCAATCAAATTTGTCCTCTCTGGTTTAGGACAGCAATCCTTCATTTGTTCCTATGCTCCTCTCAATCCACTCACACAAATACAAATTTCTCACATATAAGTTTCTTTTTTCCAACTCTTTAAATCAAATAACAGATTACATATGCTTGAAATAGAACAACAAAATGTCCGAAATAGAACAACATATGCACACAAACATTCTTTGATTCAACTAAGTTCAAGATGAATTGGAATTTATTTTACAAACCAAATCTGCAACAATGCACTCATATGGTCTTCCATGGCCTTCCACATCCTCATCTTATCTACACTCTCTCATTCCAACATGTCCATGTTTCCTTCAACTGTTGTTCCTACCTCTCTCCTTCCCATAGCCATGCCTCTAGCAGCTTCATTTTGTCAATATTCATGCCCCTCTCATGGGCAGATTTTTGCTTTCTCAAAAACCCCTAAAATCTATAGCATGAATCTCTTTTATTATTTGTTGTTCAAAATGTCTCCTCTCCAACTATAGACACCTCTCTAAAATTTTCAGCACTCCACTCTTTGTTGGGCAGCCAACCCCCAATCTATCATGCAACTTTTCATCTCTTCAACGCCTCCCTTGGCTACTTCCTTTCAATAGTGTGCCTCTATACTCTTGCTATATTTTTTTTTCCTTTGGCAGCCAACTCTTCATAAACACTATCCACTTGTTTTTTATAACGCTATGAGGATGAAATTTGAAAAGTCACAAGTTTATTCAACTTCTGCAGCTGTGACAATGACTCGCCAAAGGAGTTATATCTTATAAAATTTCATTGACTCTATTTAAACTCTCTAATAATAAATAATTCTTTCATATTTGAATTAATCCAATCAATACTCCGAACCATGCGACAGGATGTGCGAAATCGGGTGCCAGCAGGCAGAAAAATTAAAATTCTCAGAATTAAACAAAAATTGGTGAGTAGGATCAGAATGATGTCCCAAGGTCCCATGTAAAAGGATTTTGATCCAAACTTCTAGAATTATGAGATCTTAAACTTTCTGTAAACCGACGACACACTTTCGACGTCGACGACACCAATTTCTAACATTAATTTCTCTGAAACCGTGAGAGATATGACTTCAATTCTTTTTACACTTTCAAGATGGTACCTCCAAGAATAGCCCTGTATCCCAAGGCTGAGAGATGCCAAAATAGACCCAAGCAAACCAAAACTGAAAGAAACAACTGGAAATATTTTTTTGGGTGATGTCGATTGCTCATTCGCCCAGGATGCTCCTGCATCAGACACAACAAGTAGGAAGTGTTGAAATGAACCAGACAACTGAGAGGGGGGTGAATCAGTTGTCTCAAATCTTTAACTAATTATGCACCTTAAAACATTAAACACTTGTCCACTGTTTGTTATGAAAGCATAAACTCAGAAACATAAACACAATTGCAAGATCATACACAAGAGACACCAGATTTTTATGTGGAAAACACTGTTAAGGGAAAAACCACAGTAGATGTTAGTCCATAAGATATATAAGTTATAACAATACTAAAAATCAAAGGCTCACTGCCATTAGGGCTCACTGCCCAAAAAAAGGCTCACTACCAAAGAGTGGCTCATTGCCAAGGGGTGGCTCACTAGCAAAGGTTTTGAACTGAGATAATAACATCTACTCCATGCCTGAACTCAGTTCCATTGAAGCGCAATACACTTCCTCTGTTCTGCTCTACCTTTTACACTTCTTCACTTAACTTCACATCTTCATACTTGGATGATGTTTCCCATGACCAAATTACAAGTATATATATCATTCATCAACCTTTGAATGTACATCAAGGTCGGCATTATATTCATCAACCGTTGGAACAATCTCCAAGGTTGGCATTACAAACAATTACAAAATCGGTCTTGACCTAATACAAAGTTATGCTAAGGAAATGTAGTAAATATGTATGCGGATCACACCATGCCTTAGTTGGGACTAAAACACGATCTTCCATGCCACAACATGCTTCTACAATCTTCAATAGATCTCCGCAATCACTGGAATTAACCAAGTCGGCTAAAATTGGTTACATGCTATGTTATCTAGGAATAATCTTCAAACATGATCTCAATTCCGTAATGCGGACCAATGTAGAGGCAGGAACATGATTAGGAGGCATCCACAAGCATGTTGTAATCACCAAGAGAAAGTGTACAAACTCTAACCACTTTATCCATGAGATTCTTCACACCGAAGCACATGAACTTCACTATCTTCAACTATCATAAAAGAGAGATAGCTTGTGGACCGCCAAATCATGAACCATTGTAGTTGTACGCACTTATCATTATCCCAGACTTCCCTCTAGAATCGTAGAGAAAAATACTTCAATGCGGAGGAATGCGAAGCAAAATACTTTCTCCTTGTCACTAGTGAATAATCAGAAAAAGCAGGTTTTACTCTGGTGAATGTAACTCACTCAATTCTTCATACCGGAGGCTTAAACTCAGAATGTAGCATCTTCAGACATGCCTCCAAATATATTCCAATCCACAGACCAATATAATCAATAAGAAATGCAAAGCAATCTTTTGCACTATTCTTTTGTCAGCAACACACTGTCTTCTCTACAATTTACTACAACTCACTATTTCTTCCGGAGGGGCAAATTTTCTCAATGTCCTCAACATATAAAGCTTCTAAACAAATAACAAAATAGGATATAGTTGACACCAATGACAACAAACATATGTTGACATTAATGATAACACCGATTAGGCACATACTTGCAACAGGAAGTTTGTGATAATACACTCACAAACATGGATTTGAATGGTAGGACCATCTTCCATATTGCAAGCAATTTACAATGAACTCAATCATTGAAATGTGTGCACCAAAAATTATTTATTTTTTCTCTTTTTCCAGCATCTCACCAGAACAAGCTTCACTCTCCTCCAACAAACCTGCACTCTCTTCCTCTTTCCTCTCATGTATTGGAATCCACCATGCACCGTCCTCCTCCTCCAATGATTCTCTTCATTCCTATCCTCCTTCGTGGGATCCAACCCACCATCATCAACTGACTACCTTCACCAAACAAACTCACTACTCGTCTCCTCTTTTGTGGGTTTTAACCCACCAAAATTTGACCACCTCCACCAAATTCCCTCATCATACACATCACAATCTGCATCATATGCATGCAAAACTACCCCTACATCTTCATGGAAACCAACAATTTCCATCTTCTCTTCTTCATGCTCATCATTTCTCAACATCACAAATGAATGCAAAACAATATCATCACAAAATGCAAACAAGTTTACCTCTTTCTTCATGGCTGCAATGTTTCCTTCACCATCTTTAGCTGCAATCTTCATCCACTCATCTTTCTCTATGAGGTTTTCATCTACCCCATCTACTTCCATCATCATCCCCATGTCTTCAACTATTGTATCAATTTTCCCAACTGTAGCACCTTCTACAATCTCCTTTTCACATAAACATGCCGCATACAAATCTAGATCTTCGTTTGTTTTCGTCACATCATTTTGCAACTCCTTATCCACCTCAACAACAAATAAATCCCCATCAAATTCCTCTTCATGCAACTTAGAAAAATCAAGAGTTACCTCTTCACTCTTAGCTGCCCTATTCATCTCCTTCAAGTGTTCACTCAAACTAACCAATTCTTCTATCCTCCCACTTTCTTCTTCAAACAAATTATGTTCCTCTTCAACAAACAAATCTGCAACATCCTCATCAAAATTGAAGCCTTCCATGTATCTACCCTTTTCTTCTTCTATATCCTCTATTGTTTTCATCATTTCAAACAAATTAAACTCAAAATTTTCAAGTATTACCTCATTTATTTTCGCTGCTCCAACTTCTTTGTATTCATTTTTTGTTGCACCATTCAGCTCTTCATAGTCTTCTTTCCAATCTCCTTCTAGCATCTGGTCTATTATCTTCATCTCTTCTTTCCATAGAATATCATTCTTCTCTTCATCCACTTGTTTATCAAACCTAGGGCCTTCCAACTTTGTGTTTTCTGCCTCCACATCTATGGCAACTTTCTTCTCCTTAGTTGCAAGCTTGTGTCCTTCCACTTCTATCTTCATATCCTCCAAAGGATCTATTGTTGTTGTTGTTACATCAATTTCATTTTCTTCTTTGTTGTCTTTCAAAAGGCATACCTATACTGCAATCTCTAATGCTTCACCTCTTTTCATTTCTTCATGAATTGTCTCTTCACCACATCGTTGTCCCACATATCTTATGCCCTTCCATGGGTCCTTTTCTGCCGTAATTTCACATTTCACATCTTTTCTACCTTCAAATTGGCATGCTACAGCTAGACGTTCTTTCTTTTTCCACTCTTTTCTCTCCTTGTCTCTCTTTTTTTCTGATTTACTTTCCTTTTGGAATGTATGGGCTGCTCCCATATGTTCTTCTTTCCATGCCCCTTCTACCAAAGGGTTGCAACTCTTCTTCTTCTCCTTTGCAACCTCAGTTGCATTCTTCTCTATTTCCCCTCAATCCTTTTGCACAAGGATCTCCTCTTCTTCATTCTTCATATCTGCTACCACTTCTTCTTTCTTCTTTTCATCTTTCCCTTTCATGTCATCTCCATGACATGTCTTCATTGCAAACTCATCCCTCTTGGCTTTGTCACACTGCATGGCTTCCAAATGGCCACATGTTTCTAACAACATGTCAATCCTCTCAATCTATGATGTCATCTCTCTAAGGAATCCCTTCCTTTTGCACCTTCTCTAGCCATCCCATATGACTGGTTTCCAACATATATCCTCATCCTACTCACTACTGCAATATTTTACATCCACTTTCATTTACCCTGCAACCAAATTCTCTCACCACTATCCTCTACCCAACAAGATGCTGGAGGATGCACCTCTCCAAGTCCTCTTCTACCCACTTCCTCTCAGTGGAAGAAGTCTGCACACCTTCTACCTAGCTTCATCTCTATTGGAGGACAGCCAAAATAATTCTTACAGAATCAATTCTCTCTTGTGGCTTCACCACTTCAATCTTCAACACTCTTCACTCCTCTTCACCCACATGTCTTGGTGCATACTCTGCACTATCAAGACCTTGTGACTCTGATACCACTTAATGCAAGAGGGTGCTCCCTTCTTTCAAAAACAAATCTCTATCACAAACACACTACACACATAGGCAATGTTCAGCCTCAATTCAATACTCAACAATGTCAAGATTGCAACACAACATTTTCTTTATTTGATTCCGTTCAAGACAAAATATTTATGTGACAAATTTTACAATATGATTTGCAACAAAATGTTACATACAATTGGCCTTTTAATGGCACCTCTCTGCCACCTGCAATCAAATTTGTCCTCTTTGGTTTAGGACAGCAATACTTCATTTGTTCCTATGCTCCTCTCAATCCACTCACATAAATACAAATTTCTCACATATAAGTTTCTTTGTTCCAACTCTTTAAATCAAATAACAGATTACATATGCATGAAATAGAACAACAAATGTCTAAAATAGAACAGCAACAGGTGCACACAAACATTCTTTGATTCAACTAAGTTCAAGATGAATTACAATTTATTTTACAAACCAAATCTGTAACAATGCACTCATATGGTCTTCCATGGCCTTCCACATCCTCATCTTATCTGCACTCTCTCATTCCAACACATCTATGTTTCCTTCAACTATTGTTCCTACTTCACTCCTTCGCATATTCATGCCTCTAGCAGCTTCATTTTGTTAAAATGCATGCCCCTCATAGGTAGATTTTTGCTCTCTCAAAACCCCCTAAAATCTGTAGCATTAATCTCTTTTATTATCTATTGTTCAAAATGTCTCCTCTCCAACTGTAGACACCTCTCTGAATTTTTTAGCACTCCACTCTTTTTTGGGTAGCCAACCCCCAATCTATCATGCAGCTTTTCATATCTTCAACACCTTCCTTTTCTACTTCCTTTCAATAGTGTGCCTCTACACTCTTGCTATATTTTTTTTCCTTTGGCAGCCAACTCTTCACAAACACCGTCCACTTGTTTTTTACAATGCTATGAGGATGAAATTTGAAAAGTCATAAGTCTATTCGACTTCTGTAGCTATGGTGACGCCTCACCAAAGGAGTTGTATCTTTTAAAATTTCATTAACTCTACTTAAACTCTCCAATAAGAAATAAGTCTTTCATATTTGAATTGATCCAATCAATACTCTGAACCATGTGACAGGATGTGTGAAATCAGGTGTCGGCAGGCAAAAAAATCAAAATTCTCAGAATTGAATGAAAATTGGTGAGTAGGCTCAGAATGATGTACCAAGGTCCCCTACAAAAGGATTTTGATCCAAACTTCTAGAATTAGGAGATATTAAACTTTCCATAGACCGACGACACACTTTCGACGTCAACGACACCAATTTCTAACATTAATTTCTCTGAAACCGTGAGAGATATGACTTCAATTCTTTTTCCACTTTTAAGATGGTACCTCCAAGAATACCCCTACATCCCAAGGCTGAGAGATGCCAAAATAGACCCAAGCAAACCAAAACTGAAAGAAACAACTGAAAATCTTTTTTTTGGTTGATGTTGATTGCTCATTTGCCTGGGATGCACCTACATCACTTATGGGGACTATCCCTCTTATTTATCTACAAAGGAAAAGAGGAATATCAAACTCAAGGTGACAAGGTACGTACTATGGAATAATTCTCTTTACAAAAGAGTGTTGATGGTTCTTTTCTTAAATGTGTTAATAAAGAACAACAAGGCTTCTTAAACACTTTCATGATGAGGCTTGCAAAGGTCACTTTTCCTCCTCTGTAAATGCCTATAAAATTCTAAGGCATGAGTACTACTGGCCAGGTATGTTTAAGGATACCTATACTTGGGTATCAAAATGTGAAAAATATATTTAGTCTATAGGCAAACTTTAATTGGTGGCTTAAGGCCAATTATCATTGAAGATCCCTTTCAGCAGTGGGGACTTGACTTCATTGGGCCCATTAACCCTCACTCCAGTGTCGGCCATACCCACATCCTGACTACAACTGATTATTTCACCAAGTGGGTAGAAGCAATTCCAGTAAAGTAGACCACATATGAGATAGTATGTGATTTGTTTAAACAAATCATTTTGGCCAGGCTTGGAGTTCCTCTAAAAATTGTCGTTGATAATGCCTCAAACTTCTCTTCATATGAAGTTACTTCTTTTTGTTATGATCATAGTATTTCTCTAGCTCATTCCTTTGACTATTATCCACAAGGGAATAGTCAAGCAGAATCAAGTAATAAGAATTTAACATCCATTATACGGAAAATGGTGGATGAGAATCAGAAGAATTGGCACAAGAAACTCTATGATGCTTTGTAGGCAGACCAAATCACTCCAAAAAGCTTGTTTATGGAATGAACAGTGCTTTGTGTATTCCATTAGGGTTGTCAACAGCCAATTTATAGAGAGATATTGAAGGAGAATTTTTAAAATTCACTGGAGAAAAGGATTATGTTTCTAAATAAAGTTGAAGAATAGAGGAAGAGGCAGTTGATAGGATCACTCAAAATCAGTTGCAGGTAAAGAAAATTTTTGATAAAAGGGCCAAGAGATGAGACTTTGCAGTGGGAGATTTAGTATTACTCTAGGATAGAAGAAGAGAGCCAAGAGGATCCCATGGCAAATTTGATTCCTTATGGAAGGGACATTTTGTTATAACACAATTATGTGGGAATAATGTCTTTATGTTATCTTATCTTGATGGCACCCTTGTGCCTCTTCCTTATAACGGTCAGAATCTGAAGCAATGCAATATGTAGAATGGGTTGTCCCCTATATGTATCATATTTTCTCTGTTTTTAAGTTGTTTCCTTTTGTCTTTGTGTTTGGTGAGACACTATTGCCCAATGAATAAGGCTAAAGAATCTATGTTCTCTTCATCCTGTGTAGTCTTCATCCCCAATTATAGCCATATTTTACCCTAGTTTTGGTCATTGTCCTCGTCCAATTTGAACTTGGTCTGTAGTGGTCTTTATTTTTCCTGTTTTGAGTCATGTTCCAAGCATAAAAAGTCTTCTTTCCCTTTTTTGACAAATTTGAAGTATCCCAAACCTTATCACTAGCTTTGTGGTTTCACGAACCTTATGTTTCTGCGGTGGAGTTTATTTAAGTCCTCTTTGTTATCGGCTTTTTATGTATTTCACCAAAAAACCTTCTTTCCTTCCTTATCGGCGAAATTCTGAGTTGACAAACCTTATCGAGGAAAACTTTGGTTCGCAAACTTTATGTTTTTCCAATTTATGTTATCACCCTTTTTTTCGAAAGGTCTTCTCTATTGGTATTTTTCATCTTTTTCAAAACTAATATGTGTTATTGTTTACCGCTATTTCTTAAGTTTATATTTTCCTGATTAAGCAATGTCTTGTATCGAGTTTGTTCTATAAAATGCCCTCTTTTCTGATAAAGGGAAGGTCAAATGAATCATTACCACTCTTATTGGAGGTTCACGAACATAAAAGTTTGTCGATTCATATAATAGCCAAATGAATTTTGTGCAAAGGAGATCGGAAAAGTGTCTGATTTGTGAACTTATAATTTCACCGACAAAGTGATTGCTGACATCAATTGAAAGAATATTTACTTTGCAAAAATAAGATTTTGTCGATATGAAGATTAATCATGAAAATAAAGGTCAAAGCTTTGTTTGTAAAATGGCAAGTTCACCGATTCTGAAGATCGATGGTGATTACTTTTGCCGATAAAGGAATCTTGGGAGGTTTTCTTGGTTCATGAAATATGGTGAAGTAGTTGATAGGGCGCATCCTATAATGTGAAGGAAGTGCATTTATTACAAGATCATTTAATGAAGCCTTTTATTTAATTGGTTTTCTTTATATGTAAAGTGGATTTTCATAAAAGGCATTATTCATCACAGGTTGGAGCGATTATTTTGGTCTCTGCTACAGTTATCTAGCTTTTTGGTCTCGAGCATTGTGGTTTTGAGGTGAGTGCATTGTTACCATTTTCTTTCCAGTTCGAATATTGTTGGCATTGGCAGAAAGGCATTGCATTGTGGTTGTTCATTTTTCATGACTTGTGAAACCCTTCCTCTTTCAACTGTCAATTATAATCCACTCCTACCTATTATAAATTGTTCTCTCCTAGTGACAGTCAATAGTTCAATTGAGTGGCTATTGAGATTTGCTAAGATGAAATATAAGTACCAAGGCCTCGATATCTCTTTCATCATTGAAAATGAGCTCTCCAGTGTGAAAGATATAGAACTAGGTCATGTTGACCTAAAGAAATTTTGGGAGAGAAGGAATGAAAAGCTAAGGGCTCCTGTGGATAGAAAACTAGTCTAAAGATAATGCAAGATATCTAATTACCTTTACCTTCAAACCAAGTCCTCCACATGTGATAGAAAGGAGTAGATGAACCCAAATCTACTAGCTATGTTCTCTTTGATAGATGATGGATAGGAAGAGATGTTGATTGCTCAAATCTACACCATAACATGAGGATGATAGAGGAGAGGATCTTAGAATAATTTGGACATGATGTTGTATGAAGATATGATTGATTCAAGAGCCCCCAATGGCTTGGGTGAGGCTTCATTTATAGGATATGAGAGATATGAATGGATGGCTAGGATTAGATTAGTGATGGATGGATAGGATTAAATAAGACAAGGAGTTGTAGTCATGTGACAAGTGTCACATGAGGGTTGAATGAGATGAATAAAGTCAAAAGGCTTCCACATAATAAGGATTTATAGAAGCTTCTAGCCATGTGAAGATAGAGACAAATGTGGAATTAATTAAATAAATCTTTAATTTATTTAATTAATTTGGAGGAAAAGTGGGAATTAATTAAATAAATATAATTTGTTTAATTAATTATCTAAAGGGATTGAAATGGGATTATGATGGGAATTAGTTAAATAAATATGATTTATTTAACTAATTAGGTGATGAAAGGGTTTCTAGGACAAAACGTGTTACAAAGTGTCTCAAGTGATGTATCAAGGCATGGTCAATTTTAGGTGTCTACATTTTGCCCCTCTTTGAGATGATGTTGCAATTAAGAGAAGTAACATCATTTCAAAGAAGATAAGGTATGGATGGAAGGAAAAGGGATGCCCCAGCCACTTGAAAGAGTGACAAGGAAGAATGGATGAAGGAATGGGATGATGATGTAAGGCTATGATGATGATATAAGGAGATGATGATGCCCTCTTGAGAGGATAGGCATGTTGGAAAAACATGAGTATGCTCTCAAAATAGATGAAAGGGATTGGTCAAAGAATGAAAGATGCAAGAAAAATAATGGATAGAAGACATGAATGATATGTCATGCTGCAATGAAGTGAGCAACCATATAGTTAGATATAGCATTAGACATTATTCACCAAGGTATAAAGACTAGGGTGATGATGTGTCTTCTGCACCCAGCATGATACAACCTTATCTAGACATATGAGGAAGAAAACTTAGAGCATTAAAGTCCTAATGCACAAAAGGTATGATATGACCTTAGATGCAAAGGATAATGGAAAAAACTATTCCAACATACACAAGATATGAATATTAGCTAGAATGATACAGATTTGCAAGATAAAATGATAACACACACAAGCAAGCATGCACAAATGATACAAAAACAAACAAGCCATTGCCCCTATCAAGTTGTAAACCAATGACTGATTGATTTATTGATTGATAGATAATGATTTGATTTGATTTGATGATGATGATACTAGTGTTGTTGGCCATGCAAATTAACACCAAGATTTAATTGATTTGGATAGTATTGACATTGTGGGGAACGATATATCCCTAGATCAACACAAAGATGTGGGAATGATATATCCCATTGATGATTGATTGATTTGGCCGGTTTACAATAAGGCTAGGATCAAGACCATGGATGTGATTGGATAATTTGGCTTGATTGACTGGCTAGATTGGTATGGATTAAGGATTATTTGCATTTGGTTTTATTGCTTGGATTTTTGTTGGATATTTGATTTTTTTGTGTTTTTGAAATGTTTTGATTTTTTTTTTCAAAATTTTTAAATTTTTGTGTTTTTTTAATCGTTTTGGGATGGCATTAGATAAATTTGGATAGCCTTTGTGCTAGATATTGATGAAAAGGGAAAACCAAGTCTAATTGCAAGGATGGAGGTAGGATGGATGGATAAAAGGATGGGCTAAAGTAAATTTTATGGGATGAAAGGATCATGATAGATGGATGGGTAAAGGATAGGTGATAGTGAATGGAATGGATGTATACATCATAAGGGAGATAGGATGTGATCTCCAAAGATTATGTAGCATAGGAACAACATGCCCCATTCTAAGTGTTATGCTTAGGATTTTACTTGACAAATCTTATGAAGCAAGGATAATGATAGGATTGTTTGGAAAGGATGAGATATATCAAGAGATGTCCAAAGCATTTGTCAACATCTTGCCCCCATGTCTTTATCAAGATCAAAAGGAGGAAAGGATGATGAATGGATTCCATATGATAGGTATGTAGGTATAATAGGATGGATATGGTAGGATAGGATATGATAGGATTAGATATGGGAATGATAGGTTGGAAATAATAGGTTGGATGAGACAACGTGCCCCCAAGTGTAAGTGACATAGCTAATTGACCTACACATGACGCCTATTTGCCAAGTTTTCGACATGGTACTTATCCAAGGTGCCACTAAGGGTGGTTTTCACCATTGGACAAAAGGATTTCTCTTTACTATTTTGATTTTTTTTCTTTTTTTTTGGGAATATTTGGATGGGATAGGTGGATATGGAGAAGAGGGACTCAAGCATCTAGTTCCATGAAAGGTGATAATCCCATTAGAGATGGATGTCACACATGGACCATGTCAAAAGTCATTATGCTCATCCATGTTGGTAGGGGATTGCATGAGAGGGAGATGGGGTAGGTAGATAGTGGATAATGATATGGATTATGATGTGGATTATGTAGGGTTTATGCAAAAGCATGGACCAGAGGGATATGATGGGTGAAATATGTAGGATAGTGGATGAAAGATGGGGAGATGGAGGTATGTGGGAATGTTGTGGAATGGAAAGGAACCAAGACCAACAGTTGTACACACCGTGATAAATATTGAAGCCTTTGATTTGGAGGAGGGTTAGGAAGCAATGGAGATGTTTTCTTAGGGGATGGTTGATGTAGGAATATAGGGATCCACATAGACTTAGGATTTTTATGATCTTTGCATTGGGATTTTTAGGATGTAGATGCTTCATTTGACTTGATTTCATTTTGCTTAGGGACCCAAACCATTTTAGTTTTGGACTTTTCTTGTGGAGGCATGGTCTTGAATAGCCTTTTGGATTTATTTTTCTTTAATTATTTACATTGATTCCCTAAGGCATGAGGATTTGTAGGATTCTTTAATTTATGGAAGGACACATCCAAATTTTTATTTTTGAATCCCATGTAATTGGTGGAAGCTTCATGTTTGATCGATGTGTGCATTTGTTGATCATGATTAGGAAGTACCTAGTATTTACGGATGGAGAGATTAAAAGTGGATTTATGGGTGGATGGATAAGGGGATTGTATGATAGGGATATTAAGCATTGGGAGAAGTGGTGGTAGAGTGGATGGAGGGATATTAGGAGTTGGAAGTAGTGGAGGTAGAGTAGATTTTAGGATGGGGATATTAGGTGTTGGAAGAAGGGGAGGTAGAGTGGATGGAGGAAGATGTATGGTCACATGCTTTTTGGGTTTATACGATGGTGGAGGAAGAATGGAAACATATGTTTTGGGGGTATGATGTGGTTTGTGATGGAAAGGGGTGGATTTAAGAGGCATGGAGGTAGTACCAACATCTTGAGATTGTTTTTCGTGGGGTATATATCCAAGACCATGTGAGCATGGAGGGACTTTGACATGGATGTGATCCAAAATACCTTGTTCATGAAGGCTTAAGCATTTACCTTGATAGTTCATTTTTTGGAGTATGTAATGGATAATGGGACTGTGGGTGTTTTGGACACTAGACACGAGCTCATTATTTGATGGGGAGGGTGAGATGGATAAAGGTTGTTGCTTTCCTAAGAAAGAACATTCATGAATGAAGGTGGTAAGACCAAGGGGATGGAATGATGGATTTGCAATATGGTCGATATTGGATGAAAAAGGATCAATAGGATCTTGAGTATCATTATGCTCACTAAGATCCAAGCTATTTGTTTGATCATCTATGTTTACTTGGGAGCCAAGAGTCTCATCAAGGGAAGTGGATGTTGTTTGATCATGGATAAGACTAGATGGAGGATGGATAGAAGGAGAAGTTTCTTTTCTTTGAAGGAAGGCCATGAAGTGGGGTGAGTGCTCAAGTTGATCAACAAGACTTTCATACTCACTCTAATTGCTAAGATAACCATCAGGAGTAGATTGAGTATGTTATTCTTGAGTAGATTGCTCATGGATAGTTGTGGGATTATAGATAGGATCAAGTTCTCATGGATAGGCTCTTCATCATATATAATATCTTGATCATAGAAAATATATATGTTATGGATGGGTTGAATGGAAGGGTTTTGATCTTGATTTGGATAAAGGGTTGATGTTTCCACATTCTTAGGACTAAACTCTTGGTATAACTCTTGATTTTGGATGGAAGTGGAAGTGATAGACTCTTGGATAGGCTTGATAGGTTCTTGATGGTCAACACCATGAGAGTACAATGGATCTTGACTTGGACTCATGATCGGAGACTCTTCAATAGGCTTGATGGGTTGTAGGCTACATGATGTATTTGGAGGATTAGGCATGGTGTTTGAAGGCTCATGGACAGGCTCAAGGATAGGTGTTTGATGACATGGGGATAGTTTATCCCTTGCTAATATCCACTGGATCACATCCTTCATATGTGTATGGGTGGATGGGCAATATAATGGATAGATAATAATGGTGGATGGTGTTACATGTTTAGGATTAGGATTAGGTGGAGGGATAATGGTATTGGACATATTAGGATTTGGATTGGATGGAGGGATAATGGGATTAGATGGATTGGGATTTGGACTAGATGAAGGGATAATGAGATTGGATGGATTAGACTGGCATGGTGATGGGGGTGACACATGGGATTGGAATGATTTGAAAATCTTAAGCGTTCTATGTTTGAAAACCTTGTGGACAATTAGGATAAATATGGGGCATTCATTTGTATTATGACCTTTGATCCTATGGTATGCACAATAGCCATGTTCATTGTACCCAAGGGAATTAAATGCACTTTCCTCACATGGTTTGATTTCAAGAAGTTCAATGAGTTTTCTTTTAAGCATCCATTGTAAAAGCATCTCAGCCTTATCTTTTGGTGGAGGATTGGAGGAACATGGTGATGAAGGTAATGAAGGGCTTGATGGATTGGAAGATTGACAGATCAATGGACTAGGAGTGGGAGTACATGGCGGTGTTTTGATAGGACTAGTAGGTTCTTGGATTGGCATTTGATTGGATGATGATGGAGGATACTCATAGGGTACATAAGCTAGAGTGGTGTTTCCCTTGTCAAAGGTAGCATAAGGACTTAAGGACACTTAATCTTGATGCAAAGGGTAACTTGGACTTGCATGTTCTTGTTGTGAAGGAACTTGATAGTCTTGTGGATGGATTTGGTGGTGATGTGAAATGGTGGGATAAGTATTTGGATGATCTTGGGGTATGGATTGATGTGGATATTGGTTGATATTGGAAGAAGTGGGGTCAGTTGATGTAGGATTGACTTGATAGGTGGATGGATTATGTTGGTATGATGATGAAGGTGATGCATAGGATCGAGGTGGAAGTTGTTGATGTTGTATAGGTGATGGTATAGTGGATGATGTGTTAAATGAAGGTTGTGGTTGTGGTTGTTGAATGGATAAGGGTTGTGTTTTTGGTTGTGTTTGCTGAGTTTGGGATTGGTAGATGGATAGGAATTGTTGGAAAAGTGCTTATTGTTGGGCCAGCATTTGTTGCATTTGGTTTGGTGTTGTTGTATGATTTGTTAGTCTAGGACTTATTGTTGTTGGAATTGTTGTTGTTGTTGAATTTGTTGATGTTGTGGTGGGGTAGTGACTTATTCCTTTTTAAATAACCTCCTAAATTCATCAAACATTCTTTGAGTGCCATAAGGATCATCCTCTAGGTTCTTTTTTTCTAGTTTCATAACCATTTTGACAAGTGATAAATTATGCTAAAAATGGAGTTATGATTAGGATGATGAGATGAATGAAATTGATTGGATGAAATCGATTGGATGACTAGGATGATGATATGGAATGATTAGGATGAGGAGGATGAAATTGGTTATGTTATGGATAGAACTAGGATGATGATATGGATGGACAAGGAAGATGACTTGGATGATTAGGAATGATGGGATTGGATGATTAGGTAGGTGACTAAGATAATGAAGGATGAATATTATGATATATGGATGAGTAGGATTGGATAAGTGACAAGGATGATTGTGATTGGATGATTTGCAATGATGCCCCCTTGAAGGGATAGGTGGGGGTGAAAGACACAGGTAGACTCTCGAAATGGATTGGGGTGGATAATGATTATGATGATGTGGATATGGCAAGTAGGATGATTAGGGTTTGTATTATGATGAAGGTGACTTGGCTTAGGATGGAAGTGATGACAAGGATGATTAGGATGATGTGGAATGTGTTTTATGTTGATAGCATGACTTAGGCAATGTCCAAACAAAAGATTTTACATGTACATGCATGAATCATACACATAAGGCGCAATGGCAAATTTGACTTTGAAAATTGATTGTTGTGATTATGAAGACACTTGAAGACACATCAACAAGCCTAATATTAGTGAAATGGGTATGGCCAATAGGTCTTAATCTAGGATGAACAAGTTTTCTAAGGATGTCCCCAATATACACAAGGTACAGGGGGGCCAATTCCATGAAATGAAAGTGAAATAATGCCACACAGTTAGGAGAAAAGGGTAACCCACCCTTCAGCTTCACTTCCCCAAGGTATAAATTTCTTGGGGCTTAGCCCGAATGACAAGATTTCAACTTCCAAGAGGTGTGTCTTTTGATTCACTCCTCACTTTTTATACTTCGTCAGAACACAAGAGTTGAGGTCGTCCCTTGGAGTGGTGTGTCTCCAAGAAGGCCTCCTAAGAAGGGTGACAAAAGAAAGTCAAATGGTGCTTTTGATCTCCAAGATCACCTTGCAGTGTGAGGAGAGAGCATACACATCCACTTGACTCACACTCGTGTTGTTGGTTTACCCTTAGAAATGAAAGTGTGTGTGAAGATGAATGAATTAAAGGATTTTTTTATTCCCAAGATCACGTCCCAAGAAAAGTGCAAGGGAAGAGCATACACACCCAAAATTGCACTCAAATCCACTAGACAATGCAAGCACAAGTTCATTTTTATACCCAAGTCCAAATGTGATGATGAAGATACATGTTCATTTAAAGCCCAATTTTAAGTATGATGATGCAAACAAGTGTTCGTTTTAAGCCCAAATCAAAGTGTGATTGTAAACAAGTTTTTTGATCAAATGAAAGACAAAAGTTGGATTTTGTGCACATGGAATGTTTTTCTTTAGATCTGATGCTGATGTTGATGTTGTGCAACGCCTTATGTCCTCCTAGATTCCACTAAAACAAAAAAAAACAAAGAAACTTGCAAGCCAATGTGTTAGGTGAAAAAGGAGAAATCTGATGAAATAAAGATGATCACTGATAGAAAAATGGATATGATAATCAAATTCTACAGGAAATTTTATGTTGTTTCAAAAACAATTTTGCAAAAATTGGATAAGTTTTGTACAAGATATAGTCATTTCAAGATTGCAATGAAGGGTTGACTTTGACTGAGTGTAGCTGATAAATATAATAAAATTACCTAAAAATTATGTTACCACAGTGAAGTTGGGTGAGTCAGCTCTCCAACACCATTGGTTTCACAAAAATCTGACCTCGTATGGAAAAGTTATGCAAAAAAAAGAAAAAAAAAGGCCTTATTTAGGGCTCTAGAAGGCAAAAAGACAAGCTGGGAGCTAATTCAACCACTGGCGGTTAGTAACAGGAGTGGTCATAAGGCACGGTTAACTGTCTATGGTAGTTTATCAAGTGGTTTAATTTTAGTTGTGCCCCTTGACAAGTTGTCGTAAGGTCCTAACACTTTAGTTAAAAATATGTCAATTATGTCGACCAGGAAGTGTCCAAGGCTATATGCAATAGGAGATATTTTTGGCCATCTCACTTAGTAAGATTTTCTAAATTTTTGAAAAGCTTGAAATAAAATTTAAACTAGAAAGCATGAAATCCTTAGGCTAAAAAGCATTTGAATTCTTACTCTAGAAAGCATGTAAACTTATCTAAAAATAAACACTTTGTAGTTTAACTATGAATTCATGAATTCAAAACAAAGACAACTAACTACTAACTGAAAGTACACCTAACATCTTTTAATCAATAGCTAACAACAGTTTTATGAACAGAGTGGATGCTCCAAAAATTTCAAGTAAACAGAACTCAAAGATGATTAATTTAAAACCACAACCTATAGGAACACATAACAGAGCTAAGCACAAAGTACCATTTATCTAAACACAACATGTAACAATATTAATAAATAAAAAGGAATAATTATCTACTCTATAATCCCTCAAGTGGCCAGCTCTTGTACATTCCTACTAACAGTTCAAATCACATTCAATGCTTCAATAACTCCACAACAAATCCCATTCATAAAACTTCCATTACTCAGAACAACACTAGTGGTATTCATTCATGTCATAAAAGTATTACCAAGAACACAGTACAGTGAACATAGTTGAATAGTATTCAGAATATAACATAACAACCTATCCTTGTTTTGAGCAACTACATATATAAATTGCACTACTACAAAATCCTAATTTGCAGATGGCAGGTAAATGCCATTGAAAAATTCTTAAACAAAATTACAATTAAATGGATGTCTTTTAATTAAAACACAGTAAAGGCTCTGAGTGGAGTCGTAAAATCTTAAGTATGATAAACAAAAAATAATAGACTGCTTAACAAAATCTACAATGTATGCCTAAATTTCTGGCGCTCTAAATTTCTAGCACTCTGACTCCAACCGCTTTGAAGTCAACTCCTTCCTTTAGGTCATACATGGAACCCTGCATAATTACACAAGCTCTACAGCAATTAAGTCAATATTAGTGGCTAATCCCAATCAATTTGAAAATGAAAATTCAGACATCATTTTATCAAAAATAGATAAATATTGTTTCTAAAAATAAATAAATTGGCATGGCTAAGGTGATTGGTCAGGACAAAAAAGGGTTATATGGTTTGTTATAAAAATGAGGTTATTTATGCCTCATCACCCTCCCCTTCCTAAGCCTGAGTAGGTCCTCCTACTCTCTAATGAGCCCTCTAGCTCTCTGCATCCCTCTTCCTAATCAGTACATCAAATTTGGAGTTGAGATCATACATGTCCTCTGCCTCTTCATCCAAATGACCAGGGTATTTTAGAAAACCTTTGTGAAATCTAATCCTTGTCTTCCATGCATGAAAGTCCTTAAGATCTTGCTTTGTAGTGACCAAAACTGCAGGGGGTGGTTGAAGGAGAAATGGAGGTCTGTATCACATCCCTATCCACTTGGTCTTGAGCTGCTATAATATTTCTGTTAATGCCTCTTCTCTTCTATAAGACCATCTGATATTAGTTAGAGAAATCATCTCCCTTCGCTTGAGATACATAGGTAGGGGAGTATATCCCTCCTCACAGGTACTCCATGCCCTGTCTATTAATTGTGGCCCATTAACTTTGAAATTTTCAAAACAAATCTTGATACTTTCATTATATTTGTTCTTCATAGCTTTTAATCCTTTGGAATTGAGCTTTGAAGGCAAAGGGCTTTCGGTTGGGGTATCTCATTTGGAATCCTACAGTTCTCTCTACTTGCAAATACTCCCTAGTCCTATCCTACCAATGGATTTGATTATGCATATTAGACATGAAGGCTCTGAGCTGTACCTCTTCAACAAAATGATTAATGAAAAAATCATTGTATTTTTCCAAAAATAGATTATGTATGAAAAATTCACACAATTTGCTGAACATGGGTTGCTTCTTTGAATGCTTCTAGGAAATATTTATCATCGAGGTCATGGGGTAAATTGTAGAAGATTCTCAAAAGTTTCCATCTTAATAATTGTTCATTAAGAAATATGGAATATAATCTAGATGGCTTTCTACAGGCTAATAACAACTCTCCAATCTAGCATGCATTAGTTTTAGCCTGGTAGAGTTTGTCATAGGATTCTTTCAATAACACTATTTCTTACTTAAGTCTGGCATTTTCTGCCCCTGCTTGCCTTAAGAAATAGCATCTCTCCATCCATTTGGCCAACATTGGAGGAATGCAAATTTGAAACCACTCCATTTTAGTCAATTCAGTTTGTATTTCTTTGGATTCCATAGTTGGCTTAATACTGACCTCCTGCAATTCTTGTTCCAGCTCTACAGCTTTACTAAGAGCTGAATTAAGTTTTAATTCTTATTTCTCCTGTTTTTCTACAAATGATCTAAGGAATCACTCTAGATTGGTAGTCAAATTTTTAATCTATTCATCTTTTTCTGATAAACTAATCACATGTTCCTTATCTTTTTCTTCAATTTGCTTCATCTCTGACTACAAATCCTTAATTACTTTACCTTTCTATTCCAATTGAGTTCCTAGGGTTTTGATTTCCTGTTCTTTCTATTGCACAAGTTTTGTCTATATATCCATTTCCTGTTGTTGTTTAGCTATCTGTTGTTCATTTTGTTGGAGTTTATTTTTCAATTATGTTATTTCCTCCCTTAATCCTTCTAATTCCACTTTTAAGGAATCACATTTTTCACTTTTTGTATAATTGGCAAGAGGGGAAACAAAAGTTTCTATGTTATTAACAAAAGAGGAAACAAAAGTTTCTAAATCATTGGCAAAAGAGGGAACAAAACCTTTTGAATCATTAACAAGAGGGGGAACAAAAGTTTCTGATTCATTAACAAAAGGGGGAACTATGTCAACTATATGCTCTTCTGGTGGTTGATGAGGAGAAAATGTTTCCACAGGCTCATTTTCTTGAGCCTCTTCTTCTTCAACAAGGATGGAATTTGGGACTTGTTCCCTTATTTCTTCTTGATCCTTTTCAAGTGGATCACTCTCTTCCTCAGGTGCAAGGACATCATCCCTTTCCAAGGTTTGACATGCACTTGACTGGGCTGTGTTCTCACTTGGCTACCTATTATGTCTTTACTTCTTAGGTACATGTGGTTGGTCACAAGCCATAGCACAACTAAAATCAGGAGCTAATCTTTTACTTCTTCTTAAAGGGGGAGGTCTCTACAATTTCAATTTAGGCCTCTTTTCCTTTTTATTGGGTTGACTATACTCATCCTCAAAATTCACTAAATCCACATTTTCCTATTTCTCAGGGGTTTCTGGCACACTATATGTCTTGGGTCGCTTTTCAGGGTCTGGAGGGTTTGACCGAGTTTCTGGCGCTTCACCGTCGGGAGCTTCTATGGTAGTTTGAGGCTCAGGAGAAGGTTCCCTTAGATTTTGTGCGGCCAACCTAGATGACTCACCTTCCTCAAAATGTCCAGAGGGTGCAGGGTTTTCAAATTTATGGAGAATTTTTTGTCATTTCTCATTTATTTTTCTCTTCTTAAGGATTTGGTGTTTGCAAATCAAAGAAATAAGGTTGTGGTGTTTCAATGGCCATGACCCAATTTCAAATCCCTCTATCATATGGACAAGGGAATCACTGAGGAAAGTAGGAAGGTTAACCCTCAATTCAGGGTTTCGGTGCCATGGCGCAGGTGAATTAGAAGATGGAAGGGAGGACCAACTACGGTAGCACATTGTCCTTCACATGTGAAATACTTGATTATCCAGGCTACCGCCGTTCTCTATGGCTCTGCAATAGACATTCTTTGGAATCGCTTATTTTGTCCTCAGGTATTTACAACTAGTAACGGTTGAGGTTCCCCTTCCCTTATGAAAATTTCTATCAGTTTTTTATAAGAAATGTTCATAGTTTCTGATAAATTTAACCCCTCATTTTTAATGCCAGATAAACTAGAAATAGTTCAGGGACTCACCTTAAATTTCTTCTCGCGTACAATCATCTGTCCATCTAAGAAGTTCTTGAAAAACTCTTGAACCAACTATGAATTATGCTCCTCAAACTTTTTCATAAATTCTAACCATCCCACTCTCTGAAATAGTTCTGAAATAGTATTAAGTGCTAATAACTTATCTATGGAAGTCGGCTCTGATTTACGCTTTGCTCCTCCCATTCTACCCTTTGCTAGCAATTCTACTAAGTGTCTACTGAATCTCGTGGTATACTAAAATAAAAACTGTTTCAGACAATTGTTATGCAATTTAAGTAAAACTTAATCTTTATGGCCACTTACAGTCTGATAATGCTTGATAAGATAGGAATTAATTCACAGTGTTCAACTACTTTGTTTCTAATCATTACCTTGCATGGGATGGGACAAGTGAACCGCCACCTCTTTTAGTGAAGGTATAGTTCGCACAATTTACTAAATTTGGAAAGGATGGGGAACCTGCCAATTCATTTAATTTTATTCACAATAATTTACCTACTTAAGACAAAAGATGTACGTACCTTACATTTTGTCATTGATTTGAAAGTTGCCTCATGTATGCTGACGTAATGCATCATGGGTGGCGGTGTAATTAAATTCAGATGAGATGGTAACGATGGTAATGGATTTATTGGGAATGAAGATGGGATGGCTAACAAGTGTTCTAATTATTATGATGATAGGTGTTCATAATAATTTTTATTTATTATGGTAAGAGATGGCAGTATCGGGCGTGAATTTTGGAAGTGCAGAAAAATTTAGTGATGATCATGGGTATGTTGTTGGGATTTTCAGAGCATTTGAAAAGAAAGGGAAATCGCAAAATTTTGGAGCATTGTTGAAAGATGCGGATGGAATAAAGACCAAAGTTCTGGAGCATTACTGAAAGATGCAGCCAAAATGAAAGAACAAAGTTCTAGAGCATCGCTAAAAGATGCAACTGGAATGAAGGAACAAAGTTCTGGAGCATCGATGAAAGATGCAGCTGGAATGAAGGTAAAAATTCTGGAGCATCGATGAAAGATGCAGCTGGAATGAAGGTAAAAATTCTGGAGCATCATTGAAAGACGCAGCCAGAATGAAGGAACAAAGTTCCAGAGCATCACTGAAAGATGTAGTCGGAATGAAGGAACAAAGTTCTAGAGCATCGCTAAAAGATGCAGCTAGATTGAAGAACAAAGTTCTAGAGCATCGTTGAAAGATGTAGCTAGAATGAAGGAACAAAGTTCTGGAGCATCGCTGAAAGATGCAGTCGGAATGAAGGAACAAAGTTCTGGAGCATCGCTGAAAGATGCAACCAGAATGTTCAGAGCATCGCTGAAATATGTGCCAGAATACAGGAACAACAAAGGAAACAATTCCAAAGCATTGCAGAGAGATGGAGCCAAAATGCAGGAACAAAGTTCTAGAGCATCGTTGAAAGATGCACCGGAATATAGGAACAACAAAGGAACAAATTCTGGAGCATTGTTGAAAGATGCAACCAGAATGCAGGAACAAAGTTTCGGAGCATCGTCGAAAGATGCACCAAAATATAGGAACAACAAAGGAACAAATTCTGGAGCATAGTTGAAAGATGCAGTCGGAATGCAGGAACAAAGTTTTGGAGCATCGTTGAAAGATGTGTCGGAATGTGGTTCTCAGATAAAGATGAAATCCTGCAAAACAATAATGAATTTTAGACAAGTTAGAAGATGAAAACACCATAAGAATGCTCCGAATTAAGTCATACTTTCATCACCATCATTTTTTTTTACTCATTTAGCTAAAAATTATACTAGCTCTATTGTAGCAGAGTCAATACATTGGGTTTCTCCTTGTATTTCTACCATTCTCGTAAATTCTTCTTTGTTGACAGGTTTGTGGTAGATTTGTAATCGATGACCATTGACTAAGAGAGTTCAAGTGTCACCATCTATGGGCTTAAGCTACATTGCTCCATTTGGAAATACTTCAAAAATTTCATATGGACCCAGCCAATGAGTTCTAAGTTTACCTTTATGATCTTTGTATCTAGAATCAAATAACAATGCCCAATCCCCATTATGGAACTCTCTTTCTTTTATATGTTTATCATGCCAAGCCTTTCATTTTTGTTGCACTAACTCAGTCTGGTGAATAGCTTCCAGTCAGAGTTCATCTAATTCACCGAGCTATAGGAATCTTTCAACTTGGGCTCAATCAAGGTCGAGGCCTACTTCCATTATTGTTCTAAGCATTTGAAGTTCAAATTCAATGGGTAAGAGAGGTTTCTTCCCAAAGACTAACTCGTAGGGGGTAAGACTGGTAGTCGACTTCCAGGTTGTATTATAGGCCCAAATAGCTTTAGGTAATTTTTGGCCCAATCTCTTCTTCCTGATGAAACAGTTTTTGTCAAAAAAATTGAGTTCCCTATTAGTGACTTCTACTTGACCATTTTCTTGTGGGTGATAAGGTGATGACTTTTTATGGCTTACCTGGAAATGATCAGTAAAGACTAGCAAAACTTTGGACATAAACTAGGGTCCTTGATCTATGACAATTGATCTAGGGGCCCCAAATCTGAGAGAAATCCTGTTATACAGGAAGTCAGCAACTTGTTCTTCCCTATCAACTCTCGGGGCTTGGACTTCTGCCCACTTAGTCAGATAGTCAGTACAAACCAAAATGTATTCTTTTCCTTGTGAAGGAGGGTCTATGGGACCAATAAAATCCAATCCCCACTTTTCAAATGGTTCAAAAACTACCTGCGGTTGCAAAGGCATTTCATTGGATGCAGTGGGGCTTCCTACCCGTTGGCATTCATCACAACAGCGAACATAGTTTTTCACGTCTTTATCCATTAAGGGCCAGTAATATCCTGCACCTAAGATTTTATGGGACATTCTCTTGGTGGAGTAATGACCTCCAGAGGGATCATCATGGCAGGCTCTGAGGATGTTGCATGTTTCATCTGATCTGACACAACGTCGTAAAACTAGATCAGGGCCACATAGAAATAGCATCCCATTAATCCATTTGAACTGAGTACTTTCTTGAATGAGGCTTTTCTTTTGTTTTGACATACAGTTTGGTGATAACTCAGAAGTAGCTAGATAGTTGGCGATGTCTGCAAACCATGGGGTTTTAATGGAGATGGCAAATAAATTTTCATCTGGGAATTCATCTTGTACAGGAGCACAATCTCCATTGTCTTGTTTGATCTGGGATAAGAAATATGTGACTACATTGAACTTCCTGGGTTTTTCAATGATGGTTACATTGAATTCTTGGAGAAGCAATAACCACTTGATTATTCTTCCATTTACTGCAGGTTTGTTCATTAGGTACTTGATAGTTGAATGGTCTGTGAAAACAGTTACTTTGTACCCTGTGATGTAATGTCAAAATTTATTGATTGCATGCACCACAACTAAGAATTCTTTCTCCATAGTGGTATAGTTCCGTTCAATGGGAGTTAAATTCTTACTAATGAAATAAATGGCATATTTTCCTCCATCTCATCTTCCTAACCTAAATCTACTCCAATAGCATCATTGGAAGCATCCGCATAAATATGGAATGAAAGGTTCCAGTTAGGTCCACGTAAGACAGGAGCAAAGATGAGTTTCTCCTTAATGATCTCAAATGATGTTTGACATTCTATTGTCCAGACAAAATCTATATCCTTTTGGAGAAGAGAGAACATGGGAGTTGTAATGTTGCTGAAGTTTTCTATGAATCTTCGGTAGTATCCAACATGTCCTAAGAAACTTCTGACGTTAGTTTGGTTCTTTGGAGTCTCTAGTTGTTGTCTCATCTCAATTTTCTTAGGATCCACTTTATCCCTTCAGATGAGATATGGTGTCCCAAGATTATCCCTTGTTCTATCATTATTAGACATTTTTCATGACTCAAGGATAGCTAATGGTCCTCACATCGCTTCAATACCTTATCCAAATTTTTAAGAGATTCATCAAAGGTGGAACCATACACCGTGAAGTCATCCATATAGACTTCCACATAGTCATTTACTAGCTCAGCAAATATGGCCAGAACAACTTTCTGAAATGTTGCAGGAGCATTGCATAGCCCAAAGGGAAGGACATGGTATGCGAATGTTCCCCAGAGGCAAGTAAAAGTGGTTTTGTCCTGGTCCTCTGTTGCTACTTGTATTTTGTTATATCTACTGAATCCATCCAGGAATAAGAAATACTTCCTTCCAGCTAAATTATCCAAGACCTAGTCTATGAAAGGTAAAGGGAAGTAATCTCTATAGGTAGATTTGTTGAGCTCTCTATAATCAATGCACACTCTCCACTTCTATTTTTTCTTTGGAATAACTACCAAAGGCGAAACCCATTTGCTGTCAAAGATGGGATAGATGAATCCTACTTGCAGGAGTTTCTCAATCTCTGTTTTAACAATATCTTTGAGAGCAAGGTTGAATCTTCATTGTGGTTGATGAATAGGTCTAACCTCTTCAGTATAGATGTGATGGGTACAAACACTCAAGTGTATTCCTCTCATGTCTGTATAATCCCAAGCAAAAGTTTTGGATCTATTTACCAAAACGTCAAATAATTTGAGCTCATCTGACTCCATCAACCAGCTGTTGATATTTAAAGTTTTTCCTGGTAGTAACATGATAGTTTTAGTTCCAGGGTAGTTAGAGGTGATGGTATGAACTTCTCTCATTAATGTGTTGAGAGGACAACTATACAGTATAGTTCTATGGAGTCTGGCAATATCTTCGAAGAAGTGATCTATATTCAGAATGATATTAGTCAGGGGACAAGGTAACGATGTGAAGTTGGTGTAATCATGTTCAATGTCATCAGTGTAGATCGGATGTCCTAAAATCTCTTCCACTTCTAAAATTTTTCATCACCTATGTCTACGGTAAGATCTTGCATATTGTTTTCTAGTTCATCTTCCAACTCTTCACTATGTTGTTTAATGACTATCATAGCAAGTGAGGCTAGATTCTCTTGTTTATCGGAACCATATGTTTCATCAACCCAAACTTGGTTATGCTTAGCAGGTTGAGTGGGGGGATACAGGAATAAGTGTTTGCTATTGGGACCATGTGAAATGGTCATTCCTCCTGCTCTATAGTCAACCTTAGATGCAACTGTAACTAACCACGGTATGCCCAATATTATCGGGTAACTGTCCTTGGGTGTGAGGGACTGGATTATTTGGAAATCTACAGGATATTCCCAATCGTCAACTTTGAAAGGAACATTTTCTAAGACACCCTTGGGAATAGCTATGGATTGATTTTCCATTTGCAATATGGTGGTTGTGGGATGAAGAGCAGTGAGTCCCAATTTTTCCATAACATCTACCATCATGACATTAATGGTTTCTCCCAAGTCCACAAGTGCATTAGGTATTTCTACCTTGTTGATTATCATTGTTGTGAGTGGACCACCTGGGTCACCATATTTTGGGGTTGAGGTTTCACCAGCCAGAAGTTCAGCTAGGTATCCATTGATATGCACAGTATTAATCTATTTCAGTTTCCTTCTTGGTATTTTTATTCACAACTGTTTAACTAGTTGGTTTAGTTCAAGAATTTCTTTAATTGCCTATAACAAGGGAATTTTAATATGGAGTCACTTAATTTCTTGTATTAATGTGGTTTTAGTGGGTAAAGTTATTTCCAGAGGGTTGTTCAAAGAAGTTGCTTTGAGGCGCTTAGGAAAAGGTGCCTGAGGTTTCTTTTTCAAGGTGGAATCCTTCTTCGAAAGATCTATCGAACGTTGGCCGACTTCTTCGGGAGCTAACTCAGAAGTTTTAGGTGTGAATTGTTGAAGAGGTTTCTCCTAGTTACTTGTTGGGTTCTTATCTGAAGGTATGGAAGGTGTTTCAGTTCCTTCAGTGGATTTTGCGTTTGGTTCATCAAGGATCTCAACTATGGTAGGTTGCTGGAGTGTTTTTCCTTACCTCAACTACAGGTTTCCACAATAGATGGCATTAACCCAGCCATGTTTTCCTGCTCCGTAGAATACACTGGTGCGGTTTGATGATTATTCTTTGGATTAGGGACAGGTTGTGTTGGGAGTTGTGGTCGGTTGACCTGCTCATTTTGTTGAGAATTTTGGGGAACTGGCAACAAGTTTTGTTGTGGATTAGGCATCCTCCTTGGTCCATGATAGAACTGATTTGGAGTCTAATTCCATTGAGGCACAAAATTTTGAGGGTACCATTGTTGTTGAGTTTGATTTGGCCATTGTGGGTTTTCCTAGGGTTGACCTGCCCATTCAGGTGGTCCCCAAGGGTAAGCTCCCTAATTAGGTGGTGCCTGAGGCCAAGGTGTCGTCCATTGATTATTATTCCAATTATTTGGAGCTCACCAGAAGTGATTTGAATTATGGTTGTAGGAGAAATTCCCTCTAGGTCTTTGACCCACAAAATTGATCTCCTCCTCAATGTGAGATGACCTTTTCTTAGAATTTTTGATTGCAGACAAGATCTCACATTGGTCAGTGGCATGATGTTTTTAACAAATTTGGCAATTGTTGGCTTTGTCCAAAGGACATTCTCTTAATAGATGTTTGTTTTGACACCTAGGGCAGTAGATGGATAACGTTTCAGGATTACATGTTTTGGCCTATATTCTATCCAGAGTGGTGTTTAGCTAAACAAGAATGTCAGTTTTCAAATTTGCTATTTCCTCTAGAAATTTACCTATTTCATTTGAGCCTCTCAAAAGACTAGATTTATGGATACCTCAATGAGTTCGGGAGAAATTCTGGTATAACTCAGCGATATCAGTGAGTTCAAGTTGGGACACATCTCCTTTTCCCATTAAATTTAGGCTTCTCCTAGCATCCTCATCAACTCCTTTGAGAAATATGGTCTTCATAATTTCTGGACTTATGGCTTCTTCGCCACATCGTTTGGTTAAAAAGAGGAACCTATCAAGGTAATCTTCTAGGCTGTCATCTTCTTTTTTCCTTAGTTTGAACAATTCTTATTTCCTATCACTAACTCTATAGTTACTCTGATATTTGTCTAAAACGATGGTTTCCATTTCATCCCACGTGGTTATCGATCCTAAAACTAATCCCATGAACCAATGCATTACAGCATCCCTTAGAGTGGAGGGGAAGAGTTTAAGTTTTTGGTTATCATTTTTGTAGTCATATGTCTGACACAAGACTTTGAACTCAAAGAGGAACTGGTCAGGGTCTTTAGAGGATAATCCTCTGAAAGTCAGTAAAATGGAGGGTGAAATGTTTTTCATGGGTGCATCGTCATCTTCATTGAGGGCAATAGGATAGGTAAATGTCCATGCCACTCTTCTTAGGTTATCACCATCTCCTTAGTTTACTCTCCGCCCATTGAAAGGGTTATCATTGTGATTGTCAGCCATTATGTTAAAAGGAATATTCTCCTCCTTAAAGATCAGGTTTATTGGCTAAATGATCTCCTCTTCAAAGGTCGGGTCTAATGGTTGAACTTCTGGGGTATTTTGGGAGGTCTCAGGTTTATCCTGCTTGATCAATTCATAACTAAGTTCTTCAGCTAAGACTTCTACCTCCCTATTTATGGTTGGAACTACTATTGGAGGGTTCTCGCTATGAATCTTCCGTGTGGACCTTGTTTCCTAACCATGTAGAAAAAGAAGTCTGACAACTATATTTTTTTTCTAAAAGAGATATCCAAGTAGTCAACCTATTAACACTTAGAAAAGAATCATCCCTGGCAATGGCACCAAAAAGTGATAGGTTGTCATAAGGTCCTAACACTTTAGTTAAAAATATGTCAATTATGTCAAGCGAGCAGTGTCCAAGGCTATATGCAATAGGAGATATTTTTGGTTGTCTCACTTAGTAAGATTTTCTGAATTTTTGAAAAGCTTGAAATAGAATTTAAACTAGAAAGCATGAAACCCTTAAGCTAAAAAGCATTTGAATTCTTACTCTAGAAAGCATGTAAACTTATCTAAAAATAAACACTTTGTAGTTTAACTATGAATTCAAAACAAAGACAACTAACTACTAATTGAAAGTACACCTCACATCTTTTAATCAATAGCTAACAACAATTTTATAAATAGAGTGGATGCTCCAAAAATTTCAAGTAAACTAACCTCAAAGATGATTAACTTAAAACCACAACCTGTAGGAACAAATAACAGAGCTAAGCACAAAGTAACATTTATCTAAACACAACATGCACAGAACAGAAACGACAATAATAATAAATAAAAAGGAATACTTATCTATGTTGATAACTGAGGGGGGGGTGAATCAGTTATCCTAATTATTTCTACTTTCTGAACTTTATTAATAATCAATGTAACATTAATCCAAATGAGCAAAAATAATCATGAAATGGAAATACACATGACATAATATTTTTGACATGGAAACCCTGTTAAGGGAGAAAACCACAGGGTGATTAACCCAAGATTGTATTCTCTGTTAGAAGAATGGAAATACAAAATGGCACTTGCCAATTAGGGCTCACTGCCCGAGCACACTGCTCACAAGGAGGCACACTGCCTACAAGAGACACACTGTCTACAAAAAGAGTGTTATACAATACTTGAACTGATTGGAAGCATCTACATATGCTGGAGTTCAGTTCCGGTTAGGCTCAGTCTACTGATCTGCTGCACTTCATCCTTCCTCTTCTCTTATGCTGCTTTCCTTTCACATACCGGACCTTCCTTACTACTTCTGTTCTGCTCTTCTACTTTTATTTGCACATAATCAACATCCACGACACTTCTCATAACCAAATCCATCTTGTATATATATCCACAAAAGTGATTTCATCACCCTTCTAGTCGGCACCCGGAATAGTCAATCTTTTCACAAACTCTGATCTGTCGGCTGAATCCTTGCACACCAAGTAATGCGGATCAAGCATATACTTGTAGAAATCATTAATCATGTCGGCCAAACATAATTCATGCCTTGATAATCTTTACCAACATCAGTAACACATCTGGAATAATGTCTAATGTTCTGTCAGTCAGTTCTTCCTCTGTCATACTGCCAATCAGGAACCCGATACTCAAGTATTCATATCTTTTTCCTCATCTGTCACCGGAGGCTAAATCCTTGGAATCTATCACTGAAGATAGTCCTCTTGACTTTCCCAAATCCGCACTTCACCAAGATACTTCCTCTGAGAGATTCGGACCTGTCTGTCGGACCTTGCCACATGCTCTGTTCTTGTTTACCAGACCACAACATTCTTCACTCAGATTTCTGGTAGAGACATACCATGTCCTGCAGATGTGTGGGATGAACTTTGTTGCCATCAATGACAAAATTCATGAATCCATATAGTGTCTCTTGCCAACAATCTCCCCCTTTGGCATTGATGGCAACACTTAGTGAAAAATGGCTAAGTGTTTACACTATGCTCCCCCTTGGCTGATGCTCTATTTTTATATACATTTTCTGGAGCTCCCCCTTAGTTGGATTCCTCATTTTTCACTACTCTTCACTCCCCCTTTGACATCAATGGCAAAGGGTAGGATCTGTATACCAAAATTTTCAAAAATTTAACTATACTTAGCCGCATATACCATACTCACATAAACTGAAGAATGTCTGCAAAAGATGTCTTCAATTGGACGAGTTCTGCAGCCCAACTCTGCTTCATCCTGTCCAAAATTGAGATGTGACCACTCAACAGGAATGCAAAAACTTCTGCCCTCTTAAGATCTGTCAGATCATTTGTCCGGGCAGTAGTCTGAGCATCACTTATGGCCTCATGCATGGCCTCTAACTTAGGGATAATGATCCTTCTAAGTTCACCCATCCGGCTTGATGGTTTTTTCCCTGACTGGATGTTCATTCCCAGATTTCCCTACAAGGTAGCCATCAGTGATCAACAGGATCTCTGGGCCAAGGGCCAATAGTGTAGGAGATAGACTCTATTTTTATCTCCTCTTCTTCTTTAGGCTCTGCAAAACCTAGGGGGGTATTCCCTATTCAACACCCATGAGAATATGCTTGTGGGTTGGCTTGGGATGTTGATACAAAGCAGATAAATCCTCCTATATGAAGACCAAAACTGTGAGATAAGTGCAAAGGGGCTAGCTTTGGGCTTATGTTTAGTTGTGACTCAGAGGATCTTGGTCCTAAACTACTTCTACAGTCCTAATGGTTTGATTTGGAAGTTTGAGTTTGATTTTATGTGTTTGGATGCAAAACTAGGACCTGGTGTATAACCTCAACACAGAGCTAGATTGGTGCCTATCTAGGGCTTGGAGTCGGTAGACATACACCTGTGAATGATCAGCATGAACACAATAAAACTAGATTTCAAGGGGATTTGTGTGATACCTGCTTTACAGATACCTCCCAATACAGAGTGTTAAGTTATCTCTACTTATGGCATCCCTATTGCAGTATACCTTTCCCAATACTCAATCTGAAAACATTTTAATCTACCCTTTGAGCAGAAGTTGAAAGATCAAGCATTCAATATAGGAATTCTATATTCTAGAATATCAAACACCCCTTAGATATCTAGATTCAGAAGAACACATGCAATACTGGAGACAGAATTAACAAAACACATGCAAATATAGCATTACTCATATAAAACCAATCATGAAATCAGTAGATTCATGCATGAGACATACAACAAGAGATACATAAACTCACAAGACTTCCTGTACAAAGCAACCAAAACTAGTTGTATCTTAATACAGAGCCAAAATGTCCAGTTTTCAACAACCTTGAAATGGGTCACACAGTCTGCTTAAATAGCAAGAAAATGTACCCAGCAAATTAATTACATGGCCAGACAAAAATCTGCCAGATACATAGTATCAAAAAAATGGTGCTCAAAATTGAATGCAGCAGAGGGACCAAGAGGAAGGAGCAGGTGAACTCGAGAGATGCGCTGCCACTCAGGGACATTCCTCATCAATCGAGTGGTTGAATCTGTCAACTCGACCCATACCGCTGCAACAATCGCCATTAATGTTTCACCACCCGCAGCCTCTGGAAACGCAGCTGCAGCAAGCCTCAAAAGTTTTCCCACCCAAAAACAGCCATAGAAACTCAAGAAAAAACCCTCGCTGCAGGTTCAAAATGTGGTCGTCGATCAAAACCCAGCTGCGGAGATCAACGGCCCCAAAAACATTGAAAAGTCACCAGCCTATCAGATTGTGCCACGTAGGCACTTCAAGTTTCTATCGCTGTGACTCATCGCTCCCTCATTTGCATTTCAAAAAGGGGGCAGGTGGCGGCATCCGCCGTTTCAACCATCAGAATACTTGGCGACTTCCGCAGGCTCCCTTGAAACACAAAGACCCTTCTTGAAACTCCTGCAGGTGCCGACACTTGGCACCGTCCGCAACACTTATTGAACATACTGTGTCTTTAAACTTAAGTGGCCCCCGCAGGTGACACTTGTCACAACCCGCGGCATTTGAAACACGAGACACATTTAAAAAATGGGGCCCACAACCTCCTATGCCAAACCTTGAAGCAAAAAGAAACAACGCGGAGTCTGACACGTGTCGGCTTCCGCAACAACCACAAAGGACACGTGGCACGCTCCGCCCCTACTTGGAAATTTTTAGGAAGCTCGACGGAGAGTGACACGTGGCGCCATCCGCAGTGAGCAGCTTGAAACACAAAGGAAACACTTGGGACTCCCGCGGAGACTGACACTTGGCAGGATCTGCGGCCACCAAAGAAACTGAGAAACACTTTTGAAACTCCTACTGAGGTAGCCACTTGGCATCATTCGCTATAGCTTAGAAACTCTAATGGGACCCACCATGTCTGTGCCAAACCTTGAAACGAGATAGAAACTACGCGGAGGCCGACACGTGTCGGCTTCCGCAACAACCACAAGGGACACACAGCGCCCTCCACACTTAAGCTGAAACTTAAAGAAACTGCCCCCACTGTTTGACACTTGGTGCCTTCCGCGCTTAGATGAAACCTTTTAGAAACTTTAATGGAGAGTGACACTTGGCACTTTCCATGGGGCTCTTGAGTTGCACTTAGGGTCTTTCAGAAATATTGGCGGAAACTGCCACTTGGCATCATCTGCGGGCCTTTAGTTACATTCTTTGTGTCTCTCGGGTGCCTCCACGTGGTGCCTTCCACGGCACTCTTGAAACATAAAAGAAACTTTATTGAAACTTTGGTGGAAGCCGACACGTGGTGCCCTCCGCGCGATCAACTTAGAAACTTTAAGGGGCTGCTTCCACCGCTGACACATGGCATGCTCCGCAGGAAGCAAAAACAAAGGTGCAGATTTAAACTGGGGCATAACACTTGGTGGTCCCGTGGCACAAGCACAATTTAACCCTTCCAGCCACACTTAGAAACAATCACAGACACTGAAAACTGTGACCCGATATGCATTTTTATGCATTTGACCTAGTTTTTATCAAATTTTAGGGGCCAACAGCGATTTCTTGACCCGCCACTGCATATTTTTCCTGTAGAGGCTGAAAGCATTGGAACTTTTTGGATTTTCAGGAAGGGGCCTGCATATTTAAATGTTTGAAACTTGAATGTTTATGCAGGCACCACCATGGCTAATTATGTTCTTCCTTTCCTTCTCAAAATTCTTTATTGCATTTGTGATTGCAATAGTCTGACACTCTTGATTTACTATGGAGGATGAGAGAGGATCAAAACATTGAGACAAACTTAGTAGTTTATCCTCTTGCTCTTTTATTTTCTTTTCAATCTCCACTGTTGCTTTGGACCAGGAAATACAAAATCTGTATACTTCTCTGCCATCTTTAAGAGCATTTTCTAAGCTCTTTATCCCAATATTCATATTTCTTCTATCATTAATGATCAACCCTTGTACCTCTGAGAATCTCTTATCCAAAAACTCCTTCCAGACCTTTTTTTCAGCTGACTTCTCTAGAGAATCAAAATGTGTACTAACACTGCTGACTAAAGTCTTGAGATTACTGGAAGAGGAGGCTATGGGATCCTTCTGAAAAGATGGCATGATCTTTTCCAAAACTCTGGATGCTACCTCTATAAGCTCACAGTCTTCCATGTGAGATTTTAGTAGTTTCTCTTTGGCCTTCGCATTTGCAAATGAAGCTATCTTCATTATTTGCACCAGAGATAGAGAGTCAAAATTAAATGGTCCTTGTAGAAGTTCTGGTTCATCAATCTCCATTGTTTCTTTGTTCAAGAATTCTTGGACAGTTTTTGCAGTGTCTCTTGCCAGAGACAGATGTTTCTTCTCTTCTACATTCTTAGAGCTGTCTCTTGAAGCTTTCTCTCCTTCCACATTCTTACCACTAGCAGTTGTGGTCTTCTCTGTTGAAGTCTTCTCTCTTTCTACAGCCTTGGTACCGTCAGCCTCTTTTTCCTTCACCTCTGCTTCTTTCTCCTATAATCTTTCTTCTCCTTTAGATCTGGAGACTGTAGGTGAAACCAGAGGAGAAATGTTAGTCTGTTCAGGGCGCACCTCTTTTGTCATTTTCTCAGTAGATTCTTCTACAACACTAGTGGTCGAGGGGTCAGCACCCAAGTCCTCTATAATAGGAAGATTGAATCTTTTGAAGGCCTTCCGGAGGATCTCTTCTATGTCCTTGGCTACTTTGTCAGTCTCACTAAGCATCAGTTGATTCATCCTTGCTTTGCTTCTGAATTCATCCTTACAATCTTTGAATATCATATTCATTATCTTGGGGTTGATTGAAGGATATAGCTGAATTGCTATCTGTTCCTGAATCTCAAGGTCTTTTGCCATGGCATTAGTCTTTCTCATTTCTAACTCCTTTTCTAGGCTCTTGGGAATAAGAGATATAATTTCAATAAAAGCCTTATTATATATGTTTAGATACTTAACTGTAGCTTCCTACAAGATCTTTTGGTCAGCCTCATTATAATCATCATAGAATTCGGTCATTGGTTGAAGGTTTCCATCCACAATGACTGATTTGATTACACTTTCTAAAGACAGGGTGGGCTTTTCAACAAATTCCTCTAACATTTCTTCCTTGTCTTGACCTGTGGAAGGTTCACCGGATCCTTTCTTCTTCTACCTTTTTATTTCCTTTATCCCCTCATCAGATTCAGTTTCCTCATCATCCTTTAGGCTAACATAGGACCTTGTTGCCTTTTTCTTTGTTCTCTTTTCTCCTTTTCTAGATGCTTAGACTTCCGGTTTTGAGCTTCTTGAGCTTTTGGCTGAGACAGGTGCTGATCTCTTTGATGATCTTATCCAGGTGGAAGATTCTACCGGACCACTTTCCTTACTTCCCTTTGCTTTCTTCTCTTCCTCAGCCCTTTCTGTCTTCTTCCTGTGGGCATCAAGTGCCTCCTTTGAGATGCCAAGGCCTTTGGCAATATTTTCTACTTCTTTTCTCACCTTCCTCTTGATCTCTGGTTCTCTAAGTTCCACATGAATTTTTACACTCAGCTCCTCAAAGCTTCCAAACCTTTCTGCCTTTGGATCCTTTGGCTGACTTAGCATGTGTTGACTATGCAACTCCACAATTTGTTCATCAACTTCATACCCCATGGGCATGATCCATACAGTTCTTGGTTCTACTACCTCCATTAGGCACTGATCAGTCTCTACCATAAAATAAACTGTGTCTTTGTATTTTTCAACAAGAGACTGGGGAATCCTTTCTCTTGCTTGCATCATGTTCTAAAAATTCTTGAAATATCCCCACAGAGCTGTATTTTGTGCTTTGTTATCCATGCAAATAATCTCTGATTTGGATAGCCACTGGTCTATCATTCTCCCACACCCAGCCACTAGATCTGGGAAGCTCATTCATAAAGTAGAAGAATAAGCACAATATTTATCCACCATACTTGAATGTATTCTTTTTATCTTTCTTTATTTTCTACAGATTCTCCAAGAGTTGGTTCAAGAGAAGCTAACAAAGATCATAGTCTGCATCCTTTCTTAGCATTTCATAAGCGGTGTAGATGGCAGTTCCAGGTACTGAATTTTCCCTGCTAGAATGATATATTTTATATCTAATGATCATGGAGGCATACTTGACATCCAGATCAGAGATGTCATCTACTGTCATTGCTCTTTTGTCAAACTTGGATCCGGTAGCCTCACTCACAGTTTGATTCTTCACAGATTTAAGAACAGGAATCCCTCTGGATGAGTGTAATCTGGTAACTGCCCTGATGGCATCTTTTGTGATTTTGAATGGTCCATTTAACCACATAAAGTTGTCATGTATTTTGCTCAAAATATACCTGACCCATTCATCCTCAGTAAAACAGGGGAAGTGTATGTATTGTGCAAAGTGCTTATTCCAGAGGCCCTTGTATTGGGGTTTGAGCTCAAATGAATCATCTAACAGTTGTTTGTGATAGATACCTCTTAGTTTGAATTCCCTAAACTCTTCAACATTTGCGTGTATGTAAACCCTAATATCTTCAGTGTGCAAAATGCCATGCGGAACACTGGAAAATGATCCTAGGGGATCTACCTCCAAGGATTTGTATGGATGTTTCTTAAATGTGGGGCGAGGTCTATCAGAGATCTTTACTATATTCAGAGCAGCCATTATCAAGGAATCTTATTGAAGGATATCAAGAACGAAGAATACCTTTTACGTAGTTTAGGGCACACGCGATGAAATCTGGATTGAGTTGTATGAAGAATCGTCTTGATCTTTGGGAGAAGTAGTTGCAGAGCTCTTTTTCTCTCTTCTTCTTGAATGCAGAATGAACAAGTGATTAATGAGAAAATCCTTATATTGCTCTACAAACCCTATTGTCAGGTTGTAATAAATGCTCGACCTAAGTTATTCTGGTTGGCCTTATTCGGATGACTTGAAGAACCCAGATCAGTCCTGATCTTTAAACATCATGCAGATCTTCCAAATCTTAACCATAGTTTGTTTGGATGTTTCCCTTATAAACCCTTCAATCCGCAACTCTTCTTGTGCCAGTTTTGGCACCAATTGACTGGCTAGGGGAACAAGGTTTTCTTTGTGTCTCCCCCTGAGCCACAGCTCACTTTTTAATTTCTGGAAGGAATATCAGCACCAGAGTCTGGTGCAGATCCAACCTCTACATTCTCTGTACTTTTCTTTACCCAAATCTTGTTCATCTCACTTTTAACTTCATCCGCATTCACTTTTTGTTTCCCCTTATCTTGATTCTGATTATGATATACCGGACCTCTTTTGTCCTGATTCTTGCTTCTACAGAATTTTGCAATATGACCAGATCTATTGCAAATTTGGCAAACAACATTTCTTTGCATATTTGATTGATATCCTCTTGATCTGTATTGATTAGCCATATGACCTATTCTATTGCATGCAAAGCATCTACCATTGAATGATTTGTTCATTTGCATATTTCTGCATTCATGAGATTTGTGACCATACCTTTTGCAATTAAAACACTGTTCGAAGAAGGATGAATTAGTTTGATTCATTCTCTTTCTGCACTAATTAGATTTGTGACCAAAGTGATTGCAGTTGTGGCAGTATCCATTAAAGGATGGATATCTTTGAGCATTAGGCTATCTTACCGGAGCTCTTCTAGGCCTGTTCCTTGGATTTTCTGATCCAAAATTCTTCTGACCGGATCCGGACCTTTCTCCTTTCTCATATCCCAAACCACACTTGTCATCTACCTTCTTTTGACTTCCAAGAAGAACTTCAAGTTGAGCAGAACTTATCTTGAATTTCTCTTTATACTCATTTGTTGTTTGAAGATCCCTTTTGAGAGAGACAATTTGATCCTCAAGTTTTTCTTCATTATCTTTAGCATCTTCAAGATCAGATTCAAGATGTCTGATAATTCTATCCATCTGGTGGCAATCTTCTGATTTCTCCTTGAGAGATTGTCTTAGATTATCTTCAGTTTTTCTTTTCTCTTCAACTTCTTGGGTAAACTTCATGACTCCTGATTCCATTTCATGTCTTACCATAATGATTTATTTTGATAACTTTTCACACAACTCAGTTTTTTCCTTCAGCTCTTCATTTGCATTATTTGATTCACCTTGTCTTGCCAATTGCTGAAGCAGCTCCTTTCTCTTTTTCATAGAGAGTCTTAATTTGTCTTTTAGTTCTCTCATGAAATCATTAGCCTGTTTGAGTCTTTCCTTTAATTCATTGACTTCAGAGTTTGACTGTTCAAGATCATCAAGGGCAGTCTTGAGTTGCTCCCTTAAACCAGATGCATCCATTTGAATTCCTAGATCTTCCTCAAGCTGTTAGGCTCTGTTAGGAGGAACTTAGCTCTAATACCAATTGTTGATAACTGAGAGGGGGGGTGAATCAGTTATCCTAATTATTTCTTCTTTCTAAACTTTATTAATAATCAATGTAACATTAATCCAAATGAGCAAACATAATCATGAAATAGAAATACACATGACACAATATTTTTGACGTGGAAACCCTGTTAAGGGAGAAAACCACGGGGTGATTAACCCAAGATTGTATTCTCTGTTAGAAGAATGGAAATACAAAATGGCACTTGCCAATTAGGGCTCACTGCCCGAGCACACTGCTCACAAGGAGGCACACTGCCTACAAGAGACACACTGTCTACAAAAAGAGTGTTATACAATACTTGAACTGATTGGAAGCATCTACATATGCTGGAGTTCAATTCTGGTTAGGCTCAGTACACTGATCTGCTGCACTTCATCCTTCCTCTTCTCTTATGCTGCTTTCCTTTCACATACTGGACCTTCCTTACTGCTTATGTTCTGCTCTTCTACTTTTATTCGCACATAATCAACATCCACGACACTTCTCATAACCAAATCCATCTTGTATATATATCCGCAAAAGTGATTTCATCACCTTTCTAGTCGACACCCGAAACAGTCAATCTTTTCACAAACTCTAATCTGTCAGCTGAATCCTTGCACACCAAGTAATGCGGATCAAGCATATACTTGTAGAAATCATTAATCATGTTGGCCAAACATAATTCATGCCTTGATAATCTTTACCAACATCAGTAACACATCCGGAATAATGTCTGATGTTCTGTCAGTCAGTTCTTCCTCTGTCATACTGCCAATCAAGAACCCGATACTCAAGTATTCATATCTTTTTCCTCATCTATCACCGGAGGCTAAATCCTTGGAATCTATCACTCAAGATAGTCCTCTTGACTTTCCCAAATCTACACTTCACCAAGATACTTCCTCTGAAAGATCCGGACCTATCTGTCGGACCTTGCCACATGCTCTGTTCTTCTTTACCAGACCACAACATTCTTCACTCTGATTTCTGGTAGAGACATACCATGTCCTGCGGATGTGTGGGATGAACTTTGTTGCCATTAATGACAACATTCATGAATCCATATAGTGTCTCTTGCCAACAATCTACTCTATAATCCGTCGAGTGGCTAGCTCTTGGGCGTTCCTACTAACGATTCAAATCACATTCAATGCTTCAATAACTCCACAACAAATCCCATTCATAAAACTTCCATTACTCAGAACAAGACTGGTGGTATTCATTCATGTCATAAAAGTATTACCAAGAACACAGTACAGTGAACATAGCTAAATGGTATTCAAAATATAACATAACAACATATCCTTGTTTTGAGCAACCACATATATATACTACACTACTACAAAATCCTAATTTGTAGATGGTGGGTAAATACCATTGAAAAATTCTTAAACAGAACTACAACTAACTAGATGTCTTTTAATTAAAACATAGTAAAGGCTCTGAGTGGAGCCGTAAAGTCTTAAGTATGATAAATAGAAAATAACAGACTACTTAACAAAATCTACGGTGTATGCCTAAATTTCTAGTGCCCTGAATTTCTGGCACTCTGACTCCAACCGCTTTGAAGTCCATTCATTCCTTTAGGTCATACATGGAACCCTGTATAATTACACAAGCTCTGCAACAATTAAGTCAACATTAGTGGCTAATTCCAATCAATTTGAAAATGAAAATTCATACATCATTTTATCAAAAATAGATAAATATTGTTTCTAAAAATAAACAAATTGGCATGGCTAAGCTGATCAGTTGGGACAAAAAAGGGTTATATGGTTTGTTATAAAAATGAGGTTGTTTATACCTCATCACCCCTGGTCACCCATGTGACGAGGGGCTGAAGGCGAGCAAAAATTACAAAAAAAAGGATTGGAAACCAATAGCCCTCTCTCCTGGTCACCTATGTGACCATAGTCGAAAGAGGATGAACGCGGGGCTATGGATCATTGATGAGGTCAGGGATTTATTTAAGGGAATGTGGCTCTATGGGAGGTGGCCGATGGGAGGAAGGACGGTGGGAGTTACTGAGGAGAGGCAACACAACGAGGAATGATGTCAACCAAGTGGTTTAGGGCAAATTTCGGCAGTGGAGATGTGATATTGACCACAGAGCTAAGTGAGAAATAGGGAGTCGACAGACCTTTAGGGATGTTGGGTTGATGGCGAATGATAGGTGGTGTTAGCAATGGAGCATTGGAAAGGGAGTTTCGACTGGGCTTTTGGGGAGGCAATGCAGAGGTGTGGTTGACGAGGATGAGAGTGAAGATTAGCAACGAAAGGAAAATGAAACGATGGAATGGGATTTCGACCAAGCAAAATGGGACTTCGGTTGGTAGTATATGGTGGTCACAGTGAGTGGGGAGTGATGACAAGGAGTCGTAGAGGACCGAGTGAAGGTTTTAGAGCAAGTCGGCAGAAGACTTAAGGTCAACACGAGGGTTTAAAGTGGGTTAATAGGGAATGTAACCCTAAAATAAGATATGTCACATGAAATGACAACCTGTAATGGAGAGAATTAGGAAGATAAACACCCACAATCAATAAAAACTTGCATAGACCGTACGGTGGGTCTGTACAGTACGGATCTGCCAAGTAAAAAAAATCAAATTTTTTTTTAAAATTTATGTGAGAAAAACATAGCAAATTTTATGTCAATCTTCGCCTGTGAGGCCTCCCGGACTCAATGGTGTGGTTGATTTTCATGTAGGAGCCAACCTGCAAAACTTGACAAAAATGATGTTAAATTTGCAGAATCAAGCGCATAAACCTACAAGGTGAGGGTTAGACCAGCGAGGTGTGCCAAAAATGTGGACAGAAAATTGGTCTAAAGATTATACAAAGATAATGCAAGATACCTAATTAACTTTACCTTCAAACCAAGTCCTCCACATGTGATAAAATGGAGTAGATGCACCAAATCTACTAGCTATGTTCTCTTTGATAGATGATGGATAAGATGATTTGTTGATTGCTTGAATCTATAGCATAACATGAGGATGATAGATGAGAGGATCTTAGAATGATTTGGACAACATGATGTTGTATGAAGATATGATTGATTCAAGAGCCCCCCAATGGCTTGGGTGAGGCTTCATTTATAGGATATGAGAGATATGAATGGATGGATAGGATTAGATTAGTGATGGATGGCTAGGATTAAATGAGACAAGGAGTTGTAGTCATGTGACAAGTGTCACATGAGGGTTGAATGAGATGAATAAAGTCAAGAGGCTTCCACATAATAAGAATTTCTAGAAGCTTCTAGCCATGTGAAGATAGAGACAAATGTGGAATTAATTAAATAAATATTTAATTTCTTTAATTAATATGGAGGAAAAATGGGAATTAATTAAATAAATATAATTTATTTAATTAATTAATTGTCTAATGGGATTGAAATGGGATTAAATAGGATTATGATGGGAATTAGTTAAATAAATATGATTTATTTAACTAATTAGGTGATGAAAGAGTTTCGAGGACAAAACATGTTACAAAGTCTCTCAAGTGATGTATCGACAAGGCATGGTCAATTTTAGGTGTCTACAACACCCATAGCCCAAAAGACTCTTGAAAGCAGATTAGCTCACGTGGGAGGGTTTCTCCCAGTAGTACAATGCCAAGATTTGATAATGGCTTGCATTCATAATTATCATGTTGAGTAACGAAAAATTAGAATTGTTAGTGGCGAGGTGATTTTATAGTTAGATGCTGACACTATTAGTGACAAGCTCGAATTGCCAGTGTGGGGAGTGTATGCTAATGTTTCACAAGAGACTGGGTGGAATTTTTACATTGATGGCAAGAAAATGTGTAAGACAACCATTGCCACGTAAGAAAGGTGGTTCTCAGTTGCCTAAAAACATGATCAAAGCCTTGTTCAAGGATGATATCTCTGACATAATAACAATGTTGCATAGGGTTGTTGGAAGTGAAGACTCAAATGAATTTTTAGATTGGATGTGCTAGTTTATACTAGTTATATGCACTGGTAAACGACATATAGATTGGGCCAAACTCATTGGTGAACATTTACATGATCAATTAACGAATTTTCAAAAGAGAAGGAAATTTCATGTGTTCCTATCTAGTATATCTCCTAGATGGTACCCAAAAGGTTTGGCCAGGTTTGAACACTACTGGTTCAGTGGATAAAGACACCCAAGTGTATGATTATTTCCCTCAGTTACAGGAAGAGTTTGGTAATAAAGATTCTAGAAGAATCAATGATGCCTTTCTTATGCTTATCGTGAGGAAAATATATGAGAATACTGAATTGAGGATCTCAACAGAAGTCGTGAACCTAATAATGCAATTTGGGAGTTACTTCATACAATTCGACAGGTTTACATATTTTAGAATTGGTGGTTTTGAGTTTCCTCCTTTGAAGTTACCTAGGTATGCATCAGACTACCTTGTGTTCTTAGAATTATGTAGACAAGCATCTCTTTCTAGTAAAAGGTATCATGACTACAAGAAAAGAGGGTACCCCTTCCCTTTGAAGTTGACTCACTACACTTGTACCAAACTTGAGAATGTCAAGCATGTGGATAGACTACTCTCTAAGTTTGGGTTGCCTTGTAATGAGTCTAGTAGTTTCTTTGATAGTAAAGATTTTGTGAAGAATATTTTTTTATTTTCCTATGTTATGAGAACACCAATCTCATTTAGAGGATTTCTAGGAAGATTGTGTTGATGAACTAGAAGTGAGAAGAAGATGCTGGTCAAGGTTGACCTTGGACCAAATGAGAGCCTTCAAGCTTGGGTGGGACCTTCCTAATTTGGTTGACGATTATTCTGATATGATTGATCAAGCTTATCATGTTGAAAGCATTAAGCCATTTCCTAAATTAAGATGGACTAAAAAAGAGATAAAAGATATTTATGTTAGATCTTATTTTATGTTGAATAAAAGTTGAAGGTGGCTAAAACTTAAGATGAATGGTCATGATGCAGGTTCTCCTTCACACAAGGAGCATGCCATGGGAGATCAACAAGCCTCTATAGGGATCTCTCCTCAGAACACCCCTATTGGGGTTCATTCTTCTAGGTCTCAGTATCCTACCAAGGATGGAAATGATGGTGGTGAGGAACCCAAGAAATATGCTAGACTGAAGAAATAGTGTGAAGGGAATAATGAGCCCCCTAGGAAGAAGCTTGAAATCAAAAGGCCTTTAGACCCTTATGCAGGTAAGGTGGCAGGACATGAGCAAGTGCAACAAGACCAAGGAGACCAAATGACTGCTTCATTGTCACCCAAGGACACAATTCCTCCATCCTTTATGCAGACCCCTCCACCTACTTCTCATGATGGGGTATCTTCTTCACCTTCATCCTCCCAGTAGAAAAAGGTAGTACCTGATACAATTGTGTCCAATAATGTGTCTAATGTTATGGCAGATAGTTTTCCTATCTTTCCCACCCCCACATGGTTAAGAGAAGAGGTTGGTAATAAAATAAAATACACTTAGATTATTGATACTAAATTTGATGTTGTTGCTAGGCTTTTAAAATTAGAGACCACTCCCAAAAAGGCAACAAGGATGTGTAGGCTTAGGGTGGATCCTTTGACCAAGCATTAGTATGTGGAGATAGCAAAACCTATGGTTGAAAAAGATGAGAAAGATGTTTCTGCTAATGATTTTTACATTAGCAAAGTGGACCTAGGTCCCACTTCTGTACAAGGTGATATTCGTAATGCTAAATTGCCTATGGAAATCCTTGCTACTTGGTTGGAGGAAAGGGAGAGAGAGAATGAATTGTTGGAAGAATAAGTTAATATTCTTACTTCATATATCATGTCTATTGTGGATACTATGGCCTAGCCTTTAGATGCCACCATGGACACTCCTATGAAAATTCCTCCAAATGGTGTAAGTGTTGAGGTCATTGATCAAATAAAAATATATAAATTCTTGAGAAAGGCAACAGAACAATGGGTTGAGAAGCTTACAATGGAAGGTTTGTTGTATATCCATGAAATTATTCTTTTGTATACTAAGATATCAAACAAGTAGAGTGAAATTTTGGTTGAATTAAAAACAATCAAGAAAGAAGAAGCAATGTTGAATGTAGCCAAAAATGGGCTTCTGAGCATGGTTAGAATTGATTCTAGTGTTTTGGTTTTAGAACATGTTATTGATACGCTGGAGGAGAATGAATCAGTTAAATGGTTGAATAAAATTGATTGGAAACTAATAATGACCAAATAGTGCCTCACAGATCTGAAGAATATTGCTAAGAATAATAAGTCATGTTTAATGGATCTCAAGAGTTCTTGTGTTTCATTGTGTGTTGATATTTTCAATGAGACTGAAACAAATCTATTAGATGCCTCTGTGGTTAAACAAGCCTTCAAAGATTTGTTAGTAGAAGAGTTGAAAACCAAAGAAGATTGAGTTGGTAATCCTATAGAGAAATTGTGCAATGTGGCAGCCTATCTCCTAAATTCTACGAAAGATATTTTGGAAGTGCATAGAAAATATGAGGATGCTAGCAATGCCTTGCAAATGTGGAGGACCAGATTGACCATGAATAGCAAATCAAATGGAAAGGCTATCATCCCAATCTTAAACAAATTCAAAGTTCTTAAGGTAAAATTGGATGTTTCCCAAGTATCCAGAGATCAAGTGAGTAGAGATGATCAAGGTGAACAAGTGCACTGAGATGAACAGATAGATCATGATGCTAGAGAAGATGAGGAAAGAGAAACTTCTGCATGATGTTTTATTATGCTCTTTTATAATCTTCAAGACCTTTTATGTTGTGTTATACATTATTGGGCATCACTTATTTTGTTATTAAAGAAGTATTATTGTATCTAATGTCATTTGTAAAGACATTTATACGAGAAAAATTAGTTCCCTTATCTTTTACTATAAAATGAATGAGTAAAATAGAGATAAATTGGGATTAAGGGCTCTTATGTTATTATAGTTACTTATGAGGAGAAAGCTTCAATAAACCCACAATGGAATAATATGAAGGAGAGGAATTAACTTTATTGGTATAATTGTTATTGGAGGAGGAACTACCTTGACCATGTTGTGGGAATGGATCTTGGTATAGTCTAAACATCTCATTGGATGACTTGGAAGGAGGCTCATCTATAGTAACGTATCCTTGATCTATAAGATCTTGGATATAGTTCTTAAGTCTCATGAAATTATTGTTTTATGACCCTTGATTCTATGATATTCAAAATACTCATTGTCATTGTACCAATGGGGTTTAGGGACATTTTCTTCATAAGGTTTAATCTCAGAAAGCTTAATGAGGTCATTATTTAAGAGTATTCGAAAAACAAATTCAACGAGTTCTACCAAGTTTGTGAATTTGTGTCTAGGTTTCAATCCTTGTATAGGATTATTATTAGGAAGGGTAGAATTTGTGTTTGATAGTGATGATTGGAGTGCTAATGGAGGGTTTTGAACATTTTTTACAAGCTTAGAATCTGTGACACCGTCATTAACAAAGTTCTTATTCTTGGCCTAAAAATAGTTTTTCATTAGATTGATTGTTGGAGTCTTTGTTTTATTTGAATATTTTGACAAGTCCTTTTTCTATGACAGCCTTTTCTATACTTGTACATTTACCAATGATTTCCTCAAAGGTGTAGGTACATTAGACTTGAAGGTGAAAGGCCATTTCTTTGTTTAAGTTTTGCATGAAAAGATGGATAAGTTGTTTCTCAGGAATAGTCCAAGGGAGCTTACTAGAGAGATTTCTCCAACATTGTAAGAAGGACGTGAATGATTCCCCATTTCTTTGTTTAGTGTTTTAAAGGTTGGTCATGGATAGCTCATGTTTAATGTAATATGAAAAGTGAGCTATGAATTTATTGGCAAGCTCTTGGAAAGTCTTAATTCCATGAGGAAGATGGGAGAACCATTCAATGGCTTGACCTCCTAGACTTAAAGGAAAAATTCTCATCAAGTAAGTGTCATCATATGTAATTTCCATACATGCTATGAAGAATTCTCTTAGTTGGTCTCTAGAATCACCCTTCCCTTTATATTTATCAAATTTCATAAATTCAAAGTTTGGAGGTAAAGGGTTCATGACTAGAGATTTGTCAAATGGGTATGGACAAATTTATTCAAAGGTGTATCTCTTATTTTGGTTCCCTTTTTGCATGTTGGCAAACATTTGTTTCATAAGTTGGTGCATGTCAGTTGACTCATTGGATGATTTGGCGGATGTGTTGGATGATGATTGTGGTTGAGGTTGTGGTTGTTGTGTTTAGGCTTGTTGAGTGGTTATGAGTTGTTGTAAAGGGCTTGTGTTGAAGTAGGATTTGTTGGAGGTCAGATGTATTGGGCTTTTTGACGTGTGATGATGAGGATTGAGTTGGACTTATGAGGTTTGGGGCATGGATAGGTTGGCTTGGGTATGAATGTGAGGTGTAGTTGATGATATATAAATGGGGTTGGATACTTGAGTAGTGAGTGGTGGAATGACTATGCCACTAGAAGGTGGAATAATGACATTGACTCTAGGATTTGGCATAGGTATGGATGACATGGGTGGAGGGATGGATGTGTTAATGTAAGCCAAAATAGCTCAAGAGTTACCTAGATCTTTTGTTATGGATAAAGATGGGTTTCCTTTCACTACTTAGAGTTGACAAATGGCTAAGCAAGAAGAGGAATAAGGATAATTATTCTACTTGGGGTAGACAAGATCCCAGCACAAAAGCAAGATATGATAAAGACCTACTAACTCAAGAGTAGTCTAAGCTCCTAAGTCAATAGACCTCAAGAATAAAAAGATCTAGACTATAATTTTACAAATTTTGCATTTGATTGATGGTTTGATTGACATATCAAAGGATTGGTTGTCTGTTAATGATTTGGTTGCCAAATGGGTGGATAAGCAAATGGATTTTGTTGATAGATGAACTAAAGAATAGAAGAATTGGTTGGCAATATGGGTGAATGGACAAATAAAACTTAGTTGACAAATGGAAAATGGATGTATAAGTGAAATAGGTGCTTGGTTGGGCTATCAAAATTCAAGTCCAAAGGATGGATGGTTGGCCAAAGGATGGAGAGAAACTCACAAGTCCAAAATCAATGTAATGGTGAAGTTAATGATGGATGATTATGAATTAAAAAATCAATATTGAATGATTGGATGGTAGTGAGGATTGGCAGGGCTGCAAAATAGATTTATTTCAAGTCACTATTTATCCCTATAGTCTAGTCTAAAAACCAAAATTTCAGATTTCAAATATGGAGACTAAGTTCTAGCATAGGCACATCGAAAGCAAGTGCAGGCATGGAGACTGGTAACATAGGTGCGGCGATAGAAAGCAGGTGCGTGGAACTATAGTCCTAGGCACAGTTTTGTTCTGATTTGCTATCTTGTGACTAGTTTGTGGAATTTGGTAAGAGATATACAATCAAAAAAACACAATGGTTAACTTGTGACTTTTTAAGTTGATTGGTGTGAATTGCTTTGTTTACTAAAAATGGCTTATATAAGTCTTACACAATGAAACATGCCAAACACATTAACAAAACTAGAATTATTCAAGTGGGAGTGTCAAATCTTGTGGACTCACTAGGTGCGACTTTCGTCTCCACTAATCAGATAATGGTGACATCCATCCCCTTGATACCATCTACCATGTAATTGGTTAGCTAGGGAATGTATGGTAATGCACCACCATACACTCCTTACCTTGGAGGATAAACCTTGACCAAAGTGAGCTCTATCTCAATGCATGGAGGTACATGTGAGCACTTCTCCTCCTACTACAGTCATGCACCACAAGATAAGATGGTCGAAAGGTCTTAACTAGGCTTTACAAGCTTCTAAGGGAGTCCTCTATATACACAAGGTACAATGAGGCACAAGTCCATGAACAAAACTCCAAGCAATGGGCCCAAACATCACCAAACCAAGTCTTGGTGGACCAAGGGTCTCGAGGATCAGATTTGGACAAGTTGTGTTTACCTTTGAGGTATAAATTTTTCTCTCCCCCCTTTGATATTCCCCGCCAAAACACGTGGTTGAGGTCACCCCTTTAGAGTGGGTGTGTCTCTAAAGGTAGGCCTACTAGGAAATATTTTACTTCATGTTTTTGATCCCCAAGATCACACAAAGCACAAGGGAAGAGCATACACACAAACAAGCAAATCTTGGGATAACAAAGAGAAGAGATGTGTGGTTTTTGATCTCCAAGATCACACTAAGTGCAAGGAGAGAGCATACACCAACACACAACTTCAAAGATATGGCAAATAAATGTTCATTAACCAACTAATCTACTTTAGTACCTAAATTAGTGGAAAAACAAGATCTTTGACAAGCGATACTGCAAGAAAATATATTAGTAGTTGCAAATTGTCTTTGACAAGTGTAATAAAGCTGCACAAATATGTTAGTCCCAAAATCAATCCAAAATGTTAGGTGCAAATTGAAAATCAAACAAAGACGCAGAAATATAGCCAAAACCATGGAAACAAAGATAAATCAAATCATAAAAACTAAACTGTTATATTTGATTTACCTTTCCAGCACAGGCATGCTGATAATAGGCATAGGCATGGTGATAGAAGACACAAGAGCTCAGGAATGATTCACACGTGCATATCTAAAAATGTATAGGCATGGATATGCAAAACACAGGTGCGACATAAGAACTCATAGGCGTGGGCTTGCACAATTGAGGCGCTGAAATAGAACTGTGAGATGAAAACCTACCAAAAATAGCTAGTTAGGTCTGACATAAAATAGAAAATGTTTGAAAAGGCAAATCTAGAGGTCCCAATTGACAAATCTTATGAAACCCTAGTTGCACAAAAGCACACCAAACAAAGGCATGACTTTAGTAAGCATAGGCACAGATCTAGAAAAAGTGACAAAAACTGGTAATAAAAACTTGATAAAACCCTACAAAACTAGATATTAACTAATGAATAGGTCATATCTAAGGGTTAGCAACATAGATAAGTTAAAATCTGATAGAAAAACTAGAAAATTATAGCTATTATGGATCAAAAACCAAAACTAGGACAAAATCAAAACACAAGCATTGGCACAAAGAGCACAAGCACGCTGATAGGGTGCATAGGTGAAGGCATGCCAAATAGAATCATCAGTGTGCTTTGATAGTCAGGGCATAGATCTACAACCTACAACTAAAAAAGATGGAATTTCTTCTAAAAAAGCTTATTAAAGGGACGTGGGTTCCATCAGACTGTTGATATGCGTCAGACAACTGAAAGGGGGGGTGAATCAGTTGTCTCAAAAACTTAAACACTTATTGCAATTAAACATTCATCACTTATCCACAATTATTATGATTTAACAATGAATGCATGAAATCAGAAACTTAACCACAAAGATAACATCAAACACAAGAGACGCCAAATTTTACGTGGAAAACCCCAAGGTGGGGAAAAACCATGAAGAGGATTAGCTCTCAATATATATTGTAATCTTGAAATAATGATGTTTAGGCTTGGTCACTCTAGGGGCATAAACATATTGGTTTACAGCCATGAAGAACAACTAGGTCTAGATGGCTCATTGCCTCAACCCTAAACCTAGCAAGATTACAATAAGGGTTGTTAAACCCTGAGGGCTGTTAAACCCTACTAACGACTTACTGCCAAATTCACTACCACGATCAACACCTTTCTGAAGTACAATAATTCCTCTACTCTGCTCTTCCTCTTCTTCCCTTTACCTCTCCTCTGCTGTGCCTTTTGGACCTTTCTTATTATCTTTCCATTTTTGCTCAAGGAAACTTTTTCCATGACTCAACTACAAGTATTTATACACTACATCAACCTTGGAATGAGCATCAAGGTCAGCATCATAATCATCAACCATTGGAACAATCTCCAAGGTCGGTATTATAAACATTTACAAAATAGGTCCTGACCTATTACAGCATTGTGCGAAGGAAATGAAATTTGGATCATGCCATGCCTTAGCTGGGACTCAAACATGATCTTCCATGCCACAACACACTTCCACAATCTTCCAAAGATCTCCACAATCACTAGGATTAACCAGGTCGGCCAAGACTGGTTACACGCTACATTATCTGGGAACAATCTTCAAACACAATCTCAATTTCTTAATGCGGACCAAAGTCCAGATAGGAACATGATTAGGAGACATCCACAAGCATGTTATAATCATCAAGAGAAACCACACAAATCTTAACCACTTTATCCATAGGAATCTTCTCACCGAAACACATGAATTTCACTGTCTTCAACTGTCATAAAAGAAAGATAGCTTGCAGGCCACCAAATCATGAACCATTCCAACTGAAGGCACTTATCATCATCCCAAACTTCCTTCTAGAACCACAAAGCAAATTACTTTATTGCAGAGGAATGCAGAGCAAAATACTTTCTTCATGTCCCAACTGAACTTACAGAAAAAGCAGGTTTTACTCTGGTGAACACAACTCACTTAGATATTCATGCAGAGGGCTCAAACCTAGAATGTAGCATCCTTAGTCATACCTCTAACTTGCTTCCAATCTGCAGACCACGATCTTCAAATAGAAGTAAATGTGGAGCAGTTTACCAGACTGTTCTTCAACATACAACTCACTATCTGTACCACACTTCTCTGTAACTCACTTGTTTCTTTCGGAGAGGCTAATTTTCTCAATATCCTCAACATACAAGTCTTCTAAAAAAGTAATAGAATAAGATACAGTTGACACTAATGACAACAAGGATATGTTGACATCAATGACAACACCGATTAGGCACATACTTGCAACACGAAAGTGCAAAAAATGTATGCAAAATTATGATCCAAGGTAAATAATGAAGATAAATGCAATATAACTCAATACCTTCACCTCAAACCAAACCCTCACACTTAGATAGAACAGAGTAGAGTGCACCCTAATTCTACTGGATCAAAGTTCTATGGATATATTATGCAGTGTGGACTACTCACAAAACTAACATAATCTAGGTATGAAATGGCTATAATAGAGGCAAATGATAATGATAATGATAATGATAATGATTTTGACACCATACACTTGCATATGAAAGATGTGTTGTGATAATGATGTGAGAGGCTTAATTTATAGAGGGTTGAGTGATGGGATGGATGGCTAGCATTAAAAGATTAAATCAATGGATAAGATTGGATGAGAGGATTATGGATCATGGATAAGGATCTTCTAGAGAATTCTTTTATGTGAAAGGTGGAGATTAAAAGGGTGTACTATGAAGTGGATGGTAGAGATTAAAAGTGAATTTAATTTTGGATCAATCATTTAATAATTGTGACCAATTATTTAATAATAGTGATGAGTGGTTGAAAATAAGGATGTGAGTGGGTAAATTAATTAAATAATGAGATTATTTAATTAATTTATGGAGAAGAGGTAGTTAAAATTGATAAATTAATTTTAAATAAATAGAATTTATTAATTAATTTAAGAGGAAATGGGAAATTAAATAAATATTTTTTTATGGAGAAGAGGTAGTTAAAAATGATAAATTAATTTTAAATAAATAGAATTTATTAATTAATTTAAGAGGAAATGGGAAATTAAATAAATAAATAAAATTTATTTATTTAATGTGAGAAAGTGGATTAATGAAAGATGGATTAATTAATTAAATAATGGGATTATTTAATTAATTTGGAAGACATGTTAGGTTGTAAAGTGATATTAGAAGTGTGTCAAAAATGAAGGTGAATACATGGTCTTTTTCAGGTGTCTACACATCCTGTCCATAACATTATATCCATGACAATAACATCATATGCATATAATCATAATCCATACAATCATAGTCCATGTACACATAATCATCCAGGCATCATCATGTATACCATAACATCATCATAAATAAAATAAAACAATCACATCATAATCCCATAATATACGCCGCCAAAAAATGTATCATCTCATATATATACAATAAAAAAGTGGTCATGATACAATGTATGTAAAAAAAGGCTCCACAAATCAATCAAAATACATCGTGACCACAGGCATCAATCCATATCGATACATCCACCCATATCAATACATCTATACATGATCTATGTCGATCTACCACCATCTGATTGTATTGATGGTGCAGGTTGTGGTCCTATTGTCAAAGGTGGAGGAGGAGGTAGTCCTTGAGCCCCTACTGCTTGTCTTGTCAATGGAGGTGGAGTTTTACATAACTAATGGATGTGACATGGTCACTGATCTAGGTGCCCTTGATCTACTCCGTGTGCTAATCTCAGTGCTCTTTGTGCCTCAGGTATCGCACTGTGGTATAGAGTGTGATAGTACTCCACTCTCTTAGCAGCAAGAGCCAAGTCTCTCTACACATGCATAAGACCCCCCTATACTCTCATCATGTCATCCCACATCTGACTCATGCCCCCTCCCATAAGTATACCTTGTGTTGTGTCACGCTTCTACTAGAAATGTGCAGTTGAAGCCTCTACAGCTACTCTCTGTACTACTATTGTACCCTCTCTGTCCTCAGGACATCTTTCTCTACAATAACCTGCTACAATACTCCATCCCCATCTCCACCTCCCATATGTCCCTAAGCCTATACCTGCACTTGTAACACCTGTACATGTGCCTATAGTGTCTAAATATGTAGCAAGGCACTATCCCTCTCCATCATCATACAGCCAAAAGGCCCTGGACCCACTCAACCTCCATCTGCAAGCTGTCATGAGAAGCCTGAAGTGTCTCTATGTCCTCCTCCCCTATCCAGCTACCTTTGGTGCATCCACCTATCGTACCTGTCCACCTCCATCTTCTCCATCATGACCTCCATCTCCACCTCCATCACCTCCTCTATCATGACCACCATTGTGTCCTCCCCCAACTTGTTGCCTCACCCATCTCAAAAGTGGAGGTGCTGCAACCTATCCATCCTACACACATGAAACTGTAAGTTGCACTAGCCTATGCATAACCCACCATGCATCATAGTCAAGGATAGTCCCTACATCCTCAATCCCCTCCCTTGGTGGTACCTATCTCATGGGTACCAGTGATTAAAACTCTGCCAATGGGATTTGTGGATCCAATGTCAGTCCCTATGGTCCCACATCCCTAGTCACCCTAGGAAAGATAGCCTTTTTCTAGCATTTATGACATCTAACCCGCCCCCTAACCTACCCAAAAGGCCCTAGGTTTAGTCACATACCAATCTACCAGCTCCTACTGGTCACTAGAATGTCATGATCCTCTCAAGTCGTGATGAATATGTCAAGGGATTGCCACCACATTCACCATAGTTTTGTCTCTTCTTCTCTCTTTATTTTTCTAAAGCTTATGTGTTCAAATGAGGAGAGATGGGGGACCCTTCCACTATTTGTAGGGCCCCCAAGCCCTAATTTTGATCCCTATCCTAGATTATTTATCCTTGACCTCCTCTTTTAGCCCCAAACCTCCATTTTCCTTTCTATTGCATCCTATCAACCTATTATCATCCTAGTATCTCATTTTCATTATGTCACCCTTCCTTCAAGATTTTACCCAAAAAAATGATTTTCAACTAAACTCTCAAGGGGGCATCCATTATCTATTATTCCCTTCTCCATCACTGACTGGGGCATCTTTTTATTCTTTGACACAATGTCACCATAACGGGACATCGTATCAAAGGGGCAAAATGTAGACACCTAAAAATGACCATGTATTCACCTTCATTTTTGACACATTCCTAACACCACCTTTCTACTAACATGTCTTCTAAATTATTTAAATATTTTTTTATTTAATTAATTTATCCCTCTTTCATTAATCCATATTTCTCATATTAAATAAATAAATTTTATTTATTTAAAAAAATTTCACTGTCATTCATAATTATTAAAAAGTAAAGGTTTTTGAAAAACCACCACTAGTGGAAGAAAAGGGCATAGCAAGGATGTGTGAAATGAGTGCAGGCACGCAGCTAGGTTGTGGTGAGGGCAAGCAGATTGAATGCGATGGTAGGAGGTTGCACAAATTAGTGGCCAATGCTTGGGGTAGGGGCAAACAGCGACTTATTTCTGGAAGGCATCGGTACGCCCTCCATTTCGACACCTCCCTAGAACACTCCAATCCTCCCAAGAAAACCCTAGTTGCTGCTCCTTTAGGGAAATCTGTTGCAGAGAATTTTGTTACTCCCCATGCCTTCAATCCTCTTGCTATGAATGACGCGGGGGTTTCTTCTAGTGTTGTGCTCTTCACCCCGGTTGATGGGTACAAAAATAGGAGTAACTCATTTCATGTATGCTCTGACTATTGCCGTGAGCATGTTAAATTAGTAAACCCTAATCCACCCAGTCCTCCTATTTCTTTTTATCCCCCCTTCTCCAAAAATAAATAGTGACAATCAATCTAGTGGTGCTCGCTTTTATTTTGGGGATTCGGTTGTTTCCTTCTCCGATGAACCGACGGATATTTGTATTTTTTATGGTTGTATTGCTGCAATCGTTGAGGAATGTGGTAACCATTCTATGGTTTTGAGATGCATGCACAGATGTCCTTCAGTGGATTTAGTTCTTGATTGGATCAAATGCACCTAGAGTAATTTGTCTCTCCCTGTTGTTGAATCTTTGGACTTTGGTTTTTTCCTGATAACCTTTTGTTCTGTGGAGGACTATAACTTTGTTTTGCAGAAAGGACCTTGGTTTTTTGATAACTCTGGTCTCTTTATTTCTCCTTGGTCACCTTTGTTCAACCCGGCTATAGCGAAGATTACTCTTATTCCTGTTTGGATCAGGCTTTACAATTTGCCCTGGTTCTTCTCAATGTGGATCTGCTCAGCAATATGATCAACCAGGTGGGGTCTTTTGTCAAGCTTGATTCAGATTTGGTGGCTTTGGATCACAGATTCTATAGGGTTTGTGCAATGGTGGATATCTCTAAACCCCTCTCTCATTCTATCTAGATTCATTCTTCACATGGTATCTAGACTCAGTTTTTAAACTATGAAGGTTTAACTTTCTGTTGCTTCCGATGCAATAAGCTTGGTCACAGAATTGATGCTTGCTCTCTTCATCGTTTGGCTGGGGTAAGGAATGTTTTCTTGAAGAAGTGGGTCAAAAAGGGCAGTGCTTCGAATACTGATTTCATTTGGAGGAATCATGGTAAGTTTTTCAAAACCCCCAAGAGTCGGGGCCAATTTTGGACGAGCCAGCAGATCCCTTTTCTCTTTCAATTGTCCCTATCCATGAGAGCCCACCTGATTCTCCTTTTGGGATGGAGGAGGTTGGCTCTGATTCTGATGGCACTTTCCCTTTCATGGAGGACTTAGAAGATCAAATTCATGATTGTTTTGATGATTTCACTCCAGATCCGCCTCAGAAACTTGGGATTCATCAACCTTTAAGTGGCAAACTAAAACCTAATTGTGGCTCAAAACGAAAGGCTGGGAGGAAGTTTGATGCTGAAAAGATTTGCATTGTAGGTTCAAAAGCGGTGGAAGCTAGCTCTCAGCGGACCTTGGATGCACTTCTCTTTCGAAACACTCAAAGGGCATAGTTTTTTTGGCATCTGAGCTTTGTCTTCTCTTCTTAAGTGTCTTTGCATCTATACTAAAAACTTGTTTCGGTTGTTTATTCTTCTGTAGGCTTCTTTAGTTCTCCTCTTTCTTCCTTTGTTCTTCTGGAGGCTTCTATGACTCTCAGCATCTTCTTTGCTGCGTGGCAGTTATTTGTAATTTTTTCTATTACTATTTTAATAAAATATCTCTTACGAAGCAAATATATATATATGTGTGTGTGTGTGTGTGTGTGTGTGTGTTTATTTATTTATTTATTTAATTTACCATTTCCTCTTAAATTAATTAATAAATTTCATTTATTTAATTAATTTATCATTTCTAACAACATCCTCTCCATAAATTAATTAAATAATTTTATTATTTAATTAATTTACCCTCACACATCCTTATCCTCAACCACTTACAACAATTATTAAATAATTGGTCACAATTATTAATGATTGATCAAAATTTCATCTCCACCATCCATTATCTTACCACATCTTTTAATCTCCACCATTCACATAAAAGAATGCTTTAAAAGGCCCTTATCCATGACCTATAATCCGCTCATCTAATCTTAGCTATTGATTTAATATTTTAATCCTAGTCATTCATCCTATCACTCAACCTTCTATAAATTGAGCCTCTCACGTCATTATCACAACACATCTTTCATATGCAAGTATATGCTATCAAATTTCATATCATTATCATTATCATTTGCCTTCATTATAGCCATTTTCATGCCTAGGATATGTTGGTTTTGTGAGCAATCCATAATGCATAATATATCCAAAGAATAAAGCTAGTAGAGCTAGGGTGCACTCTACTATGTTCTATGAAGTGTGAAGGTGTGATTGAAGGTGAAAGTATTGAGTTATATTGCATTATCTTCCACTATTTACCTTGAATCATATTTTTACATACAGAGCAATTTTTTGATGTAGATCATGGGAAGACTGTTTGGGTTTAAACAACATTAGCAATAGTCTGGATGTGGAGTCGCATGGCAAGAAACGTAGGGTGAGGCACACCCAAAGGCCACAATTAGAAAATATACATGCATTTAGGGAAGAGACTTAGGGAGAATGGCATTTAGGTACATCCCATGAGCATACATTAACAGACTTTGCTAAGCATGCAACACCTTCAGCAGACCCTGAGCATCTTCCCATTCGCATGCAACATCTTAAAGGGGCCCTATAGCATCTAACCTAGACCCTGCAACATCTTCTGGAGATATTGTAGTATCTACCCATATGCATGCAACATCTTCCACTGGTCCTACAACGTCTACCCTAGACCCTGCAACATCTTCTGGAGATCCTGCAACATCTCTCCATATGCATACAACACCTAATGCTTGTGCTTGAAAATTTTCCATCTGCACATGAAACCTCAACATTTGTGCATGAAATTTTGCCATTTGTGCCTAAAATTGTGTCATCAAGGACTAAAATTTCTTCACCTATGCAAGAAAAACCTCCATCTGTACATACCACCTCATCGGACCAACCTGCAATTATTGCCACTCCTTCTCCCAAGCCTAAGAGGAAATAGAGGGCATCTCCTTCTCCCCTCATAATAAGCAAAATGAAACAGAAATTTGTTTCCACTCCAACATCACATCAGCCTAGATGTTCTCAACACCTTAAAACTAGAGGAGTGACAAGCAAAGCTACTACCTCAACACCAAAAGTAGTTTTCTTGGAGACTGATACTAATAATGAGAGAGGAGATATTTGTATACAAAGACCAAACTCATGCTTCCTGTAGCCTAGGATTTGATGCAGAAGGAGAATCCACCTCTACTTCATCTAAATTTGTCAGTTTGGATACAAGCAAGGATTTAGTCCCAATGGAAGTAGAAATTAGGGATGAGTTGCAGGTTGCACTAAGAAAATTTAAACAATTAGAGCAGCAACTTAGAGCCTATGAGAAAAAAAGACAATAAATTAGATAAATTGGCTCAGATGGTAGTAGAGGAGATTGATAAAGAGACAGGAAGACTAAGGATAAATTAATTATTATCACTCGGCCTAAGGAACAAGATACCCCCTCTACATCAGACATTATAATAAGGCTCCAACATTTTTGAAATAGGAGACAGCTACTCAAATTGATGGGCGTTCCCTCAAGCTATTATTATGGAAAATGGATGAGAAAAGACAATTTATGAGAAAAAATGGAAGAAATAAAAGGAGATGGAGCATAGGTTTACCAAATAAATAAAAGAAAAGAGTGAGGAAAACAATAAGCTAAAGGCAAAGATAGAGCAACTAGCAAAGTTGACAAAGTAGCTTATTCAATGCAGACCTCCTGCAAAGATCTATGCCATATTCTTAAAGGAACAATTCTTGAGTTTTAAATTTATACAATTTTTTGTGATCTTCCTTATACACTAGATACACCAAGTGATTATCTCAAGATTTATCAAGCATCCACTATTGAGATGCAAAACCAGCTCTATGAATTTTATTTGCATGATATGGTTGTTCCCTATGATTTAAGTCAGAATCCAATTTTGTATGTGGGGGATGTCCATATCAAGGATTTGACATCTTTTATTTAGAATGAATAGAACAAGGGATTGCAAATGCAAAAATATAAAGAAGAAGAGAAGTCCCTTTCATTGAAAATCAGAGGGGAAACAAGAGACCCTAATGAGGTCGTAATGGAATGGTTGTCTCTGATAGAGAAACAAGCAGTGGCAACAAAGGTCCTCCAGGATCAACACACTATTCATTCTAAGTATCAGGAAGTATGGAGGAAGATTAGAAAACAATCATTTGAGTTCAATAAGGGTATGTGGCAAGAGCTCACAATGGAGTTAAGGGAAAAAGAACCACACTCCATGTATAATTATCATGCAATTGTAAGCAGGGGGCACTATTTTAATTTGGCCAGGTCAAATGAACTTGCATGGTTGCTACTTACCTTCCAACTGCCAATTCTCTGGTTCTGTATTCCATAGTGGCAAGGAAACATGATCTATACTATAGAGGGAGTAAATCCCAAATGGGAACAAATTGCAAGGTAGAAAGGATTCTTCTTGAAGGAAGGGGAAGGGAACTCAGTGTCATTCAATTTCAGAGACCTAACCCTCATATACAACACAAGGCCATGATTTCTTGAGGACAAGCAAAATCTTAAGTTGGAGGGTGTGATGAGTGTTATAATTGTCTTTTTAATCTCTATCTTGTTAAGATTAAGGTGCCATCAACCTTGTAAATCCTATATAATTAATTACGCCTAATATTGTTTGTAAATCACCCATAAGGGATGAAAGGCTTCACTAGCAGCGGTCTTGTTTCAACTACATATTTATATTCGGTCCTCAACGCTCATTCATTCGTGACGAGGGGTCACAGGGGGGTTCCCCCCTACGAGGGGTCTGGGGGATCATCCCCCCAGTGGGGGATCCAAGGGCTGCATGCCCCATTGGGGGTTTGGGGGTAGCCCCCCTAAAACCACATTTTATTTATATTTTATCATTGTAAATCTAGACCATTCATCATTAGGTCACAGATCTGACGGTCACTATTGTGTTAGTTATCTTGCCCTAAAAGGCAACCCCCTTTTATAAAGATATTTGTACTATGTTTTTATTAGATTGGAGAGTAACAGGCGCCACTAGATTGAAGACTGAAGAAACAAAGGAAGTGCATGTATTGTAATCTCATATTTGAAGTTGAAGATAATACAACTTGGAGCCTCTTTTCTTGGTGGAGTTTTTACCCAAAAGGGTTTTCTCCACGTTACATACTATGTTATGTGTTCAGTTCTTAGTGCATATTATTTATGTGAAATGGGTTTTATTTTCTGTTGCAATCTCCATTGATTCTACATTGTTTAGAGGATAATAAGGTTTGAATCATATTTCTGTTGTGTGGTTTGCACCTTCATTTTTAACATTTGTTATCAAAGCCTAGCCTGTTTTGATTCTTGGGTGGTAGTGTGAAGGTGTTTTAGCTATAGTGGGAGATTTGGTTGTTGTTTGTTTGCAGATCTTGTGTAGATATTATGGCTTCATCCACCGTTGCTTCTACCTTTCGGTTGGACATTGAAAAGTTCAATGGCACAGGGTATGAATTGTGGAAGCTAAAAATGAAGGATTTGCTAGAAGAAAGAAACTAGTGGTTGGTTGTTATAAAAGAGAAGAAACCTGATGATGTTGCTCCTGATAAGTGGGAAATATTGGATAAAAAGGCACGAGGTACAATCCATCTGTGTCTTGCAGATTATTTTCTACCGAATGTTGCGAGTGAGAAGTCTACACATAGCTTGTGGAAGTGTCTGGGTGAGATCTACCAAGCCAAGGGAGCGGTAAATAAGATTTATTTAAAGCGTAAGTTATTTTCCATGAAAATGAAAGAGGGTGAATCGGTTGAAGAGCATTTGAATTTGTTTAATTTGTTATTGAGTTAACTAGCATCTGTAGATGTTGAGGTGAATGAGGAAGATAAATGTATTTTTCTTCTCTATTCTTTGCCTGAGTCATGGGATAATGTTGTTTTGGCTATCACTGGTAACCTCATAGATCCAAAGTTGGATGCTCTTGTTTCAGTTCTATTGTCACATGAATTGAGGAAGAAAAGTTTGGATAGTTCAGGGGATGCTCTCAGTGTCAGGGGAAGGTCTATGGAAAGAGGACCAAAAGGAGATCAGAAAGGGGCTAAGGACAAGTCCAAGGGCTGATCTAAGACTCTTGGGAAGAAGAACAGAGTTAAGTTTTGGAACTACAGTAAAAGGGGACATGTGAAGGAGTGTAGAAACCCAAAGAAATAGTGGGAGAGTGCTTCAGATAATTCCTTGAATGCAGGTGAAGATGTTTTACTTTCTCCAAGTAATTTTGTTTCTAATGATCACTGGTTGGTTGACTCAAGATGTTTGTTTCATATGACCCCTCATAAGGAATGGTTTTCTACATACAAAGAGTATGATGGAGGTGATATATACCTTGGGGACAACTCTACATATCTGATAGTTGGGAAAGGCAAGGTATTGTTGTGTTTCAGTAATGGGAGGAATAAAAGCCTCCCTAGTGTTTTGCATGTTTCTGGATTAGTTAGAAATTTGATTTCAGTTTCGAAGTTGAATGATTTTGGAATGCATGTAACATTTGACAAGCATGGTTGCAGATTGGTGAGAGGGAACTTGATGGTAGCGAAGGGGAAGAGATTGGGAAACTTGTTTAAGCTTGAAGCCACTATAGTTTGTAACGCCTCTTATGTATCTGAGGCTAGTACTAAAAATACATGTATGTTGTGGCATCGTAGATTGGGCCACACTAGTAATAATGTTTTGAAAACTATGAAGAATAAAAATTTGTTGGATGGTTTCTCCTATTCTGATGAGCACTTTGATTTATGTGAGCATTGTGTGTTTGGTAAACAAAGCAGAAAATCATTTCCTTTAGGAAGCAATAGAGTAAAAGAGAAGTTAGAAATTATTCATATAGATGTGTTTGGACCTGTGGATAATGATTCTATTAGAAAATCTTGTTATTTTGTCACCTCCATTGATGTTGTATCCAGATTTACTTAGATTTATTTTATAAAACACAAATCTAAATTTTTCACTAAGTTTAAGGATTTTAAAGTCTTAGTTGAAAACCAATCAGGATTGAAGATAAAAATATTAAGATCTGACAATGGAGGGGAATATTGCTCTAAGGAATTTGATGAGTTTTGCAAGCATGCAGGTATTATCAGACAAAAGACAACTCCGTATACACCACAGCAGAATGGTGTTGCAAACAGGATGAACCGAACAATCATGGAATGATTCAGAAGTATGTTGAGTGATGCATAGTTGGATAAATGCTTTTGGGCAGAGGTTGTGTGTACTACTTGCTACTTTATTAACAGATTTCCTTGTAAGGCTCTTGATTCGACACCTTATGAAGTGTGGACAAGTAAAAAACCTTCTATTTCACATTTAAGGGTTTTTAGCTATGAGGCTTTTGTTCATGTGCCTAAGGAAAAGTGATATAAGTTGGATCCAAAAGCTGAAAAGTGTACATTCATTGGATATGGTGATAATGCCAAAGGTTATAAGCTTTGGAATCCACTAACCCGTAAGATTATCTATTCTAGAGATGTTATTTTCAAGGAACTTAGAGCTATTTCTGAACCTGAAATAAAAAGAAGAAAAGGTAAAGAGAGTGCACTTTGATTTAGAGAAGCAAGATGCACCTTAGGAAGAATACAGTGAGGGATTGGGGGTGAAGAAGAATAAGATTCGAGTAGTTCTGATGAAGATGAATCTATTGTTACAGAAGAAGTTGGTGCAGATGATCATGTAGAAGAACAAGTTGAGACTCTTACTCCACCCTTGAGGAGATCCACAAGATAACAAAATCTAGTTGACAGGTATAGCCCACCAGATTTCCATTGTATATTTGCTTTATTGAGTACCGATGATGAGCCTAGATCCTATAGGGAAGATATTCTTGCAAATGATAGTGAGTCTTGGCAATTAGCCATGCAGGAGGAGATGATGGCTTTAGACTCTTGTAACACCTGGGATCTTGTTTGTTTCCCCAAAGGAAGAAAGGCCATAGGTTGTAAGTGGGTCTTCAAGAAGAAGTTTGGAGTAGACAGTTCATTAGAGAATTACAAGGCTAGACTGGTAGCCAAGGGCTACTCCCAGAGAGAGGGAGTTGATTTTCGTGAAATTTTCTCTCCTATTGCTAATTGACTTCTATTAGATTTCTTTTATCCATTGTTGCAGCTTATGATTGGGAGATTGAGAAAATGGATGTTAAGACTACGTTCTTGCATGGAGATCTTGAGGAAGAAATTTATATGCAAAAATAGCCTACAGGTTTTGAGGTAAAAAAAAAAGAACATTGGGTTTGCAAGTTGAAGAGGTCTCTCTATGGTTTGAAACAATCCACCAGAATGTGGTATCAAAAATTTGATTCATTTGTATTGAAATTGGGTTTTGTTAGAAGCGAGGAGGATCATTGTGTGTGCATTCACTATATTGATGATTCTATACTAATCAATGCATTGTATGCTGATGACATGTTATTTTTTAGCAATACTAAGGGTATGATCAGTGAGCTTAAAGTCCAACTTTTAGGTGCATTTGATAGGAAGGATCTTGGAGTTGCTAGGTATATTTTGGGTATGGAGATCAGGAGGGACAGAGGTAATGGAAAGCTTTGGTTGTCGCAAAGTAAGTATGTGAATACCATTTTGTAGAGATTTAGTATGCAAGATTGTAACCCAGTTAGAATTCCTTTACCCATTGGTACTAAGCTTTCATTAGATATTTATCTAAAGAATGAGGATGATTTTGAGGATATGTTGAATGTGACATATGCTAGTGTTGTAGGGAGTTTGATGTATGCAATTATTTGCACTAGGCCAGATATTGCCCAAGCAATGGGAGTTTTGGGCAGATTTATGTCTAACCCTAGTGGATACCATTGGAATTATACAAAGAGGGTGCTTAAGTATCTTGCAAGTACTCCTAATTATTGTTTGGTTTATTCTGGTACTAATAGTGCTGATAAATCGTTGGACATACAAGGTTTTGTTGATGCAGATTGGGCAGGTGACTTGGATAGTCGAAGGTCCACTAGTGGCTATGTGTTTACTCTGTTTGGAGGAGCGGTGAGTTGGATGAGTAAGAGGCATCCCACAGTTGCTTTGTCCACCATAGAAGCAAAGCATATGGCTGCTACTCATGTCTCTAAGGAGGCAGTTTGGTTGAGGAGATTGTGTATAGGTATTGGTTTTGATTACAGGATCATTCAAATTGGTTGTGATAGCCAGAGTGCTATTTGTTTGGCAAAGAATCCTATGTATCATGCTAAGACTAAGCATATTGATGTACAATATCACTTTGTTCAAGAAATGGTTGTAAATGGATAGATTGACCTGAAGAAGGTAGACACTCAAGAGAATGTTGCAGATGCTTTGACCAAGCCTATGAGCACAAAGAAAATTGTTTGGTGCAAAGAGGCCATGGGCCTTGCTTCTAGTACCTGATTTATTTTATGGTTTTCCTATGGGTATTTACAATGTATGATGACAAGTGGCCCGAAAATGTTAGGATTAAGGTGCCATCAACCTTGTAAATCCTATGTAATTAATTACTCCTAATATTGTTTGTAAATCACCCATAAGGGATGAAAGGTTTCACCAGCAACGGTCTTGTTTCAACTACATGTTTATATCTGGTCCTCGATGCTCATTCGTCCATGACAGGGGGGTCGCAGGGGGTTTCCCCCCTGTGAGGGGTCTGGGAGATCATCCCCCTAGTGGGGGTCCAAGGGCTGTGCACCCTGGTGGGGGTTCAGGGGCAGTGCCCCCGAAACCACATTTTATTTATATTTTATCATTATAAATCTGGATCGTTCGTCATTAGGTCATAGATCTGACGGTCACTATTTTGTCAGTTATCTTACCCTAGAAGGCAACCCCCATTTATAAGGATATTTGTACTATGTTTTTATTAGATTGGAGAGTAACAAACGCCACTAGATTGAAGACTGAAGAAACAGAGGAAGTGCATGTATTGTAATCTCATATTTGAAAATAATACAACTTGGAGCCTCTTTTCTTGGTGGAGTTTTTTACCCGAAAGGGTTTTCTCCACATTACACACTATGTTATGTGTTCAATTCTTAGTGTATGTTATTTCTATGTAATGGGTTTTATTTTTTGTTGCAATCTCCATTGATTCTACATTATTTAGAGGATAATAAGGTTTGAATCAGATTTTTGTTGTGTGGTTTGCACCTTCATTTCTAACATATCTTTCCTATTTAAAAGCCACATTCCAATCACTCTACTTAAATATCATCCACTTCAATGGTCAAACAATCAATAGAAATTTTACACCTCATTCACAATAAAAAGTGTTAAATATTTGTCCTACTGTTATTAGCCAAAATTGACGTTTGACTGTTGAAGTAGATGATATTTAAGAACAGCCCATTCCTATAGATATTTACATACTTTTAAGCAAGACTTTATCTAATATATGGACAAGCACTATGATATTTGTATTATGTTTTAATGGATGTCTGCATGGTTAAATTAGTTGTTTTCAAATTATAATGTGGTATGATTAGTTTGTTTACAATGATCTTGGTAAATGGAGATTTCTCTAGAACTAACTCTTTTCTACAGTAACTAAGAACACTAACCTGCAGCCAAGGTTGTGGAAGTTCCTATAGCCAAGACTATAGAAGTTCCTATAACCATTGGACCAATTCATGCAGCCAAAGAACCCACCTCCTGTAGCAATGAGATCATCTCCTACAGCAAGGCACGCAACTACTTACAACTATCCAGTAGCAGTCAACTCCTTCTCTGCTAATAGGAATGAGTCTCAGAAGTGGTCAGGAAGGGATGTGCAACAAATAGAAAGTGTTTATCCCTCACCCAGGAATGTGTATAGATTGGTTAAGTTCAAATAACCATCTCCATGTTTCTTGAATAAGCTTGTTTGATTCTACAGTTCTAATTGAAATTCTTCTCTTTGGTTGTTTAGTTTCAATGACCTAGTTTTGTTTTGCTTCTTCAGAAATAAAGTCCTTCCCCTCTATAATGGGAAGAAGGCCAATTAAGTTGTTATAATCCTAAATGCATGAACTTTTGTTGGGTGTGTATATATTGTTTTCACCCAACGTATCTAGGGAATTAGATTTCCTTATGATTGTATCATATTATTATTGTATTCAATAAACAGAGTTTTTAGCACAGATTGTTTATTCCTATTGTTCTTGTTTGGTGATGAATGAATTAATGAACTGATTTGATTGAGTAACTCATAAAAAGAGAAAGGAAGTAGTCAATCCAATTCAGGGCCCACTTGAGATAGACTACAACCTGTTAATACTAGATTTATGCAATCATAATTAGATCTTAGAGATAGATTTTATTGACTCTATTTCAGTATGTTATTCTATTTGATTAAAAAGTAGTTATATAGATTTCCTTCAGAATTTATAATATCGTTTCTTGTTTTCAGTATTGCATCCCATTCTTAACTTGCAGCAATTATCTTTCACTAACTATACACAACTTCATATCCAAAAATCTTCAATTGTACACATAGTACCGACACCATACCAAGAAAAACATCCCTAGATTGATAAAATTAAATGTAGTATGTCATCACTCACCAAATTGCTTGATTTAGGATGAGTCCATCCATTGTGTCATATGCAAGCCTTAGCTGCATTAGGTTTAGTGGGAATTGATAATGCTCCAACAGTGAGCTTATCTTAATTGGGTGTATAAAATGCAATATAATTTAAACTAAATGTGAGTAAATAAAAATACACCAATACCCCCCATAAGTGAAACTTGGAGAGAAATGGATAAAAAGATGGCCTCTGACAATAAGCCTTGATGAGGTACCTAATGAGGGTTGTTGCAGTCTTCATCATTTAATTTAATGAATGCCAATCCAAGGTGGTGTCCATGGCTATATGCAAGAGGGAGGAGAGATAATTTACATGATAGTCCTTTCTACAAATGGAATTGAAAACAAATGCATGAAACAAACTAAGGTTTAACTCTGTTGCAATCAAATTTATCCTAAGAAAGCTTGTAAATAGAAATTCTGAAAAATATAACTAAAAAACAAGGAATGGAAAAACTATTGGAAAACAAACTAAGCAATGAAACTACAAACAATTAACCTTCTTCCTTAGGCTGAGTGGGCCCTTACTCCCCTTTGCAATAAGGTGAAACAAATTACACAATTGTTGTCAAAATGTTGAACTGTATTATTTCATAAAAACAACTCTAAAACTCTTTCTTTTTTCTTCCTCCCCTTTTTGATGGATTTTTTACAATGTATTTATAGAATAATTATTCCTAATTTACTAAGTTAATCCACCAAGAATGTGGATTTGAGATCCTATTCTTGTGGAGACAAACTATGATTGTTTCCTCTAATCTCAGCCACATTTATGTCACGAACTGATCACTCATTTTAATGAATGTTCTCAAATGGTTTCTATGTTTTGTTCCCCTTGTTTCTAGATTTCCAAATTATTTTGAAAATCTAAATTTCATTGAGAAACAAGGGAGATATTGTTGTTTTACTAAAACTACATTTTTTACTTTTTTTCTCTTCACTTCATCCTTCTTTCTAAGAAATCTTTTGGCACTCCAAATTGACTAAAAATTGACTTATTCTTTAGTCTACTAATAAAATAATTGTTGATCTAGAGGTGAACATGCAATATCTAAATAAATGCATGCATGACATTGATTATGCCATTTTAAATAGGGAGTTTATTTGAGTTTTAGGTAAAAATCTTTCAAACCATACTCAAATCCACTTCAAAACTATTTTTTTAAGAATAAATAGATGCTTTTATTTGGCTAAAGATGAAATGGTTTATGGTCTCATCATCTCCCCCACACTTAAGATGATGTAGATCCTCCTGCACTTCATAGTGAGCTTTTGGAGTCAATCTCTTCACTTTTATTGCAATTGCTCTAAAGATGTTTTGTTGTTCTGAGAGGCATCAAAGATGCTCTAGAGTTCTATAGTTGTTGTTCTTAAAAGATGCAGGAGATGCTCCAAAGTTCTATTTTTTTTTTTTTCTGAAAAGGCACCGGAGATGCTCTAGAGTTCTGATTTTTGTTTTGAAAAGGTGTCAAAGATGCTCTAGAGTTTCGATTTCTGTTCTGAAAAAGCATCAGAGATGCTCCGAAGTTTTATTTTTGTTCTAAAAAGGTGTCGAAGATGCTCTGGAGTTCTATAGTTGCTATTCTGAAAAGGTGCCAAAGATGCTCTAGAATTCTATTTTTTTAATCTGAAAAGGTGTCAGAGATGCTCTAGAGTTCTAATTTATGTTCTAAAAATATGCTAGAGATGCTCTAGAGTTCTAATTTTTGTTCTCAAAAGGCATTGAAGATGCTCCATTTTTTTTAATTCTAAAAAGGCACCAAAGATGCTCCAGAGTTCTAAGTTTATCTTAGTTTTCCATGCAACCATCATGCACCAATTTTAGCCCACATTTTCCATGATACATGTAGAGAGATCTTCAACTTTTGGGAGCTATAACATGATCCTTTATGTTGAACATCAACTATATCAACTTTGTTTTGGTGAAATTTTGAAAACCTTCCTTGAAAATTAATGCTTCTCAAGAACATTAGAACATAACAACATTTTATAGCAAAACAACTCCCAAAGAATAAACCAAGCATTATCCTACATTCTGCTTTCAATTAAGTTATAAATCCTCAAATTACATGCAATCCACTCTAAGGTAATGAATGAAGAGGGGGAAAAGGGTATTAATTTTAGGTTTACATGAGAAAAATAATGGCCTCATAATCTCCCCTACACTTAAGTCCTTGCAAGACCTCTTACAAGCTACTTTCTTCTTTCTCCATCTAAAATTTCCACATATCTAGCTGATAACTTCAAACACTTATATATACTTAACTATTGCTTATGTGTAAAAATGGAGAGAGTTTTTTCATCATATGACTAAGAAGAACAAAAACCTCTTTCAGAATTTTATTTGGAGTATTTTGAAATTTTGGTCATTTTTCTAGGCTTTATGATGTTGAAAATTTCAAATGGGGATATATTTTTAATGGTTGTTGCTGTGTAAAAATGGAGAGAGGTTTTTTATTAAATAGATAATAGGAACAAAAACCTCTCTCATTTTTTCATTTTAAGTTATGTAGCTTCCTCTGTAGCTAGTCAGGTGTTGCTTCCCATACAAAAAATACTTTTGGCCAATTCTTAGTGTAAATGATTGGAAGATGTAGATAGGTGGCTATTTCAAAGATTTGGGTCAGAAGTGGATTTTTGTAATTTAACATTATAAAATAATTAAAAACAAAAGAATATGATAAATACCTTAGGTTGCTTCCTTAATGTTATTGAAGTTCTAATGATGGAACTAGAGCCCAAATTTGTAATAACCAGTCATCTAGGATGCCTTCAAATGCAAGAATATCTCAAGAGTTATTAGAAGAAGCAACTTGTATATAAAAGCACATGTTTATATATTTAGAGAGGCGGAAATAGTATGTGCAAAGCACTTATTTGCATAAAAGAAACTTACCCTAACCTACTCTACTTAGTGATGTAGAGATAGGTTACACAAAACCATTGACTAGTTGTGAAAAATAACTTCTTTTTCTCAAAATATGGATCCATGCATTTAAATTTTTTAAAGAAGAGGAAAACCATAAGAAGAATATGATTAAAAATTTAAACTTTGATGCTCCACCTTCCTTTGAAATGGTAGCCTTCTCCATAATTTCTGATTCTAGTAGATGCATGGGCTGATTGGAGAGATCTTGCAACCCTTCCTCACATTCTGGTGCATGCATGATTAGAGGTAGCTCCTTATTCTTCAAATATTTAATCGATCAGCCCTCCTTGGACTTTGAAGGTGTCCAAATAATATTTTTCCATACAAACTCCACCAGTAGAGATAAGATTTCTTCATTGTACTCGTCACCTATTTCAAGCAGTAGGCCATCAATGTCTCCTTCTTCAATGAACTTTTCCTTGCTGGGACTTAGAGTCATGGTCCTCTAGTTGAAGAGGTTGCACAAGAGCTAAAAATAGAAAACAACGAGATCTTTCTCCTTCTTTGCATGTAAGAACCTTGTCCTTTGGATCTGTTGTTTATGGAGGTTTTGACAAATAGATCTCTCTTGAAGAACTTCTTTTATCTATCTATTCTGAAAACTAAAACTTCAAAATAACAAACCTAAAAAGACTGCCAAACTAATTTTCCCTTTAAACTGAAATGTTATGAGAAAACCCTATTCCACCTACACCAATGGCACATGAAGTTTGACCTATTGTCACTACAGATAATTTCTTATCTAAATATGATTCTAAGTGGAAACTTACTAGTATTCCCCCACAAAAACTAGCTCAATAGTAATTCCTTAATGACACCTATCCCTGATAATGGCACCAACAATGATGAGGGTCTTTATAGTCCTCATCATTTAATTTAATGAATGTCAATCCAAAGTGGTGTCCATGGCTATATGAAAGAGGGAGGAGAGATAATTTGCATGGTAGACCTTTCTACATATATTTTTTTCAAAACAAATGCATGAAACAAACTAAGGTTTAACTCTATTGCAATCAAATTTATCCTAAGAAAGCTTGCAAATGGAAATTCTAAAAATACAACTAAAAAAACAAGGAATGGAAAAACTATTGGAAAACAAACTAAGTAATGAAACTACAAACAATTAACCTTCTTCCTCAGGTTGAGTAGCCCCTTACTCCCCTTTGGAATAAGGTGAAACAAATTACACAATTACTATCAAAATGTTGAAGTGTATTATTTCATAAAAACAACTCTAAAACTCTTTGTTTTTTCTTCCTCCCCTTTTTGATGGATTTTTTACAATGTATTTATAGAATTATTATTCCTAATTGACTAATTCAATCCACCAAGAATGTGGATTTGAGATCCTATTCTTGTGGAGACAAACTACAATTGTTTCCTCTAATCTCAGCCACATTTCTGTCAATCATTTTCTATCACTCATTTAAACGAATTTTCCCAAACAATTTCTGGGTTTTGTTCCCCTCATTTCTAGAATTCTAGATCATTTTTAAAATCTAAATTTTATTTATAAATGGAGGAGATATCATTGTTTTACTGAAACTATATTTTTTACTTTTTTCTCTTCACTTTGTCCTTCTTTCTAAGAAATCTTCTGGCGCTCCAAATTGACTGAAAATTGACATGTTCTTCAGTCTACTGATAAAATAACCACTGATCTAGAGGTGAACATGCAATATCTAAAGAATCTCATGCATGGTACTGATTGTGCCATTTTAAACGGGGAGTTTATTTGAGTTTTAGCTAAAAATATTTCAAACCATACTCAAATCCACTTCAAAACTGATTTATTAAGAAGAAATATATGCTTTTATTTGGCTAAAGATGAGACAGTTTATGGTCTCATCAGTACCCATGTACAAAATGATCCCCTCAAATAGAAGAGAAGGAGAAAACTTGTAGGAAACAAACGCCCCCATGAGAGAATAAAGAGAGAAGGTATAGGTGACCCCTCCTGAAGAAATGTCATGAACCCCCAAGAGAGCTTGCAAGTGATGGTACCTACTCCCAATGAAGGGTTTGGTGAAAATGTCTGCAACTTTCTCTATGGTGGGACAATAGCACAAATCAATTACTTGCTCCTGAATCAACTTGCTAAGAAAGTGTGTGTGGATTTTGACATGTTTGGTTTGTTGATGATGAATCAAGTTCTTCGAAATATGAATGGTCCTTTGGTTATCACAGAAGATGACTAATGACTTTTGAAAAGAAATGCCAAGCTCATTAAATATATTTTGAAGCTAAATAGCCTAAGTGGTAGCATTGATAGCCCCTTGATACTCAACTCTATTGAAGATAGAGCAATGGAATTTTACTTCTTGCTTTGCCAACAAATGGGACCAAAACCAAGGTGGAAGTTATAACCAAAAGTGGACTTGTGATCATCAAGATTGTTAGCCCAATTAGAATTCATGTATCCAACTAAGTCTAAGCCTATGCCTATTACATAGTGAATCCCAAATGTATGAGTGCCCTATAAATAGCATAGAATGTGTTTGGATACTTTCTAATGAAGCTCATGAGGCTCTTGCATGAACCATGAAACCATGCCAACTACAAATGAAATGTTAGGGAAAGTATGAGTTGGGTAGATGAGGTTGTCAACAAGTTGATGATACAAAGTGGCATCAACTAGTGGAGTGGAACACTTTTCCTCAAGTTTGACTCCAAAGAGAAAGGAAAATGGTGCACACTTACAATTAGCCATATTAAAGTGATCGAGGAGGTCAAGAGCATACTTTGGTTGGGTAAGATTAATCCCAAAAGTGGACCAAGTGATCTTGATCCTAAGAAAGAAATGTAACTCACCCAAGTTGGTCATGGAAAATATATTGCGCAAAGCAATCTTGACTCTGGCAATGATGGACGAGGTGCTTCCTGTAACAATCAAATCATCGATATAGAGAACTAAGAAAAGAAGAGAATCCTCCTATCTCAAAATGTATACATTTAGATTTGAGTAGCATTTGGAGAACCCAACTAAGAGAAGCAAGGATTCCATCTTGGAATACCAAGCTCGAGGGGCCTACTTGAAGCCATAGAGAGACTTTCTCAACATACAAACCAATGAAGAATCCTAAACAAATTTATGTGGCTGCCCCATATATAGTTTCTCCTATAGATCCCCATGAAGAAATACACTCTTCACATCCATCTAATGTACAACCCAACCATGAGCTATTGTAATGGCAAGAGTCATGTGAATGGAGTTTATTTTTACAAAAGGCGCAAAGGTCTATGTGTAATCAACACTAAGAACCTGTAAGAAACCTTTGGCTGTGAGGCATGCTTTGTACTTGTCTATAGTTCCATCCATTAAAAATTTGGGTTGATGGATCCACTTACACCAGACCAATTTTCTTCACTAAGGAAGGGGAACAAGCTCCCATGTGTTGTTCCTAATCAAAGAGTTATATTCTTACTTCATGGTGGAATCCCACTCAATAATACTAGATGCTTCATAAAATTATTATAGATTGGAAGCTATGGCAATGTAGGAATATGGAATATCTATGTGTTGTGACCGAGTCCTCCAAGTATTTGAAGTAACCCCAACAAGAGTGCCAACAAACTTAAGAGTCTGTTGATCCTAGCAAGGCATAGTAGAATGGGATGGAGGAGGTGAGTCCTCAGCCTCTAAATATAAAATCAATGAAGGAGAAGGTGAAAGCTCATGATACACCCTATGAGTAGAAGGAGTTCAAGGAAAGTCATTTATTTCACTATCATCTAAATCTATTGTGGAGGAAGGAGAAGGAATGTGAGAGGATAGGTTAAGAGAGCCTTCCTCAAAATGAACACTATCTCAAGATCAAATTTGATACCCTTAGACACCATCTAGATACCCAATAAAGATGCAAGGCCAAGTTTGAGGTTTCAAAGCCCTACACTTCTTCAGAGGAATGTGAGCCCAAGTTATGCAACCAAAAACTCTAAAGTGTTGCACTATAGGTTTCCTACCACACTAGGCTTCAAAGGGAGTGATGCCCATTCTAGATGTAAGCAGCACAATTGATACTTCTACCCAATACTCAAGTTCAAGGGAATGAGAGTGGATCATGCATCTAACCAACTCTTTCAAGGATTGGTTCTTCCTCTTTGCAACACCATTCTACTTAAGTGTGTAGGAAAGTGAATGTTGAAGATAAATCCCTTCAAGAGTATAGAATTTCTTTATTGGTGCAAAGAATCTTGACATACTTTCCAAATTATTTTTTGCATGAGCCTTGAACTCTTGAAATTTGTCAAAGACTTCACCTTTCTAGAAAAGTAAGAAGACCCATGTGAATCTAGAATAGTCATTAATGAAGGTGAGCATGTGGCAAGCCTTGCTAAAGGATAAGGATGGGAATGGACCCACTAACTCATTGTGAACCAACTTGAGGACTTGTGTGTCCCTCCAATCCTTTCCTTTGTCAAAATTGTCCTCAAGACACATGCTCAAGAAATAACTCTGACAAACACCATATAAAAAATTGATCCATGGAAGATCTGTGACCATTTCTCGTGTGTTAAGCTGCTAAAGATAGCAGTAGTTGAGATGGCCAAACCACTCATGCCATAGTTTTCTCACTGAATCAAAATGGGTGAGCAAAGTAGTAGAAGGGAAATTACGCAAAAAGTGATAGAAAGAATAGATCCTAGAGAAATAGTTGGCCTTTCCCACTCCAATAAGGGTAGTATCTTCAAGATCCCTAATGCTAATAGAATCTAGAGTGAACTTGACTTTCCTTCCATTCTAGAGATGAGTGATCTAATAGGCTGAGAGAAGGTTGGTAGACAAGTCAGGCACATAGAGAACATACTCAAATATATCATTACCTAGATCAACTAAACCTTTCCTAATGATGTCTACAAGACAAGCATAACCAATGAGAATATGAGGCTCAACAAAGAAAATTATTCTTTGTCAGAACCCATATGGTGCAAAGCACTAGAGTGAAGAATCTACTACAAAGATGAATTTGTCAATGCTACAAGTGTCATAGATTTCTCTTTACCTAGTTTAAAAGGAGTGGAAGAACATTGTACAAAAGAGGAGGGCTAACTAATGTGGTTCTTTTTATTAAGATGTTTCAACTCATCAGTTTGCTTCCTATTACACTAATGTTCTTCATGAGCGATCTTTTTGCAGTAGCCACAATTTGGGCTTTCCTTCTTCTAAGAAGTCTCTTTAGGTGAAGGAAACTTGGAGTCTACTTTATAAGTAGTTGAGGATTGTGCTTGTTCTTTTTGTGATTTATTCTTGGACCTTTTATGTTTCTTGTTAGAACATTCCAACTCTTTTTGTACTTTTGGTTGTCCAACCAGCAAAGCCTGAGACTGAGATAGTTTCAGGAGACCAATGGAGAGTAGCATTCCTTGTTCATGCATTATCATTTCTAAAAAGACTCAAATGAAGGAATAGTGTATGTTAATCCCATAGTTAACTTGTGAGTGTGGAAGATAGAAACAAAGACAACATATTTAGGTCCAGGTTTTTTCAATGCACCAAATATTAATTGGATATCCTTTTTATCAATGCCATAGGCTTTGATTTGTGATCTAAAATTATTGACCTTGATGATGTGGTCTTGGATGTTCTCAAAACTTTTGGGATCGAGTCTCATCAAATAAATGTCAATCTAATAGCCCCTGATCTCATCAGTCTAGGCATACAATGATTGAAGTTTTTTCCAAGATTCATGAGGTAATGTGCACATGAGTCCATATTAAACAAAATATAAAGAGAAATATAACTTTGAAGACATCCAAGTGCTTTACTATTCTCAAGCATCCAAGTTAGCTTTTCCTTATCATTGGTGGGTTCCATAATCTCTCATGAAACATAGGGAGTATACCCTAGTTGCATCAAGGAATCCCATGCATTTTGTTTCCAAGTTGCATAGTTGTACGAATTTAACAAAGGAAACTTAAGATACTCATTTTGCAAGAAAATAAGAGCACTAGCTAGAACTCAAAGTAGAGAAGACGGGCACAATCACATAAATACACCAAGACACCTCTTCCCCAAATTCACTCAATTTAAGGTCTTCTCAGTAAAAAAAGATTTGGTACTTTATATATTAGTGTGTTTACAAGGATGGACCTATTTTCTATAGTTTTTTACAATGTCCAAAATGGACCAAAATGCTAAAAATATAATCAAATATCAAAATGAGAACAAGAAGCTTGCACCAATGTATAGTGCTCAAAAAATATTCACTTTAAAAAAATAGGATCCAAATCGAAGACCATTTGTGAAAGCTATAAAGCTTTGAAGTTTAAAAAACTACAATTGCTTACCAAATCCTATGAGAAAACTAATTTTAAAAAGATTGCATTGAAAAGGACATTGTATGCTCAAGATATGGACCTTTAAAATTGAACTGCAAATATCAAAATCCCAATGGTGAAGGGAGCCAAAATTTCAATTACACTTGTTGATGTTAGCATGACATCATTGCCAACTTTGGAAGAACTACTTCCAAGTTTGGAGGTTCACCATATAAAAAAAGAGCACAACCAAGTTTGGAGCAGGTTGCTAAACTTGCTAAAACCACTAGAAAAGTTGCTAAATTTGGTAGAGGCACTCTGACTGAGTGTAGGCAATGCTCCAACAATGTCAAGGTGGCAAATCTGGCCACTTGAGTGGCACTACAAGGTGGAGTGGTGGAGGTGTTCAATGGTTGGTAGAGCTACTAACAAGGTAGAGGTGGTTAATGCAAAAGCACCGCTTCTATTAGTGTTGGGGTGGCTCTGTTGAAGACCGTGGTGGTGGAACCCGTAAGGGCCTATTGAGGCCAAGCTCCATAGGTCCTACATGGCCTTTAGGGTTGTGAGAGCCCAAAGGGGGTTGTGTTGGCTAAATCCCTCTAAAATATTTTTTTCTTAAAACAACTTTTAAGCATATTTTTTTTATTTTTTAATAAAATGTGCAGTACTGTTCACAGGGATTGTACAACTCAAACAAAATAATTGCCTCACCTAGTAATTTTGCTCAAACTAGACAAATTTTATATTAAAATACGGGTTCTAAGGCCTTCCAAATGTGGTGGTGGGGTCAAATTAACCCATAATATGCCAAAAAAATAGGTACCCACTAGATCTAGCAAGCACTTTGTTAGTGAAACCCCTTGTAGATATGGCCTCTAATGTCCAACTGGGATGCAACAAAGGGTAAAAATGATTTTTTGAACTACTCTAGTCTTGATGGTGATCCCAATTTTTCTCTAGGAAGCTCCTATAATGTACCTACAACTTAAAAGTTAGAAAAGGAATCCCAAAAAATTAGTATTTCTTCCACACTTTTTTGTTTCTCAAGATCATCTATGGATGCAAGAGAAGAGAAGACTCATGTGCTTCATGAAATACCATCTTTTCACTCCTAGATCTTCTAGAAATATAACTCACAACCACTCTCATACCATGTAAGATTTGGCTATGAAGCCACCCAAGAATACAAATGAGTGAAAGGAAAGCACAAGAATAGAAAATCAATATGATAGAATAATTTGTATTCAAATCAACAAGAATCCAATTTTCTCCAACTACAAATAAGCCTTTCTTATTGAGTAAGGCAACATGCATGATAGGTGGAAGGTAACTAAAGGTAGACATCCATGATATGTGGATCTAACTAAAGCTAGACATACACAATAGAATGATATAACTAGATGAACTAGCATGATAGAAGGAATGCAACTCAACTAAGACTAGATAAGTGTCAATCAAGTTTATAAGACAACACGTGATTGATTGACACAACTACCTAAGTGAGCTTATCCTAACTAGGTGCATAAAATGCAATATAATAATAAATTAAATGTAAGTAAATAAAATTTACCAATACCTATCATGATCAATATCATTGTTGATGTAAAAGTGGACATTCCTAATAATGAAGTGTTCACTTGTATTATTTTATATTCCATCCAAACCCAACTTGACTTGTTTATAACATTGTTATGTCGGAAAATTTCCCCTTGGGGGAGTTTCCCTCTTAAGGTTTAGCTCTCGGGTCCTCTAGAATGCATTTAGAGCATCTTGCATGATTTTGATGACTCTCGATGAGAAAACCCTGAAGTTTCATGGCAATTTGGACTCAGGGGATGCACTTAACATAAGTCCTGCCTAAAATAGGGGGGAAGGACTTGGGCACCTGTGCCCTAGTCCTACCCTATTCTAGGTCAAGACCAATTTCAAAATGTTAGCTTGTGACTGTTATTTAGGTCCTATGCCGACACGGTAAGTTTGAACTACGAAATTCTTAGCAGGAATGTTTGTAGTTGCGTATATAAGCATGATTAGGTTATCATTTGTAAACTAGATAGAAATTAGATGGCAAATTTGATTCATGAGCTTATGTGAAAGTGATTCAAGGCATTCATTGTGTTGTAGAGCAAAAATTGTGTTGTTCTTGTGTTTGTATTTGCAAATTTGGCATCCATCTCCTCATGGCATGAAGAGCATCTTCCTTCCATGAGATCTTCACTACAAGGTGACATCAATTGTGTTTTCTATCATTTATCATTTGGATTTTGCCTCTATCCTGCAAGGATACGCACTCTTTATCTAACAACAGTGTTTGGAAGACTTGAATGTCTCTCCAAGGCTTAACTGAGGCAAGCCTCTAAACACTACAACCCCCAACCCATTTTTTCGTGATTATAGGTTATAGGTTGCGAAAGTGAAAGAAGTGGAGTTGTAGGAGAGCAGTGCAGAATGTTGAAATTACAGATCAAAGAAGAAAACAAGGACCTGGACTCAGGCGCCCACTCATTAGTCCTCTAGATCCTGCAACTGGAAAATCTTCAGAACAACAAGAACATGTTGCAGATAAGATTCCCAGATCTCAAAGAAAATTATGGCACTAGACTAGGGCACCCGCTCATTAGTCCCCTACTTTTCCGGACACCAAACTTCAAAATCTAGTACGCATTTTATTGTTATTTGATATCTTTGTGTACGATCATTTTCCGTAATTTATCTGTTTGCTCACGAATTTATGAAATTAGGGTTTTGTGTATAATTGGGCTTAATTGAATAACTAAATCACTGAATTCCAATCTTCCCCTATGTTCCAAGTGACAAGAAGTTCATAGTAGACTCCTCTACTCGGCTGAATGTCCTTGAATGTTTAGTGGTGAAAGGAGGAACAACATAAACCATTAAAAACAAACCCTCTTCATTTTTCACACTAAACAAACACACATGTACATAGATTTCTATTTTCTCTGAGTGGCAATATTGTCTCTAAATTCAACTTAAGAACTAAATTTATAGTTCTTAGCAAAATCCGCAACGAAGTGGATACAACCTTGTGGAAAATAATTCTTTAACTCAAAAAATTGTTTCACCGGACACCTTGCACCATGATAATGCTAGATATGTGGATATATGAGATTGTGAAACTTAGGCATGAATTCATTGTAAAGCAATTAAGTTTTTTAAGAATAATTTTTTTATTCAATTCCCAACTTAGTTATGTATTTCTCATATTCAAATCTTTTCCAAACAACTTCCACTAGATAATAAACATCCTCAATGGTTAGAAGTTTCTTCAAACTTCTATAATTTGTATGTATACTTTGGATGCAATCTACATTAAATTATTTTGAATCTTCTAATTTTTTGCATAGAAATAACTTCACAAATTGGATTATACTTGCATGGATAACTATATCTAGCTTATTTTTTTCCATGATTTTTTATACATCTCAAGATGGAGATGAAATTTAGCATGGTTGTAATAATGAGTTTCACATACTTTATTTATACATACAAAAGATGGTTGTAGCTTTTCAAAAACTCTAAGAATTTTTTTACTTATGGAAATTCTTGATTGAATGCGTCAAAAACTCACTCTAAGTTGTATCTATAAACTGTTTTGGATGAGGAAACTTGGTGTTGTCTTCACTCACTACATGTATAGTGTCCCTATTGTTGGACTCTAGAGGCAACTTGAGAGCATCTAGTCTAACATCCAATTATCTAATTCTTGACATCATTTTAAATTATATCTTTCTAAGGAACCCTACAAATACTTATCCAATTTCTTTCTATGCTTTCATCTAATTGGTTCCTCGTCATAATATATATCTTTGAATTGTTCTCTTAGATACATGTAGTAATTTTGCAATCGCATTCACTTGTCTCTTATGTGAGATTTTTTTTACTTGTTATTATTATCATAGATCTTTAGTTCAAATTTTGGTTGAAATAGAATCTAATGCTTCTTGTAAGTTTTTGATTACTATATGTTTAAGATATTTTTTCTATATATTATCAACCCCTAGCAACTCCAAAACAAGGGGTTGTTTCTTTACACCTAAATAATTTTACATATAATTGTGCTTTTCCAATAAGAGATTTTTCTTCAAAAACTCATCCCAATTTTTTTATAATACAACTTTACTATACCGTTAGGCAAGATATCCTCAAATGAAATTTTACTAAAAATAACATCCTTATGCATATCCATTAATTTTTCCACATTGGGAAGAAAATTTGTATCATTAATTTATTCTTGAACCACAACCTTTTGTGCATCTCTAACAATGTCTTCTCCAACTTGTTCTTCAACATGTTCTTAAGCTTGTTCCTCAACTTGTTCTTGAGCTTGTTCCTCAACTTGTTTCTCAACTTATTTGTCAACTTGTTCCTCAACATATTCAACTTGTTCTTCTTAAAAGACAACCTGAGAGGACACAACCAATTCTTTAGCCAATCTCATCTCTCTTATTTTTGCATTTTTATCTTTTTAGACCTTGTTTTAATAATTGATCTTTGACTATTCCTTTTATTCCCTGTTAGAAATTTTGCAATCACCTACACATATATACACACATGTATATAACTCAAATCCATACATATTATAATAATTTAAATACTATCATGTACATAAACCATTAAACCCTAAACCCTATAGAAGTTTCCTATTTAAACATACTTGCAAATATTGTCACACCCCAAATTTTGACTATGATTTACTTTTTTACTTACACGTAATTAGTAGTTAATTATGCATGAATTAATGATTTGATGTTGTGTGAAAATGGCAGGATAAATCAATGATATCATGAATTTATGTTTATATGATTAGAAATTAGACATGTGATTATAAGATGTCATGATTATTTATTCATAAGGTTTATGGATTGACTAATGATGCACTAATCTCAGTTTGGTGATTGCAAGTTGTAACCAAGAAACAAGTTTTCTACCCTCCGAGAAAGAGAGGGAGAGCATCATCAGAGAGAAGAGAATAGACGTACATGGATAAAATAGATTGTTTGCCATCTGAGTCTCATGCCTTCACAGTTTAGTGAACCTTCATTGAGTATGGTAAGTTATGTTTGACCAATTGGTCTAAGTTTGGTTCTAACTCTATAAATCGTTGATTGTCAACTAGATCCATTTAGCTGAGGTTATTGTCAAAAACTAAGTTTCCTATTTAAACATACTTGCAAATATTGTCACACCCCAAATTTTGACTATGATTTACTTTTTTACTTACACGTAATTAGTAGTTAATTATGCATGAATTAATGATTTGATGTTGTGTGAAAATGGCAGGATAAATCAATGATATCATGAATTTATGTTTATATGATTAGAAATTAGACATGTGATTATAAGATGTCATGATTATTTATTCATAAGGTTTATGGATTGACTAATGATGCACTAATCTCAGTTTGGTGATTGCAAGTTGTAACCAAGAAACAAGTTTTCTACCCTCCGAGAAAGAGAGGGAGAGCATCATCAGAGAGAAGAGAATAGACGTACATGGATAAAATAGATTGTTTGCCATCTGAGTCTCATGCCTTCACAGTTTAGTGAACCTTCATTGAGTATGGTAAGTTATGTTTGACCAATTGGTCTAAGTTTGGTTCTAACTCTATAAATCGTTGATTGTCAACTAGATCCATTTAGCTGAGGTTATTGTCAAAAACTAAGTTTCCTATTTAAACATACTTGCAAATATTGTCACACCCCAAATTTTGACTATGATTTACTTTTTTACTTACACGTAATTAGTAGTTAATTATGCATGAATTAATGATTTGATGTTGTGTGAAAATGGCAGGATAAATCAATGATATCATGAATTTATGTTTATATGATTAGAAATTAGACATGTGATTATAAGATGTCATGATTATTTATTCATAAGGTTTATGGATTGACTAATGATGCACTAATCTCAGTTTGGTGATTGCAAGTTGTAACCAAGAAACAAGTTTTCTACCCTCCGAGAAAGAGAGGGAGAGCATCATCAGAGAGAAGAGAATAGACGTACATGGATAAAATAGATTGTTTGCCATCTGAGTCTCATGCCTTCACAGTTTAGTGAACCTTCATTGAGTATGGTAAGTTATGTTTGACCAATTGGTCTAAGTTTGGTTCTAACTCTATAAATCGTTGATTGTCAACTAGATCCATTTAGCTGAGGTTATTGTCAAAAACTAAGTTAGGTTAGATCAGGACCATCGATAAGGAAATGGTCGATAGTCTTTCTTCCTTTGTGGGAAACAAATATTCAAAACTATATTACTAGAACAAAAAAATACTATTAGATAAACTACTTTATTATCAAAAATTCCCAATTGGAATTCTATTATGTTAATTTATCTTTTTTTTACACTTAAACAATTTTGAGAGGGGGAGAATACCTCAACCCCATTCTCATATCATATCATGTGTTAGAGACAATGTAAGTATACATTATATACAACGATATTATGTTGTTAAATATCTATTTGGTATGAACTATTAGTTAAACCCATAGTATGTAGTCGTGGAGCTTTTTAGGGAATGCGGTGTTGTTGCAACTTAATACAAAACCACTTCATGTTCTTGTGGACACTCGACTCCTTTCCTCTATGTTGGTTATGGAGAGAAAGGAAGAGCTTTTTGAATAGTTTGGGAGTGGTCTTAGTGACCAGTTACTCCATCTTTTATGCATGCCATTCGAGACTGGAAATAGGCATAGACGCGGGCAAGATCTCCGTGGATATGGAGGACTGTAGTGGGACTCAAACTCCTAAAGAATAGATCTTAGCCCAGTTGGGAGGGATCGGGAGGCTACAGGTTAGACAAGACTTCATAAAAGGTAGAGAGCTTGGTTCTAATTAGGAACCTTGAGGGATACGAATGGGGGCAAAAGACTAGGTGAACACAAAGCTCTGTGATCATCAAGCATCCATGGAAAAGAGAGAAAACACATAGGAAGGCATAAGATAGCTCGGGTAGTAGAGGGAGTAAGGAAGAAACTAGCTCAGGTTGTAAAAATGTCAATGCTTGAGGTAAGAATATCCCTTATAAATAATTATTTCCATTATTAAACTGTGATATAGCAAAGAATATAGAGATATACAAAGCAGTGATCTTATGGTCATAACATAAACATAGATACGTAGGAAATAGAGAAATTATCTTGTCAAGCTATGAAATTGCACTCAGAGTGTTTGTGATATTGGAGTTAAATTTATGAGGGTGACACAGAAAAAATGTCATGGTATAGCAGTATAAAACTGCAAAAGATAAACAAATAGATGCTATAGTTTATAGCAGGAATACTATGGTAGATAACTTTTTATACCATTGTTTTGTATCATCGAACCCATAGAGAACTGTGTTGCTTTATTAGACATAGGGTTATGGAAGAATGTATTGAATAACATTGTGACTAAACTTTTTGAGAACTCTGATATAAACCTAGGAGTTGTGAGGAGTAAGATTGTAGAAAGTTTAGATAGAGATAGATTTACATTTCACGATAATTTAAATGTATAAGTTTTATTGTTTACAATCAAAAGATTTTGTGATAAATACTAACTTATTTAGAATATATATAAATGATATTGATATCATTAAAAATACCTAAGTATAGTGATATAATATCACATATGCATTCTACAACAATGATAAGCATTATCATGATATTAAAAGGATGTTATATATGAGTTCATAACGTTTCCTATATCGAAAGTTGGTGGACTTAAGAAGACCAAGAGGTCAAAAATATTATATTATTATTTTAGACTCAAACCTATTTAGGTTGAAAGATTGAACTTAGTCAAAAGAATTAGTTATGATAGTATTTATTAAGATCTTATATGAATGAGGATATACCTCGTGTACTATGTTTATTCATGTTATGAGAAATGTGTATTCAATCAATGCCCAAGTGGTCAATAGAAGACTAGAGGTTATCGTTTCTATGTTATATTATTATAAATTCTTACCTTTAAAAAAATAAGAGTATTTGATATTTCAATATGTTGGGATAGAGAAGTTAAATCCTTAGATTCGACCCAGAAGGGTTAAGAAAGTTCTTAAAAACTTTTAAATTGGTTTTAATGTTGAATTATTCTATTTTTTTTTACAATTGACAGTGAATGGTCAAGAAACCATAGATCAAGACAAGTATAATTTAGGAAGAGTCTATGAAGCACTTATGATAAATTAAATGATTTCATGATAGAGTTAGAAACTTGATATATTACACAAGAGTGCTTAATCTTTGGGTCATTGAGTAGAATGACAGGAAGTCATAGACCCTGGTATTTGCAAGTATGCAAAGAGGGACTCTCTAAAAGGTTAAAGTTACCTAAACCCTTATATTACATTTATCCTAATAAGGATTAATTCTAAGTTAAACTGACTAAGATTTGAGTTTAGTCAAGACAATTTATGTCTAGAGTTACTAGTCAAGCAAGTCAGACTATAGGATGTGGTATTTTCCAAGTTGAGTTAGAGGTGTGTGAACACATGACTACGTTTATTGCAAATGTTCATTTATAGAAAAACTTTGGCCAAAGTGATGCATTTGTCTCTACATGCATTAGTTAGTTCATCGTGTCTAGATTGTGTAACCTGTCAAAATGGTCATACTTAGCTAGAAGATTTTCTAGAGTTGTATGGTCGATTGAGTTACGTAGGAAATAGCACTAGGACTCAGATAGAAACCAGTTGGTTCCTTATGTCTATACTCTTCATGAAGGGTAGGGCCACTTCTAGATGGAAGATGAGTAGGGGATCATTAGTCTGTGGTTGAAGGAAAAGAACTCAGATGATGCTCTCCCTCTACAGCAGAAGACTCATCGAGACTTGTGAGACAGATACTAGATTCTAGATGTAGTATACTTCATGATTGACTTATGATTTTCAAACTTATGTAAAATTATTGATATTGCCAAGTGTAAATTATTTGTAAATGTAAAGTGAAATGATTTCACTATGATTTTATCTTTGAATATATTTTATTTTCAAGGTTGAAAAATATTCAAAAAAGATATGCATTTAATTTTATGTGATTATGCAAATTTTAAAAAAAAATTCACTCATGGTTAAACATGTACATTTACTTTCTTAGTAGATTTTGTGAGTAATTCCAAGTTGTGTGAGTTGGTATGTTACAAATATTCTAGATATCTAAACTCTAAAGTCTAAACCTTAAACTTAAATTCCCATGTTCCTTAACATATATGCCCTCCATGTGTCACTTCTTATTTCTCCTTCTTATGCTAAAGTCATTTACTAGCATGGATTATTTTCTTTTTACATGTTCGCTATTATATTTTCTTCTTAAATTTTCCTATTATTCCATTATTTCTTTCTCACACTTACTATGATGAAAACTTATAGGAACATGATAGCTCGGAGACAATCCCTCTTGTTTCCCATGTTTAATTATTCCTCTAAATTATCTTATATCATTTTTCTTAATGTTACCTTTCACTACCAGACCTTGCTTTAATGCTTCCTATTATCACATATTTCCTTATAACATGCACATTATGCATTTTATCTCCATATATGCTTATGATACCCTCCAACTATTATATTATCCTTATTTATCCCTAAATCCTCTTATCTATGTTCAATATGATCATGTTCCACAACAAATATTTACCTCTGTGTATCATGTTGAAGCTATCACCTTCTTCTTTTTTTATTCATAAAGATAGAGATTTCTATTGATTAGGAGTAGAAATTTACAAGCAGGTGCCTATAAGTTGTTTCCCTGCAGACCTTCAAAAAACTGACTATCATATCTTAAGCCTACAGAAAGGCCTCGCAAAGCCAAATTTTCAAAATTGCCAATATGGCTTACTAGACCACAGATATATAACCTACTAAAACTTATATCTCCTGGGCTAATAGACTAACAAAGGATTCATAGTGAACTACGGTTACAGGAGACCGAGCTCCCTTGCCAAGGATTGGAGCTCACCAATCCACTCCACATCCCCTGAGACTTCGTCTACGCTCAGCAACTTCTAAAGAAAGCCAAATACCTAAACCATGCGCTCTTGGTGCTCTATCAGTGCCAGGCCCTTCAAATCCAAAATGAGGGGAAAGACTTTCACAACCTCCAGAGGATCCTTGGGGGTAGAGATGTCTTTTGGGCGGGGGATTCCTGCCCCATGGATGACCGCTCCCAGTATGAGATCGAGGCCACCGAGAATTTTTGACTTGAACAGCTTTAACATCAACCCCTTTGTCGCACCTATCGCCACCCCTGCGTCCAAGATGGAGGCAAGAAACTGAGAGGAGACATGAGTGTCTACCCGATAGAATTCATCAGTGAGCAGGAAATCTTTCCCCAGAATGAGCTTCACAGATGGAAGTAGAAGCCCTTCATGCCTCCATAGGACCCTTTTAAGCCTTTGGTCCGTTATGGCTCCCTTAAAAGCCATCTGACGGACAGAGCTCTCCAATTGAATTAGAGTATCCATTCCCAAGTCTATCAAACCAGCTACAGAAATCCTAGCGATGAAGCCAGAGCCCTCTGCCATTCTAACCACTACTATCTTCGCCACAAATTTCTTAATCTGGTCGAATGGTTTGTCTAAAGCAGATAAAGGTGAAGAAGAGAGTCTAGATCCTTCGCTGTTAGAAGCCCTACTCTGCCATTATTCATTTGACAATTGATAAGGCGGGGAAGGAGGATCATCGACCAGATTTGGAGCATGTGAATGGTCATCACATACGAGTTCGAAGAGGCCACTTAACATAAAATGATTCGCTGTGACTAATGAAGAAGAATGAATTTGCCATAATGCTATCTTATGGCTACGACCCATCCAAGTTCTCATGGATTGGGTGCCCACCCTACCACCCTAGAAGCTATCACCTTCTTATGCTCCTTATATTATTGAATTTTTCCACTTTACCTCCCACCATCCACATTATTACTTAGCTACCTTTTTTGTGCTATACCCTAATCACACCTTAATTTTCCTACTACATTAGATACTCTAATTCATGTGTCATTCACATTATCCTTTTCACAATACCACATGGCTTCTAAAGTTTATCAACCACACTTATAAAGTTTATGCACTTATAAATTTTATTTATTTTCTTACAAGAAAATTGTGGATTGGCAAAGATGAATGTGGAAGTGGGCATGATGAATGATGAATAATGAATCACAAATTGGTCAAGATGAATCTAGAGTTGAGAATGATGAATAATAAATGATAGAATGATGAATGAGAGAGAAGTCATGTAATCTCAATTGATTTTTTATTTCCATATCTCACACATGTAATGGTAAAAGGCCCTCGAGCTCATATTTTTTCTAAAATTTTCTTCCTCCCTTTTTTAATTAAAAACTATCATTTTTTCCTCTTATTTTTTTGTGAATGATAAATAATTTGAATAATGAATTTTGAATTGGTCAATGTGGAGGTGCACATGACAAATAATGAATGATAGAATGATGAATGTGGAGATGTGCATGATGAATAATGAATGTGGTGATGCACATGACGAACAATGAATGATAGAATTATCTGAATGAGAGAAGTTACGACCTTAATTGATTTTTGTTTCCACATCTCATGTTGTAATGATAAAAGGCTGAGACTCACATGATTTTTATAAAAATTTCTTCCTCCCCCTTTTTAAATTGAAAATTATCATTTTTCTTTCCTCTTAATTTTTTGTAAATGATGAATAATTAATAATGAATTGTGAATTGGTCAAGATGAATTTGGAGGTGTACATGATGAATAATGAATGATTGGATGATGAATGTAGATGTGCACATGATGAATAATGAATAATAGAATGATGAATGAGAGAAGTCATTACCTCAATTAAATTTTTCTTTCCACACCTCACACTTGTAATAATAAAAGGCTCTAAGACTCGTGATTTTTCTAAAATTTTCTTCCTCCCCTTTTTCAATTAAATTTTATCATATTTATCATGCTCTTATCCTATTATTCTCCTATGATTAATTTATTATCTCTAATAGACTCGTCCTACTTACATCTTTATTGTCATGTCCTCTCTTTTTACCTCTCATTTCCTCCTTTGGGCATGTGTTGTTCCAAGGAAATGGGGGTGATTTAATACTTCTTCTTTTTCCACTAATCTAGTTCTCATGTTTTTTATTTCTCTTCTATAAACTAACTTTGTGATCTATGTTTACTTCTACTACCATTGCCCCTTGTTATAAACCATGATTTAGGTATGTTCCTAGACTGCTAAATGTTTACTTCTGATTATAACTCTATACACATACATCCTAAACATTATAACCTTATATCTCAACCCTAAATCCTAAATCCTAAACCCTATATATCTTGACATAAGTAAATTATAAATCTTACATGGTCATGAATCATAAATCAAGAAAACCCAAGACACTAAACCCTACATCCTAAAATCATAAAATCAATGTACATGATGTTAAACCCAAGTTACATGTAGAAACTTCAAACCCTAGAAACCTTTATATTCTAGAAAACTTAAGAACTATAGATTATTTTAAATTGTATCCTTATGTCTCCCAAAAGAGACCCTTATTACTCCATCTTATCACTTTTGCCTTGAATCAATATACCTCCATCTCTAACTCGTAAGCCAAACAACCCAAAAGAGTAGAGTGCCACCAAGAGATATGCAATTGAAAGGTCTCTATTTAGTCTAAGGCATGAGTATTGGAGTTTAATTTCTCCTCACTTCACTAGACCCTTTATGGGGAATCTAACTTATCCAAAAATGATAGATCACTAGAAGAAGAAAGAAGCTAGAGAGATCACTAAGGTAAAAGTCCAGAAGAAGAGAGAAGAATGTCAAGCAAAAATAAGTATAGGATTTTTTTGCAATCTCCTTATTATTCTAACCTCTATAGCCCTCAAATATACCTCTAGGGTATCAATTCCTAAGATACGAGGGTGTAATCTTATCAAATTTTGTGTTTGGTACACTATAGAGTGGGCTTAAGAAGATAGGAAAAAATAAGAAGAAAAATCAATGACCACATAGTTAGAATACATTTTTTTAAAAATGCTTAACAAATAAAAATAGCATTACATCTTTATACAAATTCAAAGGAATTCAACAAAAATCATACCTCCAAAAGTGTCTTCATAGTGAAATTAAGATGCATAATTGTTAGAATTGTTATTACATGTTATGATATTATTATTATGTGTTGAAATTGTCGTTGCACTATTAAAATTGATCAATTTAAGTTAAAAATACTAGTTAAAATATAGCATTTGGCCCCAAAAATATAGAAACATCATGATAAATTGTATTAGGGCATATATATGTATCAATTGAAACATGTTTGACCAAAACATATTCAGTTGAATATGTTTTGGCCAAAACTACATAGTCGACAACAAATGTGGCAGTTAGCCCCTTATTTTTATTTTTTTTTTAAACCCTATCTTTTAGTCAAGTTTTCTCATATCAATGACATTTTTAGAAAAAAAAGAAAAAAAATTAAAAATACCATTTGGTAGGTCTTAGAACCTAGAATTTGAAAATATATTAATTACCTTTAATTTTTTTTTAAATTACTAGATGTAGGTCATTTTAATCAAACTTAAGGTGGGATGGAGCGTGTGCGCGAGAGCTCTGTGCAGTCCCGCAACCTGTAACAGGTCGCGGTCTGCATGTGTTTGTTCTCTGTTGCATGCATTTTTTCTTTACAGATCAGGCTCTGTGGGGTTGTTTTCAGCAAGGGGTGGGGTTTTTTAGCTTTCGGGGGGGGGGGTTTCTTGAGTGTGTGCGTTGTTAGATGCAGGTGTGGGGTGTAAGGGCTTGAGGGGATTTTCTAATGGCAAGGTCTGTGCTTTTGGGTGAGACGTTAGGGGATGATGCTATGGCAGGGGTTGGTGATAGGTTTCCTCATCCATCCCCGCCTAATGTTGGGGTTTTTAGCACTGGTGCTTTGAAATTGCACAAGATAAACGGATGCTTCGAAAGAGCTCAAGTTCGTCCAAACCTGGTGATTCAAATAGAGGTGGTAGCCGAGGACCTGGAGTATTATAGCAAACATGTTTTAATCTACAAATTTATGGGATTGAGGGTTTCGATGCCTTTTCTGGAACCCTAGATTCGCAAGTCATGGAATTCAGAAGGTGATTTTGAAATCTTGCTAGCTGTGAATAACTTCTTTCTGGTGGTCTTTTTCGTGTATCTCCGATCGTAATAAGGTTTTTGAGGGAGAGCCCTACTTTTATAATCAAGTTGGCCTTTTCATGAAGCCTTGGCATGTAGGCTTTAATTTGGCAAAGGAGCTGCCCTCGAAGGTGCCGGTGTGGGTTTGTTTTCCTCAGTTACCGTTGGAATGTTGGAGATAGGATATTCTGCAATCAATTGTGTTGCTGCTGGGGAAACCTATTGGCCCGTCTCAGCAAACTCTGGAGAAGCAAATTTTTTCCTATGCTCGAGTCTGTGTGGAGATTGATCTGAGCCGGCCTCTGCCAGATTCTATTGATCTAACTGTTGGGTCTAGCTCCTAGACTCAACAGTTAGACTATGAGACTTTACCTTTCAGGTGCCAGTTGTGCCATGAGTATGGCCATCTTCAAAGGAGGTACCCTCGTGCCTTGGGTGCTGGTGGTTCAGATAATGTGAAGGCTCCATCTAATCCAAGGGCAGAAAAGGGTAAAGCACCCATGCAGGGGTGGTACCAGATAAAGATAGCTTTGTGCTAGTTAAGGCACGAAACAAGAATCAGGGTCAGAAGAGGACTCTTCGGGATCATCAAGAGGAGGAGACTTTTAACAAGTTTGAGGCTTTGGATGAATTAGTCCATGAGGAGGGGGTTTCTTTCAACATGCATGTTGAAGCTTCTCCTTTAGTTTATCATAATTCTAAGTCTTTTTCTATTACTACCTCAGTCCTAGTTCCTGTGGTGGCTTCCGAGGTGGTGATGGATTCAGTTGCTTCTCCCCCTGATGCTGGGTTTGGGGACCCTTATGGTTTGGTGGAAACCCCCATGGCCTCTTCGGATGAAAGGGTGAGTTTAGCCAGTGGACTGGGTTTGGAAGACTCTGGTAAGAAAAAAGCCCTCTCTTCTTCTATTCTGGGTCTACAACAAAAATCCCTGAAAAAGTGTCCTAATAAGCCCCAGAAGGTGGGGAGGAAGAAGGATCAGGAGAACGTTAAGATGGCTGGAGAGACATTGGTGGAATCTGGGTCGGTGAAGACATTGGATACTCACTTCTCTCACCCTTCGCGATGATTGTGTTATCATGGAATGTAAGGGGTGTGAATAGCATCCCTAGACAAAAAGCTATTTAAGACTTAGTTAGTGCTCATTCTCCAGATGTGGTTTTCCTCTAGGAGACGAAGTTATATGTGGATGGTAAGATGTAGTGTGTTTCTAAGATTTGGAACAGAGGGTTTTTCCAATGTGTGGGTGTGCAAGGTAGCTCTGGGGGTCTTGCTTGCCTCTGGGATCCTCTACAAATTTCTTCTATTTGGTTGATCTCTAGTAGATTTTCCATCTCTCTAGTTGCAATTAGTTTGGAGATGAGGGAAAGAATTCTTCTTTCTAACATTTATGCTCCAACAAATGTCCCTAGTAAGACTCTCCTATGGTCTCATATCAATCTTCTGAGATCATTGGATCCTTTCCTCCCCTGGATTATGGCAGGTGACTTTAAAGCAATTGACTCCTTCGAGGAGAAAAGGGGGGTGTGCCTCATTTGGACCCCTCTTCTAATCTTCTAAGGGATAATTTGGCTTGGCTCCATCTTGTGGATATCAAACCTTCAAATGGCATGTTTACTTGGAATAATAGGAGGCTTGGGGATGATGCCATTTCCGAACGGTTAGACAGGTTTCTTGTTTCCTATTTTTTGGTGGGTGACAAGTGGCTGTCAAGTTCTAAAATTTTAGATTGGCGAGGATCAAACCATTGGCCAATCAAATTCTCTACCCATTTGGCTGATGGTCCTAAGAAACAAACTTTTAGATTTCAACTTATGTGGCTCAGGGAGGAGAGTCTTCTTGACTTGGTTTCTAGATGGTGGACTGAAGGACGACCTACTTTTGGTACAGCTATGTACTCATTTGTGAAGAGGCTTCAATATGTGAAGTATAAATTGAAACATTGGAATAAGTATCAGTTTGGCAATGTGTTTCAGTAGAAAAGGGTGGCCCAGGAGCGCTTGGATTCTATTACCAAGCAGATTCAGGACTAGGGTCTTGATGCGAATTTAAGCAGGCTTGAGGTTAGTGCGGTTAAAGACCTCGAGGAATGGGAGCTTCATGAGGAAATTTTTTGGAAACAAAAGGCCCATATTGATTGGCTTCAGGAAGGGGATAGGAATACTTCTTTCATAAATTGGTGAAGGCTTGAAGGCAAGGTAAATTTATCTCCTCTCTGCTCTCCTGAGGGTTCTATTTTTTCTTCCTCTTCAGGGATCTCTAGTGAGGTGGTTCATTTTTTCTCTACTCTCTTTTCTAAAGATACCCCACCTACTAGTGAGGAGGAAGCTTCTATCCTAGCTTGTATTCCCTCTCTAGTGACTATGGATATGAATGCTTCTCTTCTTAAACCTATTTTTTTGAAGGAGTTGGAGGATGTGGTGTTTTAGTTGAAAAAAGGGAAGGCTCCTGGTCCTGATGGGTTTCCGACTGAGTTCTTTCAGGAATTTTGGGAAGTCATCAGCCTTGATCTATTAGAGGTGGTGTAGGAGTCTTTTAGGAATAAGCAAATGTCGCAAGCCATGAATGCCACATTTCTTTCTCTTATTCCAAAATGTGAGGGTGCTGATTCTCTGGATCTTTTTTGACCAATTGCTTTGTGCAATGTGGTGTATAAAATCATTACAAAGCTAATTGCTGAACATTTGAAGCCATGTCTGGATAAGTTAATCTCAGAGGAACAAGGGGGCTTTGTTGTGGGTAGACAAATTTTGGACAGAGTAGTTATTGCGGATGAGACTATTCACTCTATGGCCTCTTCTAAGGAAAAGGCTATGTTTATAAAGTTGGACATGGCTAAAGCTTATGACAGAGTTAACTGGGGCTTTTTGATCAAAATTCTCAGAGCCTTCGGGTTCAGTTGTGAGTGGATTGATTAGGTCATGAGCTATGTGAGGACTTCCTCATTTTCTATTCTCATAAATGGGGAGTCTTTGAATCTGTTTGGTGCTAGAGGTCTTCGACAGGGGGACCCCTTATCCCCATATTTGTTCATCTTAATGGTTGAAGGCTTAGGGAGATTCATGAAGTCCTATGTTATGGATGGGCTCTTTCAGGGTTAGAAATGGAGCAATTCTCTTCCCCCTTAAACTCATCTTCAGTTTGTGGATGATACAACTTTGATGGGTGTTGCTAAGGTGGCTAAAGCGGTTGCTTTGCGTCAGATTTTGGATTGTTACCTAGCTGCCTCAGGTCAAAGCATTAATGAAAGTAAGTCTTGCATTTATTTCTTTAATACCCCCAGGCTTATTCAGCAACGTATTGCCAGGATCTTAAGGTTTCAGGTGGGGAAACTTCCCTTTATATACCTTGGCATCCCTCTAGATGTGTTCCCACTTCCCAGGTGTTTTTGGCAGGATGTGATCGATAAATTTCATGGGCTGGTTTGTCACTAGACCTATAGATGGTTATCTATGGCTGGAAGAGTTACTCTGTTGAAGTCCGTGGTACAGGCCCTTCCTATATACAGGTGCTTTATGTTGACGACTCCCTCAAGTTTCATCAAAGATTTTGAGGGCCTCTATCGGTAGTTTCTTTGGTCGGGTAATCTCCTTTCGAAGAAGTGGAGCTTAATTAAGTGGGAAGTTGTTTGCCGCCCAAAGTAGGATGGTGGTCTAGGTTTGTGTAGGATAGATTGGAATGGGCAAGCTTTGGTTGCTAAGCTATACTAGAGATGGTCTTCATATCAGCATCAGTATTGGGCCAGGATCCTTACCTTCAAGTACATTGGGGAGGTGGAGGGCGCTGAGGTGCCTCGTTTTAGTCTTTCAGGGAGAGGTTCTATGATCTGGGATACTCTCAAGAGGGGGGTTGTGCTAGTTAAACAAGGCCTATTTTGGATCTGCGATAGAGGCTTTGATGCTCTTTTTTGGCATGACTCCTGGGATGGCTTCCCACCTATCCTCTCCTCGCACCCTCACTTGGGGGACTTATGTAGGATTTTTGTTCAGGCTGGTTGGAGTAGAGTGATGGATTTCAAAGCCCCTCAAGCTTTGGGGCAGACTATTGTTTACCAATGGAAGGATATGTAGGAATGGCCCATGGGTGGATCTTTGGAGGATAGGAGGGAGTTGTCCTCCATTTTGGCTGATAGAGTCTGTTGTTCTCTCCCAGAGCAGGATGTGCTAGCTTGGGGTCCAAATCCAAAAGGGAAGTTCACTGTTGCTTCAGGGTATCATGTTTTGGATAGACAGGCCTGGGGTAGTGCTGAGGTTCCTTGGTGGAAAAATATTTGGAATAAATTATCTTGGCCAAAATACAATTTCTTTTCTTGGTTGGTGGTTTATGGTAGGTGTTTGACTTGGGATAAACTCTGTAAGAATGGCTTCCAAGATCCTTCCTTATGCTTCTTATGTCTAAAAGATGTTGAGACTGTTTCACATCTTTTCTTCCAGTGCCCTTTTGCTAGGACCATTTGGCATTTTTGGTGGGGGGCCTGGAGTTTACAGTGCAGGCACCCTTCTTCTCTGGAGGAGTTTTGGTAGAACTTTGGGCCCATTCTGGTGAGGACTTCATTTCTACACATAGCATGGCCAATTGGCCCTAGTCTAATTATATGGCACATCTAGTTGGAGCGCAACCGCAGGGTCTTTCTGGATAAGAAGTTGCTGGTGGGTCAAGTTTGGTATCGCATTCTTGGGGCTTTGCAGGAGAGCTTTTAAGCTAAATGTGATATGTCAGCCCCGGTGGATCTTGGTGATACTAGAGTGATTTGTAATCTGGGGATTCTTGTTGGGGGTCCTGGAAGGCCCAAGATTGGGCGGAGCAGGTGTTCTAGAAGGAAGGTTTCTAGGGAAGGGCATTGGCTACCCCCTCCCACTGGAGTCTTGAAAATCAATACTAATGGGTCTACAAGGGGTAACCCTGGGCACGCTAGCATTGGTGGGGTGGGTAGAGACAGTTCTGGGGTGGTTGTGTTTTTCTTCTCAGAATATAGGGGGCTACACTCTACTAATCTTATGGAGGCCTTGTCTATTCTTTTGGCTTTGAAGAAGGCATATGCCCTTGGCTGGAATAAGATTATCTGTGAGTCAGATTCTCAGGTGGTGATAGACTTGATAAATAGAAGGCACTTTGATGATGTTAGTTGGCAGCTTGCGGTGGTGGCTAAGCAAATCACCAGTCTTGGAGATTTATTTGATTCTATCACCTTCTCTCATATCCCTTGAGAATGGATTAAGGTGGTTGATGGGTTGTCCAAATGGGCTTCTGAGAAGAATGGGACCTGGCTAGTGGATGATTAGGACAGTTTACCTAGGGATCTTGCTCAGGATTTGGTGGATTTGGTCACGGAGGATGTGAGATGTTGCATGACCACTTCTTGACTTCTTGTTTTTTGTCTCTAGGCCCGTTTGGGCCTCTTGGTGCTTTTATGCTTTATACTGCTCTCTTTGTTTAATAAAGTTTTTACCCTCTTTTATTAAAAATCAAACTTAAGGTTGATTGAAAATTTAAAAACTATAGTAAAATTAATTTTAAAAATTTGAGAAAAATATGTTTCACTAGAGGAGAGAATCCTCTTCAAAAAGGTATAATTTGTTTTTGTTTATGATAAAATATTAAGACAAAGTGGAGACCCATTGAAATTGTTACATTTTTTATAAACTTAACTTTAAAAATTCATTAAAAATAAATATTTATCGAAAAACATATATTTTTTCCATTCACTAAATATTCAAGTTAGCTAATTAAAAAAATGAATTTAATATATTAAAATTGAAGGATTAACAATCTAATTTTTCAAACTTTTTTTCTGCAACTTAATTATATTACCAAATTTATAAAAAACTATATCCAAATAATTAAAAAATAAATAAATATAAACTACACCAAAAATTCTACATTTCATTAGTTTATACCATTTTAAAATTCATAACATATATGTCACTTTAGGTGCTTCAAGTTAAAAAATAGATTTATGTTAGCCATTTCCTTTATAAAAAGGTGACATAGTTTCACCCCGACAAACTAGAAGAGTGGCTAAGCATGTAAGGAGGGGAAAACGTTCTTTTGGGAGAATATGTTGTGAGGCTTCTTTTGTATGAAAACATGACCTCATTTTGATTGCAAGGTTATGCAATAAAAATGAGAAGAAATAATAGTTCAAATATCAAGAGTAAACCTAGTTTTGTATTTAATGCAACATCATATTGAACCTAAGGAATATAAATAAAGCAAGAAAAACATTATTCTCACCCAACTCCTTGCACCTTTGCACTCGAAAGGTAGATTGGTTCAGGATGGTTGATGTTAGGTACTCACTATGACAAAATACCATTGCATTCAAGATTGTGATGATTATGGCTTCCAGGATGTTCAATTTATAGATTTTTTATTGTGGATGGATAAGGATAATTTTTTTGATTTATTTCCATTTAACTAGTTGCACATTATAGTTAGGAAATAAAAAGAAATTGAAAGAGATAAGATGAGGATGTGAGAAGATATTTAGAAGATTTAATTATTGGTTTTCATAATTAAGTTCACATGAGTTGGAAATAGAAAGAAATTGAGATGGATAAGATAGGATAATTAGAAGATAATTGATAAAATCATCTAATTAATTTTTAATTAAATAAATAAATATTTGATTTGTTTAATTAATGTTAGAATATGATTTAATTAATTAAATAATTATAATTTATTTAACTACCATTAGAGAAATGAATTAATTAATTTAATAATTGTGAATTATTAATTAATGCTAGGAAGTGGGAAGGTGGGATAAATTAGACGATGTTAGGAAAGTAAGATGGTAGGATATAGTTAAGTTTAGGTGTCTACATTTGACCCTTTTTGAGATGGTGTTGCGAGGCAACATCATTTCAAAGAAAAACAAAACATAGCGCTTGATCAGATTAGAAGAATATTTTGATTTGGGAGAAAATGGTTGGATTAGGGATGATGATGCCCCAACCACTTGAAATAGGAGTGATTAGGAGAATGAAGGTAGGGATGGTGATGCCCCCTCGAGAGGGTAGATGGGTTTGAAGAGCATGGGTGTGCTCTTGAAATGGATGAGGAAGAAGATGATAGAAATGTTGGAATAGAAGGTTGTATGAAAAAAGATGGATTAAAAATGAATACATATAAGTGATTAAAGGGGGAATGGAAAATGGATGAAAATTAAAGATGAAAGGCAAAATTTAAAAACGTGCAACTAGAGAAGAATAGATGAATAGATGGATGATGAAAGGTTTATTTGTGTTGGATAAAAGGATTAAACTAACTAGGTGATAAAGGATAAATGATATGGATTATGTGCTTTTTGGGTAACAAGTGAAAGATCTTGAATGTAGCTATTATGCTAATACATGGTGAGCACCTATTTTAATATAGCATGAGATGTTATGCACCAAGGTATAAAGACCAAGGTGATGATGTATCCCATGCATAGGACTAACTCACAAAAAGGTTGCAAGAAACCCTATATCATATAGCACCATGATACCGATGTGGTAGGTAGGCTGCAAGGACCGATGCAAATGCAAGACAAAATGATAATGCACACAAACAAGCAAGCATGCATGCACAAAATGATACAAATACAAACAAGAGTTGTTGCCCCTAATCATGCTAAAAATTGATGATTGATTGATTGATGATGATGATGATAGCATTGTTGATGATAAGAACAATGAAAGAATAGTATTGTTAATGATAAGAACAACACAAGGATTGGGAATGTTATATTTCAATGATGATGATTTGAGATGATCAGGTTTGTAACAAGGCTGAGAACAAAAAAGATAGATGCTTTTGGACAATTTGCTTAGATTGTTTGGCTAGATTGCATGGAGTAGGATTGCTTGCACTTGGATTTATTGTTTTTTATTTTATATAGGATAGTGGAATTGGATTGCATTTGAGTAGCCTATAGCTGGATACTAATGACAAGGGAAAACCAAGTCTAGGGGCAAGGATGAAAAGTGGATTAGATGGATGGATTAAGGTATTGTCAATAGTGGATGGGATGGATGGAATAATCATGATGTATGGATGGACAGGTTCAGGAGGGGATCTCCAAGGCCTATGTTACAAAGGAATAACATGCCCTACTCTATAAATGCATTTCAGGATGTTAAGCTAAAGGGATATAGTGTACATCATAAGTCATAACAAAATGTTTGGAGGATTTTCTATGTCAAGAGTATGTCAAAACAAGTTTCAAGATCATGCCCTAGTCTTTATCAAGATCATGCCCTAGTCTTTATCAAGATCAAAGTCAAGTTGAGACAATGGATGGGAATGATGGCAAGGATATATGGATATAATAGATTAGGATGATATGAGGGGGATAGGATGGGATATATGAGGCAACTTTCCCCCAAGTCTAAGGTACATAGACAACTAGTTACAGATGATGTCCATAAATAGTTTTTCATTACGATACTTATCCAAGGCCCCATGAAATGATTTTCACCATTGGATGAATGATTTTATCTTTACTATTTTTATTTTCTTTTTTTGTGTATTTGATAGTGCCTTAGGGCGGTTTTCACTACGAGACTTCTTTTTTTGTATATATATATATATATATATATATATATATATATATATATATATATATATATATATATATATATATTGGTATTTTGGATTTTTTTCTATTTTGATTTTCTACTTTGCTAATAAGATGGCATTGATAGTTGGATTTTCATAGGGTCTTCACATGTCCCTGACCATCTGATATAGTCAAATTAGATGTTATTGCCATAACATGCCAATAATGACATGCCTGGAGTAATTGCTTTGTTAGGATCATAGTGCTCTTGTACAATCCATTGATGTTGTTGGGATCCTCATTGATAACGGAGTTGGCCTTGTCTGAATGTTTACATCTTGATAGAGTACCATCATAGCCCTTATGATAAAGTTTTGCGATAACAATGCAATGGATTTGGGATTTGGGGTTTTTGGATTTGAGGCGTGATTTTTAATTTAGATGGGGGATGGTGGATGTGGAATTAGATGGTTAAGATTCATAGGATTAGATGGAATGGTGATTTAGATTGGGTTAGAGGATTCTTGACTTGCCATACTTGGGATGGTGGATTATGAATTTTAGATTTTGAATTGGGATGGCAATTAGGACCAACATTCTAATACAATTTGGAAGGTGGTGGATACCTATTATATGCAAGGTGCATATTTTGATGAGGCTCCACATTTTGAGTGATTTCTTGATTTGGATATTCTTCTTCACTTGATTTGATTGATCCATTTATCTTTGGGAGCGATATTGCTTTTGTGTATCTTCCATGTTTTTTTATTCATTTGTCTTTGATGTTTGATTTGGATCTTTAGCTTTATATGCTTTCCAATTTTATTGGTCCCAATTGATAGGTTTAGTATGTGGAACTTAAAGTTTGATGGTAGGGATAATGGAGGTGGAAGGATTGCTAGTAGTAGGCTTGTTGTAGGGGCTACAAATGGTCCCTATCTTGATGCTTTCATTGGATAAAGTTGCCTCAGTGATTGCTAAAATATCACTAACACCATTAGAGTTCTTGTTAGAAGACTTGTCACTGATGCCTTGACCATGACTGATGTAGATTGGGATAGACTCTAGGAGCCTTGCTCATGAAGCCCCAATCCTTTTCCTTGATAATCCATTCTATTACATATCTTGTTTGGAATAGGATACTTGTGTTTAGAGCATGATGCTATCCCATTGGTGTTTTCCAAGAACTATTAGAACTTGCTACTATCCCATCTATGAGAAAGCCTGGCTGGATGAAGGTGGATGATCCTAGTGTACACTTGTTATGCCTTAATCATTGTTTGTGCTTGTTGTGTCTTGATTATTTCAATGCTCAATGTGGTTCATTATGAGTTGCTTTTCATCATGCGTTATGTGATTAAGATCTTGATTGCCACTATACTCATTAGGATTATGTGTGATATGATCAATGTCATTGATTTGATTGTCTATGTGTTCATGGGGACCAAGTATCTCATCATAGGAAGAGGATGTTGTTAGATGATGAATAGGATTAATATGGACTCCCTTATCATGGATAGGACCTTGATCATAGATAAGATCTTGATCATAGAGAGGATTAACATGGATAGTTTGATATTGATTATGGATAGGATAGTTAAGATGCTTTGATCTTGAGTTTGTTCATGAGGACACGATTGAGCATGAATTGGATTTTGTTCTTGATGTTGAAGCAATCAACCACCAAGATCAAATATACAACACCAAATAACCTTCTACACAAAAGAGACAAGAAATAAAATGATGCTATACTACCAATAATGATACAACAATACATAATTACAAGAGAGGCCTCACTTATAAAAGGCAAGGTGAGACATAAGACAACATAGGATTAGGATAAAAGTCATAATACTATGACATGGGACAACTAAAGGATAAGATCACATGTATTAGAAACATCTAGACATATCCCTAGTGCCCTAAGTCAACTTAACATGTGAACATGTGTGAATAGGTCCTAACTAAGAACTAGCTATATAATGTACCATGTTCACACTAAAAGGTAAATCAGATAGGTAATACCCATGTTCACACCAACATCCCCCTTAAGTGCAACTTACGGAGGAACAAACAAATGCAAACATGCAAAATGGGTCCCAACTACAAGGCATGATGAGGTACCCCTGTACAAACAAATCTCTCATAAGTAGAGAAAAGGAGAAAACCTCATGGGAAAAATCTCCTCCCCAAAAGAGAAAACATGCAAAGAAAAAAGCATGAAAAGGTGAAGGAAGGACTCAAGAAGACCCCCCAAGGACAACTTCCTTCACCCCAAGCATTGATTGCAATTGAAGATAATGAGATGATTCCAAATGTTTAGTGAAGATGTCTGCAGCCTGCTCCTAAGTAGGCAAGTACTCTAAGTTGAGAACACCATCCTGGATGAGCTACCTGATGAAGTGCATGTGGATCTCAATGTGCTTAGAATGCTGATGCTCCACAAGGTTACGATAAATGTGAATGGCACTCTGATTATCACACCAAAGAGTAGTGGGATGATCAGGAGGAAATCTAAACTTAGTCATCAACTGTCGAAGCCAAAGAACCTCCTTGCTAGCCAAAACTGCACCTCAAAAACTACACCTCAATACTCAGCATCTATCGATGATAATGCAATAGTTGTCTACTTCTTGCAAGACCATGCAATCAAGGCAAAACCAAGGTAGAAAACAAAACCAAAAGTAGACTTCTTATCATCAACATCACCAACCCAATCTGAGTTAGTGAAGACAACAATCTGAGAAGCTCTCGATGTGTAATGAATGCCAAAGTGTGATTTGCCCTAGATATACCTCAAAATACGTTTGGTTTCCTTCTAATGACTCTCATGTGGCTCCTAAGAGAAACAGGAGACAAGTCCAACCACAAAGGAAACATTAGGACAACTGTGTGTAAAGTATAAAATATTGCTAACCAACTACCAATACAATGTGGCATCAACTGTGGGAGTAGTGCAACTAGTAGATAATACAACACTTGATTGAAATTGCATAGGTTCAAGTTTGCAATCATCCATGCCAAATCTCTAAAGTAAATCAAGAGCATACTTCTACTAAAAGATGAATATCACATCTGAAGTCTGACAAACTTGAAGACCATGGAAGTAGTACAAAAGACCAAGATATGTCATATCAAATCGCTCCATCAATGCTCACTAAACACTCTAGATCATGGAGGTGGAACTCCCTGTGAGAATCAAACCATCCACATATAGCACATGAATCAAAAGATCATCTCCATGTCTCTGAGTGTAAACTGTAGGATCAAAATGGTAGCATGTGAAGCTAGAAGCAAGCAAGAAACTATCCATCTTCTCATACCAAGCCCTAGGGGCTTGTTTGAGACCATATAATGAATGGTGAAGCCTACAAATAAGTGAAGAGTCTTGCACAAAACCTAGAGGCTACTCCATATAGATCTCCTCATGAAGATCACCATGCAAGAAGGCACTCTTCACATCCATCTGATACATTGACCATCCTTGTGATGCAGCAAGATAAAGTACAAAACGAATGAAATCCATCTTGGCAATAGGAGCAAAGGTCTCAAAGTAGTCAATACCCTCAACTTGAGAAAACCCCTTAGCAACAAGATGAGCCTTGTACTTGTCAATGGAACCATTAGCTACATTTTTGGTGTGGTACACCCACTTGGATCGAACTATCTTTCTTCCCTCATGAAGAGGAACAAGATCCCAAGTATGATTCTTCGTCAAAGAAGAATACTCCTCTGTTATAGCATTGTCCCACTCTAGAATACCTGCAACATTTGAAAACTTATGAGGATCTATGGAAAGGGAATGACTCAAGATACTAACACCTATTGTCTATGAACGAGTGCAATGAGTATCTATGGGATAACCAACAAGAGGACTAGCCTCCTTAAGAGTAGTGTGGGCCCAACGGAGCAAAACTGGTGGACAAGGAGGTGGTGGAGTAGGACCATCATCTGTATCATCCTGAAGAAGTAAAATATACTCAAGTTACGATAAAAAAGGTAGAGTATGTAATGATGAAGAAAAATTGGAGGAGGGATCTACTTGTGTGAAGGATGCATCAAACTAGACATCTCTGTGAAAGTAGGCATCATAAGTGATAGGATCAAACAACTCATAAGCCTTCACATCCTCACAATAGCCAACAAATATCAAAGGTTGACTCTTCTTCTCTATTGCTTTACACTGACCATCTAGAATGAATTCCCAAGCCTCACTACCAAATACTCTGAAGAAGGATACATCATGCTTGACATGGGACCAAGCCTCCTCAAGAGTCAAATTTTGCATTGCCTTGTGAGGCATACGATTCTAAATATAGTTGGCACAATTGACTGATTTAGCCCAAAAATTTGGATCCATGGACCTAGAATGAATCATATAATTTGCCATTTCCCTTAAATTCTTTCTCTTCCTCTCGACCACACCATTCTGCTAAGGAGTGTAAGGAACCAAAAATTGATGTTGAATTCTATGCTCACTACAGAAACCTTGAAAAGCCTAATTCACATACTCCCCCTAGTATCTGTGTGTATTTGTCAAGAAGAAAGACCTAAATGATTCTCCACAAATGCCTTGAAAGTATTTAATATGGCAAAAACATCACTCTTGTACTTAAGAAAGCACACCCATGTGCATAGTGAGAAGACATCAATGAAAGTGAGCACATATTTGGCCCCTAAAAATGGAATCAAAAAGGACATGAGATCACTATGAACTAACTCCAAGGGTGTCAAAGTTCATATAGCCCTACCCTTAGGAAAGGGATCCTGGTGATGTTTTCCAAGTACACCACCTAGACAAACTCCCTCTTTGAAATAAATATTTGGAGGACCAACAACCAAATCCTGTGTGCTCATCTACTAAATATACCTATAGTTTAGATGTCCAAATATCTCATGCCAAAGGTTGCTCAAGGCATCAACATGTTCCATAAGATATGATCCTAATGAAGACTCAAATCCGTCAAATATGTATAGTCGAGATGCATGATCCACTCTCTATATAGCAACAACTCTCTCAAGATCTTGTAACTATTGAATAACCACATTGTGAGGAGTAAACTCAACTATCTTCCCATCCCCAAAATGACAAATCTGATATATGGAAATAAGATTCACAGAAATCTTAGGAACAAGAAGAACATCCTCAATGCAACCATCTTGCAACTAAACAGTGGTTGTCCCCAAAATTAGAATCTGTGAAGAGTTACCCACTGCAATATGAGAAGTGCTAGCATCAAAAAGAGACTCAAGTAGATCAAGTGAATTAGTCATATGATGTGAAGCACCTAAATCAAGTATCCAACTATCTGAAGATAAATGCAAACCATGTGCTAAATGAGCATGTCCTTTTCCTGTAGAGGAGGGCTTGGGGATAGAAATATTGTGCCACTTCATGGATTTCTCTAAAGCCTTATGACCTAGTTTGCCACAAAAAGAGAAAATGTCACCTTTATTCTTATTTATCTTGGAGGTAGACTCACTGGAGTTGGAAGAAGCAAGAGGAGTGGACTTATGATTATTCTTTTGCTTTGGTTTGAAGGGAGGCTCACTACCAGAAGGAGATTATGTCGTGGGTTTCTTCTTATTCTTGCTTTTACCCTTGGAGGATGAAGCCATCAAGGCTTGACTCTTAGAGCTATTCCAAGTGCATCCATCTGAAGTAACTTGGCATTCTCCCTAGTAAGATGCTCACAAAACAACTCAAAGTTGGGCATCTTAAAGTCTATCCCCAAGGCATCCATAGTAGAATAGAAGGTAGATGAAAACACCTAAAATGGACCCTTCAATTTTGATAGAATCAAGAAGATACATTCCTTATCAGTTTTATCATGTCCACATCCTTTCAAGTATGACAAGAGTATCTTGAATTTTGCTATAAAATCTTGGATGGAAGGAAAATTATCTGGAGAGAGTGATTGCAATTTTACCTCTAGTTACAAGATTTAGAATTCATTGATTATTCCATACAAGTCTTCAAGTTTATTCCAGACTTGCTTAGGTGTTTTACACTTTGCAATATGAAATAACAAATTGTTTAATAAATGCAATTCTATGAGCTCCATAGCTTCATCTAATTTAATCTTATAAGCAAATCTTTTGAACTCGTTAGTGAAACTAGGTGGATTATCCTCTAACATTTGTCAAAGTCCCTTAGATTGCAGCAGTCATTTTATTTTTAACTTCCACATGTGATAGTTATGTGGAGTGAATGGTTGTATAAAAACTTTCTGCCATGTGTAGTAGAAAAAACACCAAGAGTGTTGGTGTATATTACTTTCTTGCTTAGGAGTGCATATTTAGGAGTCTATGTTTAGCCTTGAGCTATACTTGGCATGCCTAGATTAGCTTTGTCTAAGTTTAGTGGTTTCTTTCCCTATTCTTGGAGCACCACTATTCTTAGTGAGCTTTTCTTATTATTGGCTCAACTATTCTTAGTCCTGTATGCCCTATATGTACTACATGTTGTAAGCTAATTAATCTATCCCATTATTTGCATTCTAAGTGTCCATTATTTTGCAATACTTATTTTCTTGCAGATTGAGCATGCTCATGCTCATCTCAGGTGGCTCGATTCAATACTCACATTCATTCAATGATCTTGGTCAATCTCACATGGTATCAAAACATGATTGTTTTAATGTTGTTTGATTTTTTTTTGAGATCTTGATAGTATATGCGTTATTGGATTTTCTTGACTGAAAGGTTGATCTGCCATAAGCGGGTGAGAAATACCAAATCCAAAGAAAGTTGATTTATGTATAAAATCGATCTGCATCTAGTTCAATGTAAGGATCCTTAAGGCATCGAGGGTTTGTATATGGGTACATCAAATAGGTCAATCTTCATACCCCAAGTGCCTTCTTGTGAAGACTAATTTGCAATTTCAAGGGAAGAAATTCCTATTTAAAGATGTCTTCTCCATGCCATCTCCATGCAGTAAAGATGCCCATCAATCTAGCATCCATAGATCAAATTCCACACTAGGATCAAACACAATCCTAGGACATCCTTGTGAGGATCTTAAAAGTCTTGTTGCAAGGATGATTCACATGCAGGTGTGAGATAGGGCAAATTACCAGGTCAAACTATACAACAGAGGCCGATTGAAGCACCAAAGGCATTCATAAAAGGTTGATCCATAGATGTGAAGGGTTCAATTTCTCCACAGAAGGAAGTCATGTGGAAGGAGAGAGGATCCTCTATTCCATTCCCCTATTTCATTTCATTCTTGTGGTGATTGGAAACCCCATGTGGCTCATGACCTTGCTTGGTACAGGTGTGTGGGGATCACAGCGTCAAAGGTCTAAAGTGGCATCCTCAAACCTATGTGTAGCTCGCAGCATCCTCAAACTTGTGTGTGGTTTGCTGCTATGGAAGGCAACCTCAACTGATGGGCATCAAAATTAATCAACCAAACAAGTCCATGCCCTATTTTGTGAAGGCCCACAACTATTTGCCAAGGATCGTGGCCTATAGAAGGCTTGCAGATTGCTCTACAAAGCTCGTGGCCTAAATCTAGCACAAAACCCTAGATCAAAGTGAGTTGTAAGGAATGATAAGTGACCCCAAATTGTTAAATCTAGCCCTAAATCAACTTGTGTAGGGTTTACTACAAAGAAGGGATGAATCAAGAGGACGTGTCACCCTTTTTAGGGTATTCTATGTTGAGGTCCTCTCTCCAATTTCCTTTTGGAAGGTATTTAAAAATTGTGAAGTGTAATTTAGGCAACATAGGGCAAATTAAAATTATCATAACTTGTAATTGGCAACTCAAAATTGAGTGCTAGTTTTTTGAAAGTTGATAATTTTTTAAGCCCACTTTATTGGAGATGATATCGCACTGAAATTATAAAGTGCCCTAATTCACTCCAATTGGACTTGCCTAAAGCACTATATTATAAAGTGTCAATTCAGGGGAGATCTGGATATCTAATCAAGGGGGGGTGTCCTTTGTGTTGTGTCTTGTACACTTCTGCACTTCCTTTCACTTTTTTTCAGTTTGGGGTAATCAAGCATTTTGTAATCATGAACTGATATGAAGTTCTATTTTTGGGGGTCATCATGTCTTTTGATATTTATTTCCATCCTTTTGTTGTCAAGTTAACTTCAGAGAACTATTTGTCCTAGAAACAAGGGATAAAGAATCATTGTCTTGAACATGATCTATTCCTCTATCTCCTTGGACTCGTTGATGAGGCTATGTTTTGTCTTGTTTTTCTTACTTTAAGTACCTATTTCCTAAGACATTTCTAGACTTCTATATACACTAATCATGTCTATGATTATCCTTGAGACATTGAAAGCTTGAAGATGGGTATATAATATGTTGTTAATTAATTATGTGTGAATGGTTGATTGCTCATGAAATATGTTAGTACTTTATGTTGATTTTAGTTATAGTGATGCATAGATAACATGTGATGTACTAACTCATCATGCAGCAAGAACGTGACTTCATGTCATGAAGATCACCAAACAACCCATAGCCAAAGGAGATGTTGATATCCACAGTAGATGATACAGGCACCTACTGCCAAAAGAAGAAGACCCTGAATTGATTGGGATGAGTAATCCATAACTAGCCACTCTGTGATGGTTATCCTTCAACAGATGATGCAGTCTTAAATAATGGAGGAATCTTAGATCGTGCTCTATGTTATGTTTCTAGTCTCGATTTTTCTTCATGGATACTAGAGAGAGAGTTATAGTGGGACTGTACCGTCTATTCCACCTTCATGGCAGTTTAGTTTCCTATTTCTAGTTTGCTTTGTAATAAATTCCTCTTCCTATGTTGTTGAATAATGGACAGTTATAGCATTTATTGTTCAGTAGTTTTGTTCAAATAGATAATGTTGATCTCGTCTATGGGAGATTAGATTTTGCTTCATACAGGTTAGACAGAGATATAATATCATATTTCATTGTTGTATCTTTCGCTTCAGCACTCAATAAAGGAATAAATGTTTTGAGTTCTGTCAATGATTACAAAGATACAGTAAAGATTTAGCTAGATTTCATGGGATCACAACTACTCAAGTAGGCCACTTGAGGTACTATGTTTGTCCACTTTGTTTATATGTTTAGTTTATGATTGTATGTTTATATATGTATGATTAATTCATGTTGTAATGAATTATCTTATGATAATTAGTTAGACTTTGATAATCTATGTTGTTAAGTCTTATTGAGTTAAGGTGATCACCGAACCAACTGTTAGCTACTCTTTTATCTAGAAGTTACATAGGACCATTCAATTAATGTTGTGTTGAATAAGCTTTAGTTATTTCCTACCTGTCATGCTTACTTAGAGTATTGTCAATCCTTGCAATTAGAATTGTGTTTCCTCTAGTTAGTTTATTCCCTTACATAACCTCTAAATTAAAACTTGGAAATCTTTTACTATAAATATAGTACATGCATCATACAAGAAGATTACGATTCCTTGGTTTGACAATGTAAATGTAACACATTATATAGCCAGTAGGTTGCTTGATATAGGATTTGTTGATCTATTGAGTAGTGTGCATTCCCTTTGTGCATCAATGTATTGGTTAATAATGGAGTTCAACACTCGTTCCTGAGCCAAGTGACTATGAACAAAAGAATGCATGGTTTAACAATAATGACATAGTTTATGGACTAACATGTCTTACTATTTCTGAGAATTTTCTACATCACTTAGAGCACACTAAGTGCCCTTTCATTGCTTGGACCATCATCCAACAACTGTATGGAGACTTTAGATCTTCTTCTAATAGTGATGTTTCCTTGGATGACCAAGCTCTTATGGATGATACTGAGACTTTTTTTGCCCCATCTTGTGTGGACACATCCTCATGGGATGATTATTTTATTTGGTTGACATACATTGACACCCCATATATAATACTTGTTGCTACTTCCAAGTTTAGAGTTGCTTCTTTGATAGCTTCCAATGATTCTCTATAGCAGGGTCATTTATGTCTTCTAGATTCACCTCATTGGGACACATTTCTACCAAACATCTCTTTCTTGTTTGTAGAGTCTCACATTTCAAATCTCAATGACACTTTGGAGGATATTGTATTTCTCTTTGATGATAGTTCTTTTGTCCTTGCACCTATTTCTACTACAAAGTTTAGAGAGGATTTACCGAGGGCTTCCAAGGATTCTTGGCAGAACATCTCATGGGATTTACTTTGTAGCCACATGGCATGCTTTAGAATTACACATCCATACATCACTTCTTTGGATCCTTCTCTTCATCATTCTTCACATGATTTTGAGAGGTCACTTATCTTAGTTAGGCCTAGGACTCCTAATTTGTTTGTGACTTGTTTCAACATCAATATGAAGACATTTGAGAAGTATTCTAAGATAGGGTTCATCATGAGACTTACCACCTCACCTTACTTCTTTGAGTTGGAGTTACTTTAGCATTCACCATTGGAGTTGTTTCTTCCTAAGGGGAGAAATGTCATTTTCCACAAGTGGATCATTTTCAACATTCATACACGAGCATTCTCTTTTGGCATAGGGGCTACTTCATTATGGGGGGGCTACCTAGTCTATTTCTCTCTCCTATGGGTGGGAGTTATCTGCATCATCACAGTCTGAGTGACATGGTTTCAAGCTTGGTGCAAAGTTATCTTCTTCAAAGAGGCTTCCTAGTCCTTTTCTTTTGACTTTTTCTCTCTTTTTGGAGGGGGGTTTTTTCCCAAATGGTTTTCTCTGTTTCTCCATTTTTATGAGAGATTGCATTATACATGGGTACTTGATCAAGCCTAGTTTCCAGAACCCATCATCATTTATCCCACCTAAGCTATGCTTAAGGGGGTGTTGGTGTATATCAAGCTTGCTTAGGAGTGCATATTTAGGATTCTATGTTTAGCCTTGAGCTATACTTGGCATGCCTAGATTAGCTTTGTCTAAGTTTAGTGGTTGCTTTCCCTATTCTTGGAGCACCACTATTCTTAGTGAGATTTTCTTATTATTGGCTCAACTATTCTTAGTCGTTTATGCCCTATATGTACTATATCTTGTAAGCTAATCAATCAATACCATTATTTGCATTATATGAGTCCATTATTTTGCAATACTTGTTTTCTTGCAGATTGAGTGTGCTCTTTCTCATCTCGGGTGGCTCAATTCAGTACTCACATTTAGTCATGATCTTGGTAAATATCATAAAGAGATAAAAGACAAAAGGGTACTTAAATCATTACTTTCACCTTGTTGGGTCCTAAAAATGTAGGTCCAAAATCCTAGAGTATTTCTATTGATATGTGCCAAACAACTGAGAGGGGGGGTGAATCAGTTGTCACAAAAACTTAAACACTTTTTGCAATTAAACATTCATGACTTATCCACAATTATTATGATTTAACAATGAGAGCATGAAATCATAAACTTAACCACAGAAGCAACATCAAACACAAGAGACACCAGATTTACGTGGAAAACCCCAAGGTGGGGAAAAACCATGGAGAGGATTAACTCTCAATATATATTGCAATCTTGAAATAGTGATGTTCAAGCTTGGTCACCCCATGGGCCTAAACATACTGGCTTATTTCCATGAAGAACAACTAGGTCTAGCAAGCTCACTGCCACAACACTAAACCTAGCAAGATTACAATAAGGGTTGTTAAACCCTACTGGTGGCTTACTACCAGATTCACTACCACAATCAACACCTTTCTTTATTATGAATAAAATAATTCCTCAGCTATGCTCTTCTTCTGCTCTACTCTTCCTCTGCTCTACTCTTTCTCTTCTTTCCTCTACCTCTTCTCTACTCTGCCTTTGGACCTTTCTTAATATATTCTCATTTTCACTCAAGGACAACTTTTCCATGACTCAGGTGCAAGTATTTATACACTACATCAACCTTGGAATGATCATCAAGGTCGGCATCAACCATTGGAACAATCTCAAAGGTCAGTATTACAAACATTTACAAAATAGGTCCTGACCTATTGCAACATCATGCAAAGGGAATTAAATGCAGATCACATCATGCCTTAGCTGGGACTCAAACATGATCTTCCATGCCACAACATGCTTCCACAATCTTCTAGAGATCTCCACAATCACTGGGATCAACCAGGTCGGCCAAGACTGGTTACACACTACATTATCTAGGAACAATCTTCACACACCATCTCAATTTCTTAATGCGGACCAAAGTCTAGATAGGAACATGATTAGGAGACATCCAAAAGCATGTTATAATCATCAAGAGCAACCACACGAACCTTAACCACTTTATTCATAGGAATCTTCTCACTGGAGTACATGAACTTTACTGTGTTCAACTGTCATAAAAGAAAGATAGCTTGCAGACCACCAAACCACGAACCATTGCAACTGTAGGCACTTATCATCATCCCAGACTTCCCTCTAGAAATGCATAGAAAAATACTTTCTTGTGGAGGAATGCGGAGCCAAATACTGTCTTCCTGTCTCAACTGAATTTACAGAAAAAAATAAGCTTCACTCTAGTGAACACAACTCACTTAGATCTTTATGTGGATGGCTCAGACCTGAAATGTAGCATCCTCAAACATACCACTAACTTACGTCCAATCCATAGACCACGATCTTCAAGCATAAACAAATGCGGAGCAATTTACCGGACTGCTCTTCAGCATACAACTCACTGTCTATACTGCACTTCTCTGTGGCTTACTTGTTTCTTCCAGAGAGGCTAATTTTCTCAATATCCTCAGCATACAAATCTTCTAAACAAGTGATGGAATAGAATATAGTTGACACCAATAATAACAAAAATATGTTGACATCAATGACACCACCGATTAGGCACATACTTGCAACAGTCTCCCCCTTTGTCATTGATGGCAACATATGATGTGAAAAATTGCAACAGCCATCAAGACAATATTCTCCCCTTTCTCTTTACACATATGCATTCTTTCTTTCTCCAAAATTCTCCCCCTTTCTCTTACACATTTGTACTCTAAGTTTTTCACATGACTTCTCTCCCCCTTTGACATCAATGGCAAAGGGCACATACTTGCACTCTTCTGCTCTGATCTAATCTCTCCTCTGAACTTTCTGACTACTCCCCCTTAGAAGTAGCCCTAAAAAGCATCAATTCGGACCTCTAAACACATCCAGATTGGTGCACCATTGTGCATCTTAGTTTAGAGCAGGAGGGGTGATGACCCCTAACTTTTCTCTGAGATACTCAAAAGTATCCTTGGGCAAAGGCTTGGTAAAAATGTCTATAATATGATCTTTGGTCGAAACATACTCCAACTTCACTTCATTCTTTGTCACCTTTTCTCTCAAAAAATGATACCTAATGGATATGTGCTTTGTCCATGAATGCATCACTAGATTCTTTGATATATTGATGGAACTTGTATTGTCACAAAAGATTGTAATTAGATCTTCATACACAACTCTGATGTCCTTCAAAATCTGCTTCATCCATAACACTTGAGTGTAATTACATGCTACTACAATGTATTCTGCTTCAGCAGTAGACAAAGATATTGAATCATGTTTTTTGCTCAACCAAGATACTAATATTTTTCCCAAGAAGAATGCACCTCCACTTGTGCTTTTTCTGTCATCCACATCTTCGGCCCAATTTGCATCAGTATATGCACTAAGAACAAAGTCACTGTCCCTGGGGTACCACAAACCTTAATCTATTGTGCTTTTTAAATATCTCAAAATTCTCTTGACTACCATCACATGTGATTCCTTGGGTTCTGCCTGAAATCTTACCACAAGACACACTGTATGCATTATGTCAGGTCTAGTTTGAGTCAGATAAAGTAATCCTCCAATCATAGATCTATACTTTTTCTGGTCTTCCATGGGTGAGTTATCATCTTTGCTCAACTTACAACCAGTTATCATAGGTGTGCATACTGGTTTAGAGTCTTCCATCCCAAATTTCTTTAACAACTCTTTCACATACTTGGACTGAGAAATGAAGATTCCTTATCTGATTGACTTATTTGCAGACCTAAAAAGAAGTTCATCCCCCCAAATATAGACATTTCAAATTCAATTTACATTTCTCTAGCAAAAACTGAGCACATACCTTCATTGCCTCCAAAATTAATATCATCAACAAAAACTGCAACAATCAGGGTTTGTTCATCATTAATCTTGAAGTAGATATTACTATCTGTCGTACCTTTACTAAACCCTATCTGTATCAAGTACTTGTCCAACCATGCATACCATGCCTTGGGAGCTTGCTTCAATCCATAGAGTGCTTTCTTCAATTTGCATACATGTCCCCTTGTTCTGATGATTGAAATCCTTCTGGTTGTTCAATATAGACTTCCTCTTCCAACTCTCCATTTAAGAAGGAAGACTTCACATCCATTTGATGAACCTTGAAATCTTTGTATGTTGCAAAAGCTAGAAATATCCTTATTACTTCAATCCTTTCTACTGGAGCAAAAGTTTCTTCAAAGTATATTCCTTCAACCTAAGCGTATCCTTTGCATACCAATCTTGCTTTGTTTCTTACCACTTCACCATTCTCATTCATTTTGTTTCTAAAGACCCACTTTGTACCAATTACATTCTTGTCTGTTGGTTTGGGAACAAGATCCCAAGTCTGGTTCTTCTCTATTTGCATCAATTCTTCTTCCATGGCCTTTATCCAATTCTTATCTTTGCATGCCTCATCCACAGTTTTAGGTTCAATCTTAGAGATTAGATAGAAATTTACTTGTTATTCTGCAGCTTTTCTTCTAGTTAAGATCCCTTTGCCCTTATCTCCTATGTTTTAATTTTCAGAATGACTGATTCTTACATATCTTGGAGTTTTGATAGCACTTACCAGAGCTTGTTCTTCTTCATCTATGTTGTTTTCATGCTGCACCACTTCTAAAACATCTGGATCATCTCACTCATATCCACTTTGTTCTGAAGACCTTTCTTTACACTCATCAACTTTGACATTTGCACTTTCAATAATTTTATTCAGCCTCTTATTATAGTACTGGTAGGCCTTACTCTTGGTGGAGTATCGAAGAAAGATTCCTTCATCGCATCTAGCATCAAACTTGCCTAAATCTTCTTCTCTTTTGATATAACATCTGCTACCAAAGACTTTGAAATATTTCACAGTAGGAACTCTACCATGCCACAATTCATAGGGAGTTTTTGAACTGTTACCTTTTACTTGAACTCTATTTAGGATATATACTGTGGTGTGAATTGTCTCTCTCCAATATGCTTCTAGAAGATGAGCTTCCTTCATCATGGTTCTAGCAGCTTCTTGAATTGTTCTATTTTTCCTTTCAACAACTCCATTTTTTTGTGGAGTTTCGGGCATAGATAACTGTCTCTTTATTCCATGCTCTTCACAAAAGAAATTGAACTCATTTGATGTGAACTCTCCTCCTCTATCAGATATCAAACATTTGATTTTCAAATCCATCTCATTTCAACCATTGCCTTAAATGCCTTTAATTTATCTAGAGCTTCATCTTTCTCTTTCAAAAAGGTGACCCAAGTCATTCTGGAATAATCATCAATGAGCAGCATGAAATACCTGTCTCCTTGAAAACTTCTTACTTTGGTAGGTCCACACAAATCTATATGCACTAGCTCAAGTAGTCCTCCAACTGATTGATCCTTGCTTTTGAAACTTGTTCTTGTCTGTTTCCCAAATTGACACTCCTTGTAAACCATATTAGCAGGCTTCACAAGCTTAGGCAAATCTCTAACAATCTATGTAGTACTTATCTTCATAATATTATCAAAATTTATGTGACACAACCTTCTATGCCATAACCAACTTTCATCAATCTGAGTCAACAAACAATAGTTCTCGGTTCCTTTCAAGTGATAGATATTACCTCTGGTCTTCTTACCAGTTGCAATGATTGTTCTGGAGCTTTCCCTAATCTTGCATCCATTGTCCTTGAAGCTTAAGTTGTATCCCTTGTCACACATCTGACCCATACTTCAAAGATTATGCCTTAATCATTTCACATACAAGACATCTTCAGTATTATGCTTGCCATCAAAAGAAATAGATCCTTTTCCACAAATCCTACTAGTTGTATCATCTCCAAACCTAACTAGTCCACCATCATATCTTTCCAAACTTACAAACTTACTTTTGTCACCAATCATGTGGTGAGAGCAACCACTATCAATAACCCATTCATCTTTGTCCTTGATGACCTAAGCAGCCAAAGCACTTTCCACTAGTTTTTCTTCCTTCATATAGCTAGAAGAATTAGTAGACACAAGATCTTCCTTAATAGCAATGAACAAGCATTCATTTACAGAGGAATTAGCATTATTTGGTTCACCATTATCTGATACTCCTTCATCATCATCAAAATCTTCAACATAATAACACTTCTTTTGTGTCCTAGGCTTGTTCTGATATCTTCTTCTATTTCTTTCAATTCTTTTAGGACATCTGGAAGCAAAATGACCTACTTTACCATAGGAAAAACATTTGAAAGGTAATTTGCCTTTATACTTACCGAATTCTCTTTGCATCCTGTCCACAAAGTTGGCTTCAACTTCATCTATCTCATCATCAGATTCTACCTTATAGTTTTTTGATCTGGAAGTACTTCCAGGAGTACTGGCTTTGAAGGCAGTCTCAACTTTTGGTAGAGCATCATCTAACTCCCTCATCTCAAAAGTAGTAAGCTTACCAAGTAACTGATCCCTGTTAACTATTTTACTTGCATGAATTCTTCAATCGTGGCCACCTTGTGACAATAGGACTTGGGCAGAGATCTAAGTATTTTCGTGAGAATTTCCTTTTCATCGAGAGTTCCACCTATGGCTTTTATCCCTGTAATAAGTTCATCAACTCTTTGCATAAACACTGATATGTTTTCATCATTGTTCATCTTCAAGCTTTCATATTTCACTTTCAGACTTTGTAACTTGGCTTCCTTCATAGTCATCTCCTTCATACAGACTTTTTAGCTTTTCCCATACCTTATTTGCAATTTCGAGATCTACCACTTTCTTTAAGTCGGTTAAGGAGCTTAGCAGAGCATCCCTTGCCTTGATATCTATCTCATATTCTTTGATTTCGTCTTCAGTCATCGGACCATTTTGAGGTATGGTGTATTATGTTTCTGCAGCTTTCCAAACTTTTATACCAAGAGAAAGAAGATGGATTTTCATCTGAGCCTTCCAAAGAACATAATTAGTTCCATCAAAATGTGGCACTTCCTTCTTCTAAGACATTTTGGATCTTCCTCAAGTTGTTAAACTTTCTTCAGAGGAAATTGGCTCTGATACCAATTGTTGATATGCATCAGACAACTAAGAGGGGGGTGAATCAATTGTCACAAAAACTTAAACACTTTCTACAATTAAACATTCATCATTTATCTGCAATTATTATGATTTAACAATGAGAGCATGAAATCAGGAACTTAACCATAGAAACAACATCAAATACAAGAGACACCAGATTTACGTGGAAAACCCCAAGGTGGGGAAAAACCACGAAGAGGATTAACTCTCAATATATATTGCAATCTTGAAATAGTGATGTTTAGGCTTGGTCACCCCACGGGCCTAAACATACTGGCTTACTGCCATGAAGAACAACTAGGTCTAGCAGGTTCACTGCCACAACCCTAAACCTAGCAAGATTAAAATAAGGGTTGTTAAACCCTGAGGGCTGTTAAAACCTACTGGTGGCTTACTGCCAGATTCACTACCACGATCAACACCTTTCTTTATTATGAATAAAACAATTCCTCAGCTCTACTCTTCTTTTGTTCTGCTCTTCCTCTGCTCTGCTCTTTCTCTTCTTTCCTTTGCCTCTTCTCTACTCTACCTTTAGACATTTCTTAATATTTTCTCATTTTCACTCAAGGACAAATTTTTCATGACTTAGCTACAAGTATTTATACACTACATCAACCTTGGAATGATCATCAGGGTCGACATCAACCATTAGAACAATCTCTAAGGTCGGTATTATAAACATTTACAAAATAGGTCTTGACCTATTGCAACATCATGCAAAGGGAATTAAATGTGGATTACATCATGCCTTAGTTGGGACTCAAACATGATCTTCCACGCCACAACACGCTTCCACAATCTTCTAGAGATCTCCGCAATCACTGGGATCAACCAAGTTGGCCAAGACTGGTTACACGCTACGTTATCTAGGAACAATCTTCACACACCATCTCAATTTATTAATGCGGACCAAAGTCCAGATAGGAATATGATTAGGAGACATCCACAAGCATGCTATAATCATCAAGAGCAACCACATGAACCTTAACCACTTTATTCATAGGAATCTTCTCACCAGAGTACATGAACTTTACTGTCTTCAACTGTCATAAAAGAAAGATAGCTTGTAGACCACCAAACCAAGAACCATTACAACTATAGGCACTTGTCATCATCCCAGACTTCCCTCTAGAACCACATAGCAAAATACTTTCTTGCGGAGGAATTCAGAGCCAAATATTGTCTTCTTGTCTCAACTAAACTTACATAAAAAAAAAGCTTCACTCTGGTGAACACAGCTCACTCTGATCTTTATGCGGATGGCTCAGACCCAAAATGTAGCATCCTCAAACATACCTCTAACTTACTTCCAATCCATAGACCACGATCTTCAAGCAGAAACAAATGCGGAGAAGTTTACCAAACTATTCTTCAGCATACAACTCACTGTTTGTACTGCACTTCTCTGTGGCTTACTTGTTTCTTCAAGAGAGGCTAATTTTCTCAATATCCTCAACATACAAGTCTTCTCAACAAGTAATGGAATAGGATACAGTTGACACCAATGACAAAAAGAATATGTTGACATCAATGACAACACCGATTAGGCACATACTTGCAACAATTACCTCATCTCCTAGGCCAGGGGTGTCATCAAAGAGACGGGAAAGGGGCTCATCAATAGGTTGAGGGTAATTAAGGGTGAACTACTAGGTGTGGGTAAACTCCTCTTCACTTTTGGTTTAGCTAAACTAAGGAGGGTGTTCCTAGAGGTATCCCCTGAAAGGGATTAAAATCAACACAAAATGTTATCAAATTTATAACATTGCAACAATACCCAGGTTGTTCTAATCCCCAAGACTATCATTTAAGTCATGCTTGATGCATCATTTAACCTCTTATTAAGATGACAAAGGCATCATTGTAACAGTGCAATATGCAAGCATTCAATAACATCATTCTCTAATTATCTAAACATTTCAAATCACTTATGATTATTCCCTAGTTTGTAACACTTAATCATGATTTGTAGCAAAACCTAAATCTAACTCTTATAACTAACATGACATGGGATTTCATAAATGAAAGGTGATTGATCGTTCCCCAATATGGACTGGTGCCTACTCCATTAGTCAAATGAGTCATAGGATGCAAGAAAAAGGGGAAAACATTCAGAAACCATCAACATAATAGGGAATGCATTCACTGATGTAAACCCAAGAATACATTTCACAGAATGGACATACTTAGTAATCCTTAACATAACTACAACAATTCATTTGCAACGAAGGAGAGACCAAGACCTTCCTCTGAGTTGAATAATAGATTTTGCCCATATGCATGCCAAAGCAATGTGATTTGTTGGCTAAGATTCACCTTGAAGCACAAATGAACCAGACAATTGGTCCAACAACCAACCCCTTTATATTTTTTCAATGCATAAATAGCACACATTTTGCCTATTGTTCTAGGTGGGAGAAATTAGGGAAAATGTTTGTTGTGATTAATTTCATCAACCTACGTACATGCCCCACTTACCCACAATGTGTTTAATCTTCAACTATAGCATTTGAACCAAAAAATAGGGCATCCACCTACATCATTTACATTCTCATCTACCCACATACATGTCTGCATTTTGGAGGGAAAATAACTAGTGTGCCTACACCTATCACACCAAACAACAACCCACACATTTAACTATATTTATCTTTGACCTAGTAATTTTGAGCATTAATGGCATTGTTATAGGTATGCAAGTGTGTCTTCATAGTTAAAACATGAAAGACACATATTGAGAAGCCTTTACAACACTTTAAATGTTATTTTTTTTATTTTTTGCCTTTTCCTTTCAGTCTATTGGCAATTTTGATCTCATCAGGAACTAGTTCCCACCTGTTGACGATTTCTACCCAACCAGGAACTTGTTGACCACCCTATCTTGTCTCTTTTTTGCTCTATTCCACTTGGTCAAGGATTTTCACCCAACCAGGAACTCTCCAATTTCTTCATCTTTTCTTTCTTCTTCTCCTTTTATTTCTTGCCTTGGCCATTTTTTCCTATCATTCTTGTCTAAAATCCTAGGCCAACTAGGAATAGTTCCATTTTGTTGGCAATTTCCACCCCACCAGGAACTTGTCGACCACCCTCTTCTTTTATCTTCCTTTCTTCCTTGTCGGTAATTTCCCATCGACTAGGAACTTGCCAACGCTTCTAATTTTCTTCTTTTCCCTTTGTTTGCTTCTTATTCCACCCCGTCAGAGTTTTGGGTAGGAACATGAACAGTTCCATTCCATCAGAGATTCCCACACAGCTAGGAACTCTCCAACAACCTTCATTACTTAGCCATTTTACGTGATTTTTCTAGATTTTCAAAGGCATACAGCAAGGTAAAGACACATGAGCTTATGCATAGGGTAGTTTGATGGATTTTGAAAGGATTTAGAGCACAACATAGCATGTTTGAGAACTAGAAAATCTGGGTCCCAACACTGGCTCTAGTTGGGGATTGTGCCAACCATTGGCACAACGAGAACCAACCATCTACAAGCAGACCAAAAAAGAAAAAAATGAGGATGAGAGGGTAGGGAAAACATAGACACACAACATATGTACAACAACAATGAGGTTATTTACATGGAAAAACATACATTACCAATCACATGTAAGCACAAAGCACATGGACAAAAGGATGGATGTGAATCAAAATTTTAACACAAAGCAGGTTAACCCTATGAAAGGGGAATGAGACTACTTGTCTTGATCAAAGACCAACTTGAAGAAGGAACTGGGCATCCTTAGGTTGAAATTGTGTCCACCTCTAAACAATAATAAAATGGGCCTCTTCTAAGCATGTGCAAGCAAACTGTAATTTTTTAAGTCATCATGTTGGATGTGGAAGAGATGACTGCCATCAAGACATGGAAACCACAAAAATATGAATCACCATCATGCTAGCATACATTGTAAAACTCTCTCTCAATCTCCTTAGCAGTGTGACAGACACCCAAACCCACACACAAATCAACATGAACAAAATTATCTTCTTGGACACCAAGCTGACGTGGATCCAATACAACTACAACTTCAAATTGGGTAATGCCATGTGATAGATCATATTCATCTTGCATCCCAGCTACCTCACAAATGATGATATATTCCTCCATGATTTAATCAAAAACTTGATTCAAATCCAATTATGTACCTTCAACATACAATTTAGAAATTTGAGACACTTCAAATGAAGACTTACCATCTTCAAATTGCCTTTCTATTTTAGACGCTTCAATGCAATCAACTGCAAATAAACTATTGTCAATAAATTCATCAATGATATGCTCTTCTTCATCCTTGTGCAAACAAGAAAATTTATTCTTTTTGTGAACACGCTAACCCTTCATCAATGTGCTCAACCAATGAGCTCAAAAAGGTGTCTTCAACACAATCAACATTAGCATATGATAGTTGTTCCGTACCAAGTTCTAAAAATTCACCAAGATTCAATGCTTCACAACTTGGGACAGCAAAATGACCATGTTCACCTTCACATTCATCTTTCTTCTCATTTTCAATAATGAATGTGCAAGCATCATCCTCAATAAAGCAAGGAAGAACATCTAAAGAATAACAAAAATCTTGCACTTCAACTTCCTTACTTACCTCAACAACATCAAGATCACTGTCAAGAGGAACAATGCATGGGAGTTCAAAAAATGAATAGTCATCATTTTCATGAACTTGAACTGAATCATTTAAGCACAAATCAGTGCAAACACTAGCCTCATCATCTGCATTATTGTAATAAAGTGCTGTATTGTCACTAATTTCAATCTTCCTGACCACAGTGTCATACTAGTCCACTATTGTATCCACACTGCCATCATGATCTGACCCATTAGTCTAAACAAAAGGAGTTGTAAACAAATTCCCTTTAGCATTGTGAGGTATAACAACAACAACAAGTGTTCACTGAACATATTTGGCCCATAGAAAAGCTTTCTTTATATTTCATGGTTTATATTCAAAGCCTTGAAGTTGACCTACACCAAAGTAGAAGATCTCACAGTACAATATTATGCACGCACTTTCATCAGGTCTGCATTCAATTGGAAGATTATTAATTGTTATAGAAAACCTACTATGAAATTGTGAAATTGATTCACCATCCAGTCACCTAAGATCTTCCAAAAATTGAACAAGGGAGTCATGATCACAAACATGTGCATCTAACTCATTGAAATCTACAATAAAATCAACTTGTTCATCATCAAACATTTCTATTGTATCCTCTTGTACATTTGTAGATGTAGAGTGACTGTGGAACTGCCTAGTGTCTAAATCAAGCATGCATATATGGCTCACCAAGTCAAAAATCTCTTATTTAGATGCGTCAGAGGAATCCACAACTAGTTTATCATTTTGGAAATCATGTGTACAACCATTTGGATTTCTAATACAATATGGTTCAAACTCACCCGCACAAATTTTAGAGCATGAATCATAAGACAAAGGACATGAAGGAACTACCCTAAAGTCATCTTCACACTCAAAGACCATGACTACAAAATAAATATCATGTTGATAAAGAGTTGCAGCCTTCCCAAAAACAACCTTGCACAACAAATCATACTTGAAGCCAAGAGAGAAGAAATAAATTAAAATACCTCTACTCCACTACTGCACCAAATGAAAGGACTCACTACACCATCAACAGGCATTCACAATAGTAGAAGCACCAAAAAGTTGTAGAGTCGCTACCTCACTAGATGAGGAAATCCTTGGCGCGAGTAGAACCACCAAGGTCAAGAAATATTTGGGTCCAATTACTAGTAGAGCCTTCAAAATTGTTTCAACCCAATAATGTAGTCCTCGATAATAGCACCAAATGTTGGGTCCCAAAAATGTAGGTCCAAAACCCTAGAGTATTTCCTCATCTCCTAGGCCAGGAGTGTCATCAAAGAGACAGGAAAGGGGCTTATCAATAGGTTGAGGGTGATTAAGGGCCAATTACTAGGAGTAGGTAAACTCCTCTTCACTTTTGGTTCAACTAAACCAAGGAGGGTGTTCCTAGAGGTATCCCCAATAGGGATTAAAATCAACACAAAATATTATCAAATTTACAACATTGCAACAATACCCAGGTTGTTGTTCTAATCCCCAAGACTGTCACTAAATTAAAACATGCTTGCTGTATCATTTAACCTCTTATTAAGATAACACATGCATCATTGCAATAGTTCGAGATGCAAGCATTCAATAACATGATTCTCTAATTATCTAAACATTACAAATCACTTATGATTATTCCCTGATTTGCAACATCGAATCAAGATTTGCAACAAAACCTAAATCTAACTCTTACAACTAACAGGACACAAGATTTGATAAATGAAAGGTGATTGATCATTCTCCAATCTGGAATGATACCTACTCCATTGGGTAGAAAAGTCATAGGATGAAAGGAAAAGAGGAAAATATTTAGCAACCATCAATAGAATAGGGAATGCATTCACATATAAAACCAAGAATACATTTCACAAAATGGACATATGTAATAATCCCTAACATAACTGCAACAATTCATTTGAAACAAAGAAGAGACCAATACAAAATCTTTGTATTTTCTTAGAAGTTGTCACATTCATCTAACCTCGGTTACAATCACACCAACAAATGTGGTGAATGAAATATACAACTATGATTACATATTCCTAGAACTGTTACAAAATGCCATGGAGAGATACCACTACATAAAATATACATTGAAGACCTTCCTCTGAGTTGTAGAATAGATTCTACCCATATGCATACCAGAGCAGCATTATTTGTTGCCCCAGATTCACCTTGAAGCAAAAATAGACTAGATAATTGGTTCAATGACCAACCACTTTACATTTTTTTCAATGCATATATAGCACTCATTTGCTTATTGTTCTGGGTGGGAGAAATTGGGGAAAACAATGGCTGCAATTAATTTCATCACCCTACGTACCTACACCACCTACTCATAATGTGTTTAATCTTTAGCCATAGCATTTAGGTCAGAAAATAGGTCGCCCACCTGTAGCATTTACATTTTCATCTACCCATGTACATGTCTACATTTTGGAGGGAAAACAACTAGTGTGCCTACACCTACCACACTAATCAACAACTAGCACATTTAATTATATCCATCTCTAACCTGGTAATTTTGAGCATTAATGGCATTGTTGCAGGTATGCAGGTGCATCTTCATAATTAAAATATGAAAAATACATTTTGGGAAGCCTTTAAAACACTTTAAATGTTCAATTTTTAATTCTATGCCTTTTCCTTTTAGTCCGTCGGTGATTTTGATCTCATCGGGAACTAGTTCCCACTTGTTGACAATTTCCATCCAACTAGGAACTATCCTATTTCATCTTTTCCTTCTTCTCTTCCTTTTACTTCTTGCCTTAGCCATTTTTTTCTTATCATTCCTGTCAGAGATCCTGGGCCAACTAGGAACATTTTCATTCCGTCGACAATTTCCACCCGACCAAGAACTCACCAACCGCCTTCTTCTTTTATCTTTATTTTTTCCTCGTCGGAGATTTCCCACCAACTAGGAACTTGTTGACGCTTCTACTTTTCTTATTTTCCCTTTGTTTACTTCTTGTTCCACCCCATCATAGTTTTGAGCAGGAACAGGAACAATTCCATTCCGTCAGAGATTTCCACTCGACCAGGAACTCTCTGACGACCTTCATTACTTAGCCATTTTACATGATTTTTCCAAATTTCAAAGGCATGCAATAGGGTAAAGACACATGAGCTTATTCATAGGGCAGTTTGATTGATTTTGAAAGGATTTAGGGCATAGCATAGCATGTTTAGGAATTGGAAAATCTTTGTCCCAAAACACCCCCAAACTATATTAACAATGTAATTGTAACCCCCCAACAAATTATAATGAAGAAATTTTGCAATTTGTATAATCGACAAGCTTAAATTAACTATTTATAACACAATGTGATTTTTACAATTTTGAGAAAAAATGCTTGTCAAAGGAGAAAATAAAGGTTACAATGATATTCCTTGTGATTTTCTAAGCAATTTCAAAAAAATTGACCAAATTTTGACTTCGTATGAAAAAGTTATGCCACTTGCAAAAAAGACACGAGTTGTACCTTCAAGCTGAAAATTTTGGCAAAAGACAATGAAATCCATAAAAATCACTTGCACCACAATGAATTAGGTGGAGCCACATTCGTGTTGACTATAAGAAGTCGAAAAAACACATCCTGGTTTGCAAATTGTGGCAAAAGGAAAATGGCCCCCTCCTTAGAGCAATAACATGGGCCTAAAAGGCCTAGGAGGACAAGTTGTCCCATTTTAGGATAGGTTGTCCAATTTGCAAATGCATTGTTCTAGGTGCAAAAGGAAGTCAAATAGGTCATTAGGGCAGCCAAGTAGGCCAATTCATGGAGAGGGTGGACGGCAAGTTCACGTGTCCCAAAAAGTGGATGAAGCAGCTGACTCGAGAGTCCAAATCAGGACTGAAATGCAAATCCTAGGCATACTGATTATCCCAGGTCAAACTCAAACTATATTAAATGTCGAGTAGGGCCAATTGTTAACAAAGAAGAAAGGGCCAAGTCCAAGTGTGATCTATAGCAACTCTATCCAAGTGGAGTCCAAATCGTGGAGAGTACCCAGAAGGGGCAATCAAACAAAAGTTGAGTTGTGACCTAAACAAATAGGGCCAAGGCAGCCAAGTCTTAAAGATCCCAAAGAAGGCCGAAGCAAAGTGAAAAAAGATGGACGGGTTAGTCCAGATCATAGGAATAGAGGTCAGCCATGGTATAAAGGCTGTGTCCTAGCCAAGTTGAGGCATGCCTGGCTAAGAATGCCCAAACTAGGCATAGAATCAGGGTTGAGGTGATATGCCAAATTCCAAATCGGGGTCAGTAAGTTTAGGATGGATGGAAAAGGTGAACATGGTCGAGCAGGTGAAGAATCATGACCTGATGGGCTAAATTGCAAACTAAATATAGAGCTGAGGAGCAAGAAATGATGCCAAGGTTGATCATCCATGCCAAGGATTAGAGTGAAGAAGCTAAGTAGATTAGATCTAGAGATGAAAATAGGGTACGAAAGGGGTTGATGTCCACAAGAAAAGACCAAAACCTGAGAATGACTGCTAAAACTGGCAAAGGAGCTCGATCTACAAAAGGGGTCGAGCAAGCCTGAGAACTAATTGAAATGGGCCAGAATTGAGGATCTCAGACTAGTCTTCAGGGGCTGAAGTAGCCTGATTAGTCAAAATGAGACCAAGATGCCCTAAAGTCTCGAAACTAGATCACGAAATGAAGTACCAAAAGATGGAACAAGTCAGGCCAGATTGTCCGATTAGGATGCTCAATCAGGGCCAGATTGTACAACCAAAAATCTAAGGCAGGTTCAAAGAGGGCCTTCAAGGATGAATCTCCATAGGCCAAAAAATGGTTCACACGAGCTAGATCTGGGCTGGATCGCATCCAAAGATGCCACAAATGGGACAAAGCAAAAAATGGGACACTCTGTCCCAAAACGGGGTAGTGTGTCCTGAAACGAGACAAAGTGTCTTGGAATGGGACAAACTATCCCAAAAGTGGCATGGTTGTCCTAAAATGAGATAGAGCATCCTGGAGTGGGACAAGCTATCCTAAAAATGGATATGGCCTCCAAAACCTACAAATGGAGCAAGAAAAATGCAAGGGCAATATGTCCCTTTGCTTAAAAAATTTGCATTTTTTGACAAAAAAAATCGTATTATCTAAGCATAGGCCTAAAAAAATCATAAAAATTACCTATGTTGATTTTTGGATAGTCAATATTTACAAATTTAGGCCTCCTAGACTCAACGGTAAGGTCTGATTTGAGTCGAGATGCTCTAGCAAAAAGTTGATGGAAGGATCTCTCCAAATCGAGAAGGGGCTTGCAAGATCAAGACTCTGATACCATGTAGAAGCAATCAACCACCAAGATCAAATCTAGAACACCAAATAACCTTATACACAAAATAGACAAGCAACAAAATCATGTTATACTACCAATAATGATACAATACATAATGTACAAGAGAGGCCTTGCTTATAAAAGGCAAGGTGAGATATAAGACAACATAGGATTAGGACAAGTGTCATAATCCTATGTTATGAGACAACTAAAGGATAAGATCACATGTGTACTAGAAACATCTAGACATATCCCTAGTGCCCTAAGTCAACTTAACACGTGAACATGTGTGAATAGGTCTTAACTAAGAACTAGCTAGATAATGTACCTTGTTCACACTATAAAGGTAAACCAAATAGATAATACCCTTGTTCACACCAACACTTGACATGGCTCTAATAATTCAAATGATAGGATAGGTGGTTCTTGGATAACTATTATATGCTTTGGATGGTCAACAACATGGTTGCATGATGGGTTTTGACTTGAGCTTTGGATACAAGGCTCTTTGATAGAAGTGATGGGTGTTGAATTACATGATAGTGTTTAGTTCTGGATAAGGATGGTACTATGAGACTCTTGGATGCACTTGATAGGAATGGGGTTACATGATGGTGTTTGATTTTAGAGGGTACTTGGTGACCTTTGGATAAGATTGGTAGATGTGGGCTCAATAACTTCATGGTTTCTAGGTAGATGGTTATCCTTTTCTAAGAGTCCTTAGATAGAATCCTTCATGGGTTTCCTGAATGGGGTTGGATTAGGTTGATAAGTGGATGGTTGATAAGATTTTAGATAGTATTAATTTTGATAGGAGGGATTAGATGGTTGATAGGATTGTGGATAGTAATGGTTTTGACAAGAGGGGTTTAATGAGTTGGATGATGAAGGTTTGGAAGGTGGAGGATTTATGTCTATTAGTTGTTCACATAGGATTTAGAGTTCGACCATAAATTGTTTGATAGGATCTTGTTTTAGGATGGTGTTTCCCTTGTCAAAGGTGCCATGGGGATAACCATAGGTATGTTTTTTAAATGTGAGGGGTAGCTTGTGCTAGGATCATTGGTATATTCTTCTTGATCTACAAGGCTATCATCATTATTAGTATATTATTTTTGGTCTACAAGACTCTCATCATCATCATTTGGATAAAGGAGCTCAGCTAATGGATGCATGTCTTTGCCTTTAATTGTGATTGGGTTTGGGATAGGAATGATCATCTAATGGATGTATGGCCTTTCCTTTGAGTGTGATTTTGGGTTTTGCACAAGTTTCACACAAGAGGGAAGGCATAGGGGTTTTGGCTTGCATAATGAAGTTTTCAAACTAGGGGTCCATGATGGAGATGAGTAAGGATGATGGGATATTTTAGATTTGCAAAGTATCTGTTAGCAGGTCACGTGGTACGGAATAGAGCTAACCAAAGGATGCTACACACTATGCGGAGGTTGGAAACTGAAAAAAGACACATCCCTAGATATATTAGATATAGTATATATATAGAGAGATAGGAGATAGTAGAATGTAAGGCATGATAGGAGAATAGGATATATTATGATGTAAGAATGACATAGAAGTCATGTATGTAAGTGGTGAGGTAGAGACTTAGATCTACCGGAGGATGGATAGATGATGGATTGTATTTGATGACTACTAATATATATATATGGAGATCTGTCAGTACTGGGTAATACTGTGTTATCTTGCTATGGTGTGTATTTGATGTGTTGTTTTGTTATTCTTTATGTTTTGCTATCAATCTTGATGAGGTCGAAGTAGTGTTTGTTAATGCATCATCATTTAATTTTATCAATCTGGAGGTGTCTGGAGCGATTTGCAATAAGAATCTTTGGTATGGGGGGTTTGGTTGAATGGTTCGTGGATAGGACTTGGTTCGTCGATCTTACAGAAATAAAAGGTCATACAGAAATGGAAATCTATCTATTTGCTTTGAAAATAAACACACATGCAATGAAAGAAACTATTCTAGTTTGTAGGAAAATAAACACACTTTGTTGGAAATAAACACACTTGCAGTGAAAGAAACTATTCTAGCTTGCTGGAAAATAAATACACTTGCTGGAAAAGTAAATAAAAATAAACTGCTTCTACTTGTTAATCTACAACAATGAAACACTCTGAATATGATAGTGCTGCTGAATAACAAGTCTATTTTAGAACTTATAAAATGATCCTGCAGGTAACAACTAACTAACAATCACGCAGAAGCAAATTACACATCACATGTACACAAGTTTAAAGCTAACTTAAACAGAAGACATAACAGGATTGAACAAACATGAAAATACTAAGAGATCTCCTCAAAAATGGGGAAGCGGACCCTACTTTCCCAGCTGGAGACGATCCTCTTTGCTCAACTAACTCTTTCAGAAGAATTCCCCCTTCATTTGCATTTAATCAAAGTCCAAAGGATGGACGAAAGTACATGCCTAAAAACAATGAGTTTTCCTACTGCTAAAAACACAATCTGGTGAACAACTATCTAAGAAAAACTGGAACTAACTTAGAGAGATGATTTCATCCTATTTATATATTCGAGCTTTATTGAAAGGAAATAACTAACAACAATTCTAACTACAGCAAACTAGACTTGAAGCCAGATGCTTATTTATTACATTGATGATTCCACTGCGGGTTACTAAAGATCAAGGATTTGTATCGACTTTGCTATTGGCGAACTTGAGTGATTCCCTAAAATGGCGTGGCGCTTGATGGTAGTGACTTCAGTTAGAATTGACGCTAATTAGCAGCTACTTCGGTTAGTCACTAAAATGGAGTGATGTGGATATTTAGATTATAACAGTTGCCTTAATTGAGACGTGGGTCATGTTTGCATTGCTAGACCTTTTGGGTAGCCCTAGGATTGGCCAGTAACAGTCATCAACTCGAGGGGAGGATGACTCTATTGAAGGATAATGACATTTGGAGCCGTCTGGAGTTCAGGTTCTTCACAGAAAAAGGGGGCTCCAGAGGGATCTGGAGACCACTGGAAGTCTTACTAGCATAATCCTCATGCAAACACAAACCACTTGTACCACAATTCATAAGATATGTACTTTGAAAATGTAATTCAAGTAAATAAGTTAAGAGATTTCATTAAAGGAAATGAAAACCAAACATGTGCATAATCCATCCAAAAGACAAACATAATTATAATAATATGTAAATATATATGCCATAGTGTTTTGTTAAAGTTTCTCAGAATAGGAAATATAATGAAATAGATGAGTCATATATTTGGGTCATCATTCCACCCCAACTCAGTGTATGCCATGTCCTCATGGTTATGCCCCATCTGCTTCATCCAGTATGTTCTTGCCTTCAATGATTGTACTGCAATTGTAGTCCTCATCTTGGTATTGGAACAGCTTTGTCCCTTTCGACTGGAACCCATCATTCTCATGTACCTTGTTGAACCATGTATTTAATTTTCCTTCTCTCATTGGTTGTCCTTGAGGGTGACTTAGGTGAGGGGTTGCAATCAGAATTAGCAGTGGTCTGAATCTCATTCCCATCCAGTTTTGTTGCCTCTACTGAATCAGGGGTATTATTTTTCTTACCTTGTCTGTCATCCACCTAATTTTTGTAGGAGACACAAGTTCCCTTCTTTTGAATATATGAGGCAATTCTTCAAATCTAGATATGCAACTTGAGACTGCTGCATTAGAGAGATAGTTTGCAACTACAAAGAAATCAAAAATATAGGAATTCAAATTTCTCAATTATTGGTCTATGACGCCCTGCATGTAAGCATTTTCTTTGAAAGTGTTGGAAAACCATGTAGTTTTAGGGCATTCATGTCGCATTAATAGCTCTATGGATCTTGCTATAGCATCATATTCTTCCATCCTTTCTTCCTATAATCTATTATTCCAGAGCAGAGATAGATAGCTCTGAATATGGAGTTCTCCCACATATAGATTTAGCATTGAGGTATTGACATGCCCCATAATGTGGCCATGTTGGAAGAATTCACACAAGAGGTTTTGTTGGTCTTTTGGGCTTTGCATATAACATTCAACAAAATCTTTATCATTGTCAAAATTGAATGGAAGATTGCAGCTTATCCTGAGTAATTTCCATCTTAAAAATTGTTCCCGGAGGAACAAGGCATACACACCTGATTGCAGGCGTTGTGCTAACAGGGTTTCTCCTATTTCGCAGGCTAAATCCAGGTTGTTCTCTACCACCACCTTCTCCTGTTCTAGGGTCTCAATGTCTTTCTAAGGCCATATAATCTCTCCTCGAAGCTGCCTGTTATCCAATGTAAGTTGCAGGTTCTAAGCATAGACATTCAATGAGGTGGGTGTAGGGGCTTGCTGAGCAGCCCGTTGCCTGAGTTGAGTTATTTGAATGTCTCTTTGGGCCATCCTGGCCTTGTGATCATCTACCTCTTTCTTGAAATCATAAATTTCCTTTTCTTTTTCTTCCTTCTCCTTTCCATCCTTTGCCTTTTTCTTTCCTAGCTCCTCATCTTTGGCCTTCAATTATTGAGCCATGGCCTCCAATTGTGCCCTGCATTGCTTCAATTCAAATTCAGCTCTGGATAGAGCTAGGGCATGCTAAGTTTCTTGTGTTGTGGTGTCCTTGGAGCTTTTCTCAAGGATCTCTTTTCCTTTCCTATGACTATGTTGCAAAATATCCTCCCCTGTTTCTTCTGGGGTGCTCTCTTCACCAGTTTCCTCAGGAATCTTACTACCACCAATTTCCTTAGGAATCTCAGCACCAATAACTTCCTCAGCTCCCCTCTCCTCATGAGTATTTTCTCTAGGATGTGCAGCAGGGGATAAGTGTTTGCCTAAGAGGGCGATAGGGTTTTGTTCTGCTTCTCCTCTGTCTTCTTCATCCAAAGAGATAACTAACTGGTGGTGGCATATTTTAGCAAAGGTGGATGCTATGGCTTCACCTACTTGATTGCTTTGCTCTGTTCTTCTCTGGAGTCATCGAAATCAGACTTCAGGGGACGCGGAGGAAACTGCAATAAGGTCTCCTGAAATGAAGATAGTGGAAGTATGATGTTTCACCTTTTTCCTTCTAGGCTGTAGGGTAAGAAAGTCCTCCCATTTCTGCTGACCATCCTCCTATTGCAGGAAGTGGTGCTTAATAATCAAATGTATCAAACCTAGGTGGCTAATTTGTCCTTCTTTGCCCTTTCTTTTGGTCATCATGGTGACAAGATTTGCATGCAGAAAAGCAGGAACATTTATCAAATATTGGGTGTTATTGGCTTCGTGCCTCGGGTGGGTAATTAGTTGCATCCCAGGGCCCAAAACTATACCAAATTGGCGATCACATGTGAAGAAATTCATGATCCACAGGACCACAGTCTTCCATGGGTCTAGAAAACTGGTTCTTTCAATGCCTTTAGTTGCTCCCTTACAATATATCAGGGCAAGGGCTTCGGAGCAACATGAAAATTCTGAACTAATTCTTCATACAATGGTTTGTTTGCAAACAAATCAACACCTACTGCAGGTATACCAGAAAGTTCACTAATTATGGTAGAGTTGATTTGTATTCTTACCCCTTTCACTATGGTGAAGGTCCTATGGAAGTTTGTAACAAACTCCTTGACCAAGTCAGCTTCAAATCCTTCAAATTTCTACAAAAATGCCAACCATCCAGCCTGCTGGAAAATCTGCACGCTGGCGTCATCAAAAAATGTGTTCTCAGGTTCGGCTTTCCTTTTGTTTCCCATTTGATCAGTTGAATTTGTATGAGTCTATAGCAAAATGTTACAATGGAGATTTGTTTTTTCTCTCTGCCTTATATCTCTGGTTTCAAACAAGAAGGAACTATGAACTCTGAGTTGTCAATTGCAGGTTTGTGCGAAGGAATAATTACATGCGAGAAGGACAAGATAGCTGCACGTCTTTTCATCATTCATGGTGTGAACTTCAGAGTTTCGAACCAGAGTGGACGCACATGAAGTGTAATTTCTCAGCCGCCACCTTAATTGCTTTTCCATATGCATCTAGAGCTGACACCAACAATCCTAATGCTCATGTCGTTTCAAATGTACTTCCCTTAAATGGTCATAAATATCGGTCATGATTATTTCTTAATCTAGCACTTATTTCTGATTAAGGCATTTTTTGAAATACTATTGTTATGATGACCAAGTACTTATATTTCATTGTGAAGCATGCAAGATCTGCGGACAAATCTGTGGCTGCCACTTGTCGGGATGCAATCATTTATGCAACTGTCGTGGCATGTAAAAGATGAGGGTTGCATGCGGGTAACTTTGGGGAACACGTGGCATACATAAACATATTAAAATAATTATAGAAGCTTTAAGGAAGGAATATACCTTGTAAAGTACCCATCCCTTTGATTATTTCACCTTAACATTTTTATCGAATCACTTTTTCGCAATGCAACGTCACCTAGCGCCCAAAGATGCTTTGGAAAGCAAGAATCCGTCAATGTTCATCTGGAGCTATCAATATCTATCTAGATTTCTTCCAAAAAAATCAACATAAAAACCTACAAAACTACAAAAAAGAATTTTATTGAAGGAAATGGGGAATTCAAAGGAAAGATCACCATTGTTGGTTTTCAATCTTCCTTCCAGGCAAAGCTGTCATTGCTGGTTTTCAACTTTTGCTCGAAATTATTTTTTTTTGGCAGAAAAGGCCGCCATTTCTAGTTTTCAACCTTTACTACTTTATTTATACTAGAGTCATCACTTAGAACATGAATCCCATGGAAGAGAGATCTTCCAGGGTGAAATGCTCTATTCGGGACTAGATTTTTGTAGAAAATTCCTCTTTGGAAGATAGTTTGTGGTACATATTCAATCTATATCTATTTACCAGAAGAATTATGTGGTCTCCATCAATGGGAACTAGTTGAACAACCCCATTGCTGAAGGTTTCTTTGATTTCATAGGGCCCCAACCATCTGGTGTGCAGTTTCCCTTTTAAATCTTAATATTTGGAGTTATACAAAAGGGCCCAATCTCCTTGCGTGAACTGCTTACTGATAATGTGCTTGTCTTGCCATTCTTTTCTCTGTTGTTGGATAAACTCTGTGTGTTGAAGTTCCTCCATCTACATCTCTTCCAATCTATTGAGTTGCATCATTCTGTGTTGTTGTGCTTTAGGTAAATCTATACCCACTTCAAGTGTTGTTCTCAGTGTTTCCACCTCATATTCTATGGGAAACACTGGGTGTTTTCCATAGACTGATTCACATGGTGTGAAATTAGTGGTGGTTCTCTATGTGGTGTTGTAAGCCCAAACAGCTTCTGTTATTCTTTCAACCCAATCTGTTCTTTTACCTGAAATGGGTTTTGTAAGGATGTTCTCCAGTTCTCAGTTTATTACATCTACTTGACCATTGCTTTGAGGATGATATGGAAAGGACTTCCTGTGACAGATTTGATATCTTTCCAAGAATGCTTTGATCATAGTAGACATGAATTGTGGTCCTTGATCAGAAATAAGGACTCGATGTGCTCCAAACCTTTGCAAATTGTGCTTATATAGAAAATCTATAACCTAGTGGTATCCATTAGGGTTTAAGGTTTAAGGTTTGAAAAGTTATAAGTCTTTGCCCATTTAAATCCATTAAACCTAAGCCCCTAGGCTCATGTGCTTTATTTCTACTTCCTTGTTGACCACTTGTGGTAGGTCTCCGGTCCCTTAAGTTATGACTTTAAGCCTTTGCACCCATTGGGTGATCGGCCCCATGTCCTAGGTTCTACCTTCTATGGCCCATAAAAAAAATTAAACCCAGGTCCTAAGTCTTCCCGTAGGTTACGAGGATTAATAAAATGAATATCACAATATCGCAACACATCATCAATGACGTCACCACCCACTGCACAACCATGACATGGTGACACCTGTCAAAGGATCTATGCTTACGTCCCATTACATTAGGAATCTTGCACTAGCCAACAATATGTTGCCAAATGTCAATATAAAAGTGGTTCGAGGGAAAGTTTTAATCTAATGGTTATGCATCATCATAAGGGTATCTTGTAGGAAGGAATCCTTGACACAAGGTCGCGATATGGTGACACGTGGCCTTGTCTTATTGAAGAAATTAAAAATAAATGAAGGGTGGACGCGTGGAGGTTGTATCACACCCGCACAGGGTAGGTAAAGTGGTGGCCCACCATTGGCTGCGATGCCACGAAGTGATGCCATGTGTCCAGACGAGACAAAAAGGTGATGTGGTCAGCGAAGGAAGTACATCTGATGTGGCTTGTCCTGATTGGTCGAAGACTTTTCAACTATGATGATTGAGATTTTCAAATCTCATGGGTAAATGACGGTCGTGGATCTTGCAGGAATGAATTCAAATCAACGGTGCAAGTTTAAACTTTTATGGTGAACGTTGAAGGCGCCTTGTGACATGAATGAAAGGTTAAAGCTGAGGCTACCTCCATTAATGCATCAGAGGCTATGCTACGAAGCTTAAAAGGAAGAAAAGTTAGGGCGTTGTGCATCATTTCTTCAAGCACATACAAAGTTCAAATGCAGAGCAGATTCTCAGGTGAGCAAAGAATAAAATTGAGACTCTTGCAAGCATAAACCAGTAAGTTCATCCTATCTAACCATACCCGACATATTTTAAGTTGACTGCTTGATTAAGGAGGTAGATAATTGTCTGTGTAAGAAACCCTAGCTTGTTACGATCTGTCTAAAAAAAATGAGTCAAGCTAGTCAGCACTCCACCTCTAAGCATGGCTAAGATGAGGACGTCATGTCTAGCTCCCAAGTTCTACTAGAAGAGCCCTAAATCTGCATGATCCTTGTGGACTAGATGACAAGTTCCTTAATTTCTGTTACAATTGTAGAGATGCCAGATTGCCTGTTCTTCGTTGGGTCCTGTTTGAACACTAGCACAAAAGAATGGATTATAAGGCCCTCGTCTGCCATGCTTGGTGATTTGATCTGGCCAAGCTCATTTGCTCCAATGTGTTCCCTAATCCTGACTTAGTTAGAGCAATAGCATTGAGATATGATCCTCACACAAGAACGGTCATAGCAGGAAATGGCACAAAATTGATCAAATTCACTAAAGGGTACATTGCCATTGTATTTAACTTGAACCCTGTGGCTAATAAGCCAATTAACCTGGGTGCATTGAAGAAGAAATACCAAATTGTTAAACGTGCCTATAGGGACATCAACCTGGCCAAGCACAGGCTGAGAGGTGTTGATGGCAAACTAGTGAAGATTTCAACTAGTGAGGAGGAACCCTTTCAGTGCAGTTTGTTCATGGATTATTTTATCAGAACATATCACAGTCTATGTCAAGTACTAGGCAGGGATGCCTCAGAAAGAATGCCCATATCTTTAATGATGATGGCAGTTGATATTCAAAGTCAAGATACTAAGGAGCCATAAGATTATGCCTCATATATTGCAGATAGAATGCATAAGTAGATGATAGAGATCAAGAGCAAGCTATCTACTGTGGATGCCCATGTTGAATTCACATGGTATTCCATGCTATGTCATATGCTCCTATTTGCTTTGTCTGGGATGTGGTACTAGAATTTGCAAGTCAAAATGACAGATGCCCAAGGAAACATGTTGCCAGTACAAATATGGACCTGCATGATAGATATGCATTGTACCAGTGCTGATTATATAATTTTTGAGGAGTATTTTGTGAGGATTCTTGGTTTCTTGGAGCTAGAGGGAGAGAGGTTGTACCCAGATGTACTAGATTTTCTAAGGCCTTTGGATAGGACTCCTCACTTGGGAATTGATCATAATTGGGGTGACTAGTTTTTTCATGAACACACTACATACATCAAGGTCTATGGATGTGAGGCCCCATCCCACATTTTGCCTAAGTATGTACCTAAGAGAGTTGCATTCCTAGAGATCATTAGGCAATTGAATGAATTAGATAAGCAGCACTTGAGGAGACATAAGAAGGGCTCATTTTTTCCTACCTCCCTTAGATTCAGTGTTTTTTAATAGCTGATAAGAGTGGGCTTGATCAGATTTATTCAGTAATGCAATGTTTTGGGATGTATCTAGAACATCCAAGGATTTTTGACCCTAAGGGCTTCATCAATAGAGTGAGGATCAACAAACAAAGGCCAAGATACATCCACCAAGTTGACCTTAATGAGGATCCTGTCAGAAACTGCTTCACAATGAATGATGTCCACACTTTAAGCATCAAGTGGGACACAATAATGGCAGGAGAAAGAATGAGGAAAAGTGTGAATGCTGCATATCAGGGTGCCTTCGCAAAAGTGCAAGACCCTATATAGAGAATTTAGAAAATTTTGCATAATGCAGAGCAACTAATTGCTAGTGCACCTGCAAGAGAAGAAAGGCCATCATATTAGCCTGGTAGCTCAAGGAGACGATATGATGTGAAAAGAGAATCAATTGCCCCTCCCACTACCAAAATAGCAAAGATTATTGAGTTAGAAAATCTAGAAGAGGTTGACTTGAGGGTGAAACAGAAGAGCAGGTGTTGAAAACTGCCCATCAGATAAATTCACCTGATAGAGTAAGGCCCTATTCATCCCCTGAAAACAAGGCAATGAGAACAATGAGAAGCCATAATGTAGATATTGAAGATGTTAGAGTAATGGCTTGTAATAATTTTTTAGAGGATGATGAATTCATAAACACTCCTGAATTCAGGAGCTATGTGCTAAAAGTAAGGAGAGAGGAGTTCTAGAAAAGAATTGAAGATGCCAAGAGTGGAGCAAATCCCTCTAAGTATGAGGCCATCACCCAAAGGGTGTTAAAAGAGGTTAATCAGGCCATCAATTCAATGACTCCAGAGGAAGGGAGAGCATTGGTAGCTAAGAGCAATATCATGCTCCTTCCTCACTGGACTTTCTTAGATGCCATTGCATTTGACACAATAACCAAAGAAGATTTTGATATGACATATGAACAAGTAGAGAAGGCTCTCTCTTGTGCAGCCTTCAATCCTAGGTTTGAAACATTGGCTATATGGGCTCTAGCCCCAAATAATAACAAACCTAGGGTTGGATTGGGGGAATTGGTACAGGATGTAATAATTAAGAGGGTATCTGACACCCCTACCCCCTAGGCTACAAGTTTGAATGTACAAACTGCACAATTTGTTGAGGCAGTCACAAACAAGTTGCAGAAGGAACATGATGAGTTGCTGCTATAGTATGCTCAGGAAATTGCAGAACTCAACAAATGCAAGGAGCAGCTGTCATTGGGAGCTGGTACTTCCACCCCCACACCTATGATCCCTACAGCAGAATCCTTTCCAATTGATACAAAGCCTTTATTGACTAAAATCAGGGAGCTGAAGGAGGAGGTGAAGAGATTGGAGGAAAAGGAAAGTTCATTCAAAGAGATAGTCACTAACTTGATAAACCACAGAGTGACAAAAATTGTAGCAAGGAAGGATGGATGAGACATGAGGGTCTTATTCTGATTTAATGGTTGTATTGGATAAGCATGAGAAAGACAAAAAGCATCTTAAAATAATGCAAATATCGTGGTTGCCAAGGATAGGTGAATTAAGGGACTTAATCAGATGTGCAAGATTTGATGCACAAGCACCACCAGAAATGAAGCTAACCCTTGAGATGTTGGAAATACTTGAAGGGGTTGTAGCTCTCCAATTGAAATTGGATAAGGTACTAGGTGAAAAGAAATTGTTTATGGAAAGGATAGATAAGAAATATATGGCTAGTATACAGGACGTTGATGGACAAACTAAGAGCCTTGATAGGTGGAAAGCTGAATTCAATGACAATGTTGGCCAACTCATTTCTACTTGTTGCACCGATGGTGATCCCAAGTTGGCAGTTTTGAACTCAACCTTGGACAAATTGCATGTATTGGCAATGAATTTTGAGTTATTCTGCAAGGAGTCGAAAGTTTTGATGGATTAACTGTACGTAGGACACAATGACAAGATTTTGAAGCTAATTCCATTCCAGTGACCGTCAGAAAGGTTGTATGCTGAGTGGATGGAGAGATATAAATAGATGTACCTGAAGCAGACAAGCAACTACTCCTCTACATTTATATGGCCGAACTCCTCAAGTCTTTTGGGTCCCATGTGATATATTATTTTTCTATTTTCTCTGGGCTCAATGTAATAAAAGCCTATGCACCCTTGAGTGGTGCTCTGTAATGAATTTCTCACCTAACCAACCAATGTATTCAATGCCAAGCACCAGGCTCTATGTCTATAAAGAGAAAGTTGCTTTTATTTGTAAGGTTTGTTGAAGATTTTGGAATTTTGAGGAGTAAATGAAATACAAGTTCTCTCGGTTGCTTCATCTCTTGTTCTGTAAGTCTATGAGTTGTGTGTTGAATGTATTTCTACATAAATGTTATTCAGTTTCATGTTGATATAAATGAAAAATGCTATATGCATGTGTCCTATTAATTGTCTCCATGGTTGTATGTGTTTTTCTTCTGACTCTAATAACCAAGGGTTATTTGAGATTCTAGAATATAGGTTTACTGTGTTGCATATTTAATCTTCTACTTCTGTTCAAGGAATAGATTAAATGTTTAAGGTTAAATATGGGGATGAACACACTGCAATAGGGATATATGTAAGCAGAGTTAACAGGATACTCTATCTTGGGCGGTGTTTGTAAGGTGAATGCTAATTAAACCCCTTAAAACCTGAGTGTTGGTTTAGTTTATGAGAATAATTCACACATATACGTCTATTTGACTCCATGCCCTGGGATAAGCACCAGTCATAGTTTGTGTTGAGTTTATGAGTCAGAACCCTAATCTTGCAGCCAAGCATAAAATAAAACCAGACATTATCTACAAAACTTTGGGATTTTAGGAGTAGTTTTAGGGTTTGAGAATCCTTTGGTTCACTATTGAAGTAGGGTCCAAAGCTAGCCCGTTTGCAATTCATCTTATAGTTTTGGCCTATATAAGAGAGGATTCATCTGCTTTGTGTCAATACCTAGTTACAGTCAAAGATTTATCCAATAGGTATTGAGTAGGGAATACCCCCTAGGTTTTGTAGAGCCTAAAGAAGCAGAGGAGATATATAGAATCTATCTCCTGTACTGTTGGCCTCTGACTTGAGGATCTCGTTGATAAGTGATGGCTACCTTGTAGGGAAACTCAGGAACTATTAGTTGGAAAAAACACCAACAGATCTGGTGACTCTGTTCGGGATATTAAAAAGGAAATTGGAACTTAAGTTAAATCCTAGTGGTGGGTGGTGACTCTAAGCAAAATCTCCCAGCCGGTAAAATAGAAGTTGTATGCAGGGGAGAAGATCCCTGCACAACCCTTTGTTCCAAGAATTACCAAGAAAAATGTATAGAAGAAAATGAACTGCTCAACCCAGTCATGAAGGCTCACCAAGCCCTACAAATAATAATGATCCCCAAGATAATCATAGGTCTTCTGGACAACAACCACCATATTTCTCAAACACAGAAGTTGAGATTCAGGAGATGTATGTAAGACAGCAAGGTGACGGGTTGAGGATGAGATCAAAAATGTTTCAAGAATGTCCTTTTCTAGATCCCCTTGATAGGTTTGAAGACACAGAATCCCCAAAGGATACTGATAATCCCAATGGAAAGGGACCATCTTGTTCTATGCCAAGAGATGATGAGTTGGCAGAGGAAATTAGGAATCTCAGGGCAGAACTTGATTATTTACAGGCCCTGAGAATAAGAGATGATATGAAGCAAAAGGTGCAATCTCTAAAAATGGCCCAGCAAGATTCAATTCCCACCCTTAACAATGCAAATGTGCTGAGAAACCAACAAGCAAATGAGGTTAATGATCAAAACATCCCTAGGAATGATCAAGGACTTAACCAGCATGTGAGCCAAAATCCACAAAATAATCAAAGGCCAAATGTGATTAACAATAGGGTACCACATAACAGTGTGAGAAATTAGAATAATAATGTTAATTCCAATAGGAATGCAAATGCCAACCAATTTGGTAGAAGACCTATGCAGTTAGACAGGTTCAGACAGTTAGATTTCAATGGTATCCCCGGGTACCCTAATCCCATTGACAAACACATAAGAGGTGAATTACCAAAGTTTTCAGGAAATAATATTGTGTCAGGAGAGGATCACCTGAAATCTTTCCAAACTGTCATGGATAATTTTGAGGTAGAGCACGACGATGTCTTCATGAAATTATTTATGCAATCCTTGATTGATGAAGCCAGAGAATGGTATAGAAATCTGCCTGATCAAAGTATTACATCATGGCATGATTTTAAGAGGATCTTTAGAGAATAATATGGAGATAAGATTGGCCCTGGTTTCATTATCAATTAGTTCATAGGTATTGCTAAGGGTGTTGGATTTAGGACAGACAACTGAGAGGGGGGTGAATCAGTTGTTACCAAAATCCTATTCCTTGTTTACTTTAAATCTTCTTATATTTCAACAACATATCAAAGATTCAATCATGGATGCATAATGCAATAATTCAAGAGCATAAACAAATTCAACACATATAACACTAAGATTTTAACGTGGAAAACCCGGTTAAGGGAAAAACCATGGGGTGACTATCCCAAGATTGTATTCTCTGTTAAAAGAATAAAGATGAATAAAATGGCACTTTCTAGTTAGGGCTCACTGCCCAAGCACACTACTCACAAGAGGTCCACTACCTACAGGAGACACACTGTCTACAGAAGACTATAGGTGTTACATACTGGAACTGGAGATTAGCATCTTCACTATGCTTGAGTCAGTTCCATTTAAGCTCAACACCTCTGCTCTGCTTTTCACTCCTCTTTACTACCACCTTCTCATCATTACGAAAAGACACATTTGAATGGCTTTGCAACTCTTATTTATACATGACATCAACTTTGGAATGATCATCAAAGTCGGCACAACATACACTTATTTTATTACAGAGCAAATACAAAAATACAACTTGACTTATTACAAAAACTTCATGCGCATTACTACACTGTCAGCCACACATAGCTGGGACTTCAATCTTCTTCTAGGAGCATGCCATGCTTTGCAAAACATCTTCAAGATCATCCGCAACATGCGTAAATCATTCGGTCGGCCAAGATTGGGAAGAACACCATCACCCAAAGGTAAGCCTTCAATTAAAAGCTCAATCTTTAATGCGGACCACCAACACAAACTGGACACAATCTAGAGACCCCCATAAGCTTGCTTGAATCACCAAGAACATCCGCACCACTTCTGCTTACTGTAATCATTTGCATCTTCATCCAGAACCTCAAGAACATAGTTGCCCATCACTGTGACATTAGAAGGATTGCTTGTGGACCTCCAAACCATGAACCAGATGAGTTGTCAATTCACATTAGCCTCCCAAACATTCCACCAGATCCACAGAACATAATATTGTATTTCCAGATCTCACCGGACCTATTTGTGTCACTCAGTCACCTCTGAACAATTGCTAGAACCAGTTTTACTCTCATGGCCATAACTCCACATTTTCATGCGGACCTCTCAAATCTTGACTGGATCATCTTCAAACATATATCTACAAACCCTTTGATGTGCATTCTTTGATCTTCATCTAGCTAGTATCTTCACTTCATAGAGCTTCACTGTCTTCACTAATCTTCTCTATTTCTGATAGGACTAATTTTCTCAATATTCTCAGCATACAACTCATCCAACCCTTGACATCAATGCAACAGGAGTATGTTGACATCAATGACAACACTGATTAGGCCCATACTTGCAACAATCTCCCCCTTTGTCATTGATGGCAACATATAATGTGAAAAATTATTTTAACCATTAAGACAAGAACTTCTCCTCACAGACTGACATAGCTCCCCCTATCAATAATAACCATTCACACGTCTTCTCTTCCTTTACCGCTCCCCCTTTTATCAGCAACCACTTTGTGTTTTTCACATGTCTTCTCTCCCCCTTTGACGTCAATGGCAAAGGGCACATACTTGCAACCACTTCACACACTTCTGAATCATACAGACTGCTCCCCCTGAGTAGTAGCCTCCTAACATCAATCTGGATTACAAGATATGACTGTGGGATCCACTGGACTAATGCACATCAATGCACCTTAATTCAAAACCAGAGGGGTAATAACCCCTAACTTCTCCCTGAGATACTCAAAAGAGTCCTTAGGTAGAGGTTTAGTAAAGATGTCTGCAATTTGATCCTTTAAGGGCACAAACTCCAATCTAACTTCATTCTTGTTCACCTGCTCTCTCAAGAAGTGGAACTTGATGGATATATGTTTTGTCTTTGAATGCAACACTAGATTTTTTGATATATTTATTGCACTTGAATTACCACAGAAGATTGTGATAGGTTCTTCATGCTCCACTCTGATATCTCTTAGCATTTGCTTCATCCACAATACTTGAGTGCAACTGCTTGTTGCTGTAATATACTCTGCTTCTGCAGTGGACAGAGATATTGCCTCTTGTTTCTTGCTTAGCTAGGAAACTAATCTTTTTCCCAAAAAGAATGCACCACCACTGGTACTCTTCTGGTCATCCACATCTCCTATCCAATCAGCATCTGTATATGTATGAAGAAAGAAATCATGATCCTTAGGATACCATAATCCATACTCAATTGTTCCCTTCAGATATCTGAGAATTCTCTTGATTGCCATGACATGAGATTCTCTAGGATCGGGTTGGAATATGGCAACAATACAAACATTCATAATATCAGGTCTAGTTTGAGTAAGGTATAGTAGTCCTCCAATCATTGACCTATAGTTTTTCTGATCATTCTTAGGGGATTCATCATCTTTACTCAACTTACATCTAGTTGCCATGGGAGTATTCATTGCCTTTGAATCTTCCATCCTAAATTTCTTCAACAATTCTTTCACATATTTGGTCTAAGATATGAAGATTCCTTTCTTTGTTTGAATGATTTGTAGACCCAAGAAGAAATTCATTTTCCCAAACATAGACATCTCAAATCTTGCACATACTATCTTTCCCTTCAAAAATGATATCATCAACAAATACTTCCACAATCAAGATATTTTCATGATCAATCTTAAAATATAGATTACTGTTAGTAGTACCTTTGTTGAAACCAATCTTCAAAAAATGTTTGTCCAATCTTTCATACCAGGCTCTTGGGGCTTGTTTGAGTCCATACAATGCCTTCTTCAACTTGCAGACCATATATCCATGATCAGACAATTGGAATCCATCCAGTTGCTCAATGTATACCTCTTCTTCCAAATCACCATTTAGGAAATCAAACTTGACATCCATCTGATATACCTTGAAATCTTTGAAGGCAGCAAAGGCAAGAAATAATCTGATTGCTTCAATTCTTGCCACCGGAGAAAATGTTTTTTCAAAGTCAATTCCTTCTAATTGAGAATAGCCCTTACAGACCAATCTGGATTTGTTTCTTACTACTTCACCTTCTTCATTCAGTTTATTCCGGAAGACCCACTTAGTCCCAATCACATTTTTGTCCTTAGGTCTGGGAACAAGATCCCAATGATTCTTTTCAATCTACATCAATTCTTCTTCCATTGCTTTAACCCAGCTTTCATCATTGCATGCTTCGCTTATTATTTTTGGTTCAATTTTTGAAATCAAATAATACTTCACTGAATCTTAAGCAATTTTTCTTCTTGTTTGAACACCTTTTCTTCTATCTCCTATGATCTGATCTTCAGAATGATTAAGTCTTACATACCTGGGAGTTTTGGGGTTCTCTTGCACTTCTAATTCTTGGACAGGTTCATCCAAACTTATCTCTTCTTATATTTCAGGATTCTCCGGATCAGTTTGAATCTAAACTGAAGTTGGGGTTTGTTCTCCTTGGTCTGAGACATCATTCTAATCATTTGCTTCATACTCATAAAACCTTGAGGGATTTTCCATGCCTTCATCAACTTTCACATTTGTACTTTCTACTATCTTTCTTAATCTTTTGTTATAACACCGGTATGCTTTGCTTTGAGTAGAATATCCCAAGAATATTCCTTCATCACTTCTAGCATCAAACTTGCCAAGATCTTCATCTCTCTTGATGTAGCATTTTCTACTAAAAACTCTAAAATACTTCATAGTAGGAGTGATACCAAACCAAAGTTCATAAGGGGTCTTACCAGTATTGCCTCTGATTTGTACCCAATTAAGAGTATAGACAATAGTGCTTACAACTTATCTCCAATAGATCTGAGGAACATTTGCTTCCATCATCACGGTCCTAGATGCTTCCTGGATGGTCCAATTCTTTCTCTCCACTACTCCATTCTGCTATGGAGTCCTTGGAGCTGATAACTATCTCTTTATCCCATGTTTCTCAGAGAATGCTATGAACTCACCGGATGTGAATTCTCCACCTCTATCAGACCTGAGGCATTTTATGTTTATGCCAATTTCATTTTCTACCATAGCCTTGAATATTTTGAACTTCTCAAGTGCTTCAAATTTCTCTTTTAAGAAAGTTACCCACATCATTCAGGAGTGGTCATCAATTAGCAACATGAAATACCTATCTCCTTACAGACTCTTGATTCTTGCCGGACCATAGAGATCAGTGTGCACCCAGTCTAACAATCCATTTGAAGATTGTTCCTTACTTTTGAATGTTACTCTTCTCTGCTTACCCAACTGACATTCTTTGCACAAACTGTTAGTAGGTTTCATCAGTCTTGGAAGATCTCTTACAGCTTGAGTGTTGCTTATCTTGATGATATTATCAAGATTCACATGACACATTCTCCTATGCCACAACCAACTCTGATCAATTTGAACAAATAAGCAACTTTTGCCAGTACCAACCAATTGGAAGATGTTACCTTTTGTTTGTGTACCAGATGCAATCTCAGTTCCAAAGCTTTCAAAGATCTTGCACTTTCCATTTTTGAAATGGAGTTCATAGCCTTTGTCCACCAACTATCCAACACTGAGAAGATTGTGCTTCAGACCTTCAACATACAGAACATCACTAGTTTTGTTCTTTCCATAAAAAAAAATGGTTCGTCTACCTCTAATTCTGCCAGCAGAATTATCTCCAAACTTTACAACTCCACCTTCATATCTTTCCAAGATTAAGAACTTACTCTTGTTGCCAGTCATATGGTGAGAGCATCCACTGTCAATAACCCATTCATCCTTTTCTTCAACCTGAGCAACCAAAGCACTTTCTATCATCTTATGATTGGCAGATTCAATAGGCATTGGATCTTCTTCTTTGATGGCAATAAACACCCAGTCACTTCTAGGTTTGTTTCCTACCTTAGGCTCATCATCTGTTACTCCTTCATCATCATCTTCTTGAACATAGTAACACTTCTTCTAAAACCTTGATCTATTAGGATTTAGCCTTGAAAACCTTTCCAGACATCTTAAGGCAAAATGACCAATCTTATTGCAGGCAAAGCATTTGAAAGGTAATTTTCCTTCATACTTACCGGATCCTCTTGGCAGTCTTTTTGCAATAAGGGCTTCAAGTTGTTCAGCTTCTAACTCATCTTCTTCCAGATCTTTCCTTTCTTTATCATACCAAGTTGATTTCCTTGAGGAACTTTCACCTGGATCATATCTCTATTTGCCTTTTGTAGAGGCACTAACTTTGAATGCAGATTCAGTCTTGGGAAGTGCATCACCAAACTCAGCCAACTCAAATGCAAATATCTTACCAACTAATTGATCCCTTGTGATAGTTGTTAAACATCTGATTTCCTCAATAGCAACAACTTTGTGTTTATATGTAGGAGGCAAAGATCTGAGAATTTTAGCAACAATTTCATCTTCATCCAATACTCCACCAACACATCTAATGCCACATACAAGCTCATTTACTTTTGACATATATAAAGTGATATTCTCATCTTCACTCATCTTTAAGTTTTCAAACTTTCCTTTCAAACTTTGCAGCTTGGCACATTTAACATATTTGCCTCCTTCATATAGATTTTCAAGCTGTCCAAATTTCATAAGCAGTCTTCAATCCCATAACATTTGTCAGCTCTGAATCAGACAAGGCACTCAGTAGGGCTTCTTTAGCTCAAAGATTATTGTCTGCATCTCTAACTTCATCTATAGTTGTTGGACCATTCCTTGGGGGAATATATTTAGTTGAGGTTATGTTCCAATACTGATATCCCATGCATTGTAAGTGACATTCCATGTGGCTTTTCCAGGCAGTGAAGTTTGATCCATCAAACCTTGGACTATCCTTCTTGTAGGTCAACATTCTAGATCCCCTCAAGCAGTTAAGCTTCTTCTAGAGGAACTTGGCTCTAATACCAATTGTTGGATTTAGGACAAACAACTGAGAGGGGGGGTGAATCAGTTGTTACCAAAATCCTATTCCTTGTTTACTTTAAACCTTCTTATATTTCAACAACTTATCAAAGATTCAATCATGGACACATAATGCAATAATTCAAGAGCAGAAACAAATTCAACACATATAACACTAAGATTTTAACGTGGAAAACCCAGTTAAGGGAAAAACCACAGGGTGACTAACCCAAGATTGTATTCTCTGTTAAAAGAATAAAGATGAATAAAATGGCACTTGCCAGTTAGGGCTCACTGCCCGAGCACACTGCTCACAAGAGGCCCATTGCCTACAGGAGACACATTGTCTACAGAAGAATATAGGTGTTACATACTTGAACTGGAGATTAGCATCTTCACTATGCTTGAGTCAGTTCCATTTAAGCTCAACACCTCTGCTCTACTTTTCTCTCTTCTTTACTACCACCTTCTCATCATTACGAAAAGACACATTTGAATAGCTTCGCAACTCTTATTTATACATGACATCAAATTTGGAATGATCATCAAAGTCGGCACAACATACACTTATTTTATTACAGAGCAAATACAAAAATACAACTTGACTTATTACAAAAACTTCATGTGCATTACTACATTGTTGGCCACACATAGCTGGGACTTCAATCTTCTTCGAGGAGCACACCATGCTTCGCAAAACATCTTCAAGATCATCCGTAACATACACAAATCATTCAATCAGCCAAGACTAGGAAGAACACCATCACCCAAAGGTAAGTCTTCAATTACGAGCTCAATCTTCAAAGCGGACTGTCAACATGAACTGGACATAATCTAGAGACCCCCACAAGCTTGCTTGAACCACCAAGAACATCCGCACCACTTCTGCTTACTGTAATCATTTGCATCTTCATCCAAAACCTCAAGAACATAGTCATCCATCACTGTCACATTATAAGGATTGCTTGTGGACCTCCAAACCACGAACCAATTGAGTTGTCAATTCACATTAGCCTCCCAAACATGCCGCCAGATCCACAGAACATGATATTGTATTTCCATATTTCACCGGACCTATTTGTGTCACTCTGTCACCTCTGAATAGTTGCTAGAACTAGTTTTACTCTCATGGCCATAACTCCTCCACATTTTCATGTGGATCTCTCAAATCTTGACTGGATCATCTTCAAACATATATCTACAAACCCTTTGATGCACATTCTCTAATCTTCATCTAGCTGGGATCTTCACTTCATAGAGCTTCACTGTCTTCACTGATCTTCTCTATTTCTGATAGGACTAATTTTCTCAATATTCTCAGCATACAACTCATCCAACCCTTGACATCAATACAATAGGAGTATGTTGACATCAATGACAACACCAGTTAGGCCCATACTTGCAACAAGGGGGTCAAATGAGCCTGTTGCAGATTTTAATGCTAGGTTTACCATAGTGTTGAATAAATTGCCACTTCATATGAGTCCGAATGACGTAATGTGTATAGTGTTGTATATAAATGCCTTTGATGCCAAAACAACATATGAATTAAGGGATAAAAGTCTAACAAGTCTTAGGGATGCTTTCAGAATTGCAACAAATATTGAAAATAGTAGGAAAGCATCTGGTGAGACAAATAGAAGAGATGATGTAAGGATTCTACAAAATCCAAATAATAGGCCTCAAAATATTCAAGGTAATACTTGCACTTCTAAAGATAAACTAGCTAAGTTGACATATGTTGTTAAGGACTTAAGTTACAAGCTTGTTGAAAATGAAAAGGGGCTTGGTCCTGAGAAACAGATCTATTAGAGGCAAGAAAAGAGACCTCAGTTGCATGATATGCCATACAATACCAATTGGTACAATGGTAAGCCTATTCCTAACAATAAAATTGATCAAAGATCTCATAATGTTAAAGAAACTCCTAATCCCCTAAAGAAAATTGCCAATGTTGTGGAAGATGCCCCATGGTGTATAATTTGTCAGATGCTTCATTCATAATCACAATGTATGATTGCTCAGTCTTTTTATAATAATGTTGTTGCCTGTGACGAGTGTAATGAACCTCACTATGTAGAAAATGACATTGTTAATATGCCCTTTGCAAGTGGAGATTACTCCTCTAATGAGTCTGATATGGAAAGAAATCTGAATGAGGATAAGTGCTACAAAGGGGAAATCTATCAGCAAGATTTTTCTGATGATGAAAATGAGGATCATCAGGTTTGTGCCTAGGATTCACGTGCCCCTTTGGTTAATTTGAGGAGGCCTACTGATGAAGAAATTAGAGCTCTTACAGTTGCTGCAATAGCCTAGGTTAAGAGTAATTATAACCTCTGAAGTAAAGCTCAACCAAGAGATTCAGGCCAACCAGGAAGCATCTTCGCAAAACAACCTCAATATAAACATAGATTCTAAACCACAGAAGAAACTAGGTAATAACAATAGGAAAGATTCAAGGGATAAGTTGGGTCAAAATACTCGGGGTCCAGAAAATAGGGTTTCTTAGAATATGGAAAGGACCAAAAATTTGCATGCCGTAGATGACAGTCAGAAAACCACAAAAGCTAAGGTGGGACAAACTCTTGAGAAGATTAAAAGTCAAATTCAAGCTGCGACAGTTATACAAAATTATGCTCCATTTGACATAACTCAAGCTTTATCTTAGATGAAAGTCTCTGTCCCATTAAAGGAAATGATGAAAATTGAAGAATATAGAAATAAGGCATTGTCTTTAATTTCAGGGGTAGCTCTTCAGGCAGAACAAAGTGTTGAAGATCACAGTAAAAACCAAGAGATGTGTACTAATGAGGAAGAATTTCCAGAGGTTTATTTGGGGGTGGCAATGACAAAGTCTCCTTCTCAGGTAGAACCATTTTATGTATCCCTTATTGTTAATGGGAAGATAATCAAGAATTGTATGCTTGATTCGGGTGCATCAACAAACATTATGCCTCTGGTTGTTATGCAACAAGTTGGATTAAATATAGACAAGGCATGTGGGAAGTGTTAGGCAATGGATGCTAGAGAAGTAGCCTATCCAGAGAAAACTTATACAATGAATGTGACAGTAGTTGATATTAAACCACAATATGGTATGTTATTGTCTAGAAGATGGGCAACATTAATTGGAGGGAGCATGCAATTGGATCTGTCATATGCTATGATTCCCATGAATGGTAAAGATATTAAGCTAGTTAGAGAGAAAAGAGCACCAGACACAGTTGAAGATCAAGAAACAGAAGACCAAGTCTGCTTTGTAGATACTGACTGTGAGAATTTCAAGGTTGTGTCCTATGATCAAGATGAAAACAAGATGGAACCTATTGATAAAGAGCTTGAAAAGCAAGAAGATCAAGATAGCTTGTGGACCATGTAATTCGATGGTTCTTGCTCAAAGGAGGGCTCTAGTGCAGGAGTGGTATTTCTGTCTCCCACTGGTAAGATCCATAAATTCTCTTTTCTATTGAAATTTGCTTGCACAAATAATATTGCAGAATATGAAGCCTTGTTACTAGGCTTGAATGTTGCTCTTAAGCATGACATTAAGATGTTAAAAGTATTTGGAGATTCAAAATTAATAGTTTCCCAAGTAAGAGATAAATATGCTTCAAAGAATAAGAGGTTAAAACAATATAAACATGTTGTTTGGGATACTATTGAATTGTTTGATGCATTTTCAATAAATTGGGTAGAAAATCAAAAAATGTTATGGTAGATTTCCTGGCCAACGTGGCTATCAGGCCAGATGATATCACTTTGTCTGATATTAAAAATGTTGAGATTAAAATTAGACCAACAGTGCCAGACAACATATGTAGTTGGCAAGTCTTTGAGGATGATAAAGATCTGTTAAGATTTATGCATTATGTTGATGAGTATGAAAATCGGGAAATTGATTTTCAGAAGTTTGTAGAAGTAGTAGATGGGAAATAAACCCTTTTTGGGAAAGATGTAATACAACTTAAAACAAATAAGATTCCAAGAGGGTTAGTATCTTTAGAAAGAGCATTTGATAATAGAGATCAGTTGGCTACCAAGACTTCTTCTCCCCACATGGAAGACTTGGAGGAGATAAACTTAGGTACACAAGATGCTCCAAATAAAGTCTACATCAGAAAACGTTTGAAACCACATATTAGAGCAATGTTGATAGCCCTATTGAGAAAATACAAGCATGTCTGTGCATGGTCATATGAAGACCTAAAAGCATATAGAGAAGATTTATTCTAGCATGAAATTCCCCTTAGCTAAGCCATTCAGATAGAGGCAGCAACCTATTAATCCCACTTTAGCTCCAAAAATGCAAGAAGAACTCATGAAGCTTAGGGATGCTGGAATAATTGAGCCTATTAGGCATTCTACTTGGGTGTCAAATCTTGTCCCAGTAAGACAAAAAATTGGGGATATAAGATTGTGTGTAGATTTCATAAATCTGAATGTGTCCTCTTTGAAGGATAACTATCCATTGCCCAATATGGAAGCTATGTTGCAAAGAGTGACATGATGTGAACTCTTGTCCATGATGGATGGGTTTTCAGGATATAATCAGGTGAAGGTGAGAGAATCAGAACAGTATAAGACTGCCTTCACAACTCCATGGGGGACTTATGTGTATGTAAGAATGCCATTTGGATTGACAAATGTAGGTGCTACTTTCCAAAGAGCAATGGATGTTGCTTTTGCAGGATTGATTGACTCAATCTTGGTTGTGTATTAGGATGATTTAACTACTTATTCAAAGAAGGAAGAGCAACATTGTAGGCATCTAGAGCGGATTTTTATTAAGGCACTGGAATATGGCATTTCACTTAACCCTAAGAAGTCTGCATTTGGTGTGACCAAGGGGAAACTCTTAGGGCACATAGTATCTAAGGATGGGGTTAGGATTGATCCTGAAAGGGTTGTAGCAATTGACAAAATCCAAATAGCCCAGATAGTAAAAGGTATTCAGTCTTTCTTTAGGCAGATTAACTTTGTTAGAAGGTTTATTCCTAACTTTGCAGAGATTACTAATGATATATCTAAGATGTTGAAGAAGGGTGAGTCTATAACTTGGGGAAGTGAAGCAATCCAATCATTCTAGAATATTAAAGAAGCTATCAAGACTGCCCCCGTTCTAAAGTCACCTAACTTTTCTAGACCCTTCCAATTGTTTTCATTTGCTTCATTCCATACAATTGTTGCATGCTTATTATAGAAAAACAATGATGGATTTGAACAGTCGATTGCCTTCTTTAGTAAATCTTTGCAGGTAGCATAATTGAAATATGATATCATGGAGAAGCAAGCTTATGCTCTAGTTAGGGCAGTTAAAAACTTCAAACCTTATCTGGTTAGAGCTCAGATTGTAGCATATGTGCCACATACAGCAGTTAAAGATATATTCACTCAGCAGGAAGTGACAGGAAGGAGATGCAAGTGGATAAAAAAATTCAAGAGTTTAATATTGAGATTCAGATTACCAAGTTAGTAAGGGGACAAGGTCTGGCTAAGTTAATGGCACAATCAAATTTGGAGGCATGTCAAATTAATATGGCTCAAGATGGGATTGTCAACATGTCAGTCATAATGGTATAAGGATATTGTGTATTTCCTGCAAAATTTAAATTGTCCAGCTCATTTAAATGACAGCCAAAAGAGAACCTTGAAGTTGCATGCTATTAAATATGTTCTTGTCCAAAGAGAATTGTATTGGAAGAACCCTGATGGTGTGTTGCTCAAATGTGTGGATGAATGCCAAGCTGGGAATATTCTAAATGACATGCATAAGGGATTGTGTGAGGGACACTATATAGCCAAGATGACAGCTCACAAAATCCTTAGAGAAGGATATTGGTGGCCAACACTCTTCTCTGATGCACATAAGATGGTGAGAAAGTGTGATCCTTGTCAAAGATTTTCAGGAAAGCTCAGATATGAAGGTGCATTACCCCTTAAAACTGTAGCAGTGGAGGCTCCATTTCAGCAATGGGGAATTGACTTTATAGGGGAAATTTCAGAGAAATCAAGTGGACAACATAGTTGGATCTTAATTGCTACTAATTATTTTACTAAATGGATTGAAGCCATCCCAACTAAGAAGGATACGATCAAAGTAGTACTTGATTTCATTTTAAAGCACATTATTATCAAATTTGGAGTGCCAGCAAAATTGGTTACAGACAATGTCATGTGCTTCAAGTCTGGCGAGTGTATTGACTTTTGCAACAATTATGGAATCAATCTATCCCATGCATCACCATATCAACCATAGGGAAATGGTCAAGCATAATCAAGTAACAAGAGTCTCATGAAAATAATTAAAAGGATAATTGACAAGAATAAAGGGGCATAAGATTCAAAGTTGAAATTGACACTATGGGTTGATAGGGTGACAGTAAAGAAGGCAATTGAGATGTCACCTTTTGAGTTAGTGTATGGCATAGAAGCCAAGTTGCCTATGAATAATCTCCTACCAGTGTACAAATTCATACAGGAGAATGATGAAGAAATAGAAGATCCAATGAGTGAAAGAATACATCAGTTGGTTACACTGAGTGAGACTGGGAGAGAAGCACAGAAAACTAATCTCAAGAAGCAACAGAAATTAAAGTATTTATTTGATAAAAGGACAACAGAGAGAAAGTTTCAAGTGAATGACTTAGTCCTTATGTGGAATGCAAGAGGTCAAGACAAGGGAAAACATGGAAAATTTGAACCCTTATGGATGAGCCTATATCAGATAAGTAACACTTATGGGGAGAATTCTTATTTTCTCCAGGCCCTTGATGGTAAACTGTAGGAATTACCAGTGCATGGTCAATTCCTTAAGCCTTATTTCTCATGAATTATTTGTCCTTATGCACATTGTATAATAGGATCTCTATATTTTGTAAATATTGTATATTCTCATATAGTCAATTTTTTTGTGTTTTGGTCAGGTCTGCTCTCAGAGGTCCAATGGTTCTTGCTGCAACCTGGTAGCTCGCACATCCCCAAACAGAGCCAATGGTGGTACCTATTAGGGTTTAGGGTTTTAGGTTCAATAAGTTAGAAGTCTTTGCCCATTTAAATCCATTAAACCTAAGCCCCTAGGCTCATGCACTTTATTTCTAATTCCTTTTTGAATGCTTGTGGTATGTCTCCGGTCCCTTAAGTTATGACTTTAAGCCTTTGCACCCGTTGGGTGACCGACCCCATGTCCTAGGTTCTACCTTCTATGGCCTGTAAAAAAATTAAACCCAAGTCCTAAGTCTTCCCGTAGGTTATGAGGCTTAATAAAATGAATATTGCAGCATTGCAGTGCATCATCAATGACGTCACCACCCCACTGCGCGACTGTGACATGGTGACACATGTGAAAGGATCTATGCTTATGTCCCATTACATTAGGAATCTTGCACTAGCCAACTGTATGTTGCCAAATGTCAGTATAAAAGTGGTTCAAGGGAAATTTTTAATCTAACGGTTGCGCATCATTGCAGGGGTATCTTGCAGGAAGGAATCCTCGCCATGAGGTCACGAGATGGTAACAGGTGGCCTTGTCTTATCGAAGAAATAAAAAATAAATGAAGGGCGAATGCATGGAGGCTGTATCGCACCCGTACAAGGTAGGTAAAGTGGTGGCCCACTGTAGGCTGTGACGCTGCGAATTGATGCCACATGTCTAGACCAGACAAAAAGTTGATGCGGTCAGCAAAGGAAATACATCTGATGTGGCTTGTCCTGATTGGTCGAAGACTTTTCAACTATGATGATTGAGATTTTCAAATCTCACGGGTAAATGACGACTGTGGATCTTGCAGGAATGAACTCAAATCAACAGTGCAGGTTTAAACTTTTATGATGAACGTTAAAGGCATCATGTGACATGAATGAAAGGTTAAAGCCAAGGCTACCTCCATTAATGCATTAGAGGCTATGCTATGAAGCTTAAAAGGAAGAAAAATTAGGGCGTTGTGCATCATTTCTTCAAGCACATACAAAGTTCAAACGTAGAGTAGATTCTCAAGCGAGCAAAGAACAAAATCCATACTCCTGCAAGCATAAACAAGTAAGTTCATCCTATCTAATTGTACCTGATATATTTTAAGTTGACTGCTTGATTAAGGAGGTAGATAATTGCTTGTGTAAGAAAACCTAGCTTGTTACAATCAGTCTAAAAAAATGAGTCAAGCTAGTCAGCCCTACACCTCTAAGCACAGCTTAGATGAGGACCTCATGGTCCAACTTCCAGGTTCTACTAGAAGAGCCCTAAATCTGAATGGTCCTTGTAGACCAGATGACAAGTTCCTTGATTTTTGTTACAATTATAGAGATGCCAAACTGCCTGTTCCTGGTCGGGTCCTGTTTGAACACTGGCACAAAAGAATGGATTATAAGGCCCCCATCTGCCATGCTTGGCAATTTGATCTGGCCAAGCTCATTTGCTCCAATGTGTTCCCTAATCCTGACTTAGTTAGAGCAATAGCATTGAGATATGATCCTCACACAAGAACGGTCATAGCAGGAAATGGCACAAAATTGATCAAATTCACCAAAGGGTACATTACCACTATATTTAACTTGAACCTTGCGGCTAATAAGCCAATTGACCTGGGTGCATTGAAGAAGAAATACCAAACTATTAAACGTGCCTATAGGGACTTCAACCTGGCCAAGCATAGGCCAAGAGGTGTTGATGGCAAACTGGTGAAGATTTCAGCTAGTGAGGAGGAACCCTTTTAGTGTAGTTTGTTCATGGATTATTTTATCAGAACATATCACAGCCTATGTCAAGTACTAGGTAGGGATGCCTTAGAAAGAATGCCCATATCTCTGATGATGATGGCGGTTGATATTCAGAGTCAAGATACTGAGGAGCCATATGATTATGCCTCCTATATTGCAGATAGAATGCATAATTAGATGACAGAGATCAAGAGCAAGCTATCTACTGCAGATACCCATGTTGAATTCACATGGTATTCCATGCTATGTCATATGCTCCTATTTGCTTTGTCTGGGATGTGGCACCAGAATTTGCATGTCAAAATGACATATGTCCAAGGAAACATGTTGCCAGTACAAATATGGACCTACATGATAGATATGCATTGTACCAGTGTTGATTATATAATATTTGAGGAGTATTTTGTGAGAAGGATTCTTGGTTTCTTGGAGCCAGAGCGAGAGAGGCTACACCCAGATGTATTGGATTTTCTAAGGCCTTTGGATAGGACTCCTCACTTGGGAATTGATCATACTTAGGGTGATTGATTTTTTCATGAACACACTACCTACATCAGGGTCTATGGATGTGAGTCCCCACGCCACATTTTGCCTAAGTATGTTCCTAAGAGAGTTGCATTCCTAGAGATCATTAGGCAATTGAATGAATCAGATAAGGAGCACCTGAGGAGACATAAGAAGGGCTCATTTTTTCCTACCTCCCTTAGATTCAGTGATTTTTTAATAGCTGATAAGAGTGGGCTTGATCAAATTTATTCAGTAATACAGTGTTTTGGGATGTATCTAGAACATCCAAGGATTTTTTACCTTAAGGGCTTCATCAACAGAGTGAGGATCAACAAACAAAGGCCAAGATACATCCACCAGGTTGACCTTAATGAGGATCCTGTCAGAAACTGCTTCACAATGAATGATGTCCACACTTTGAGAATCAAGTGGGACATAATAATGGCAGGAGAAAGAATGAGGAAAGTGTGAATGCTGCATATCAGGGTGCCTTCGCAGAAGTGCAAGACCCTATACAGAGAATATAGAAAATGTTGGATAATGTAGAGCAACTAATTGCTAGTGGTCCTTCAAGAGAAGAAAGGCCATCATATCAGCCTAGCAGCTCAAGGAGAGGATATGATGTGAAAAGAGAATCATCTGCCCCTCCCCCTGCCAAAAGAGTAAAGATTATTGACTTAGAAATCCAAAGGAGGTTGAGGTGGTGGACCTTGAGGGTGAAACAGAAGAGCAGGTGCAGGAAACTTGCCATCAGATAAATTCACCTGACGGAGTAAGGTCCTATTCATCCCCTGAAAACAAGGTAATGAGAACAATGAGAAGCCAGAATGTAGATATTAAAGATGTTAGAGTAATGGCTTGTAATAATTTTTTAGAGGATGATGAATTCATAAACACTCCTGAATTCAGGAGCTATGTGCTAAAAGTAAGGAGTGAGGAGTTCCAGAAAAGAATTGAAGATGCCAAGATTGGAGCAAATCCCTCAGAGTAATAGGCCATCACCCAAAGTGTGTTAAAAGAGGTTAATCAGGCCATTAGTTCAATGACTCCAGAGGAAGGGAGAGTATTGGTAGCTAAGAGCAATATCCTGCTCCTTCCTCACTGGACTTTGTCAGATGCCATTACATTTGACACAATAACTAGAGAAGATTCTGATATGACATATGAACAAGTAGAGAAGGCTCTCTCTGGTACAGCCTTCAATCCTAGGTTTGAAACATTGTCTATATGGGCTCTAGCCCCAAATAATAACAAGCCTAGGGTTAGATTGGGGGAATTGGTAGGGGATGTAATAATTAAGAGGGTATCTGATACCCCTGCCCCCCATGCTACAAGTTTGAATGTACAGACTGCACAATTTGCTGAGGCAATCACAAACAAGTTGTAGAAGGAACATGATGAGTTCCTTCTACAGTATGCTCAGGCAATTGCAGAACTCAACAAATGCAAGGAGCAGCTGTCATTGGGGGCTGGTACTTCCACTCCCCCACCTATGATCCCTATAGTAGAATCCTTTCCAGTTGATATAGAGCCTTTATTAACTGAAATCAGGGAGTTGAAGGAGGAGGTGAAGAGATTGAAGGAGGAAAAGGAAAGTTCATTCAAAGAGATAGTCACTAACTTGATAAACCACAAAGTGACAAAAATTGTAGCAAGGATGGATGAGACATGGAGGTCTTATTCTGATTTAATGGTTGTATTAGATAAGCATGAGCAAGACAAAAAGTATCTTAAAACAATGCAGATATCATGGTTTCCAAGGACAGGTGAATTAAGGGACTTAATCAAATGTGCAAGATTTGATGCACAGGCACCACCAAAAATGAAGCTAACCCTTGAGATGTTGGAAATACTTGAAGGGGTTGTAGCTTTCCAATTGAAATTGGATAAGGTACTAGGTGAAAAGAAATTGTTTATGGAAAGGATAGATAAGAAATATATGCCTAGTATATAGGAGGCTGATGGACAAACCAAGAGCCTTGATAGGTGGAAAGATGAATTCAATAACAATGTTGGCCAACTCGTTTCTACTTGTTGCACTGATGGTGATCCCAAGTTGGCAATTTTGAACTCAACCTTGGATAAATTGCATGTATTGGCAATAAATTTTGAGTTATTCTACAAGGAGGTGAAATTTTTGATGGATGCACGGTACGTAAGACACAATGACAAGATTTTGAAGTTGATTTCATTACAATAGCCGTCAGAAAGGTTGTATGCTAAGTTGGTGGAGAGATACAAATAGATGTACCTGAAGAAGACAAGCAACTACTCCTCTGCATTTATATGACTAAACTCCTGAAGTCTTTTGGGTCCCATGTGATATATTATTTTTCTATTTTCTCTGGGCTCAATGTAATAAAGCCTATGCACCCTTGAGTGGCGCTCTGTAATGAATTTATCACCTAACCAACTAATGTATTCAATGCCAAGTGCTAGGCTTTGTGTCTATAAAGACCTGGTTGCCTTTCTTTGTAAGGGTTGTTGAAGATTTTGGAATTTTGAGCAGTAAATGAAATACAAGTTCTCTTGGTTGCTTCATCTCTTGTTATGTAAGTCTATGAGTTGTGTGTTGAATGTATTTCTGCATAAATGTTATTCAGTTTCATGTTGATATAAATGAAAAATGCTATATGCATGTGTTCTATTAATTGTCTCCATGGTTGTATGTGTTTTTCTTCTGAATCTACTAACTAAGGGTTATTTGAGATTCTAGAATATAGGTTTACTGTGTTGCATATTTAATCTTCTACTTCTATTCAAGGAATAGGTTAAATGTTTAAGGTTAAATATGGGGATGAACACACTACAACAAGGATATATGAAAGTAGAGTTAACAAGATACTCTATATTGGGTGGTGTTTGTAAGGCGAATGCTAATTAAACCCCTTGAAACCTAAGTGTTTGTTTAGTTTATGAGAATCATTCACACACATATGTCTATTTGACTTCATGCCCTGGGATAAGCACCGGTCATAGTTTGTGTTGAGTTTATGAGTCAAAACCCTAATCTTGCAGCCAAGCATAAAACAAAACTAAACATTATCTACAAACCTTTGGGATTTTAGGAGTAGTTTTAGGGTTTGATAATCCTTTGGTTCATAACTGAAGTAGGGTCCAAAGATAGCCCCTTTTCAATTCATCTTACAGTTTTGGCCTATATAAGAGAGGATTCATCTGCTTTGTGTCAATACCTGGTTATAATCAAAGATTTATCCAATAGGTATTGAGTAGGGAATACCCCCTAGGTTTTGTAGAGCCTGAAGAAGCAAAGGAGATATATAGAGTCTGTCTCCTGTACTATTGGCCTTTGACCTAAGGATCCCGTTGATAAATGATGGCTACCTTGTAGGGAAACTCAGGAACTATCAGTTGGAAAAAACACCAACACAACCTTCTCCTCCTTTGTTGTTGCTAGTGCTTTTGTTTCAACCCATTTAGTGGCATAGTCAGTGCAAACTAAAATGTAGTGATTTCCTTTGGAAGTGGATCTATTGGCCCCACAAAATCTATTCCCCATTTTTCAAATGGTTTGAGAACTACTTGAGGATGGAGCGGCATCTCTGTGGTAGGAGTTGGACGTCCCATTCGCTGACATTGATCATAGTTCTTGACATAATGTTGAATATCCTTGGTCATTGTTGGCCAAAAATACCATGCTCCCAAAATTTTATGTCTCGTCCATAGGGCTAAAAAATGTCCACCAAAAGGTTCATCATGGCATGCTCGAATTATGTCATACACTTATGTTTCCTACACACAGCGATGCAATACATGATAAGGACAATTTTTAAACAAGAGACCATTTACCCATTTGTATCTGGAGCTCTCTCGAACTAGTCTTTTGGTTTCTTTGGAATTGAAATGGTGTGGGCATTTGCCTGAAAACAAATAGTTTGCTAAGTCTGTAAACCACAGAGATTGTATAGAAATGGAAAACAGATGTTCATCCAGGAATGAATCATCAACTGGTTCATTATTTCCCTGCACAGTCAATCTGGATAAAAAGTCAGCAACAACATTATCTTTCCCTGGTTTATCAATAATGGTTATATTGAATTCCTACAATAATAATAACCATCTGATAATTCTACCTCCTACTACAGCTTTATTCATCAGATATCTTATAGCTGCATGATCAATATGTATGAAAATTTTATAGCCTATGATGTAGTGGCAGAATTTATTAATAGCATAAACTACTGCCAGAAATTCTTTTTCAATTGTGGTATAATTTTTTTTCTGCAGGGTTTAAGTTTTTACTAATGTAAAATATTGCATGCATACCTCCAGATTCATTTAGCTATCCTAACACTGCTCTAATGGCCTGATTGGAACCATCCATCAAGATGTGGAATGGATCATTCCAGTTTGGTCCTTTAATCACTGGGGCTGTCATGAGGGCACTTTTGATGGCTTCGAATGATTATTGGCATTGTGGTGTCCATTTGAATTCGTAATCATTTTTAAGCAAGGTGAACAAAGGGTCAGTTTTTTTATTGAAATTTTCAATGAACCTTTGATAATAACCAGACAGATCGCTCCACCAACTAAGAATGGCCATGCACCACCACCCATAGAATCAAGAAAGAGCTCGCAATCTGTCAATCCTTACTATGTCTAGCCCTGGTAAGTTTCCCCGTGTTGAGTCAAATTAAGCCGCAGGCTCCACTCCTGGTGGTGCCCTTCCATCAATTCCTTTAAATTTCAGCCTTGCGACCATACACCCCCTGGAACCCAAACAATCCAACATGTCCCAGAAAGCTTCTTACTTCTATTTGAGTTTGAGGAGGGGGAATTGGAATAATAATTTAAACCATTTTTGGATCTACTTTCATTCCCTCCTGTGAGATATGGTGACCAAGTACAATTCCCTTAGTCATCATAAGAAAGCATTTTTCATGATTTAGGGACAACCGGTGTTCTTTGCATCTTTCAAGTACCTTGTTCAGACTATTCAAGGCTTCATCAAAAGTTTTTCCATGCACTATAAAATCGTCCATATAAACTTCCACGCATGTATTTGCTAGATCTGCGAAAATTGCCAGCACAACACATTGAAACTATTAGATTTAGGACAGACAACTGAGAGGGGGGTGAATCAGTTGTCTAAAACTTTCTTCCAATTAATCAATTAAATCCTTTTCTTAATTCAGCAGCATAAAAATAAATCAATCATGGAAACATAATGCAACAATTCAAGAGCAAAAACACATTAACACATATGACACCAAGATTTTTAATGTGGAAAACCCAGTTAAGGGAAAAACCATGGTGTGACTAACCCAAGATTGTATTCTCTGTTAAAAGAATAGGAAGAACAAAATGGCACATGCCAATTAGGGCTCACTGCCCGAGCACACTACTCACAAGAGGCCCACTGCCTACAGGAGACACACTGTCTATAGAATAATAAGTATTACATACTTGAACTGAAGAATAGCATCTTCACCATGCTTGAGTCAGTTCCATTTAAGCCCAATACTTCTGCTCTGCCTTTCGCTCCGCTCCTCTCTACCACACTCTCATCTCCACAAGATGCTTTTGAAATGACTTTACAACTCCTTATTTATAAAAGACATCAACCTAGGGATAATCATCCAAGTCGGCATACATTACAGAGCAAATACATAACTACAACATGACTAATTACAAAAAGACTTCACGTGGATCAACACATTGTTGGCCACATAGATATGAGACTTCAATCTTCCTTTAGGAACACGCCATTCTTCACATAACATCTTCAAGATCATCCGCAGGATGTGTAACTCATCCGATCGGCCAGACTTAGGAAGAACATCATCATCCGAAAGTAATTCTTCAATTACAAGCTCAATCTTCAATGCGAACCACCAAAACAAATTAGACACAATTCAAAGACCTCCACAAGCTTTCCTGAATCACCAAGAACATCCACACTACTTTTGCTTACTAAAATCATTCCTTCCTTCATCTGAAACCTCAAGAACACAGTCTGTCATCACTATCATATTGGAATAGAAGCTTGTAGACCTTCAAACCACGAACCAATTGAGTTGTCAATTCACATTGACTTCCTAAACACTCCATCAAATCCACAGAATAAGATATTGTATTTCTGGATCTCACCGGACCTATCTGTGTCACCCTATCACCTCTGAACATCTGCCAGAACCAGTTTTACTTAAGTGGTCATAACTTCTTCAAATCTTCATGCAGACCTATGAAATCTTTATTGCTCATCTTAAGACACATCTACAAACCCTTCGATGTGAATCCTCTGATCTTCATCTTAGCTAGGATCTTTACCTCACTGCCTTCACTATTCTTCTTTGTTCCTGATAGGACTAATTTTCTCAATATCCTCAACATACAGCTCATCCAATCCTTATCATCAATGCAATAGGAGTATGTTGACATCAATGACAACACCGGTTAGACCCATACTTGCAACAATCTCCCCCTTTGCCATTAATGGCAACATATGATGTGAAAAACTATTTTAACCATCAAAACAAGAACTTCTCTTCACTGACATAACCCCCCTATTAACAACAACCATTCACATGTCTTCTCTTCCTTTACTGCTCCCCCTTTGATCAGTAACTACTTGTTTTTCACATGTCTTCTCTCCCCCTTTGACATCAATGTCAAAGGGCACATACTTGCATCACTTTAGAATCATACTAGCTACTCCCCATGAGTAGCAGCTTCCCATCATCAATCCGAACCACAAGATATGACTGTGAGATCCACCGGACTGATGCACATCAGTGCACCTTAATTCAGAACCAGAGGGGTAATAACCCCTAACTTCTCCCTGAGATACTCAAAAGAGTCCTTAGGTAGAGGTTTAGTAAAAATATCTGCAATCTGATCTTTGGAAGGCACAAACTCTAATTTGACTTCATTCTTGTTCACTTGCTCTCTCAAAAAGTGAAACTTGATGGATACATGTTTAGTCTTTGAATGCAACACTAGATTCTTTGATATATTTATTGCACTTGAATTATCACAGAAGATTGTGATAGGTTCCTCATACTCCACTATGATGTCTCTTAGCATTTGCTTCATCCACAATACTTGAGTGCAACTACCTGCTACTACAATATATTCTACTTTTGCAGTGGACAGAGATATTGCCTCTTGTTTCTTGCTCAGCCAAGAAACCAAACTTTTCCCCAAAAGGAATGCTCTACCACTGGTACTCTTCTGGTCATCCACATCTCCTGTCCAATCCGCATCTGTATATGCATGAAGAGAAAAATCATGATCTCTAGGATACCACAAACCATATTCAACTATCCCTTTTAGATATCTAAAAATCTTCTTGATTGCCATGACATGAGATTCTCTAGGATCAGCTTGGAATCTAGCAACAAGACCAACAACATTCATAATGTTAGGTCTCGTTTGAGTGAGATACAATAATCCTCCAATCATTGACCTATACTTTTTCTGATTAGCCTTAGGAGAGTCATTATCTTTGTTCAATTTACATTTGGTTGCCATGGGAGTACTCATTGGTTTTGAGTCTTCCATCCCAAATTTCTTCAACAATTCTTTCACATATTCGGTCTAAGAAATGAAGATTCATTTCTTTGTTTGAATGATTGGCAGACCCAAAAAGAAATTCATTTCCCCAAACATGGACATCTCAAATTCACTTTTCATTTGATTTGCAAAAGTTTTGCACATACTATCTCTTCCTCCAAAAATGATGTCATCAACAAACACTTCAACAATCAAGACATTTTCATGATCAATTTTGAAGTATAAATTACTATCAGTAGTACCTTTGTAGAAACCAATCTTCAAAAGATGCTTATCCAATCTTTCATACTAGGCTCTTGGGGCTTGCTTGAGTCCATATAGTGCTTTCTTCAACTTGTAGACCATATCACTATGATCAGACAATTGAAATCCATTTGGTTGCTTAATGTATACTTCTTCTTCCAAGTCTCCATCCAGGAAGGCAGACTTGACATCCATCTAATATACTTTGAAGTCTCTGAAGGCAGCAAAAGCCAAAAATAATCTGATTGCTTCAATTCTTGCCACCGAAGCAAAATTTTCTTCAAAATCAACTCCTTCTACTTGAGATTAACCCTTGTAAACCAATCTGGCTTTGTTTCTGACTACTTCACCATCTTCATTCAGTTTATTCTGGAATACCCATTTGGTTCCAATCACATTCTTGTTTCTAGGTCTGGGAACAAGATCCCAAGTGTGATTTTTCTCAATTTGCATCAGCTCTTCCTCCATTGCTTTAGTCCAGCTTTCATCATTGCATGCTTCATTTACTGACTTTGGTTCAATCTTTGAAATCAAACAATACTCTTCTGAGTCTTGAGCAATCTTTCTTCTTGTTTGAACACCTTTGCTTTTATCACCTATGATCTGGTCTTCAGAGTGATTCAGTCTTGCATACCTGGGAATTTTGGGACTTTCTTGCACTTCTATTTCTTGAACAGGTTCATTCAAACTCATCTCTTCTTCCTGATTCACTGGATCAGTCTGAATCTGAATTTCAGAAGGGGCTTGGACTCCTTGGATCAAAACATCATTCTGATCATCTTCATCATATTCATAAAACCTTGAGGGCTTTTCAATACCTTCATCAACCTTCACATTTGTACTTTCTATAATTTTTGTCAATCTCTTGTTATAACACTGGTATGCTTTGCTTTGAGTAGAATAACCCAAGAATATTCCTTCATCACTTCTAGCATCAAATTTGCCTAGATCTTCATCTCTTTTAATGTAACATTTGCTACCAAAGACTCTAAAATACTTCACAGTGGGAGTGATGCAAAACCAGAGTTCATAAGGAGTCTTACCAGTATTGCTTCTGATTTGTACTTGATTAAGAGTATAGATTGCAGTGCTTACAGCTTCTCTCCAGTAGATCTGAGGAACATTTGCTTCCATCATCACGGTTCTAGATGCTTCCTAGATGGTCTGATTCTTTCTCTCCACTACTCCATTCTGTTGTGGAGTCCTTGGAGCAGACAACTGTTTTTTTATTCCATGTTTCTCACAGAATTCTATGAACTCATCGGATGTGAATTCTCCACCTCTATTAGACCTTAGACATTTTATGTTCAATCTGGTTTCATTCTCTACCATAGCCTTGAATATTTTGAATTTCTCAAGAGCCTCAAATTTCTCTTTCATAAAAGTCACCCACATCATCCGAGAGTGGTCATCAATTAATAACATGAAGTATCTATCACCTTGCACACTCTTGATTCTTGTCGGACCACATAGATCGGTATGAACTAAGTCCAATAATCTGGTAGAAGACTGTTCCTTACTTCTGAATGTGACTCTGCTCTGCTTACCCAACTGACATTCTTTGCACAATCTATTAGTAGGTTTCACCAGTCTTGGAAGATCTCTTATAGCCTGAGTGTTGCTTATCTTGATGATATTATCAAAATTCACGTGACACATTCTCCTATGCCACAACCAACTCTGATCAATTTGAACAAATAAGCAACTTTTACCAGTACCAATCAAGTGGAAGATATTACCTTTAGTTTGAGTACCAGATGCAATCTCTATTCCAGAACTTTCAAAGATCTTGCATTTTCTATTTTTGAATCGGAGATCATAGCCTTTGTCCACCAACTGTCCAACACTAAGAAGATTGTGCTTCAGGCCTTCAACATACAGTACATTACTGGTTTTTTTCTTTCCATCAAAAGAAATAGTTCTTCTACCTCTAATTCTGCGAGTAGAATTATCACCAAATTTTACCACTCCTCCTTCATACCTTTCCAAATCTATGAACTTATTTTTGTCACCTATCATATGGTGGGAGCATCCACTGTCAATGACCTAATCATCCTTTTCTTCAACTTGGGTAGCCAGAGCTCTTTCTATAATTTTATGATTGATAGATTCAGAGGGCATTGGATCTTCTTCCTTGATGGCAATAAACACCCAGTCACTTCCAGATTTGTTTCCTGTCTCTGATTCATCATCTGTTACTCCTTCATCATCATCATCTTCATGAACATAGTAACATTTCTTTTGGAACCTTGATCTGTTAGGATTTGGCCTTGAAAATCTTTCCGGACAGCTTGAGGCAAAATGACCAATTTTATTGCAGTTAAAACATTTAAAATTCAATTTCCCCTCATACTTACCAGATCCTCTTGGCAGCCTTTTTGCAATAAGGGCTTCAAGTTGAGCAGCTTCTGCTTCATCTTCTTCCAGGTCTTTTCTTGCTTTTTCATACCATGATAGTTTCTTTGAAGAGTTCTCTCCCGGATCAAACTTTTGTTTTCCTTTTACAGAGGCACTAGCTTTGAATGCAGATTCAGTCTTGGGGGGGCATCTCCAAACTCGATCAATTCAAATGCAGCCAATTTACCAACCAATTGATCTCTTGTGATACTGAATAGGATTTGAATTCTTTAATAGCAACAACCTTGTATTTGTAAGAATCAGGAAGGGATCTGAGAACTTTGGCAACAATCTCATCTTCATCCAAGATTCCGCCAGCACATCTAATGCCATAAACAAGCTCATTTACTCTTGGCATAAATGTAGTGATATTTTCATCTTCTCTCATCTTTAGGTTTTCAAATTTTCCTTTCAAACTCTGTAGCTTGGCACATTTAACATACTTGTCTCCTTCATGCAGAAGTTCCATTTTTTGCTAAATCTCATATGCAGTTTTTAGATCAATAACATTTGTCAGCTCTGAATCAGATAAGGCACTTAGAAGAGCTTCTTTAGTCCGCAGATTGTTTTCAGCATCTCTAATTTCATCTACGGTACTCAAACCATTCTGTGGAGGAACATACTTCTTTGAAGCCATGATCCAATACTGCATTCCCATACATTACAAGTGGCATTCCATGTGACTTTTCCAAAGAGTGAAATTGGTTCCATCACACCTCGGACTATCCTTCTTGTAGGATGACATCCTGGATCTCCTCAAGCGGTTAAGCTCTTTTTAGAGGAACTTAGCTCTTATACCAATTGTTAGATTTAGGACAGACAACTGAGAGGGGGGGTGAATCAGTTGTCTAAAACTTTCTTCCAATTAATCACTTAAATCCTTTTCTTAATTCAACAGCATAATAATAAATCAATCATGGAAACATAATGCAACAATTCAAGAGTAGAAACACATTAACACATATGACACCAAGATTTTTAATGTGGAAAACCCGATTAAGGGAAAAACCATGGGATGACTAACCCAAGATTGTATTCTCTATTAAAATAATAGGAAGAACAAAATGTCACATGCCAATTAGGGCTCATTGCTCGAGCACACTGCTCACAAGAGGCCCACTGCCTACAGAAGACACATCGTCTACAGAATAACAAGTATTACATACTTAAACTGAAGAATAGCATCTACACCATGTTTGAGTCAGTTCCATTTAAGCCCAATACTTATGCTCTGCCTTTCACTCTGCTCCTCTCTACCACACCCTCATCTCCATAAGATGCTTTTGAAATGACTTTACAACTCCTTATTTATACAAGACATCGACCTAGGGATAATTATCCAAGTTGGCATACATTACAAAGCAAATACATAACTACAACATGACTAATTGCAAAAGGACTTCACGCGGATCAACACACTATTGGCCACACAGATATGAGACTTCAATCTTCCTTTAGGAACACGCCATTCTTCACATAACATCATCATCCGGAAGTAATTCTTCAATTACGAGCTCAATCTTCAATGCGGACCACCAGCATGAACTGGACACAATCCAAAGACCTCCACAAGCTTTCCTGAATCACCAAGAACATCCACACTACTTCTGCTTATTGAAATCATTCTCTCCATCTAGAACCTCAAGAACATAGTCTATCATCACTGTCATATTGGAATAGAAGCTTGCGGACCTTCATACCACAAACCAATTGAGTTGTCAATTCACATTGACTTCCTAAACACTCCATCAAATCCGTAGAACAAGATATTGCATTTCCGGATCTCACTGGACCTATCTGTGTCACTATGTCACCTCTAAACATCTGCCATAACTGGTTTTACTTAAGTGGCCATAACTTCTTCAGATCTTCATGTGGACCTCTGAAATCTTTACTGGATCATCTTAAGACACATATCTACAAACCCTTTGATGTGCATCCTCTGATCTTCATCTTAGCTGGGATCTTTACCTCACTGCCTTCACTATTCTTCTTTGTTCCTGATAGGACTAATTTTCTCAATATCCTCAGCATATAGCTCATCCAATCCTTATCATCAATACAACAGGAGTATGTTGACATCAATGACAACACCAGTTAGGCCCATACTTGCAACAGAAATGTGGCTGGTGCATTGCATAATCCGAATGGCAAAACTCTGTAAGCAAATGTCCCCCATGGACATGTGAAGGTAGTCTTATCCTAATCTTTCAGAGCCACCTGGATCTGATTATAGCCACTGAATCCATCTAGGAAAGAAAAATAGTGACTACCGGCTAGGTTATCCAGTACTTGGTCAATGAAGGGAAGTGGGAAATAGTCTTTCTTAGTGGCTTTGTTCAATACTCTATAGTGAATGCATACTCGCCACTTGCCATTTTTCTTTGGTTACTATAGCCAATGGCAATACCCACTGGTTGTAAATGAGGTAGATGAATCCTACCTGCAATAGTTTCTCTATTTATTCCTTCACTATATCTCTCAAGGCTGGATTGATTTTCTGTTGTGGTTGCCTAATAGGATGGACATCTTCTATGTAAATATGGTGTGTACATACACAGGTGGATCCCTTTCATGTCTTTGTATTCCCATGCAAAAGCCTGAGTATGATTTTGCAAAAGTTTTGTCAGTCAAATTTCTTCTGCCTCTATTAGCCAACTACTGATAGAGAGTTGTTTGTTGGTTTGGACAGTGATTTGCTTTGTGCCATTATGAACAGAAAGGTCTTTGTAAGGACTTAACAAAGTATTTAGCGGACAAAGGTGAGGCACAATCTGGTGTAACATTTTTTCTTGTTGATAACTTAAGTGGGAGGCAATTTGTTCATAATAGGGACAGTGGAATGCCTTGAAAGATCCTCTCAGATCTCTCTGGAGCCATCCAGAGACCTCTTACTGGGTGACACTGTATAAGGAGGTTTCACTATTTCATTCCAACTCTTTATATTCCTCATTACACTCTTCGAAATGTTCTGTAATTGTTACCATTGCCAGCGAGGAGGCATCTTCTTCATCAGAATCTATCAGGTCATCTATCCATGGTTTATTTTCATATTGTAAGAATGGTTTGGCAAGGGGATAGATGGAAAATTCCTTCATCTTCTTCCCATTTGAAATAGTCATGTTTCCTGATCAACAGTCAATAAGGGCTGTTGTGGTAGCTATCCAAGGTCTACCCAGTATTATTGGGTACCCTAAGTGTTTCTTTTTGGTCTGAAGGATGAGGAAATCAACTAAGTAATCCCAGATATCAATAGTCACTATGATATCCTCCAGAATTCCTTCTGGTTTTGTGATAGATAGGTCTGCCAATTGTAACACAGTTGATGTTGGATGAACATGTGTTAGTGCCAATGCTTCTACAATATCTGATGTCATTACATTAATGGCAGCTCCCATATCGATCAGAACATTTGAAATTGAAACCCCTTTTATGTCCACTATAATGACATGACTCCTAGGATCCCCATATTTTTGAGGAATTAACTTGCCTGATAGGACATCGGCAAGTTTCCCATCTACTTGAATGGTATTGGGTAATTTTCATTTTATGCCTAGATGTTTCAGACACAAACTCTTAATGGTTTGGTTTATCTCAGGAATATCTTTTATTACCTATAACAAAGGGACTTCGATGTGTATCTTTCTGAGTTCCTTAATTAATTGGGAGTCATCATGTGAGAGTTGGCTTTCTTTATATTTCATAGGGACTTGTTTTAACTGTTCTGAGAATGGAATAGAGGTCTCCTTCAGAATTGCTTCTGAATCCCTTGTTTCAGCCTTCTCATTTTGTTGTTGTGTATCAACTTTGGGGATTACTTCTTCTTATTCAGTGACTTCCTTAGTAGGAATGGTTACACAAATGTTCCTAGATTGAAGTTGGATGTCATTAATCTCCACTACATTCAGGGTGGTTGTATTTGGGTCAGCGTTGTACACCTGTTGTTGTGGCCTATTATTCTTGGGATCCAAAACTGGCTGAGCGGGCATTGATGGTTGGTTTACCTATTCATTGGAGTTTGAATTTGCAGGTTGTGAGGGTCCAGGGAGTAAGGCTTGGGGTTGGTTTCCAAATCTTCTCATTCCTTGGTTATATTGAGGTGCCCACTGTTGTGGATATTCTTATTGATTTGACCATTGAGGGTTGGTCCAAGATTGATTTGTCCAATCTTGTTGAGGCCATGTTGGTCCCCATTGCATCGACATTTGCATTGGGCCTCCCCATGGTCCATTATAGGAGTTTGTACCCCAACTCGATGGGCCTTGGAGCATATTGGTTCTAAAACTAATTAAATCCATAATTAGGTTGTTTATGGCCAATAAATTTAGCTCTTCCTCATCTGTCGAAACATTTTTCAATCTATTTTTAATTTTGGGAAGCAGGCCACACTCATTTGTAGTGTGATTTTTCTCACATATCTTACACAACTCAGTTTGATTTAAGGGACATTCCCTAAGTGGATGTTTTTCTCTATGAGGGTAGTAAATAGCTAAGGGTTCAAGGTTCTTTTTACTATCTTGCATGCCATCCAAAGTGGTATTCAAATGAAGTAGGATGTAAGTTTTGAGGTTTGCTAGTTCTTCTATTACTTGTGTAAGATCATTGGTACTACCCCTTTTTAGTATTCTTTTACCTACCCTAATGCAAGAATAGTTTCTGCAGACTTCTACAATTTCTGCAAAAGTTTGTTTGTTAATATCTCCCTTACACACTAGGTTTAAGGCTTCCCTGATCTCATCATCAATTCCTCTTAGAAAAATAGTTTTACTCAATTCCTCATCTAGATTGTTTCCACACCTCCTATGGACAAATAAAAATCTATCCACATAATCCACATAATCCTCCAAATTTCCATCTTCCATTTGTTTCATGTGGAAGAGTTCATCTTTTCGATCTCTAACTCTACAGTAATCTTGATATTTGTCAAGAAAAACAATTTCCATTTCATCCCAGGTAGTGATAGAGTCTGCAGTCAAACCCATGAACCATCGTAATGCTAACTTCTTAAGAGTGGAAGGAAATGGTTTTAATTTCTGGTCTGGATCTTCAGAAGTTTTTCCCCTAAAGATGGGTAGAAATGCAAGAGATATATTTTTCATAAGAGGTTCATTTATCTCAGGAATGATGGAGATTGGATAAGAGAATGTTCTATTATTAGCTAGTTCCTCATGGTTACCACCATTATCACCCATTATTGAAGAAGTAGTAGATGAATTGGGAGACTTTGATAGTATAGGTGATCCTTGATTGATCAGATGATCTGGAGGTTCTTCTAAATGAGATTCCAGAGATGTGTTGGCTATAGTTTGCTTGATGAATCGGCCTAAGGCATCCATAGGTCTTCTCATAAACTAATGGATCAAAATCTTATCAACACCTTAAACCTACAATGATTTGTAGATTATTCCCTGGTAATGGCACCAAAAATGATGAGGTCGAAGTAGTGTTTGTTAATGCATCATCATTTAATTTTATCAATCCAGAGGTGTCTGGAGCGATTTGCGATAAGACTCTTTGGTATGGGGGTTTGGTTGAATGGTTCGTGGATGGGACTTGGTTCATCGACCTTGTGGAAATGAAAGGTGATACAAAAATGGAAATCTATCTATTTACTTTGGAAATAAACACACATGCAATGAAAGAAATTGTTCTAGCTTGCTGGAAAATAAACACACTTTGATGGAAATAAACACACTTGCAGTGAAAGAAACTATTCTAGCTTGCTGGAAAATAAACACACTTGCTGGAAAAGTAAATAAAAATAAACTGCTTCTACTTGTTAAGCTACAACAATGAAACACTCTGAATATAAAATGATCCCGCAAATAACAACTAACAATCACATAGAAGCAAAACACACATCACATGTACACAAGTGTAAAGCTAACTTAAACAGAAGACATAACAGGATTGAACAAACATGAAAATACTGAGAGATCTCCTCCAAAATGGGGAAGCGGGTCCTACTTTCCCAGCTGGAGATGATCCTCTTTGCTCAACTAACTCTTTCAGAAGAATTCCCCCTTCATTTGAATTCAATTAGAGTCCAAAGGATGGATGAAAGTACGTGCTTGAAAACAAGGAGTTTTCCTACTGCTAGAAACATAATCTGGCGAACAACTATCTAAGAAAAACTAGAACTAACTTAGAGAGATGATTTGCTCCTATTTATACATTTGAGCTTTATTGAAAGGAAATTACTAACAACAATTCTACCTACAATGAACTGGACTTGAAGCCAGTTTCTTATTTATTACATTTATGATTCCAGTACGGGTTACTGAAGATCAAGGATTTGTATTGACTTGTTTGTTGGCAAACTTGAGTGATTCCCTGAAATGGTGTGGCACTTGATGGTAGTGACTTCAGTTAGAACTGATGCCAATTAGCAGCTACTTCAGTTAATCACTAAAATGGAGTGACATGGAGATTTAGATTATAACAATTGCCTTAATTGAGGTGTGGGTCATGTTTGCATTGTTGGGCCTTTTGGGTAGCCCTAGGATCGGCCGGTAACAATCATCGACTCGAGGGGAGGATGACTCTATTGGAGGATAACGGCATCTGGAGCCGTCTGGAGTTCAGGTTCTTCACGGAAAAAGGGAGCTTTGGAGGGATCCAGAGACCACTAGAAGTCTTACTAGCGTAATCCTCATGCAAACACAAACCACTTGTACCACAATTTATAAGATATGCAATTTGAAAATGTAATTCAAGTAAATAAGTTAAGAGATATCATCAAAGGAAATGAAAACCAAACATGTGCATAATCCATCCAAAAGACAAACATAATTATAATAATATGTAAATATATATGTCATAGTGTTTTGTTAAAGTTTCTCAGAACAGGAAATATAATGAAATAGATGAGTCATATATTTGGCTCATCAAATCTCTAGCTACTTGATCGAGATATAAACTAACTACAAAGACTTGATTGAGGATAGGATCTCTGGACCGATATGTCCTCTACATTTCTTGCTAACATTTGGTTCCATTGTCGAGACCCTAGAAGAGGGTAGTTAAAGATTGAAAGGGAAAAACATTTGAAGAAGTAGCGCAGAGTTTTGATAAAGAAAAAAGGTGAGGTTGGCAGGAAAAAATTTCAAATTGCAGAGGAATTCAAATCTCCTTAAGTTTCTACCTCTGTGAGAGGGGGGCAGGCACTTAAGGGGATGGCAAGTGAGAAGGGGATAGGATCTGCAAGGACCTTTCAAATGATGTGACTCTTCAAATAAGGAGTCCATGGGATATAAGAGGACTAATGGAACACCAAATCCAACAAACCCATGGCGAAAGGGGAGAAGCAGAGGAAAAGAGAGATCAGTGAAGAAATACATACCAGAATGGAGATAAGTAGAGAAGAAAGATTAAAGAAAACTTAGGAAAGACGAGAACGTTACTGTAGAAGGATGGAAAGAGCACAAGAGATGGAGAAAGGAGGGATAATAGAAGATGTGGAAGAAAAGGCAGAAGAATTTGAAGAGCGTGCCACTGAGGGTGCTGCCAGAGAAAGGAGGTTGGACGGAGCAGACATAGAGAATGTTATGGAGAATGTTGAGGAGCGTGCCACTATAGGTGTTTTCAGAGAAGAATGCAGAAAGGAAAGAGAGGAAATAGGAGAACTAGGGTTTATGTCGTAGACTATCAGAACATATGAGTTAACACCGGAGATTTTGAAGATGGATGACGAATATATAGAGGAGTTAATTTTTCAAAGCATAAAGGAGATAAGAGAAGGATGAGAAGATGTGGTAAGCATTGAGAAGAATTTTGAGGATTTTGGAAGGTTATTTGAATCACCATTGGATGTCGACATGATGTCATTCACAAATGGAAGAGTATCCCCTATTTGAAGAGACACTATGAAGAGACACAACCCATAGACCATGAGCCACCTTGAGTGCCATATAAAGTCAAGATAATTTTAGTTGAGAAGGAAGATATTTAAGCAAACAAAGAAGTTAAGAGAATAGCAAAGATCTAGAGAAAACTTTGTAGAGGTTTTAGGAAAGGAGTATTTTGAGATCTAACTACAAAGAGATAAGGGAAGAGAATGGAGGTGAGTTGATAGAAGACAGCATGACCAGAGGAGCAGACTGGAAGAAACTCATCGCGGAGTACCGAAGATTGAAAAAAAATCAATCATGGATATGCCTATCAAGTTACCTGTATTTGAGAAAGATACTACTAAGGCAACCAAATACATTTTCGTACTGGAGTCAATTTGGAACTGGAAGAGAGTAACAAGGGATGAAATCAAGCTATTTGATTTCATAGGCACTTGTAGAATGAAGCATTGAAGTGGTATAGAAAGACATACCCAAATAGTGACAAGGAGTGGGATGAGATCAAGAAGGCATTTTTGGAGAATTTTGGAGTTCCGGATGTTCTGACAGAAGGGGTAAGCAAGATGAGAGATTTGATGCAATTGGAAAAAGAACCAATAAAAGATTTTGATAAAAGTTTCAAGGATCTACAACTAGGAGATTGGAGGAACCATTGATTGAAAAGAAAAAGATAGAGTGGTTTATTTCTGGAATAAGCCTTGAAATGAGGTTAGTCCTAGATGGAAGGATATTTAAGACATATGCAGAATCGATGACACTAGCCTACCAAATAGAGTCTCAATCCTGGCATAAACAAGATAAGATGAAGGAAAACCTAGACTTAGAAAACCTAAAGTTGTAATTGCAGCAATTGAAGCTGAGACAAGAGATATTGGTTAAATGGGAGGAGAACACACAGAAGCAAAGACCTAATATTTAGTGCTCATACTGTACAAGAGAAGTTCACTTGAGAAATGAATGCCCTAGGGTGAAAGGTGAAAGACAAGATGCCACAATAAAAGCAAACACCAAAGCAATAACGAAAAGAGTCAATTCAATATATTGTGGATTATGCAAAGAGTGGGATGACCATGAGACACTTGATTGTCCTTCACAAAATTTTCAAAATAAAAGAGACTATGTTGATGAAGAAGATGAAAGTTGGTACACACATTCAGCGGAGTAATAACATGTCCTATGTAGAGAGAAACTCACATGATCATAGATACAAACAACCAAATTGGAGAAATCAGATGAATGTCAATGCAATACAAAATTCAAACTCTAGAAGCCCATCATATGGAAATAGCTATAATAATAATGATAGAGAACGGTTTGGAGGCTATAGAGGAGGCAGAGGCCATGGAAGAAATCAAAGAAGAAGGGAGGATGCGACATGTTTCAATTGCGGTAAGCTAGGACACTTTGTTAATGAATGTTGGGTTAAAAGGAAAACACAGTGTTCATTTTGTAATAGTACAGAGCATGATCTATTTTATTGTGAGAGGGCACAACAGTGCTTCTAGAATGCACAACCACAGTCTAAGAGTGATGAGCTACAAAACCTAAATAACCAAAAAGGAGCAAGGATCGTGTAGAGTTAAAACTCTACATTTTGTAGCATCAATTTACATGGCAAATACCTATATATTGTCGTCCTGGTAATTTGTTTTGTATTGCAAGTAATAGCCCGCACGGAATATGCCAAGTGTCAGCACAATGAGATTTTGAGAAAAGAAAAAAGGTGAAGGTTCATAGAACGCAGATGCACCACATGGCGTGGTGGTCAAATGGTAGTTGGCACAGTGTTTGATAGTGTTGGGAATCGCCAAGTGTCTTCATCCGAGCCTGCAAATTTGGGGAATCATCAAGTGTGCTTGTGTCGCATTTTTTCCCTTTTTGTTTTGTAAAGTTCTAAGCTATGCAGAGTGGCAGGGATTCAAGAGGTAATTTTATGAAAGTAGCATAGAAGCGCTAAGTTGCCACGTGTCCCTTTTTGTAAATGAAGCGGAGCATGCCGCGTGTCACCCCTCTTTGCAGTTTTATAAAGTATCGAAGTAAATATGGTGGGCCCAGGATATTAAGGGTGGTTTTGCAAATGAAGTGGATGTTGCCAAGTGTCACGGTGACAGGCGTTTGGAAAGAAATAAAGGAGACTCTAATAAGAAACACCAGGCTGTTGCATGTCCTAGTTTTGAAGATGGTGGGTGTTGCCACATGTCTTGAGCATCGGTAGAGATAAAAGCAAGGAAGGAAGAAGCTGAAGGCGCCGAGTGTCAATATGGCGCACGTTTGAAGATATGAAAGGGGCCAAACCCGATGAACATAGGGGCGCCTTGTAGCAACTTTTGAGTCATTTAGAAGCTCATGAAAGAGGCCATCTATCTTGATCGTTACAGAGCTGTATATTTAGCACCAGTTAACCAATCAGAATGCGAGGATGATGCATAAGCAGATTTGGAAAGATTTTCTACACATGACCAACTTCAGTTCAGTTTTGTAAGCAGTTGAGAATCTTAACGACCATCAGTGTCTCAAGCCCCATCTTTCTGCTATAAATAGGAGGATTTTGTAACTGATAAGATATCGATAGAGAAATACTGAGATAAAAAAAAGTATATGAGAAGAGAATTTTGTGGTGTGACTGGAGTATATCATTTTTTCCTCCGCAATTGTTTCAGAAAGAAAAGCATCATATATCTGTGCATATTATGTGCCTTATGTATTTTGCTGAATCTATTAATGAAAAAGCCTCTGTTTTGTGCCATTTGATGATATTTTCGGTGTCTTTATTACGAATTCTCTGAGTTTAGCCTCTAACTTTAAATCTGTTTATATTAATCATGCTCATTGCTCTTTAATACAGTAGAAATAATAAAGATTTAATCATTCTGCTCTTTATACAGTCAAAATATAAGTCTGGTGCATCGCCTTAGAAGTTGCTTTACATTGTATCTGTAATCTTGTTTTTTCTTCCCTTTTCCCAAAACCTGTTTGAGAAAGAAGAGCCAGCTTCTATAAAATTTGGAGGTTGCTTCGAAGATCAATGCCACATCCTTGAAGTTTCCCATGTTGGTGATGGATTAAACCCACAAATTTACACATCAACAAATCGTAAGAAGCGTACCAAAAGATCAAGGAGCAAGAACTTGTCAGAAGAATAGCATAGAGGAGACAGACATATCTTCAACTAAATCCACAAAAGAATAAGAGTACTACCAAAGAAGCACACCAAAAACATACCAGAAAAGAGAAAAGGAAAAGTAAGAAGAAAGTTGCGGTAGCGATAAGACAAGGAACAAATATCGGAAGACATTTTATCATTGAGACTGAAGAGGAAGACAATGAGGAGGATGAAGAATTTGCCCCTACTAAGAAACAACATGAAGAAGTGGTGAAGGAAGCCAAATAAACTATAATGAAGGAGCAAGAAAAGGAAAATCAATACAAGCAGTTTTTCACCAAAGGAGAAGTGGAAGCTCTCAAGCAGTTAGCCCAATTGACACAACATAGACTTATCGAGAAACTGAAGCAATTCTCTAAGTATTGGAATAAGGAACACAATTAAAAGGGTCAACTCTGAAGGATGGGAAGGACATATAGAGAGTGGAAGACAAAACCACTTATGGTAGATGTCCACATCAATCACAAAAAGGTCCAGAATGTCATGATAGATTTGGAAGCAGATGTTAACATGATAACAAATAAGTTGTGGGAATGGTTAGGAAGACCTAAGCCGTTAGAAACAACTTACAATATAATCTTGGCAGATGGATCTAACATGCAAATAGTGGGAACATGGAAACAAGTGAAAGTTAATCTAATGGGGATCAAACATGTCTTAGATTTCATTGTGGTAGCCATGAAGGATCAAGGAGAAGCTTTCAATGCACTTTTGGGCCTGAGATGGTTTGTAGATGCAAACGCTGTCATTGACTCCCAAATAGAAGAGTTATCATTTGCCAATGAGAACAAAGTTGTCAATATCCCTTTGAGATCATCTATGGAGGAAGCATATATAGAAGAAACCAATCAGGATGAATACAGTGACAAGGATGTAAATAATCTGAGCCTAATTCTGAGGGAGAAGTGGACATAGAGGACAATCGCTATAGTATAGATAGTGAGGAGGTTTTAGAATCCTAGATGAGAGAAGAACCATAACTAAAAACAAGGAAAATGCTTGGTTACTAGAGCATATGCATGATCAGGACTGGAAAGGAAGACATACCGCAATCCTCCGCATTTCATCAAAACCCACTGCGTACCACCTGCAACACATATAGGGAGGATAAGGAAGCTATATCTCAGAAATATCATAAAATAAAACAAAAGAAGCAGAAAAATCAACATACCTAGATGACTGAAGTACCAGAGATACAAGCAAGATAGTCACAAGTAAAGAGGATGAAAAAAGGGAGAAAGAACACAAGGAAAACTTTGGAGAGAGGTTGCTTAGGATATCAAATCACCAGATCACCCATCTTTGGAAGAAAGAAATCAATTGTGGAAAGATTCTACCATGACAACATACTATATCAAAGCCCAACCACTAACAAGGAGTAGAACTTAAGTCATAAGGATAAAATAAATAAAGTAATGAAGAAAAAGAAAGATAAGTGGGAAAAATTAGGATAAAACAAAAAGGTATTTAACCCTAATCTCACCAAAGGAACCTCACTTTGCATTCATACTTTGCTGAAATTAGAGCTTCGAGAGAAGAAGCAAGCGGAGAATTCAACAGTGAAGAGAAGAAGCACAAAGGCAACCAACAAATACACAATGGTGACTCCCAAGCTAATCAACATCACTCACAAGCCATGACTGAAATTCAAGAAATATCCCTAGAAATCCCTAGAGGTGGATCCAAATGGCGCATTCTTGAATGTGTCAGAAAATGTGGTGTATACATAGGATGTAAGGAAATATATTCATAATACTTTGGCGGAGATCAACCGCATGAAGTTTGAAGAGTTGAGGGACACACTGTTGGGAGATACAAGGTATCTGCCAGAATATACAAACATACAGGCAAAGAAATTGGGTATATGGAAAGACTACCCTGACTTCATAGATGCCCACAAATGGGTAAGGATCATCCTAAGTAGGATAGATGATGAGTTCATATATTTGGACAAAGCCTACAGAATAACAACGGAGGCTGTTAGGGAAATAACATGGTTAAGTGTCATAGGGCCTCTACTAACAATAAAAGCTATCAGGATAGATCAAGTGAGGGAACTAACTAGATCTACAATATATGGGAGAAATATGCATGTAAAGGATATGATCTAAATTGTTTTTCAATTCAGAGGACAATACTTAGCATTGAGCTTGTTGTATTGTAAAATACAAAACAACCAATGTGCGAAATAATTTTATTTCATAAAAGAAAAGTTCAAAACAACTTGGGCTATATCAGCAGATGAGATGTATCCCCTGGAGACTCCATTTGGGAGAGTTCATACAGTTCACCAATCTCAATGGATGAGATGTATCTCTGAGAAGAGATGCATGCCTCGAACTTCCCACTAGTTTTCTTTGGATTGAACTCATTTATACATTTTTGAAGAAGCTAAAAAGTCACCACATCCATGTCCTCATTGGAAGTTGAAATGAAGAGCCTAAAACTGAAAAGTCACCACACCTATTTCCTCCTTTTGAAATTAGCATTTAGATTGAGGATAAAATATATTATTTAATTTAGATACCCAATTTGTTGGGATCATTCCTTCCCCTTTGAGAGGCAATGGGTCCCATTGCACCAACTTGAAAATTTCTCCTCCTTGAAGTTATGTTGTTTCTCCAAATTTCATTAATCCCTACGTACTTGACAAATGAGGTGGGGGATTGGTGTCACTGTAGTCTCGAGATTTCATGACTACCTTTATTATCTTCCACATCCACATGTTCCTCTTCATCATTTCCAACACCACAATCTTCCCACTATTACAATCATTTCATGATCATACCTCAGAGATACCAAAATCCATATCTATCATTGCCAACAAACTATTATCACCCCCCTAAATAGGTCTAAGCTTGCACTTTCAAATAGATTATTGTCGTTCAAATAGATTTCTGTTAGGCTGGAGAACTTTCTGATGGAGTCAGGGATGGGGCCGGAGATTCTATTTTCAGTGATGGAAATCCTCTATAGATTGATCAAATTGTCAAAAGAAGACATCACGAGGGCAAAGAGTTGGTTTTTCTGGAGGCGCAGGAATCCCAGTGAAGAAATCTTGCCTATGGATGGCGAGATAGATTTGAAAGCTCCCTGATAGAGCACGTAATCAAACCAATCAGAGCATTGTATGAGACATCAAAAAAATGGAGGGCCCGAGGAATTGAACCGACCAGAAAGTTGTGCAGATGCAATGCATGGAGATTTTGCGGGCCATCAAAAATACTATCAACACCATAACCCCCTTCGATGGATCCTGTACAAGCATGCCACTCTTTTTGCCACCGGTACAATACTCTTGGGGGTCGTCAGAATCATCACTATCACAACCAAATAGTAATAAGCCATTGTGTGGTCTTGCAGTAGATGATTCTAATCCATCCACATGTATTCAACTTTGCTTATCTAATGGGACACGCATAGTAGCTCATTTCAATCACTATCACACAATTGCTGATATTCAGTCATTTATTGATGTTGCAAGGCCATTGAATGATCCAATAAAGATGGTAGAGAAAGCAAGGTTGATCAATTCAGTTGTGCTGTAAAAACTTTAGCTTTATCAACAACCTAATGATCTTTCATCACTGATACTATTTTTAGGGAACTCGAAGCAAGTGTCATAGATACTACAACACTTCTATGGAGTCACAGCCTGCAACCCTGAGGAGCCCCATTTCTTTCTTGAAAGTTGTAACTGGGAGTTGGATTCTACTATCCATTCTTTCTACGAAAACATTGGTAATTCGTAGCCTAGTTCTCCACTTGAGGAGGCTCTGCAAACTTTGAATCCTATACCTCGTGTTGCTCAGTTGGTGCCTGCGCTTTCCAATAGCCCATCACCCATGGCCAGAAAGGATAAGAAACTAGCCAAGCCCCCACACGTTGTGGCATGAGGATGCTCTCTGATCTTAGTCACCCAACTTGGATCTGATACCACTTATTTGAATTATTTTGCAATTTAGAGGATAATACTTAGCACTGAGCTTGCAGTATTGTAAAACACAAAACAACTAATGAGCAAAACAATTTTATTTCATAAAAGAAAAATTCAAAACAACCTGGGCTATCTCAACGGATGAGATGTATGCCTTGGAGACTCCATTTGGGAGAGTTCGTACAGTTCGGCAATCTTAGCGAATGAGATGCATCTCTAAGAAGAGATGTATTCCTCGAACTTCCCACTAGTTTGCTTTGGATTGAACTAATTTATACATTTTTGAAGAAGTTGAAAAGTCACATCCATGTCCTCATTGGAAGTTGAAATGAAGAGCCTAAAACTGAAAAGTCACCACACCTATTTGCTCCATTTGAAATTAGCATTTAGATTGAGGATAAAATATATTATTTAATTTAGATACCCAATTTGTTGGGATTAGGATATCACATATTCGAAGGTGAAGTATGCCACAATGGGTATTGCATACAAAGTCTATTATGTCATCTGGGAGGGTTCAGCCATAACAACTGCAATCCATACTACCTACCAGATGGTGAAAGAAGGCAATAACTCTTGGAGAACTTGCAAAAGACGAAGGATTCTAACTATAACTTTCAGTATGGTACTCTAATCATTTGCCTTGCATTTTATTTTCTAAATGAATTATCGGGGTATAAGGGGAAGCAATGGCAACAAAATGTACCGGTAGGGTTAGAGGTCAAATGACACATAGCTTCATTTTTTGATACCCAAGCATATAGTGCCACATATTGGGGGTTTTTCAAAACCCTATAGGAAGAGATGAGGGCAAGGGATATAATCCCTTATGGAACAATGAAGAAGTACATAAAAGATATCACATTTTTGGTGGATAAAGACTTTACATACATGGAGGCAGTGGAGCCAAGGACATCATGGGTACCTTAATTACCCTATGAGATAACTACAATAGAAGTTGATGCTTATGCAGAACACTTACTACGCAAACCAAAAGATACAAGTGTGGAGAGATTTGACACTTACTCATAAGTGATGGACAAGCAACACACGAAGCATGTGGAGGAACATCTTGAAAAAACACAAGGGTAGACTGCATAAACAGTGGGGAGTTCCGGAGAAAGGAACTACATTAGCCCCAAAGCCAACCACATCGGCTCCCCTGCCTACCAAAGAGGCTCCAACAGTAAGAAGGTTAGAAAGGACCACATCACAAGTGCCTTCATCATCTACCATATCATCTGGAGGGAGAGCAGCATCAACAATGCTATCAGGAATGAAGAAGAACACAAAGAAGAAGGCCCCCCGTCAAAAACAACAAGCAAAAAGGAAGAAAACTCAAGACATTCCAAATGAAATTGAGTTAGATGAAGAAGGAGAGGAGCAAGAATCAAAGTTGAAGAAAAAGAAGAAACCGGAGGAAAAATCGACACAACAAGCAGCAGCGGAACCAACACAAGAGCCCTACAATCTAGAGACATTGCTCAATGCTATGGAGAATGTTGGTATGTTAAAAGAAACTGCTATTTTATATAAAGATGAGTCATCTAAAGGAAATAAACAACTAATAGTGCAAGCAATGATACAATACATGAGGGATAAAAATAAAACCCTAGAGGAAGTAATAAAAGGATTTCTAGATAGTTTGATAGATTCTTTAAGGGAAAGGAGAAATAAGGCACTCCAATTGGAGGAAGAAATAAGGCATCAGGCCATTGACAAACTCAGTGACACATTGTCACCAGAGGAAAAAATGAACTGATACAACAATAGGCCATGGAACTGAGAAGAAAACAAAGGGTAGACCCCCTTACGGGTGGAAATAAACAGGAAAAAGAGAAAATATAAAAAGAGATAGAAGAAGTCACAATGAAGATATATGAGACTATCAAAGAGCAACAACAACAACAACTGACACCATCACCTCGGCATAACACTAAGATACTAGCAAGAGGAGAGAATAGAGTAGGGGACAGTTTGCCGAAAGCTCCGACACAAGGAGTACCTCCTCCGAAGAATACAAGGATGGAGGAGAGGAATATAGAACAACAAACAAAGAACCTAGAGGACAAAGGGGATGGAAGAAAGGAGAACATAGAGGAACATAGGGAATCAAAACAAACTGATATTCTGGAACCCCACTCATCCTCAATTGAGTTGATTAAAGAATTTTTGGAACAACAAAAACAAATAACGCCCATTTTGACTCCACAGTTGCTACAATTACCGGTGGTGGAGGGCCAAATAAATCTTGTTGGAATATTTCCACTACATAAGCTACAATTGGGAGATGTCTTTCATTCCTCCGCCAGAGCAAAAATTTTGAAGCAGCATGTTGAAGGGAGTGAACTCCTACAAGATGTGGTAGACACATTGGCCAAGGAGATGTTGGAGACACCGAGAGATACTACCTTACCCCTATCAGAGCAGTTGAGATAGTTAACACAATGGTTCAAGGAATACTCTAGCCAACTAGAGAAGAAAGTAACTAATCAACTAAATAAGAAAATATTGATAGAAATGACTAATAAGTGTGCCAAGGCACACACTCAACTGGAAATATAAATAAAAAACATACAACAGAGCATAGTGGAGGCTAATATACTATACTAGTTTTATCTAAAATGGCCATAATCCACAAAAGCAATAAAACATCAAATGAATGCTTTAGAACTTCAGATCACAAATGTGGTAGCCCAATATGACCCTCTGGCAGACAAGGATAGAGTAATAAGGGCATAGGTGGAGACATTGCATAACCAACACCAACAACTCTAGGAACAAAGGGATCATATAAAGGGTCATATAAAATAGCTGAGGGAAGTAGTTAATTTGAGATTGGCTAATTTAACTGGTAGTTTTTCAAAGGCCAAGCAAACTACTCAGACCATAAAGATACCGACAACTATAGAAGAAGCGGAGGAGACATATATAAAAGAAGGATAGATAGTTATGGTGGCTAAGGCCAAGAAGCAGTGGGATACAAGTATAACTTAGCTCAAGCAAATATATAAGACTATCCTACCTAGCAGCTAACTTTGCATGTCTTGAGGACAAGACATAATTTTGTGGGGGGGATGATGTTAGCAGGTTACTTGGTACATAATAGAGCCAATAAGAGGATACTACACACTATGCGGAGGTCGGAAGACGACAGAAGACATATCCCTATATGTATTAGATATAGTATATATATAGAGATAGGAAATAGTAGAATGCAAGTAAGGCATGATAGGAGAATAAGATATATTCTAATGTAAGAATGACATAGAAGTCATGTATGTAACTGGTGAGGCAGAGACTTAGACCTGCTGGAGGATGGATAGATGATGGATGTATATATATATATATATGGAGATCTGTCGGTACTGGGTAATACTGTGTTATCTTGCTATGATGTGTATTTTATGTGTTGTTTTGTTATTCATTATGTTTTGATGTCAATCTCTAGCTACTTGACTGAGGTATAAACTGACTACAAAAACTTGACTGAGGACCAGATCTTCGGACCGGTATCTCCTCTATATTTTTTGCTAATAGTATCCAACCGTAGGTAAGAGATGTGTTTGTCTTTATATTTGAACACAAGGCTTTTAAGGATGCAAAAGTCAAAATGGGCTTGGATGAAAAGGGGAATTCACAAGTTTTGGCAAGAAAACACTTAAACATGTGAACAAGCCTAAATTATTCAAGTGGGAGTACCAATCCTTGTGGGATCATAGTTTGTACTATCTATCAAGTAATGGATACCTATGGAATGTAAGGTCATGTACCACTTATACACCCCTTACCTCAGAGGCCAAGGCCTTACCCAAGATTAGTTCTATCTCCTCAACTTGAAAGTATGTTGTGAGTAACTTCTTGGGCCTAACAAGTATTTGATGCACCATAAGGAAGGATGGATGATGGTCTTATATAGGATGTACAAGCTTCTAAGGGGTCCTCGATATACGCTAGGTAGATTGAGGCCCAAGTCCGTGAAATGATTCTAAAAGTGAAACAATGCCAAACAACCAAGAGAAGAGGTAGCCCACCCTTCTCCTTCACTTCCCCAAGGTGTAACATCTCATTCCATAATGCCCAAAATTTAACATAAACATTCATTCTAATTAAGAGATTAGATAACAACATGATTATCCATTTCAAATTAAAAAATAATGATTCACTATCATTTCATCAACTAAGCATGTTATTCTAAATAAAATATAACAAAGCTTACATTTTCGATAATCATTTACATATCCAAGTGAATAACTTTCACTATGTATGTACAAATTATGCTTAAGGCATCATATATCAAATTATACATTACAATTGACTATGAAGTCATAAAATGAAAAACACTGTATCTGGAACATAAGACATCTGTCTTCATAAGCCTCGGCTCGTCTCATGCCTGGGAAGGAGAGCATCATCTCGGTGCTTTTCCACCAACCACGGACCTGCGGTCCCCTACTCAACTTCCTAACTGGAAGTGGTCCTACTCTTCACAGAAGGGTTAGTTATTAGGAACCGTTTGGTTAGCCATCTGAGTGTCTAGTGTTGTGTCCTTCATAATGTCTCTTGGTCACACAACTATAGATCCACTCTAACTATGTATGACTCTACTAGAGACATTATACTATCTGGAACACTGTGGATTGATAATGCATGCAGAGACGGATGCATTACTTTGGCCAAAGATTTACATACATGTACGTTACGCAATGAACGTCATCGTATGTCCACCATCCTAACTCAACTTGGAAGTTGTCTCGTCCTATAGTAAGTTTGATTTGACCTCTCTCTCTAGGTCTAATGAATGTGGGATCAATTCGGTTCAAAGTCCATACTAGAACTATCGACTCCCTTCATAAGAATTGTAATGACTTAATGCATTACTTTCGAAAAGAGGGACTTGTGACTCCTCGTCACTATGTGCCATTTACAAATTATATTAAAGTCAACCATATTCACTAATCTAGGTCTCCCATGGTTAACATACTCAATACAAGTCACCAAAAAGGTTAAGATTTCAATCATAGTACCGTAGATATTTCCAACCATAACTAGTTATAATGGTTTCATAATAAAAGATAACTTAGTTTCCCATATGAGTTGTTAATGATAACCACTCTTTCCATAGAGTTCAAGATCATAAGTTTGGTAAGGGTTTAAAACTTGTGATAATATCCACATAAATCTTAACTAATCATGCTTCCCATTCTTCCATGTTACCAATAGTAAGAAGGGATTCCTCGTTAATGATTTGGTTAGCATGCAAGCTGCCATAATAATAATACAGTGATCTTTTGAATAACACACCACCTCCTTACTCGAGGGGTAGACAGGTACAGTCCAGGTTATTTTAATAACCTTTTAAACCACAGTTAGGTTCTATGTAAGGTGAAACAAGATTTTGTTTTGAGTGTTATAAGCATAATTTAAGACTAAGGTTGTATCGACCATCACCACAGTTCATGGTGGTGACATTAGCCACATGCAGACTAAACCATCAAGTATGTACTTAACTCAATAGTTCTACACTTCTCATGCCATGAGCATTTCCTACTCGACTCATTATAGTTGTGGCACTATTACTATTTAAGCCACATTGATAACCATCATATAAAAGTTACCATGGATATGTGCTCGACCTTAATGGCCTCGAGCTACGGTTTCAATAAAGAATATGATGAATTAAAGCTCGACCTTAGTGGCCTCAAGCTACAATCACAACATCGATTATAATGAATTAAAGCTCGGTCTAAATGGCCTCGAGCTCCAATCACAACAGAGATTACAATGAATTAAAGCTCGGTCTTGGTGACCTTGGGCTACAGTCACAATAAAGATTATAAAGATTACAATGAAATAAAGCTCGACCTTAGGGGCCTTGAGCTACAGTCATAATAAAGATTATAAAGATTACAATGAAATAAAGCTCGGCCTTAGTGGCCTTGAGCTACATTCATAAAGAAAGCTTAAGGGTTAAAGCTTGACCATAACGGCCTCGACCCACAGTGTATAGAGTGTTTCAATGGTTATACAGGCTTGACCTTATCAGCCTCGAGCCTCTGCAATAAAGTATGAATGAATGAAACTTAATATAGTAAACATACTGTGAACAGCTCGACATAGATAATACTTACAAAACTAGAATGCAAACAAATGAAAGACAATATTTTTACAACTTTCATTCTACCTAAATGACGTCTTTCAATGCAATCTTTCCAGTTCGGTTCACTTTTCTTTCTTGCTATGTATCTCCTTCCTCACGTAGAGAGAGCACACGAACATCACCAACCCCCGAAGATAGTCTCTTTTTTTCCAAAAAATGACAAACAAAACTTGTTATCTTTTCTCTTCTTGGCATGCCGATCTTGGTGGAAACTACCACCCTCGCCATAACATGGTGGGTGGTCTTTCCCACTTGGCCAACCTTCGGGTTCATAGGGACTCGTCAGAAGATACATGATATCAGCCAACCTTTTGGTGAGCTCCAAGCTCCCATTAGTTTCAAATATCCAAAATATCACCCCACTACCGTGGGTGATATCAACTATAGCAAATTAATAAACATAATAGCATACCAAGAACATTCAATATTAGACTAAATGATCATAGCATAATATTATTTTCATGTATCTACTAGATGTATGTAAATACTTATATTAAACAAGACGTCATTTTCTGACATCACCTCCTTCATGGAGACAGGGTCGTGTTGTTCTCAAAATCAGCTACGCTCATTTTTGTAGACAACCCCCACGAAACTTGTCTATTTCGTGATCTACACTCTAAGTTCGCAAATCGAGACAATATTCTCTTGGTCCCGTGCGAAGTCATTTGACATCCTAAACTAGTTTGCAACATTTCCTCGAATCGATTCCTCGATATTTGCATGAATTGATTAAGTCTTAAATTGATAAAGATGTCAATTTTGGTCATTTTCCAGGTGTTAGTAAATTTTTGAGTCTTAATATGTAATGTCGGTAAAAATCACCGACCTTACATATTTTTCATTTAACATGTAACGGCGACACTTTTTACCGCTTTTGCATGGTTTTTCATTTCTACATGTCCGAGCGACATTTTTAGCCGCTAATACATGTTCTCATTAAAACCATCTTCACATGAAAAGTTGGTGGTTTTCACCGCCTTTGCATTTTTGTTGATATGTGCGGGGTCGGCCGATTTTGCCGCTCGAGCAAAATCTCTGGGATCTTGAACTTCACGTGCCATTAATGGCCACTCGTGCCATCCATTAAAGACATGTTTTCAAGCTTTTAAATATCTTTTGATTGTTTCTTTCATCATTTCATTTTTCTTCTTCCTAAGCTATCCGCTGGACTTTCCTCGCATCATCCGATTGCGTCGATCTAAAGTTCAACTGAATTCATCATCATCAACTCTAGGTTTTCAACCGTTTGAACAGGTAAATCTTTTAATCATTTTCATTTCTTTCCTAGGGTTTCTGTTTATATGATGGTTTGAAAGGCTTTTATTTTGTTTGATTTTTGTTGTGAGCCTTTGTTGGATGTTGTTTTTCTATTGTTGTGGTCATTTTTGTCTTTTGATCTTGGTTCGTTTTTTGCATTTTACTGTGTCTTTGAAAAAAGATCAAACTTAGTGCTCTAAGTCTTACCCATATGGGTGTCGGCGGTTTTACCGTTCAAACCTGTTACAACTTACCAAAGGCGAGGTGTATGAGTGACGAAATTTGCCACTCCTACATCAAAACCTTGCAACCCTACCTTAAGTGTATGGGCGGCAAAATCCACCGCCCTTACACGAAAATTTTGGAATTTCTATCATATGCGGTGTTGGCAGTTTTTGTCGCTTGAACCTCGAATGTGGTTTCTATCAAATGCAGTAGCGGCGAAAAATACCGCTTTAACATAAACTTCACAAAATTCATGATTACTTGCAATAGCGGTAAATTTTGCCGCTTTGACATTCGTTTCTTACCACATGTAGTGGTGGCGAATTTTGCCGCCAATACACTTGTGAACTATACCTTACATGCAAGGGCAGAAAATTTTGCCGCCCGTGCATCACCCTCTTCAGAAATTTTCTAACTCTAGAGAATTCTCTAAAAGCTATCCTGAGCCCGCTTTCCTTCATTTTTTCAGCCTGCTTGCTCTTTAGCCCTTTCAAGCTCACACCTGTGATCATGATTGTCAACATGCAGTTTCCCAAAATTACCAGTATTTCCCCTAACTGCAAGATCATGACTTTTTGTTACGGTTTCTCCTACAAAGCTGTTGAGGTCATCACATCGTCTGAAGGAGTCTATCTTTCAAATGATTGGCCCATCTCTTAAGAAGGCCAGAGTAATGAAGCACAAGATAGCAAGGGTCTGATAATAGGAGCTTGTACATGATAGTAAAGAAGGATGTTGAAAGCCATTACTCATGGAGACAGGTGATTCAATTCATAGTCATGACAATGAGAATGATGTGTTGTGCCACTTGTAGTCAAGGAGGAGCAGTTGTGTTTAGAGATGAGCAATCATGTATGGACAATGCAATAGACATTGAAGAGTGAGTAGCAGTGACAATGGAAGTGGCGCACAAAGATGTTGAGTCATCAAACCTGGCAAGTTACTCTTTAATTGGGTTCGTGGACCGATCATCATGAAGATGTGTGCAGATTATAGGGAATGGGAGTTGATGAAAGCCATCATGTCTTAGAATATTTTTGTAGTTTCATATGTACTTTTCATTTAGTTTTAGACACTTTTACATGTACTTTTCTTATATGTAATTACATGTAAAAACATAGGAAGTCCCAAGTCAATAAGGACTCCTATTTTTGAATAAGTCAAAATAGTTAGGTTTTTCCTAAATTTTCTCAAGGCCTCTCCCTATAAATTAAGAGGGCTTTCATTGTAATTTTTATCTTTAATCTTATGCAACAAAGTGCTGCCCAAATTGAGACTCAACTTTGAGACTTTGTTTTCAAACTGTATGATCAATTCCAATCAATAAAGAAGGCGAGTTTTGATATCAAACTTTGTGTTGAATCAAATTTGTATGAGTGAGGATGTACATATGGCATTTTTGTTGATTTCTCTTGTTGATTGATTGGATAAAGTGGTGCTTGGTTATTACGATTGGAGGACGTTCAAGATAAGTTATATAAACTTTGTGTTATATTATTTCCTTGAATCTATGTGTGTTGAAAGTGTTTCTTGGCGAAGGATTATAAAGACTTTGAGCTTGTAGTTGTTCACTTTGTATATGAATCGTGTTGAGAACTTGTAGACTTTGTGCTATGATTTTCAATCACATTTGCGTGAATCAGTGGTGTTGTTAGTTGACAGACTTTGTGCTCCAACTGGTGATACGATTACTTTGAAAATCTTTCTAGGGATAATTTGAAGACTTTGTACTTGAGATTATTCACTTGGTTCGTGAATCTTTTTGTGAAGTAAGTTGAAAGACTTTGTGCTTCAACTTACAAGAATATTGTTGATTATTGTTTAAGTGTAAAAGCATTATTGAATATTACTGTGAAACATTGTAAACATCTTTTCTGAAAGAAGAGAAAAGGATGAATGTAACACACCCCCAAAGCTAGTATTTAGTGTAAATAAGTTTGTAATAGTTAAAAGGGAACCTCCCCTTGCTGAGAGGAGAGATTTATCTCATCATACTGCGGTTGATATAACCATTTCTCCGTCAGTGAGTTGACGACAAAATATTCACCCAACAGTTTTTGGCGACTCTATTGGGGATCGAATGCGCAACCAAGAGCCTCTCGCCTTTGGTTGAAGCATACTGGCCTCATCTTTGTGTAATATATTTTTGTTATATCTGCTCTATTGTTTGTTAAGAGTATGGTTGTCCTAGGTCCATGGGGAAATGCATTTGTCCCTTTGAAATTGATCCAGCCTCTACATGAATTAGCTCGGGGTTCACGTAAGAATTTTTCCAAGTTCTATGGGGATGGTAAACAACATCCGGATGAGCACATTGTAGCTTTCTACATTACATTTGGTGTTCTCAGAGTTGAGTATGAAGATGTTTCTGTGAGACTGTTTGTAGAAACACTCCAAGGTGTTGCAGTAGATTGGTTCTTTCACCTTGCACCTGGAACTGTCACTGGATGGAATACACTTCAAACTTAGTTTGAAGCCAGATTCAAGTCAGCAGAAGATACTTATGCATTGTTGGCCCAACTTACTCAAATGAAAAAGGAACCGCATGAGTCCATGCGTGAGTTCGTGGCAAAGTTTAATAAGCTAAAGAACAGGATCCCAACTGTTGCTCAACCTACAGCTGAGAACCTTAAATGCTTCTTCATCAATTCACAATTGCCGAAAGTAAGTTTTCTTTTATGAAGAGCAGCACCAGCTGATCTTGCAATTACTCAAAGTTTGGCAGTTGAAGTGGAGGATGATTTGATCTTAGCGGGAAAGTTGAAGAAGGATTCTATTGGGCCTAATGAGCAGCCCTTTTTGGCTTTATCTTCTACAAACACTATGGATCCTATAGTGCAAAAGTTGGCTGATGAGCTGTTAGCTCTGAAAGAACAGGTATCACAAAATTTGTCCATTCCCTTCTATAAGGACATACCAAGGGGAATTTCTCTAAATGCTCCGAGTTACCAAGGCAATATTTCAAGGGATCAGAATCAAAACAGGTTTCCTCCACAACGAGGAATACTTGCTTTGGAAGCACCACCCGTGAATGCAGCAATCTTCTATTATGAATCAGAGCACAACAATCTTCTTCAATCAGAATATGATCAAGGAGAAGATGTTGCTAATCTTTTCATGGAAGGTGAAGAGCAATTAGCTAGCGACTCTACCACCGGGTTCTTGAACTTGGAAGGTGAAAAGAAACAAGAAGAAGATGCTTTTGATGAATCTTATGCTGTTCTTACATGGTCACAGAATCAATTTAATCATTAATATGTGGCTGGTGACAACCAAGTAAGTACATCAGATCTTCCTACTTCATCCCTTGTTCCTAAGACCAGTACCCCCAATGAAAAACCTCAAAATGAGAGTTTTTCGTCTTCTGTAGCAAATCCATATCAGCTTGTTGATATCATAGATCATGCTGAGGAGACAAAGATTCAAATGTCTGAGGCAAGAATACCTATTAAGGGTATTATGCAGAAGGTTCATCCTGAAAGGGAGGCCACGTACACAGTGATAAAATCTGAGGATCCAAAAGTTTAGATTCTTTTTGAATCTTCCGATATGGGTACTTATTTCTTGATTTCTAATGAAGATCCTGAGTTATTGGATAGTGTTTCAAATGGAGGTCTAGAAACAGAGGGATCATTCTTTTCAAGCGAAGGGATTTTGCAGCTGAAAGGAAATGGCATTTCCAAAGGATTGGTTTCTCTGAAGAAACGTTTTAATGAGCCTAATTGCTTTGTCAAACGACGATGACAGTTGGGACCAAATTCATCAGCGTTAGTTGGGCAATTCAATCTGGATGCAGAAGAAGATCCTAGAATGACAAACACTGGGAAGTGTTACTCTTTCAACAATAAAAGAAAAAGAAGTGGAACATCTTTTCTACTACCTCACAGCAGACATCACATGCAAAGGCGGCGAAAACCACCGACTTTGCATGTGAAGTGGAATGACTTTGCACTAGATGACATGTTCTCGCTCTTGATTAAGTCTTAAATTGATAAAGATGTCAATTTTGGTCATTTTCCAGGTTTTAGTAAATTTTTGAGTCTTAATATGTAATGTCGGTAAAAATCACCGACCTTACATATTTTTCATTTAACGTGTAATAGCGACACTTTTTACCGCTTTTGCATGGTTTTTCATTTCTACATGTCTGAGCGGCGTTTTTAGCCGCTAATACATGTTCTCATTAAAACCATCTTCACATGTAAAGTCGGTGGTTTTCGTCGCCTTTGCATTTTTGTTGATATGTGCGGGGTTGGCTGATTTTACCGCCCGAGCAAGATCTCTGGGATCTTGAACTTCGCGTGCCATTAATGGCCACTCGTGCCATCCATTAAAGACATGTTTTCAAGCTTTTAAATATCTTTTGATTGTTTCTTTAGTCATTTCATTTTTTTTCTTCCTAAGCTATCCGCTGGACTTTCCTCGCATCATCCGATTATGCTGATCTAAAGTTCAACTAAATTCATCATCATCAACTCTAGGTTTTCAACCGTTTGAACAGGTAAATCTTTTAATCGTTTTCATTTCTTTCCTAGGGTTTCCATTTATGTGATGGTTTGAAAGGCTTTTATTTTGTTTGATTTTTGTTGTGAGCCTTTGTCAGATGTTGTTTTTCTATTGTTGTGGTCATTTTTGTCTTTTGATCTTGGTTCATTTTTCGCATTTTCCTGTGTCTTTGAAAAAAGATCAAACTTGGCGCTCTAATTCTTACTCATATGGGTGTCGGCGGTTTTACCGCTCAAACCTGTTACAACTTACCAAAGGGTAAAAGCACAAACCTATATCACACTTTATAAAGGAATCGGCCAACATAAAAAAAACATCTCAACTTCGACCACATAAAAGTGGTCTTTATGTTTTGAATTTCAAAATGATATAAACTAAGAAAATGTAGATCTCTTGTTGAAGTTTATTAGTCTAATTTTTTAGATTTTTTAAAAAATTGATTTGATTTTTTTATCAATTTAAGAGCATATTTTGAAATGCTGAAAATTTGAAGAAAAAGTGACGTTCAATTGACATCAATAAACAAATAGAAAAAAAATACATTTTCCCCTGAATTTTTTTTCTCCAAATAGGTGACTTCATTATCTAGGGCATGGAAAAAAGTAAAAGAATTTTTGATCTATATTTTTCTCGTAATAAAGTTTTAAAGTCAAACTTACCCGATTTTGAATGTTTTCAGTTAACGTCAACTATTATTTAATTTTTTTTTTCATTTTCAAAAAACAAATTATACCCTTTTGAAGAGGATTGTCTCCTCTAGGGCATCATATATTTGCCAAATTTTAAAATAATGTTTTACTATTTTTCTAGTTTCAAATTAGCCTCTTTTTGAACTTGAACAACCTGCTTGCATTATTTTCAAATATTTATATCCTAAAATTACTCAAAATATAAAAATATATATATTTCCACATTCAGCACTCCGAGCTATACAAAAAGGTATTTTTCTTTTTTTTAAAATATTAATTTTGATTGTTAAAATATTGAGCAGAAGTTGGAAGTTTGAGAAAGTATGAGAAAATGGTGACTTTGCTGCCTAATAGGATGCCACATAGACAGATTCGAGCGAATGGTATTCTATCTAATGGGATTTGGCTGAATTCCATTCGGTCGAATCTACTCCTTTGATTTTTTTTTTTTGGAAAAAATTTGTGGCTTTTTTATTTTTTTTAATTACTAAATTACAATAAATTAAAAAAAAAAAGATTTCGAATGGAAGAGTCATATTGAAAAATACAATGATGTGAAAGTGTTTGTTTAATGTCTTTTTTTGGCTTTTTTAGTTTTTTTAGTTTTTTTTTTATTTTTTTAGTTTTTTTAAATGAATAAATTATAAAAATTTGGAGAAAAAGGAACCACTGATTTCAACAAGGGCAAAGTCATATTAAAAAACACAATGATTTGAAAGTGTTTTTAATATTTTTTTTGGCTTTTTTAACTTTTTGGGTTTTTTAAATTATTAAATTATAGAAATTTGGGAAAAAAAGAACCACTGATTTCAACAGGGATAGAGTTGTATTGTCAGGTACCATGCTCTAAAAAGTGTAATTGATTAAAACCATTGATTTATTGAATGTAGACCTAGATCTTCAAAAAATAGAGGTTAAAGTCTTTGTACATGTTTTATTTTTGCATGCAGGTGAATTCAAATTTGATCAATTTGTGATGGGCAATAAAAAGACAAGAAAAAGGTTGTATGATCGAAGAAGAGATACTAGAAATGTCGATGAAGGAACATCTACTCAAGAACAACCCATGGAAATTGTTGATGACCAAGGAGTACAGGTACCAGAACAAATTGAAGGTGGTGATAGAAATCTTTTCCTTGGTATGGAAAATCTGATGGAGATGGATGAGGATTCTCTTTTCAAAAATATTTCATCTGAAGATATGGTACCTGAAAGCACAGTAAAATTACACTCTAAAAAAATATGGGACAATTTTTTTAAAAATAAGTCTATAATTGGAAGAGCACAGTTATTTGCAAAGTTATTTAGGAAGAAAGAGATGACCCCAGTTTTGGAGTTGTTAGGGGTTGATAATAAGAAAAAGTCATCAGGTTCATTAAAGCAAACAATAGTTGAAAACCTACAAGAAGCATTGAATTCTATTGAAAGCAAGAGTCGAGCTATTGATTTAAGTGTTGCACGTAGAGCATTAATGACTATAATTTCAAGTAAGAAATCATCACATAGAAGACAAGTTCAAGTAATTTTCCAATTACTCAATGTTTTTAGGAGAACTGTTCAAAGATATATTGCAAGGAGAAATAGATTGGATGGAAATGTTGAGAATAATTGGGTAAATATTTGCAGGGTTCCCCGAAAAGATAGAATCTCAGAAGATGCAAAGGAACAGGTGATTGAATATTGGACTAGCCACTCTCGTGTTTCTTCCAATAGAAGGGACACTATACAGATAAAAGGTGAAGATGGTACAAAAATTTTACATCCAAAATATTTTATAGATACAACACAAAATAAACTTTTTGAAGCATTTAAGCAAGAATTTTCAGATGTGAAGATTTGTCAAAGGATGTTTGAGAGTCTACGACCAAGTTTTGTACGTATAAATAAGGTACGTGAGACTTGTTGTTGTCGAAATCATATTGAATTTCATCTACACCTACAGTCATATAAAAAAGCTATGGTAGTAATTAATCCAAATATAGTCATCCCTGGAAGTACAACACAATTTGTGAAAACTCTTCTATATGAAAAATTAGAAGATTCAGATAAATTCAAAGTGCAGTGTATAAAAAATATATGTAATGATTGTGAAAATTTGAAGAATCTTGTACAGGTTGACAATATTGATCATTCAATGCAAGTTATGTGGAAGAGATTTGAATATGAGAAGTACTCAACAAAGTCAGGAGTTGAGAGCAGAAAAATTGTTCTCAAAGAGAGTGAATTGTCAAGCAATGATTTTATGAAAAAATTTTGCAATATCATATATCCACATATTGAACATTGTCATGGTGCTAGATGGCAAGCTAAGCAATTTCGTGACTCAAAGAATTGCTTTCCACTAGGTTGTATTATGTCTATTGTTGATTTCTCTGAGAACTATACATTTAGTCCTCAAAGTGAGATTCAAAGTCAATATTATCATTCAGAACAAGTTGCAATATTTGTACAAATTTGTTATAGGCATGCTGAAGAACATGTGGATGGTGTACAAAGTAGCAAAGATGAATGAATTGTTATCAAAGAGGTTCACTTTTATATCAGTGATGATACAGGTCATGATAGAAGCTATGTAGCCCATTGTTTTGCAATATTTTTTGAAGACCTAAGACGACGTCAAATAGATGCTTCACAACATTGGACATGGTCTGATGGATGTGCTGGTAAGTGTTGATTTAATTATTTTTTAAAATTATATTATATTTATTTATGTAATTAACTTGTAGACTTGAATTATTCAGTTACTTAAATATGTTGTACCTCGATGTATATAATTTTTTTTTTAAATTTTAGTTTTAAATTTGAAATTGTTTGTAACTTCATAGGACAATTTAAGTCTACAAAAGTTTTTAATTGGTTAAGCCAACAACATATTAAACGGAACATTCATTTTTTGTGGAATTTCTATGAGAGTGGACATGGAAAAGGAGAGCATAATAGAGCTGGAGCATGTGTGAAGCGTGCACTTCGACAACATGAACTTGTAGGTAATACAATATGGAATACAAATTTAAATTCTTAAATATATTTTAAATAAATTTAAATCTGTTAGGAAAAAAGTGTAGATCTCAATATATTGCATGTGTTGAGAAGTGGAAGCTTAAGCCATTATGCAATTTAATAGTTTTGATATATATCCAATGTTGCAGATTTTCAATATTTCTCTTGTTGGATTTTTAAAAAATTTTAATTATATTTTTTGAAATTGTCTTTTCCTTTCAACTAGAAAACTGAGCTTAACTGACATTTCACCAACATGAACTTGCAGGTAATGCCATAAGGAATGCAAATAAAATTGTTGAATGGTGCAAAAGTCATTTTTCCGTCCGTGACTCAATATACAACACACACTATTTTTGGGAAGTTAAAGGTACATAAATATTTTGTTTTGAATTTCAATGTGTACATGAATTGAATTTTTAATTTTATACGCTTTTTAATTGGATGATTGAAATTTAAACAGATATTGATCGATCAACTCTTACTAATTGTCAAACAATTAGTGGTATTAGAAGTTTGCATCAAATCATGACAATAAGACATAGCAGGCCTCCTGTAATTCAAGTGAGAGAAAAATCATGTTTTTGTGTTGATTGCATTGAGAACAATGCAAATACTCTACAATGTGAGAATATTAGAGATGGGTATGTTTTAGAATGGGAAATAAAACAATTAGTGGCCACGTTAGACTCTTTTGAAGATAATGACATTGTAGATGTCTATAATCCTTTGTATTCAGCTGATTATGAACGTGTATCAGATTTAGTTATTACGGGTAATTTTTTTTTAAATTGAATTTTAACTTGTACATTTGATTTATAAATTTTTAAATTTTTAAATTTTTAAATTGAATTTTAACTTGTACTACATGGTGTGTACAGGAGATATTTTTGTTGTTCTTGCAGATCCTAACAATACAAAAGGTGTAGATTACTATCTACTAAGATGTACGCAACCAAAATGGAAATTGTCAGAATCAATGACAGATAGTGATGGACAAGAGTATCCAACTGGATCAGTGGTTGTTGAAGGCACATACTATCAACAAACAAAGATAGATACAAATGGTATTATATTTATTGATTATATGCCAAGTCAAAAGGTTCTGCATTATAGTCACTTAGTTATAGCAACACGAATAAATCTTGAAACTTTACCAAAAAGAGAATGTGCCAAACAAAAGTGGAGGTTGCCTATTGAAGATCATGAAAGGATTTTAGAGATAATAAAAGATAGAGAGGATCCAGATTATATGTATCAAGAACTTTAAGCTATTTTTGTACATGTATATATTTTCTATGACAATTTATTTTATGTTGAATTCAAATAATTTCATTCAATGTGTGATACATTACTTTTTTCTTAATCATCGAAATAGATAGGTCATCAATTAATTGCAGCTCATATGTTTCTTTTTCCTACATTTTGGTGTTAAGATCTTACCTAATATTCAGGTCATCCTAAGATATTGTGATTCAATGAAATTATCTAAGCTATCCTCTATGGCTCGTAAATTCTAGATGTCATGGATGTCATGATAAAGTTATTGGCTATCTTATTTTATCTTGATGTAGCTTAATTGAATTGAGTTATTTTTGGATGTCATGATAAAGTTTAGTTTTTAAGGCCTAATAAACTATTTATAGATTCAAAAATTCTAGACATGATTGAGTATGATGCATGTGTGTAGTCATTTATGTGTTCACCAAGTTATTTGTTAAATCAACATGTTGGTGATCTGAGTTATTTTGTAATGACTCTATGGTATAAGCTTAGTTCTTGAGGGTAGGGAATGCCAATCTCAAGACCAATTTAGTTAAATAGCTTGTACAATTAGCCAAAGAATAGTTCAATCTTCAAACTTGTGTAATTTAGCATCTTACTAAAATTCTCTTTCATTTTAATCCAAGTATAATTTCACTTTTACTTCACAAATTTAATCAAGTAGAAATAAATCTTAGTTAATAATATTTAAGTAATAATTTTTGAGTGATAATAAATAAAATTTACGCTTTTTTTATTCATGCATTTTACTTAGAAAACATCTATTAATGAAATATTAGCTTTTCTAACTTATTTATTATTTAATTCATACATAACTCAAGCAAGGAAATCATCTAACCTTTAATTTTAGTCTTTAATAAATTAATGTTAGTGATATATATATTGTTATACTTAGATAGATATTTCTTTTATCTAAATATCCAAATTTAATGTAATTGTGTCTATACAAGTGAATGAAATTTTATTGAGTTTGTTATGGATGGCATAGAGTTGGCCTTTGCTTCACTTTTCTTTCTTTTGGAGTAGTACATTGCACATGATCCAATTGTTATCATGTACTTATTGTCATTTTAGATATAATTTAGACATGTAAAAAATGAAAAATAGGAATTTGTAATATGGTAGATGCACTATAATAGATATTACAAATAAGTACATTACAAGGCTAAGTAAATGCATACATCTACTCTAATTAGTAGCATGGGATTAAGTTCCAATTTATATCTCACTAGAAAACCAGTATACCGAACTAGTCATGTAACTTTCAAACAAGAGATAAACTCATCATACAAAAATAACTCATGTTCTAGAAAGTTAAAAAGTAAAAATAGACCCTAAAATTTCCATTCCCTAAAAATAGGACATCCTTAGGTGGAATCTCCTTATCATCAAATGATATAGCCTTTTTTTCCTTGTGGTAAATATACTTAATAAAAGATTTAACTAATTGTGGAGTAGTGTTGTACCCAAATTAAATCTTCTCTATAGATTTTTTTCATTATATCTATAATAAAATGATGTGCATATTGGGTCCCATAGGCATGCATATCTTGGCTTCGATTGTTGGAATTTGTTGAATAATGTCATACTCCTTTATTTTAGATGTGCATTGAGGCCTAGGAGGTTAAATAAGTTTTTTAGTTGGTAGGATAGGTGGTGGTAGTTGACATCTCATCCTCTTCCTAACCTTTGGAGTGTTCGCCCCACTAAGTTATAATCATGTGAATCTAGGGTTCCATGAAAGTAAGTTATATGAGACATTTAATCCATGTTGGTAGAAATTCGGTCAAGAAATAAATCATGAGAGGTCATTTCCAAATTTATGTTATCCTTATATGTGAGTTAGGGACCAAAAATTATATAATGAAAGCATAGGCCAAAGTCATAAAGGGAGTGTAAGAAAACAAGAGGAGTCAAACCCTTGTAAATCTCTACTATGTGAGGAGTCAAGCAAGAATGATTTCACATGTAAATATGCATCATTGGATCCATCATAGTCATCATGCAATAGTTCTTCACTAAGGCTTAGAATATTGTCATACAATGTAGAGCAAGGTAGTGAAGCATCAATGGGGTGTACTTGAGAAGTTAGTAAATTGTCATTTATGTATAAGCTATCATCATGTAAGGAAAGATAAGATGAAATACTATCACAAGAATTCATAGATTCAACAAGGGAAATATGATCATCACTATGCACAGTATTATGTATGAAAGGGGATAATGCATTGAAATGATATAAATCTACATGGGCATAGTGATAGCATGACATGTAACAAATGTATCATGAAAAAGTGTACAATGTTATGCATAAGTAAAAGAGGTGTGGGATCACATGGTAGATTCTTTGTACATGGATGTTCAATGTAATCATAAGGCATAAAATCCTTATGGAAAGTATGCGTAACTATCACTTGTATCTATAACATAAGAGGGTAGGCACTAACCAACTTAATGAAGGATATAAAAGATAAGACACAATGAAACAAAAAATCCATAGAAAACACATGCATATGCAAATCCATAGAAAACACATGCATATCCCTAACATAGAAGGTCACAGGTATATCGAGAATAGATCTATATTAATGTGATCTATATGATAAGAATAATTTAGAATTGCATATGCATTCATGTAAACTGTCAAGGAAGATACCTTAAAAGGAGCCATAGTGATGAATATCTAAGGGTGGGGTGAAGGGATAAAGAGGTATATCACTATGTATACCAAAACTATGTATATCACTATGTGTTGTATTAATTTCTTATCTTTTATAAAATATCTCTTTCTAGAAAGCTCCCAAAACCATAATTTCAAGCCCTACTTAAAGATAATCATAAATCTATTCTCATACTTAAGAATACACAATTAAAATATTATCGTGGTTTGACATCCACATTTTAGGGTTTCAAAATAGATGTAAATAGTGTTTCAAATAGATTTTTTAGGGTTTTAAAATTCATGTATTAGAGTTTCAAATTTATATATTAGGGTTTCAATTTGACGTTTTATGGTTTCATATTAACATTTTAGGGTTTAATCTACATCCAAAATTTGTTTATAAAACATTAAAATATAGTGCATTTACCATATTAAAAAAATTCCTATTTGTAATATCTAATATAAAACATTGGCCTCTATTATATTACAAATAAGTAAATGAATGTCTGCTCTAATTTGGAAACATATATCATCCATTTTTCATTTTTTATCATTTTAGATATTACAAATTCCTATTTCTAGTGATATTTAATCCCTATGATCAAGAATACAATGAATGTCTTACAAGGCTAGCTATGAGCCACAAACATGAACCAAATTTGCAAAAGACATGAATTAGAATCACAAAGCACATAACAATTATTGAGAAAGAGATTTGTTAACTACTTTTAGAACAATAATTTTATCTTTTCCAATTATTTATTTAAATCTAATGTATTTCTTGGCATGCAAGGATTAAACAAGAATCATTTATGATTTGCTCATGAATCAAATTTATTATTTATTCAAATCCTAATGTAGTGATGTCTAATTAGAGTAGTGATTCCCTATTTGCTTCCAAATTGCACCAATTAGTTCTTGTTGTAGTAGAGACTATTATTGCATACTTTCATTCAAACTATCCTTTGTATTTTTAAATATAATACAATTCAAGGAGAATGTCTTGATATGAGAAAAAATTAAAAAAAGGTTGTTTAAAGAGGACTTGCATACAACTAGAATTTGAAATGAAAATCATTGAGGGACTAAGTACCTATAGAATTGAATGTTACCACATTGCCAAAATGTTCAATTTGTATATAATATAAAATGTATATAATGTTCAAACCATAATATAAAATGTCAAACCATAATATAAAATGTCAAACCATAATGTCCAATGTCAAACCATAATATAAAATGTCAAACCATAATGTCAAATGTCAAACTGGATAATGTCAAACATAATAAGATCTAGATCAATCTACCGATCCATGTGTGGATCTACATCTCGATCTCTCTCTGGATCCTGATCCATGTGTGGATCCATGCCTCGATCTCTCTCCGGAAGCCGATCCATGACCTGATGCACCTCCCTGCACAAGGAAGTACATAATTTAATTTAATGTACATGTGTATATATATGTAAAATCATCTTAAAGTTTTGTACTTTCAACATGTGTGAATTTATCATGTAATTTATATATATTATAAATGTACCTCAAATGTATTGTGCACGGGATCCTCTACATGCTCTAGACCTCTGAAGCGCGACAAATTATCCCCTTGTTGCTATAAATTTTCAAATATAAGATTTCAATGAATAGTGAGAGCTACTTTTAAGTCAAGTTTATTTAATATATACACATGTGAATTTGTAGAACGCAAAATATAGAAATTATTCAAGTACCTACACATCCTGGAGCACTCTACCAATCCCACTAATCTTAGATGAATGAATGGTAACATTAGGAACACCTATATCTGCAGGTAAAGGACCAGTGCCAAAGAGAAGTGTGCTGTATGTGCCATGTACATTAGGTGCAACCTGATGCTGTGTGGGGGCTGTAGGTTGATCTGGAATATTATGGTCCTCTGAAACTACCTCACCTTGACCTAACTATCTACCAGTATGTCGTCTAATATGAGCCGATACAGCATCCAAAGGAATACCATACTCATCACTGATAAACTGGTATGCTGATAGTAAATCAAGAATGGAAGCTAAAGCAACATTACATACAATGGTGTCACTCATATGGGTCACATCTGATGGAGATGGCAGATCTGCATGAATGTAGGGGTCATAATTCGCAGATGTAGCCTCAGTGGGAGGAAGGCCAATCCATGGACGTAGTAAGTATCTCCCTACACGATTAGATGACATCTGATCAACTTGAGTAGCAATGGTGGTCACCTGTCAAAAAGCCTGGATCTAGTCGGTGCGATTGCTGCATCTCCTGCTGTTGCTAATTCCAAATGTTTCGGAAGAACCAAAAGGTTTGGACCAACTAATGCCCTCTTATTTTCAGGCGGTGGCAAATTTGGACGTCTAAATTGAGGTTTATCAGCAAACCTCCCCTTGCCCTGTCCAACATGTGCAGGCATAGATGTGTAATCCACAGATAATCCTAAATGAAACTTAGCATATGATTGTTTGCAAAAATATAGTGGCAACTCGTCATTATGAGGCCATCTATGATTGGCTGCCAAAAATCTAGGATATATAAATGGACCAACTAGTGGATCTGTACACCTGGTAACAGTATAACCTCTAACTTTGTCTTTCCCAGTATAAAAAGGGAACATAGTATGCACATTATGTAATGAAACTCTATCAGAAATAGTTTTGATATTCTCAGTGCCAGTAACAGTCCTAGCAAGGGACCTATAAAACTCCTCAGTGCTAATATCATCATATGGATTGTATGATTTTATTGTCTCAATCATATCTCTAATCTCGCACCGAATATTAACTAATCTATCTCTATTAGCCAAATTTTGGGGGTTCTGTATAGTTTGATCCAAACATTTCAAAACATTATCTAATCTAGAAATGCTATCATTATAAAAATTATTCCTAGCCTCAGCTTCGCGTTGAGACTGCGTGGAATGATGAGATCCCTGATCATCAGCGATATCTAGATAAAACTATGTAAAGAGATCTGCATTTAATTAAAACAAAAAAATTAAATATGTACAAGCATTTTTCTTTTAAGCATACAAAAATATAAAAATGCAACATGTAGATCATCTAAATAAACACAAAGTTTAGATTTGCATGCAAAGGAAAAGGTTTCAAAGATAAGCTTGGAAAATTTACAAGATTCAACTTTTCATAAGTATATAATGGTTTTCATAACTATAATGGAAGAAATCTAATTAATGTATTATCAAATAAAGAGAATTGAAGTTACCAACAATTATGTTCATTGGCACTTCATATATTGAAATTTGGAATTATACTTACATTTCATAGATTAAAAGTGTATATTTAAAACAAACTTGACTCACGATCATCATTAAATATTCAATACCAAATGCAGGCAGTGAATTGTACTTAATGATAATTATGTTAGGTGATTTTGACAAAGTGCTGAACCATATTGAACAGTTGCTCTTCCAAATAATGAACTTATAACAATTATGTTATGGGGATTGCCTGAAGAGTTCTTTTAGAAAGAAAGTACCCCAAAACAAATGATATTACAAAGGGGATTGCTAACTCATAGCTTCAATCATCATTACATAATTTCAATTCCGTAAGAACAATAATTACCATTTTACAACTTTTCTCAATAAAAAAATACAAAAATTAATAAATGAAAGCTGCAAAATTCTTCCAAGTTGTAAGTGAGACCTCCGTAGCTCTAATGAGATCCTCAAGCTCCACAATTAATCGTCATGACTCCATTCCATAAACCAACAATGGTGAGTCTGCCACTCAACATGTTGAACCCAAAGGCCCACCCCTCTTGACTATGGGAATGAGCTATGAATAGCATACACAAAATATAATCACTCAAGTGGAAATGAAGAAACACACTTGGTCATGGTTTTATTAACACATGATGAATCATATATGATTCCAAAAGGAAGGATTACAATGGTAGTCTAAGGCTTGCATGGCGTGGTTATCCACCTTATATCTCTAATATCTAAAGGTGAATCTTGGAGACATACTACACCTAGATCTTTCATATCCAAGGTGAGTAAGAAGATACACTACACCTAGATCTCTAATATCCAAGTTGGGTAAGAATATGCAATACATGTAGATCTGTAATATCTAAGGTGAGAAATAATCAAACACTTCAAGCCTTCTACTTATATCCATCCTACAAAATCAAAGGAGAATAATTCTTCAAACTCCACAGAAACTGCAGTTCTTGATGCCTCTCATGATCAAATGATGCTCATAAGAGGCTCCTATCATACTAGACATCATTAAAGGAACATAACCAAAAAAAAAGAATCCAAGCTTTCTGGTAGCTAAAAGATTGCATGCCTATTGAGGTTCGTGGTCAAAGTCATGCACAGAAAATAAACAGAAGATGGAATACTGCACGGACAATATTCAGTTTTAAGAACAAATTATTAGGTGTCAATTGGTTCCCAAGTAAAAGAAAGTTACAACTATGAGAAGCCAAGCAAAGCATGATAAGCATGAGCTCTGCTCCTTGACAGAGGACAAAAACACTTGTGCTAGGTGTAGCTTCTGATATTCCTTAAAAAATGTTGTATTCATTGGTTGCATTGCATTAATATGTAGACAATGAAATGTAATTGAAGATAATTATCTATAAATCCCATTTGATCACCTGATGTATTCTTCATAGCCTCCTTCTGAAAGTTAAGGATAATCAACATCAATCTAAGATAAGCTATAACTGTGAAATCATTATGTAATGAATGCATGAGGTAAAACCCGTTGGAGAGGTTTTATGAGATGACAGATGCCTCCAGTATTTTGCATATTAGCAATCTCATCTACTACTTCAAGATGGAAAAAGGGGACTTAATGCAGAGGATATTAACATGTTGAAAGAATAAAAGCATCGCAACAGTTATAATCGTTCACAGAAAATAAAGAGAAGAAGAAATGCTACATGGACAATGTTCAATTTGCAGGACAAATTATTAAGACCTGTGTCAATTGGTTCCCAAGAGAAGAGTTATAATCATGAGAAGCCAAGCAAAATAATGATTGGTCTAAGAAACCTATTCCAAATGGAAAATAATTAGCACAAAGAAAATGAAATCGTTGAGTACATGAAAGAGATACTCCTAACACATTGAGAAAGGATGATATCAATATGTAAAAAGAGGTGAATTAGTGTGAGCTTTTTCAGCACCTCTATTCCTTGTACCAGCTGGAGTTAGCAGCCAATCCCGTATCCTAGAAAGCAAACTATTGATTTATGCTGTCCCGTATCCCACTTTAGAGAAGGAAGAAGCAAGGGATTAAGAAGAACTTTATGAATAAGAGTATGAACCTAAAAATTATGAGGAGGTATATACATGTGATTATGTTGAAAAGTTTGACCAAAGTGAATATGATGCTTGTTTTGCTAATGAAGAAATCAATGAGTATGATCATATCAGTTATTATGACCAATATAAAATACCTAGACATGACAATCTCCATCTTAAGGATCTCATGAAATAGAGATGCAAAAGGGCATGACCTTTATCTAAAGATATTATGTTGGCTTTAGCACAAGTCATGGTTGTACAAGTTTGAAGTGACTGTTATTTTAGAAATAGGCAAATAGGCATTTCTCCCAACTCAAAGGTTGTTGTTAAATCATATACTTCTAATCCTAATGATGATAAAGGAAAAGATAAAGCTAATGTAGAGGTTGAAATAAATATTGCACAAATCAAGACTCAAGAAAATAAAAGAACCCTTAATCAAAAAATCATTTAATGCAAAAGATACATGTGGAAATACTAAGAAAGAACAAGTCCCTTCAACTAATGTTGATCCTTCAAAACATAATCTAGTGCAAATGCAAATGTCTATATGAGTGAAGAAACAAGTTCAACAAGAGAAAATGGGTATGAGTAAATATGAACTCCTTATGCAAACAAAAGGAAATTAGGGAAAAAAATCAAGTGTTGCAATATGTACTAGATGCACACTCTATCATAATATCTAAATCAAGTCTATTTCCTACTTACATGTCCTGATTGATATAATGTATCCTCTACATCAAATAATGATAGAATTTCCACTAATTGAGTTGTTTAGGATTCCTAAACATAAAATTAGAGCATTAGTGTACTTGACCATTCCCTCACCACATGTTTGTTAATCGAATAGCTATTCTAGTGACCCCTAGTTAATGTAAATGCACAAGAAAACATTGAGATTACCTAAGCACATCATTTGTGGAGGTTCAAATAAACATAGACCCTTTCTTTACTTCTTTTCTAACTAGTGGATGACTAGTACACTATTGCATGTTTCACTATGGTGCTTCTAGTAATGTTAAATGTGTCTTGAAATTGTAAATGAACTATGCCTCAAGATCTCTAAGTCTTATGGGAAATTGTTTGCAATGGTTTCAAGAGATGTACATGTTATTGGCATTATCAATAGTGTTGAGCTTTAATTGGCTACATGTCCATGCGAATCCATTCTAATGGGAACCATTATAGTTCATTTCCCTATGGGTAATGTTTTTGTCACAAAATTGGGTTGCATCTATTGCAAGCAAAATATAGATGGATTTATCATTTGCCACCATCTCATTGCATGGTGAGAATGTCAACATATGTAGAGAGAAGGAAATGCTACACATTATTGTGGATCCTAAGAAATATAAGAATGGAGTTCTATATTCTAAAACTCAACCTGACCATTTCATAGCATATTATGATGATGTAGTAGATCTAGTTGATTGCACCTTATGTCCTCAAGCTTATTTTTATATGCCTAATTATTTATCAACCTTTTTTTCAATGCATTCTCAAAAGAGGGTTTTGGTGCACAAGACTTATCATAAATTTGTCTAATGTAAAGCATTTCAAATTTTTAGTAAGAAACTTTTCAATGCACTAATAATATAGTGCTAAGCATGAAGCAATAATTTTGGGACTGATTATTACGTTGAAGCATGGCATCAACTACTTAAAGGTTTATGGAGATTCATAGGTTATTATATAAAAAGTGAAAGGATCATACCTAGCAAAAAACTAGAGGCTAAAAAGATACAAAAATGTAGTTTAGGACACCATTGATATGTTAGATTTAACAAAGATTATGCAATATTAAATCTCACTAAGATCAAAACAAAAAGATGACACTAATTCAAATGTACACAAGATTAGGATAATGGGATATTAACATCTATATTCAAGAGTCCATAAAACAAGGAAATAAACTATACTATATAGACTTTGAACATGCACAAGTTAGGGTGACAAGTGTCCTACAGGAAAGAAATAAACTAGAGGACTAACTCAAATTATTAAGAGGTGTCAATTGGTTCCCAAGAGAAGAGTTATAATCGTGAGAAGCCAAACAAAACATGATAAGCACAAGCTTTGCTCCTAATGGAGGATAAAAACACTAGTGCTAGATGCATCCTCTGATGGAGTTTCATGAAAGTATGGTGTATTTATTGGTGCACTGCGTTAAAATGCAGGCAGTGAATTGTACTTAATGATAATTCATAATTATCTATAAACCTTATTTCATCTGATGGATTCTATGTTGTATCCTTCTCAAAATTTAGGACTTACTGATTAAGCTTAAGCAACAACTGAGAAACCATTGCAATGAGATGAACAGTGCCTCTAGGATTATGCATATTAGGAATCTTTAATATTACTTGAAGATGGAAGGTCACTTGAATGCAGAGCACATTAAAATGTTGAAAGGAAAAACAAGGTTCTAACATTAAGAAAACTCTGCCCTAATCATGGCCTGGCTAGGGTTTTAAAAAAAATTTCCATTCCAATATAAATTGTGTTTTACTCTGCCCTAATTATGGACTGTGGAAATTAGATGTCTATCAGTGTTTAGTGTTTTACAATGAAAAAAAGTGCCATAATCATGGCCCGACTAGGGTTTTAAATAAATTTAATTAAAACAGAAAAATCTGTTCACAAGCACATAGACAGTGGTGCTTCACAAAAACAATAAAAACCCTAACATGTAAATATCATTCGAATTTACAAAATAAACAAATGCAATCATGATAATAACTGAAATAAACGCAGAGCAGAACAAAGCAAAAAAAGTCTTAAACTAAAAACGTAATGTACAGTTATGAGAACAAAAAAAGTCTTACGCGGGCTTTGTAGGTTCCAGGTATTCGGTAGAGTAGCATCCACACGCAACCCACTCGACCGAAAATGCAACAAATGACTGCCACAGCTTTGTTTTTTGCTTTTTTTTAATGTTTGATGGATTCGATCGAAAGGTACTCGGCCCATAACCACTCGACCGAATAAATGCAGCCACATTAGCGCCAAATACACGCCACGTCGGTGCCAAGTCGATTTGATTGAATCCTACTCGGTCGACTACTACTCGACCTATAACCACTCGATCAAAATTATTCTTTTAACTCAAAGTGTGACACTACTTTGTGCTTTTACCCCAAAGGCAAGGTGTATGAGCAACAAAATTTGCCACTCCTACACCAAAACCTTGCAACCCTACCTTAAGTGTATGGGCGGTGAAATCCACCGCCCTTATATGAAAATTTTGGAATTTCTATCCTATGTGGTGTCGGCAGTTTTTGCCGCTTGAACCTCGAATGTAGTTTCTATCAAATGCAGTAGCGGCGAAAAATACTGCTTTAACATAAACTTCGCAAAATTCCTGATTACTTGCAATGGCGGTAAATTTTGCCGCTCTGACATTCGCTTCTTACCACATGCAGTGGCGGTGAATTTTGCCACCAATACACTTGTGAACTATCCCTTACATGCAAGGGCATAAAATTTTGCCGCCCGTGCATCACCCTCTTCAGAAATTTTCTAACTCTGGAGAATTCTCTAAAAGCTATCCTGAGCCTGCTTTCCTTCATTTTTTTGACCCGCTTGCTCTTTAGCCCTTCCAAGCTCACCCCTGTGATCATGATCGTCAACATGCAGTTTCCCAAAATTACCAGTATTTCCCCTAACTGCAAGATCATGACTTTTTGTTACGGTTTCTCTTGCAAAGTTGTTGAGGTCATCACGTCATCCGAAGGAGTCTATCTTTCAAATGATTGGTCCATCTCCTAAGAAGGCCAAAGTAATGAAGCACAAGATAGCAGGGGTCTGATAATAGGAGCCTGTACATGACAGTAAAGAAGAATGTTGAAATCCATTACTCATGGAGACAGGTGATTCAATTCATAGTCATGACAATGAGAATGATGTGTTGTGCCACTTGTAGTCAAGGAGGAGCAGTTGTGTTTAGAGATGAGCAATCATGTATGGACAATGCAATAGACATTGAAGAGTGAGTAGCAGTGACAATGGAAGTGGCGCACAAAGATGCTGAGTCATCAAACCTGGCAAGTTACTCTTGAATTGGGTTCGTGGACCGATCATCATGAAGATGTGTGCAGATTATAGGGAATGGGAGTTGATGAAAGCCATCATGTCTTAGAATATTTTGTAGTTTCATATGTACTTTTCATTTAGTTTTAGACACTTTTACATGTACTTTTCTCATATGTAATTACATGTAAAAACATAGGAAGTCCCAAGTCAATAAGGACTCCTATTTTTGAATAAGTCAAAGTAGTTAGGTTTTTCCTAAATTTTATCAAGACCTCTCCCTATAAATAAAGAGGGCCTTCATTGTAATTTTTATCTTTAATCTTATGCAACAAAGTGTTGCCCAAATTGAGACTCAACTTTGAGACTTTGTTTTCAAATTGTATGATCAATTCCAATCAATAAAGAAGGCGAGTTTTGATATCAAACTTTGTGTTGAATCAAATTTGTATGAGTGAGGATGTACATATGGCATTTTTGTTGATTTCTCTTGTTGATTGATTGGATAAAGTGGTGCTTGGTTATTACGATTGGAGGATGTTCAAGATAAGTTATATAAACTTTGTGTTATATTATTTCCTTGAATCTATGTGTGTTGAAAGTGTTTCTTAGCGAAGGATTATAAAGACTTTGAGATTGTAGTTGTTCACTTTGTATATGAATCGTGTTGAGAACTTGTAGACTTTGTGCTATGATTTTCAATCACATTTGCGTGAATCAGTGGTGTTGTTAGTTGACAGACTTTGTGCTCCAACTGGTGATACGGTTACTTTGAAAATCTTTCTGGGGATAATTTGAAGACTTTGTACTTGAGATTATTCACTTGGTTCGTGAATCTTTTTGTGAAGTAAGTTGAAAGATTTTGTGCTTCAACTTACAAGAATATTGTTGATTATTGTTTAAGTGTAGAAGCATTATTGAATATTATTGTGAAACATTGTAAACATCTTTTCTGAAAGAAGAGAAAAGGATGAATGTAACACACCCCCAAAGCTAGTATTTAGTGTAAATAAGTTTGTAATAGTTAAAAGGGAACCTCCCCTTGCTGAGAGGAGAGATTTATCTCATCATACTGCGGTTGATATAACCATTTTGCCGTCAGTGAGTTGACGACAAAATATTCACCCAACAGGTCGATCATGCGATTTAGGGATTAAGCACCGCTCTCCCTTCTTCACCAAGAACCCAAAGCATAATAGACCAAGAATAATAGATTCGCCATCTCGGTTTGGGAATATTCAAAGCAATAATAAAATGCTCTAACGCATGGCAAGACTATCTCTCGACTCATATTGACATTCCAAGAATGTCTCTAGGTCGAGTCGATGCAACTTTGTCGAAATGACTAAATCGACAAGACTACACAAAAGGAAAATCAACTATACAAAAAGAAGCGTAACTTACGCCAACTTACACAAGTTGTAAGGACATAATGTCTGACACTCAAATGGCTATTAACCCCATTTCTTGACATCTAATTCTTCCTCTAGGATGATACTCTCGTTCCCTCTTCGAAGGATGTTGCATTTTCCTGTTCACACTAAGGACCATAAAATCATGATCAGTGCATCATCATCTATTTCACAATTCAAATTAATTTAATATTCATATGAACAAATAGTTTCATAACTAACTATCATCAATCATTAACATCATAATCAAAGATTAAATAAGATATTTCCACAATATCAAATCAGTTAACTATGTCCTCCTAATCACCATGCAAGGTTAAGATTAGGTCTAATTATAAGTTGGGGGTGTAACACAAGGTATAAATCTCTTGGGGGCTTAGCCCGAATGACAAAATTTCAACTTCTAAGAGGCGTGTCTTTCGATTCACCCCTCGCTCTTTATACTCTGCACGAATGCTAGAGTTGAGGTCATCCCCTTGGTGATGAAATCCAAGGCAAGCACCCTAAAAAGAAAGTTGGGAAGATGATACTTGTTTTTGATCCTCAACATCACCCAAAAGCGCAAGAGGAGAGCATACATAAGATATCACTTTAGGATTAAAAGACAATGGTAAATTGATTACACCAAATCAAAATGTGAAGGTGAATTTTAACCCCAATTTCAATAGTATAGAACACACAAAAAAGACAATGCAAACAAAAATTTCATGTGTCTATAATTAAATCTTCTTGAAATCATCCTACAAAACCACAAATTAGTAGTTTGATAGTTCATTCTTTGATTTGCGAGAGACACTATTTTCAAGATTTTATTCTTTGGCCAATGAGAGACACTACATTCAAATGATTAGAAAACAAGATCAAATACTTGATTTTTGGTGTGAAATATGAAAGTATTACTTATCCCACAATGAAGTACATCCAATTAATTTTCCAACACTTGTAAGAACTTGAAAATATGTAAAAGTTATATCATTTTTAAAAAAATGCCTATTTGAGGCTAAATAGACGCAAAAATCAGAGGCTAAACAGATGCACAAAACATAAGGTTAATACAACCACAAATTTTGATCTCACTAAACAGGTGCAAATATTAATGTATTAAATAGGTGCAAAACTGTAATACTAAAGAGGTGCGAATATTATTTTTTGCATAACACCTTCAATTTTGTGATTTAAAACTAGTTTTTTTTCCATGAAGTTTTCCTCAAACCTGTACAGGCATAGTATAGAAAGGATGATGCATTATAGCCTGTATGGTAGGGATTTTGTATGGATGTACATATTTTTACTATGAGAAAATCTAAAGGTACCCAAAAAATGCATATTTTTTAAACCCAAAATATATCAAACTATATGTTTTTCTTCGTCTATCAACCCTTATGGACGCAACCATGAGATCCATTTTGCATTGTGAGGCTCCTATAAAAACTTGATTTTTAAAACCACCTAAAAAAGAGAGGGAACCTGTAAGATCCAAACACTAGAAACTCACAAGCACCAAGAGCAGTAGAGTTGCCAAAATGTATATGCTTAATTTAGATTAAAATGCAAAGAGATTAAAATATTATTAAACCCTTTATTCTAAATCAAACCATACCTTCAATTAAGCTAGAGTTGCATGTAAAAGAATGAAAACAATAAATGATCTCACCAATGCAATCTTGTTTCATCCATGATGACAGTTGTGCTCTAGGATTTATGATTGAAAGAAGTAATGTGAGGTGCTTAGCTCAGTAGCATAAGTTTGCATTCAAATGTTTGATATGATTATGGCTTGTGGGAGGTTTAACTTATAGAATTTTTGATAGATTGATAATGATAAGATTTGAAGGTGGATAAAGATAAGATTTTTGGAAAAAAGCAAGATAATGACGAAGATAAATCACGAAGAAGATATGATAAGATATTTATTTTTTTACTTTAATTAAGTTCACATGAGTTGGAAATAGAAAGAAATTGAGATGGATAAGATAATTGATAAAATTATCTATCTAATTTAATTAATTAGATACACATGAGTTAAAAATGTAAAGAAATCAAAAGGATATGAGTTAAAAATGTAAAGAAATCAAAAGGATATGATTGAGATTAATTAATTAATTAAATATTTGATTTATTTAATTAATGTTGGAATATGATTTAATTAATTACACATTAGAGAAATAAATGAATTAATTAAATAATTGTAAATTATTTAATTAATGTTAGGAAGTGGGAAAGTGGGATAAATTAGATGATGGTAGGATGTAGTTAAATTTAGGAGTCTACCCAAGGTCTTGCTCACAGGCTAAAATAACACCTAAAGCTTTGGAGCATTTTTACATAGAGGTGGGCATGCAAGTCAACACCAACAAGACCAAAATCTTGATATTCTCCAACTAAAAGAAAAAAATTACCTGAATTTTTATTTTGAAGGAGATCCCTTAAAAGTAGTAGCAAAGTACACATAACTTGGGATAACTTGAACAAGCAACTCAATTGGGAAATACACAGAAGAAAGATAATTTGGGAGGTTGGAGAGAACTTTTTGTATTGCAAAATAGAAGTAGAGAGGTTGAATTATGGGATTGGAAAATTCTTTGGGTTTTTTCAGGGTATTAGTGATTCCAATAGTTCTTTATGGCTGTGAAGTGTGAGCTAGTAGCATATAATAAATAAAATGGAGACAAATAAAGAAGATTCAAAAGGGCTTGATTACAAGTAAAGTCAAAATAAAACTGTCTATTCCTTATGATGCGCTTATAGTAAAAAGCAACACCTTTCCCATTTTGGTAGTGACGATGGCTGAACTTCTAGGTTATCTTGAAAAAAATGAATAGATGAAGGCAAATAGATGGCTTAAGGTTGTCATGAAAGAAGTTTTGAACAAAAGAAAGAGAACACGGATGAAACAAAACATTAAGTCGATGAATAAATGAAATGTCAACTTGAATGCATGCCCAAATAGTAACAAAGACATAAAGGCATTTATTGTGGAGAAATTCTATGTGAAGAAAGACATTAAGGAGAAAGATAAAATAATATCTTGATGAATTTAATCCTACACGTGGTCAACACCAAAAGGACTATATAGGGGCAAATATCAATTGGAGGACAAAGATCCTCATAGACCAATTGAGGACTAACTCATATCATCTTTGATATGAAGCACACAGATGGAAATGACCAAAAGAAGAATGGAAAGAAAGGATATATAGCCGATGCAGTTTAGTCAAATAAACACTTTTTTTGGACTACAAGACATACAACGAATATGCTAATTCTCTAACAACGGTTTATCTTCACAATTTATTTTAAAAAATGGATTAAAAAACAACAAAACTCACTTCTTAATTTTATTTTTTTAAAAAAATGTTAACTATCCCACAAACTACCTTTAACATCATGGACTTAAAAAATTCTTTCTATTCTTCTCTATTATATTCATTTCCCTTCTCTTTCCCACCAGGTGGTGCCGACCATATTTTTTAACATTGAAGTACCCCCGCTCGCAAAAGAAAAAAAAAAGTGAAAATACAAAGACAAAATGTAAAGCCCAAGAAATGGCCGCTCCACACAAAAGAGCAGGTACGTCTCTTCTCAACCGTCCATCTTCTCCGGATTGCTGACGTACACAGAGATCGGACGGCTAAAATTTCACAAATCCCCAACACACGGTAACAAAGCCGTTACGCGGCGGCAAGGTTTGCCTTAACTTATTGATCATTGAGGACGTCAATCGCCGTGAAAAAGAACGTTCTCCTCAACATCAGATGACGGACGCGTACTTCACCGTTAACTGACGTGAAAACATATACACACTGTGTATACGCCCCAGCCGTGGTTTCTTCTACTCGTCCTGCTTTTTTTGTTCCTTGTGTTCATCGCAAACGATCGTGCAGAAGATCCACAGAATCATTTCTATTTACACACCAGGGAAGAATTTGAATTTTCGTCGAAGTGATAGAGGTGGGTTAAATTTTTCTTGAAAAATTCCTTTTATTTTCTTACAAACCTGACATTTTGCTCTAGCCAGGGCTTTCAGACATTACATTTTTAATGTTTTGATGGAATTTTAATTATAATTTATTAGATCCATTTACATATCAGGTTTACTGCCTTGGCCTAGGGTTACCATTACTGTTAAACAAAGATTATGTTATATTTTTTGCCCTTGTATTAAAAGTTGTAATGTACTAATATATGCATATTTTAAAAAACATTTTATTTCAGGGTGTAGAGTGTGGTAGAGAATAATAAGATGTATTCAGATCGAGTCGCGGTAACGGGCAGGAAAAGGTCCGTAAAGGATCGCTTGGGGGGCGGTTCCGATGGTTCCCCCACCTATGCCGGGCAGAGCACTCTTAAACGGTATGATTATTTTTAATAATTGCTCACTTTTTAACCTGTTTTTCGGAAAAAAAAAAAGATGTTAGGGTTTTGTTCGTAGGGTTCAATTTAGACATAATGTTACAGCGTAGGGTTTAGCCGTTTGTTTTTACTACTGTTGATCTTTTTTTTTTGGGGGGGCCGTTGAATTGCACTAGTTTATTTTCAGGTATTTTATGTATATTTGGAGTAATTTTGCTTTAGTTTCTATTACTGAAATAAAAACTGTACCAATTTTTATGTCCTAAGATTGGGTTGATAAAACATAACATGTAACAACAATATTAGCAATTGCTTCAACCTTCCCCCCTATGATATGCCCAGTAGTGAGAACAGAAACGCCAGGCTTGAATTTGCACAGGTTTTCAGATAGTTCAACTAAAATAACTCGAAATCAAACAAAATCAACAGTTGCTGAAGCTTGTCTGGATAACCTGTGTAGAAGTTTTTGTCCAAAAGAGCTTTGGCAAATGTTCTTCGGCACAATTCAAAAAAAAAAATGTAAACATTCTAAAAATATAAAAAAATAGTATGAGCAATATCAGTAATTCTGTAATTTCTGGTCTAAGTTTTGGATAAAATAGTGTACAATTGGATATCAAATATCTTGAAGTATATGAACAGTTGCCCATTGGGAAAATATACACCCACTACTGTGCAAATTTAAATACAACTTGCAAGGTTACTTGATTCGATAAACTGCTGTTGGTTAGGGATTCCTTGTTGCCAATCCTGCAGATGGCTCCTAACAGCTGAAGAAATTTTTAAAAATGGGTTATATATTTTGTTGCATCTGAAGGCAGAATGAACACAGCATAAGGAGTTAGCCTTTAGGAGCCCAACCAGAACTGCTATACCTGCTCATGCTGTGATCCCCAGGGAAGAAACCCTAGTTCTGAAATTTGGAATTGTGATTCCACAAACAGAAATCTGAATAAACACAATGAGAAAGCTTGTGATAGACAATAAATGAAAATAACAGCTGGTGAGAGACAATAAATGAAAATATCTTGGTTTCACTTGTATTAATCAGTTCAGAAATTGTGGATATATAAGTAAAGAAACATTTCAGCATGAAACTGGATATTTGATAGTGTAATGGAAATACGGCGACTAGGGTAGAAAAAGAAAATCACAACTACGGTGTAAAAACTTTTCTGAGAATCTATGGATGCCCACTTAGGTCAATGATATCCAAGGGTAGCATGGATGCTGCATTTAGCCACTAAAAACCTAAGTTACTGAATAAGAATCAGCTACGTGGGTACAATACATAGGTAGGGCAAAAAAAATTTAGGGGCTGGGTATGTTCTGGGTAGATCTGTACAAAAAGAAAAATCATAAATATATACATATTTGCAGCCTAGAAACAATAATTAAGCTTGGAATATCACATATCATGCATATGTTAAACAAAACTACCATATATATATATATATTCAGAAATTAAAATAATTTTTAGTTTTAATAGATTAATAATATTAAATTTTAAAATTTTAATATTAAATTTACATTATGTTATAAAGTTTTAAAAATATTTAATTCAGAGATTTGTAAATATATATTATATAAATTTATATTAGAGTTTTATTTCACATATAAATATTTGGAAACAGTATTATTATAATTATTAATAACTAAAAAAAATTATATATATTAAATAATTAAATTTATATTAGACTAGTCATCCATCTACTGGGCATATGAGAGAGGTTCAGGGCGACTGACACAGCTAGCCTAGGGCTCCATTTACACACACTAATCATGAGTTCTTCTCAATCTACCTTGAATATTGTCATAATACCCTTCATCACGGGTCCTGAACTTCTGAAAAAGACTTTTCAAAGGAATCAAACATCTATGCCCACTTCATCGTGCGATTCCCTCATTCCCCAATGGATTGGTCTGTTCTGGAGAGCACTCGACCCAATCTGCCTGTGTGAGTCTCTGACTGCGCGGAATAATGTGGTTGTTTAGCATTTGGGATGGACATTTAGGGTTTTGGTTGTCACAAATTGAAAAAAATAAATGCATTATTAAAATCCACTGACATTGGAATTGACTTGGATTTGAGGTAGGATCGCCACCTCAATGTCAGAATCATCTGGGTATGCCCTGTGCCGTTTTCAAAAGTTTCCACCCGAAAAAATCTGCACCCTGCACGATTCCACAGGCGATTTGGATCTGTATCCGATTCCAATATGACTCGTACCCAGAAATGGGGCTATATCTAGCCGATTTGGTAACATAGCTAAAAGTATTTCCTTTGACATTTATGAGCCAATTAATAGCTAATCAACCACTTAAAATGTATCAGTTTTTGCATGTAAAAGCATCAGAATTTTACAAAAAAACTCCATTCAACAAACATAAAGTACAACTGACTGACAACAACAGTAAATAAACTGACTATTAAAATTTAAAAATTCTAATTCTAGTTCAATGGAGCCCAAACTGCCTAATGCATAGACAGTTTAACAAACAATATATAGTACCGAATCATATTGCCCCCAGGCATCATATTATTAATCTTTGTTGCCTTGTTGAGTAGAATGCTTCTAGAAATACTGATATGGTTTCAGCCGTCGCACTGTACAACATATAGTACTGAATCATATTGACCCCAGGCATCATATTATTAATCTTTGTTGCCTTGTTGAGTAGAATGCTTCTAGAAATACTGATATGGTTTCAGCCGTCGCACTATTAAAATTTAAAAATTCTAATTCTAGTTCAATGGAGCCCAAAATGCCTAATGCATAGACAGTTTAACAAACAATATATAGTACTGAATCATATTGCCCCCAGGCATCATATTATTAATCTTTGTTGCCTTGTTGAGTAGAATGCTTCTAGAAATACTGATATGGTTTCAGCCGTCGCACTGTTCTTGTCCCAAATTGCCATGTTTCTGTTAAACCTCCGCTTGAAATAGTCATGTCATCTTCATGCAACATGACAGAGCAAAAGCATTGGACTTCCTACGAAATTGCTTGGATAAAGCACCACTTAATTTGAGGCTTGTTTGATGTTCTTTTCCGCAACAGATGTCCAAGGGGTAAAAAGTTTCCCAAGGCTTTCTATGGGGTTTAATATGCAATGTTTTTTAGACTATCATCATTTAAAATTCTATTCTTACTTGAATTATTGATTTGTAAATAGCAACATTGAGCAATGAGGATCAACATGAGTGATAATAAGACAAGATACCACTTTGTAGGACATTAAATTAAACATCTTTGGTGGTGCCTGAAATCGATCTCTGGGCCAAGGTCTATATCTGACTTATACTTGTGGGAGTGGGATGCATGTTTCCTTTTTTTGGCTTAAAGGTTCAGTTCTAGTGATATCCATGCGTTTAATCATAATTTGACAAAAAATCATTTCTTGCATGTTGCTAAAAGACAAAAAGATTTTTTTGAGTGCTTTTGGATTCAATTGTGTAGGTTATTTTGCATCAACCTTTCGGATCACACTCCATGATCCATCATCAGGATGAGGCAGAAAATATGAGTAGGATTGTGGAACATGATCTTTAAAAGACAGAGGGAATAGAGGTGTGGAAAACAAGAGCACTAGTGAGGTACAAAAGAAACAATAAAAACAATTAAAAAGAAGGATGAAATTATATTATTGGTGTAAATATGTTAGGAATTAATATAATTATTATATTGGAAATATTATAATATATATGAAATAAGATAGATTATTTTAGAAATGAGAGTTATGAATGATAAAATAATTATAGAAATAATGAAATTAATTGCTATTAACTATTAAGCTGTAAATTTTATCAAAATTAAGAAGTAATTTAAAATTAAACTATTGCAATAGTCAAAATCAATGTAACAATTGCAATCTAAGAAGCTTGAGATGTAATGATAAAAAAAATTGAAGAAATGTGAAAGATATTATTATCAATATTGCAAGAAATTGTTGTGAAAAATATTATCAAAATTAAGAACAAAAAAGATAAGGAGAAAGTGAAAAATATAATATTTTTATTTCTATTAATTATATTTTTTACATTCTCCTTATCTTTTGCACTCTTAATTTTGATAATATATTTCATAATAATATCTTGCAATATTGATAATAATATCTTTATCGTTTTTTTAATTTTTATATTATTACATCTCAAACTTCTTAGATTGCAATTATTACATTGATTTTGGTTATTACAATAGTTTAATTTTGAATTGCTTCTTAATTTTGATAAAATTTATAACTTAGTATCATTTAATTTTATTATTTCTATAATTGTTTTATCATTCACAACTCTCATTTCAATAATAAACTATATTATTTCATATATATTATAATATTTACAATAATATAATTTCAATCATAATATTTTACAATATAATAATTATAGTAATTCTTAACATATATGTTTACACCAATAATATAGTTCATTCTTCTTTTTAATTGTTTTTATTGTTTCTTATGGACCTCCCTCGTGCTCTTGTTCTCTGCACCTCCATTTCCCCTGTCTCAATTTTACTCATATTTTAGGCCTCATCCTGATGATGGATCATGTAGTGTGATCTGGAACGTTGACGCAAAAAAATCTACACATTTGAATCCAAAAGCACTTGAAAACATCTTCATGGACTGTGGAAAAATTGTGACATAAACTATAGAAGATTTATATTGAATATGATCGAATGAAATACATCAGAGAGCGAAAGCTCTTTATATAGAGAGAAAACATACTAATAAAATACTGATTAGCTTGCATAAAGTAAAAGCTACAGTTAACAAAGCAAAGCTGAAAGAAAAGATCTAAAGATGGAAAAAATCCTATCTAATAGGAGAAAAGCAGGGAGAAAGATCGAGTGACCATTAAACTAGTTATTTTATCATAGTACCCCCCCTTAATGGTCGCTGTACTAACAGAATTGCCCCCCTGAATGGTGACAACAGAAACAGAGATAGGCTGGTCCACGAGCAACTGAAAAAGCAGGTAGAGGAGATTGGCCTAGAAGGCGTAGAAAGCAGACTCCTGCTCAGTATGCTCTGCGACGTGTGCTGATGGAGTTGAAGCTTCAGACTTGGACTGCTCAGCAGCTAAGCGTTTCCGTGAATCTTTTTTCATATGCCCAAACTTGTGACAGTAATTGCACTGGATGTTGTATTTCTTGGATGGGTTCTGTGACTGAACCTGACTGAACTGCTGAGAGGGCTGATTAGGACCCTGATACTGTTGGAAGGACTTGGCAGTAAATGCCTGTTCTGAGGAGGAGGAAGAAGCACTGCTACCAAACTGTTGTTTCCATCGATCCTGTTGCAAGAGTTTGTTGCACAGATCGGGAAACGTCAGACTAACATTAGATGAAGTAATGTTAAGAGTTTCGATAAAGTGCTCATAAGATGATGGTAGACTTTTCAGAGTGATCACTATCATATCTTCTTCTTCCATCTTCTGACCAATTACCGTCAACTGATCACGGATGTCCTTGATTTTTGTGAGATGCTCCTGCAGAGATATCTGATCATCCATCATCATTGAGAAGAGCATGTTTTTGAGAAAGAATGCTCGACTTTTGTTAGAGGTTTCATGAAGGTCCTTTAGTGATTCCCAAATTTCTTTTGCTGTTTTCCCAGACGGAACCTGAGGTAGCTGATCATCGGTGATCGATAGCTTGATAAGCATTACCACTTCACGATTTTGCTCATCGAATCTATCCCGATCCTTACCCGCCACTGGAGGACGTGTAGTTGTGCCCAGAATAATCTTGTCCAAACACTGATACTCAAAAATACTCATCATCCGTTGCTTCCGGGTGTTGTAATTTTTGCCGTTGAATATCTGACTGCTTTGCAACAGAATGTTGGTCAAGGATGCCATGCTTCACGTTTTCCAAGACACGAAAAGAGGAATTATAAGCAGTGGGCACAGAAACGGAAGCAGATAGACGACATAGACAGCAAACAGAAAATCCTTACACAGATACAGATTCTGAAAACACGGAATAAGCTGACTCAAAAGTTGTGAACATAGACTTCGAGGTACGGATCTCGAGATAAATCCGAATCACGGATTTCAAAGCTCAGATCACGGATAGCAAAGGTTCAGAACATCTGAGCACAGATTTCGAAACAAAACGAACTCTGCATGTCTGTTGGATCAAACCTCCACACGACCACGTGTTGGATTAGAAAGTGCAAAAAGAAACGGGTAACAGAGATAACAACTTGTCGATCTCCAGCGATTTAGAAGGTAGAGAAACACCAAATCGCGATCTGAAACAACCCTTTAGAAAATGATGATTAAGAGATGAAACCGTCATAAAGAAACACGCTGTAGCTGTCAAAACAACAACTACCAAAGCTGAAGGGCCACAGACGGAATAAATAACCACCTGAAATATCGCATTATAAGCAGGAGCCCACGATCAAAACAGGAGAAAGTTGACTCACGACCTTCACAAAATGCATCTTCTCACCATAACTCACAACCTAGATTACAGAACGACAACCAGGAGTTGCTATGATGAAATCTCTGCCTTTAAAGTCATGAGTTATAAACGACCCATAAATCAAAACGCGGCCAAAGAAAGTCTTTACTGTTGCCGTGAATAGCGCTTGAGGATATACGCACCAATCTTCAAAGACTAAAGCAAGAATCGATGAAATTCGTCAGAAGAAAAATGCTGGACAAAAAACGCTAAGCTTAGAAAATCGCGTCCAAACTGAATCCGCGGAAAAGCCAGATATCCCGCATAAATAAAAAACAAGCGCCAAGAATAATCTTCAAAAATGACAAAGAACCATTGGGAATCGTGAGGTTTTTTTTTTTAATTAATTTTTATCAGAGACGACCTAAAAATCGACGCACCTTTAGAAAACACAGATAACAATAAAAAACCCGCGAATCAGATATAAAACGCGACCTTCGAGTGCCAATATTCGGTTCAAAACGCAGAGAAAAACTGAAATCGCGATTGTTGAGATCTTCTCAGAAAACTTTCATACAGAATCGCGACTATGAAAGAAACAATGCTTGCCTGTCCATGAACGGAAAAAAAGCCACGAAATCATTAGAGAACACGCAAAGCCTTAAAAACAATGGAAGTCGTGAAAACCAAAGACGGGAGAAAAATAATTACCCAGGTTCGAAACCTGCTTTGATACCATGTTACAGAAACTATAGAAGATTTATATTGAATATGATCGAATGAAATACATCAGAGAGCGAAAGCTCTTTATATAGAGAGAAAACATACTAATAAAAGACTGATTAGCTTGCATAAAGCAAAAGCTACAGTTAACAAAGCAAAGTTGAAAGGAAAGATCTAAAGACGGAAAAAATCCTATCTAATAGGAGAAAAGCAGGGAGAAAGATCGAGTGACCATTAAACTAGCTATTTTATCATATGTTGGTGTTGGAAATAAGCCACACCCGGACTGATGATGGATTGGTCCAAGATGGGCCAGTAGCTCAGTGGTAGAGCACTCCAACAGCGAATGGAAGGTCCTAGGTTCGAGTCCTAGCTGGTCCATGTCTCAACATGGTATTAGAGCCAGGTTCAGGCTAGGAGCCCCAAGCACACGAGAGGTGTGGCTTAAGGGGGGGTGTTGGTGTTGGAAATAAGCCACACTCGGACTGACGATGGATTGGTCCAAGATGGGCCAGTAGCTCAGTGGTAGAGCACTCCAGCAGTGAATGGAAGGTCCTAGGTTTGAGTCCTAGCTGGTCCACGTCTCAACAAAAATCATGTAGACTTAAAAATTGCATGCGTTTGCTTGTCTAGTCCAAGTTAGATGTATGGTTGGCATCTTATCACTTCTTTATAGTACTAACATATATTAGTTTCACTAAAAAATATTATTTTTTAAAAATTCAACAGCACCAGAATTTTTGTTTTATTTTTTCTATTAGCTATAAGTGATAACATGTTTTAAGCTACCCCAATTATCAAGGTGGGCATATTTTTGCTTGCTAGAAGCTTTCATAGTTTCATTATTTTTTCCACCTAATATATTGTGAAGTACTACCAGTAAAATGCCAGTAGCTGGATTATGTTTGATTGAAATATGTCTTATATCTTTCTCAAAGTATCAAACAAAATCATTGAGAATTTGAGACAAGGTAAATGCAATGGAATTTGAATAGATGTCTCTGACAGTAGATCAATTGTCTCACTTAATCTAGTTGATTTAATCACTCTCACTCAAATGTAGGTTTTGCTTTGTTGAGTCTGAATGAATCTCCCTGGACAGATAAAAATGGAAAAACAAGAGAATACCAGTGAATTTAATCTACAGGATTGTGTTTATGTTCAATGTCTAACATTATCATACATTCACCAACAATGGAATGGTACACATTCTTTCCAATTTGTTAAAGAAGTGAAAAATAACATCATGACCTCGGCAAGGATTCAGCATCTGTCTCTACTCTCTACTTTAATCTGGGGGTCTGTTAGACTATACATTCTCTGCCTATTAGGCAGCTGCATCTACTACATTGCCATACTAAGTCATAGCAACATTCAGGAGTTCAACTCTAGTTTCTAATCTTTCAATGGGTATATATTTTCATAATTATGTTTCTTCAATACATAGTTTAGTTCTTCACTGGTGTTGTAGATATTTCTGTTACTTGCACTAGATGACATGTTCTCGCTCTTGTCTATATTTGATGTGATTTTTGCTTACATACTGTCTGTGAGCATGACAGATCTGAATATTGAGCTTCTGATTTTATATCTGCAGCCCCCGCCAGGGTGATGAAAAATGGAAACATGATCTTTATGATGATGAGGAGGAGGGAGAAGCGCCTCGAGTTTCAAGTACTCTCTCTTACTCTCTTTATGGGGGAGAATGCACAACATTTAATTTCTCCTTTTTTTTCCCATTATTTATTTCTTACTGTTTTGTTCCATTGCTTTCACTAAATGTATTTGAAGATGGACAATCTGGCGTGCAAGATCTTCGAATGAAGCTTCAAAGGACCTCATATCGAAAGTCTCAAAGTGGCAATGATAGCCAGAGTGGAGTCAGAGATTTACGTGAGAAGCTGTCAGGACCTACACAATCTCGTCCAGCAAACATAGAGGCTGCACAACGTCTTGTCTCTATTGTAAAAGGAAACTCTGCTCCCAAACCTGTTCCAGCTAGCAAGCCAGTGACACCTCCTGTACCTGCCCCAAGCAAGCCTGTACAGAAACAAGCTCCTCCGGTAGCACCCCATTCTGATTTCCTTTTTGGATTTTCCATGCATTTAACATCAGTAGAAGTCTATGTGTTTTGTTCATACTTGATTCTTGCCTTGTTTTTCTTTTTTATGCTTGGTCAAGAGGTGCTATATAGATTATTGCTTAAAAGCAATTAATACTCTGGTGCATTATGTTTTGCGTCTGACATTAGCATTTGATGATTCATCATGGGCATGCTCTAAGATCCATTGCTACCCAGGTTAAAACCGAAAAACAATTATACTATTTCTGCCTTGGCTACAATCTTATAAACTAAGTTGCCAATCCTGGTATGTATTCTGGTACGGGTACGAGGTATGGGTACGCAAAACGACAATTTTTTTTTGGCCCCAACATATATATATATATATATACTTTAAAACTCTAAGACTAAAAGTCTAAAACAGTAGTACTCATAATTGCCAATAAACAAAATATCATTACTTGCAATAAGGAAAATTCAAAATAGTAATACTCATGAATTCAAATTCATAATTTAGTGATTTCTCATAGAGTCAAATGTCAATACAAAATGGAAGTTACAATCAATATTCATTGTTTTTACAAGCATCATATGGGTTGTCATCAAGAGCATCATAGTCAACATTTGGTTCAACTTCATTTGAACCACAATCAGCTGGAACACCACTCCCACTATCTATGTCTGTGTCATATATAGTTGTCTCATGGTTATCATGAATCTCATCGATAGAGACCTCTCCAAGCTGTCCAACAGAAGCATCTAAATCAACACACTCAGGAGTTAGATACCAATTCCTTGTCACCCCCTCCTTGTAATCAGGTTTCTTATGTGACAAGAGGCACAAGTTGGAGTGCACAAAGACCAAATCTTCAGCTTTTTTTGCACCTAATCGGTTCCGTTTAACTAAGTGGATAGAGGAGTACGTACTCCAATTCCGCTCAGCTTAAAAAGAACTTGCAACCTGTTAAATTTGCATACCATACAAGTTACAAGCTTACAACATTTACAATTATAAAATTCTAAATTTAAATTATAAATTAATAAAAATAATATATAGTAGGGAAAGAAAAATGAGGAAGTTAAATTTAAAAAATAAAAAGATGCATACTTGAGATAGAATTTTTATTGCAAGAGGTTGAAGGTGAAAATAGTCTTGGCCATGTAGGTACCACCATTGATGAGCATCTTTCTTGTACTTGTCTCAAAGAGCAAAAGCATCTTGATTATCTGAAGATATGAACTCGCCAAACTCACTTGAGACAATTTTTTCTATATCTTCATCTGATAATCCTAGTTCCACGGGGACGCGTCCCCCCCGAAATACAACCGTCCCCGAAGTCTCCTCGTTTTCGGGACGGGGAGACTTCAGGGAAACGTCCCCCGCCGTCCCCCAGTTGCCCCCGCATTTCTTTTAGGCATTTTGTCAAACAATTCACGTGCCTTGTCTATGCTTCCACATTTTGCATACATGTCTAACAGGGCAGTTGCAACTACAACATCTGACAAAATTCCTCTATCCTTTATGTTTTGATGGATGTCCATACCCTATTCCAATGCTCCCATTTTGACACAGGCAGGGAGGATGCTGGCAAAGGTTGTGGAATTTGGCTTTACACCATACAATTGCATTTGCTTTAAAATTTGAATTTTTAAAGCCTTCTCAACAAATCCATTTTGTGCATATCCTACAATCATTGCAGTCCATGAGACCACATTTCTTTTGAGGCATTTTGTCAAATAGTTCACGTGCCTTGTCTATGCTTCCACATTTTGCATACATGTCTAACAGGGCAGTTGCAACTACAACATCTAACAAAATTCCTCTATCTGTTATGTTTTGATGGATGTCCATACCCTATTCCAAAGCTCCCATTTTGACACAGGCAGGGAGGATGTTGGTAAAGGTTGTATTTCAGCGCAATATGTTTAAACTCTAAACTTTACTTATTAAGTTATTCCTTAGGCTTCTACAGTTATACATGTTTTTATAACTAATTTTTCAAGTACTGTATGTATTTCAGTGCACCGCCCCCCCACCGCTGTCCCCCACCGCACCCAAAATTAGACCCCCCGCTGTCCCCCCGTCCCCGTCCCCAAAACTCCGTGGAACTATGCTGATAATAGTCTTTTGAATGCAGTTTGGTACCCAACAACAACCCCTTTATCTCTATATGGTGCCACCCTCCTCTGTAGGGAAAGTATCTCTTTGCTATAATACTTTGGAGACAAAGCAAGTGCTAAGAGATGCAAGGGTGTGGTCATCTTGTTCCAACGCTCATCAATGATCCTTTGCACTCTTTTAAAAAATGCTTCTGTGGGGTCTTGCTCCTTGGCTTCTATTATGGTCTTTATTTTTCAACCACGGAGTCCATGCCATCATAAATTTCACCCAAGAATGGTCGATCCGTATTTGCATACCTAATCATACTCATGATGGGCTCAATGCAATCCAAAAAATATGCCCATATGTACCCTCCACTATTGAACTAGCTGCCCTACAATTTTTAGCACTATGTTACTGGTTCTTCATTAGTTTTGCCAAGGTATTGGTCTGGTACGGCCCGGGTCATGATCCTGGTCCGATCCTCCTGAGGATTCGGCCAGGGTTCTGTTTTGGGCCTGTGGGTCCGTCCGGGCCGAACCCAGGGAGAACCTGGGGAAAAACTGATGTCATTTTCTAGGAAAAGTGTTATTTTTTGTGTTTTATTATTTTTATTTTTGCATTTTTAAAACATTTTAAGTGATTTGAACCATGCTTCTTTGTTTAATAGTTCTTTCAGATTGTTTTTTTCAGTATGGTTTTTTGGTATAGACTCAAATCACAGAAATTTAAATGAGAATGACTTGAATGTCCATACTCAAAACAGTGATCAACTAAGGTAAAAGAAATAATATGATTTACAATCAAAAAAATGAAATTTAAAGAGCTAGAATGAAAACCTATAATCCTCAAATTTCTCATTGTATCATACTGTATAACTTTGAAGGAACTTCTTTGTTATATTTGGCATTGCAGTTAATAAAAGCTCATCTGAATTCAGCTCCACTCATGAGATTACAAAACGAGAATGTCTGACTATTTTCCTTGCTCAATAAGGTGGTGTGCACCTTTTCATACCCAGGACTAACATAATCAGCAGGTGCCTTGGCAATTGTCTTCACCATATCTCGCCAATATGGTGATCTAACAAGGTTGAAAGGAAGCCCATTGGCATAAATGCAACGAGCAATGCTTTCATCTGTAATGTCGTTTGCCTCATTCTTGAAGGCTTTTTCCAATGAGCCTCTTTTACGGGAATGAGAACTGGCTCCTCTAGAAGATGGTGGTGGCATGAAAGGATGTGGGCCAACCGGTTTTGTGAAGCCACTAGGAGTTTTCTGTGATCCTTTCTTGGAAAGAGGATGTACTCTTTCCTTTGCTCTGTTACTCACCATGTTGGCATCCTCTTGTTCCTTGATATAATCCAATATTTGTTGCTTTGGCAACCCTTTTTTGTTCGGCCCTAAACAAACTCTTATACTTGTGCTGGTTTGGGTGCAAAAGCTCTTATATTCTTTCAAACATTGGCTACAACGCCAATGATAACCCCCACCACCAGGTTATGGTTCGATCATGGTTGTATGTTGCCAAAGAGGTGACACCACATCAATTTTAAATGAGTTTTCCATAGGTGGACCAACTAAACTAGAACTACGAGCCATTCTGTATGAAATTTTACAACAAAACAAAACAAACATTACAAATTTACAACCCTACAACTTAAAAAACAATTTTTTTTGGCATTATAACCCTTATATTATGTATATAAAAGGTTTAAAAAATACTTAAAACTTTTTAAAAAAAAAAAATTGAAAAAAATTGAAAAATCTTGAAAAAATTCATGAAAACTTGAAAAGAATTACAAGATTTACTCACCTTTGTTGATAAATCTTCCTTGAGCAATTTTTTCTCTCCTGTTGGTGTAGCTTTTTCACTCCCCTAGCCTCCACCTTCGAAGAAAAATGCAACAACCTTTAACAATCAACAATGGCAGCTTGGAGGCAAAAAAAAAAAGTTTTCCTCTTTTGTTTGTATGTTACTTTTTAGGGCGAAATTAGCTTTTTAGGGTTTTTTTGTGTTAAATTTAAAAAAAAAAAAAATTAAAATGAGTGCTTTTTAGCGCTGTCCCCCAGCGGGTACGCCCCAGGTTCGCCCAGGGCGCCTGGACAGAACCCTGGGTGAATCCGCGGGCATCCTGGACCCGTACAAGGACCCAAAATGTCCCGGTCTGGGAACGGGGGGGGGTACCAGGGGTACTCGGTAACTTAGCTTATAAATTATCAATCTTCTCAGTATTGTTTTTGAATTCCATAATTTATTTCCCTGCTGCTGCTGCAATGGTTGCATGGTAATATCAATGCTGTCACTCTTTCCTCAAAAGAACAATTGCCTACAATGTTTACACATGCAATAGTTGCAACATGATATTTTCCCTCCATCAAAAGGTAAAATCTGAATGAACATATCTCAATAATTGAAACAGCTTCCTAACTGAAAAATATTCAATAATTGTAGGTTGCAATGTCGAAATTGTACACATTTCCCTTATGTAGACATTATGGGTGCTAAAATACTAATTTCTTACTATCTGAATCAAAAACTTCTTGGTTTGGTCCACCAATATGTATTGTATTTGAAGATTATTTACGAATTTACAATGAAAAAATCTAACTGTTAGGGTAGATAAATGTTATAAGGTCATCATTTCTTGAAAAAAGTACTTTGAATATAAGTTGGTGGAATACTGTGTCATCCTTCGAGATAAATTCAATATTTTCACTATATGCTCTGTTAGAATTTGTTTCTAATGTGTTCTTTAGTCTATGAATTCTATTGCTTACTGCTATTGAGTTCATATTTTAATGTTTTTTTAATTTTATTTTGCAGGCTGAAGAACGGTCAGTGGCAGGTCTGTTGCAATCATTAGGATTGGGGAAATACCTTATCATTTTCCAGGCAGAAGAAGTACGTAATATTCTCACACTACACTAGGTTTTGTTATAAGGAATATTTGGAGTAAACTTATTTTGGCAGTTACTGAAAATCTCTAAAGGTATGCTATGCTGTTGGGAGGGAGTACCAGCGTATCTTCTTAGTAAAAATAAGTGTCCGTCAAATGTAACTTCTCTTTGTTGTTGTGAATTGCCAAACCTAGGTATCCAACTCTCTAAATGATGTATTTTAGTTTTGTTTTCCTGTTTGAAACTGAGAAAATCAAGGAAGTCTTATGTTGTGCATTTGAAATTTACAGGTGGATATGGCTGCTTTAAGGCACATGAGCGATGATGATCTGAAGGCATTAGGAATACCTATGGTATTGTCACAAAAACCTTCTGTTTACATGTAACAAAATGTAGATTTTATTTTGGATAAGAGGAAGTCAATTTATCTTCAATATATGCAGATATTGTAAAATATGGTTATAGGTTTTCAACTTTTCTGGACATCCCATGCTTATAGGCGGCAGAAAATGTCCCTTCTTTTTGGGGAATGTTTCCTGCTACATTTGTTTGTTCTCCAATGTGTTGGGTAAGTAGTGGATCCGTCCCTAGTCTTGGGGATGAGTTCCACAGTAAGCTGCCTAATAAAAGAATTCATTTGGCATAGCCATAAAGCCACAATTTTAAATCTGTTTTTGCTATGCACATTAGTGTATTCTTTCTGATTCAAGTTTTGGTAACTGTTACCTCCTTGTATCTGAGTTTTTCAGGATTTAACCGTGTAAAAGTTTTTTCCTCGAAGTAGAGAGCAAGAGAAGAGAACTAGGATCACAGAGTGTGATCCGAAACGTTGAGGAAAAACTTTACACAGTTAAATCCTGAAACACTCAGATATAATTATCATGGACTGTGGAAATTTGATGTCTATTATTGTTACCTCCTTATCAAGCTCTGGCACTTAGGCAATAAGGCCATATTGATGATGTCAACCAAAAATCTTCCCCAGAAGTGAGTGTCTCATTTCAAGGTTTCCTACATTTTCAGGTTTCTATTTAGATGCTTCAGTGAACCTTAGCCTCTAGAGACGTGAGGTGCTTTTTTCAAAATTTGATAATTGAGCAATCCTTTACCCTTGAAAAATGTGGTGACAAAGAATTTGTTTGTTCAATTGCTTGCTTAATCCGTGTATTTTTTCTTCAGCCCATGACTGGTGTGGGCACAGAATTTTGGGAAGAGCGCCAAATAAGTTTGCAGATTCTCCTCTGTGTAACTCCAAAGGATACCAAATGTTCTGGGCTAGAATTGGACCTGCCAACCTTTATCTAGTTCAGGAAAATGTCAAACTTAACATGCACATGATTTGCCTCCTTAAGCTCCACTTCTCTGTAAAAGACCAACAAAGGAAAAATGTGATCTTGGTCTTTATAATAATTTGTCTGCAGAGTATCTCCTAGGAAATCCTCAAGACAATGAAACCATGTTAAGGCCGCAGCTCTTGGGGAACATTTTGACAGATTCCACAGAATGAATTTCCAAACTAGTTTGACAGACAACATAGAGAGAGATTGAAGTCATTGGACTCAATACTAGGCAATTACTCAGTAATACTGAAAAGTAAGAGTAGTAATAGAGATTAAACAAAGTCTTATAAATGAAATGTTTCTCATTCTATGAGAAATTCACTTTACAGGTACCAAAATAAACTATGCATTAAACGGTTTAACATTAAAGCATATTACCATAATGTAGGTAACCGTTAAGACTCAAATATTAGTAATCACTATCGACTTTCAAAATTTTCATATTTTTATTTTACTTCAGTTTGTGTGTGCAGACTCCAGGCTATTTACTTGCTGGAGTGGAAATTATGATATGTAATAGAGAAATGAACTCCATAATTCATTGCCTGCCACTAAACCTTCATCTGTTGTTGCTGCGCCTAGCCAAATATTTAATAAAATCCTCATCTATGAATATTGGTCCTACTATCTCAATTATCCAGTCTAATGTTGGTTTGATGTCATCCAGATCAACAGCATGAGTCTAAGTATAACTAAGACTTGATTATTCAACTGTTTCTGTTGCAACTGGTCATGATTTGTCTGCGCTCCACAGAAGCATGTTGGCACCCTAGGGGATACTTGGGGATGTCACTCTGTCCTCACCAGAGGGGATTAGTTGAAGCTAAAAATTTGTTAGATTCACTAAAAGGGCCTAGTTTCAAACTTAACCCTAATCCCTCATGTTTGCATACAAGGAAAAATCAGTGATTACTTCAAATTTTAATATTGTTAAATTTATTTTAATTTGTTTATATTTTTAAACTTTTGTACCTCTTGGACGTGCCCTTTACCTGTCCTCACATTGCTTTGCAACTCTGTGGAATATAACGTTTTTGGATTTATGCGCACCAAGCATGCTTCAAGTACTCTCATAATTGGAATTGGCGAATTTTGATGAGATATGGATAACCAATATCTGAAGCTTAGAAGAGTTGGTGATTACTGTAGCTTCCTAGAATGCTACAATGTTGATAAAAAAGTTTTATCAGATTATATATTTGAAAACATAGGAAAACAATTCAAGATTCAACTTCATAAGTTTGAAAATATCTCTTCTCATTTTCACTAAGCATGTAGTGGAACTTGTGAGTGCTTGGTCACTTGGGAAAGAGTATTGTGTTGATGATGCGAACAAAACTTCGGGAGCCTTGTTTGAGACTTTTTAATGTTTTCTAATGCACAATAGAGTAGAACATACCTCAATTCAGCTACCCATGAGCATGTAAGTACACATTGTAAAAGTAAGTTGGGTATAGATAGTACCCTATAGAGCATGCAAAGGACTATAGAGCTGATTATCCTGCCCAAGTCAATGATTTCTCACAAATGTCTATATTTAGACTTTGTGCTTCTACATATGGAGTCAATGGCCTCCTTGACCTTTTCTTTATTGTAGATGTAAATCCACACCCAGGTGTTTAACCAGGGTGTTTAGTGAGGCATTTTATGTTAGTGTGAACAAGGTTATTACCTATCCGGTTTACCCTTTGTAGTGTGAACTAGGCACGTTATCTAAGTAGTCATTAGTTAGACCTATTCACACATGTTCACATGTTAAGTTTACTTGGGATAAATTTAGATAATTCTAGGTTGTCATATGATCTTATCCTACATATGTGATCTTATCACCTAGTTGGCATCGTATCTTCTAGTTGTCTCATGTCATAGGATTAAGACACTTGTTATATGACTATTTCATCCTACATCTTATCCTTGTCTTTATAAGCAAGGCATATCATGTACATTGTAAGTATAATAACAATTTTTGCAGCAGGGTTACATCAGTTTTCTTGATCCACTTCATTGGGATTCCTATCTTGCAGACATTGCATCCTTGTTTGTGGAGTCTCACATTGATGATTTGGAGGACACATTTGAGAGGTTATCTCTCCTCTTTGATGACAATGATGTCATCACATCTTCAGTGTTTTCAGATGTAGTTCGCTATCCTTCCTCTCCTTGTTCTACTTCTTTGATTGGGCATTGCATTCCTAGTTTGGAGAAGATATCATTTTTCAGCATGAGGACACTCGAGTTGTATTATGAGGAACACATTGATTTGGATTCCCATTTCATCCATGTTGTGGGAGTTGCTTCTACATACACCATTGGATTGGTTTCTTCCCAAGGGGAGAAATGTTGTTTATAGGCATTGGATTGTATTTTGTCTTCAAGCATTCATTGGCATAGGAGCTACTTCTTTGTGGGGGGATCTATAATATCATTCTTTCTCTTATGGGGGGATCATTAATTGTATATTTGTGATAGAAGTAGTCTTTAGAGGGTCATGATGAGTCCTCCTACTATCACTTTTTTTACTTTGTTGTTTTTCTCTTTTTTGGAGAGGAGTTTTGTCCTATTGGGTTTTCTCTGTTACTTTGTTTGTGAGAGATTGTTTGTACATGGGTATTTAATGGGGGATCTATAATATCATTCTTTCTCTCTTATGGGGGGATCATTAATTGTATATTTGTGATAGAAGTAGTCTTTGGGGGGTCATGATGAGTCCTCCTACTATTCACTTCTTTCACTTTGTTGTTTTTCTCTCTTTTGGAGAGAGTTTTGTCCCATTGGAGTTTCTCTTTTACTTTGTTTGTGAGAGATTGTTTGTACATGGGTACTTAATGTGGCCTAGTAGCCAGGGCCCATACATCATTGCATCTTTGCATTTGTCTACTTCTCTCTACGTTGCACTTAAGGGGGGGTGTTGGTGTGAACAGGGTTATTACTTATTCGATTTACCCCTTGTAGTGTGAACTAGGCACATTATCTAACTAGTCATTAGTTAGACCTATTCACACATGTTCACATGTTAAGTTTACTTAGGATAAGTTTAGATAATTCTAGGTTGTCATGTGATCTTATCTTACACATGATTTTATCAACTAGTTGGCATCTTCTCTTTTAGTTGTCTCATGTCATAGGATTAAGGCACTTGTCATATGACTACTTCATCCTACATCTCATCCTTGTCTTTATAAGCAAGGCATATCATGTACATTGTAAGTATAATAACAATTTATGCATTCATTGAAAGAATAAAATTATTCTCTCATTTGGTCTTGTTGTGACCAAATCACACATCACCCCATCAGACTGGGGACCCCCTCTTTTCAGCTTGGATATTCCGGGGCAATGATGACAATAGGAAGGAGATGATCGTTTGGATGGTTTTGAATGCTTTATCACGTCAATCAGGTTGCTGGGGCCATTAGGGAGATGAACGCCTTTCAGAAGACTTTCAGAGGGCACCAAGTGTAATCTGGTGCCTAGTGGATGGAGTGCCTTGGTGTGTATCTAAGAGTTAGAATGCGCCCTACTCTTGATAAGCGCCTTGGAGGTAGTAAAGAGTTTTAGTGCCCATCATTGAGCACCTAGTAGAGGAAGATGAAAGGAACTAGTTTAAGCGCCTTGAGTTCTTGCGAAGTCATCTGCTTGAAAGTCCAATATGGGCGCCTTGTAAAGGAGACTTCAAATTGCTCTTTCCCCTGCTATGATCAAGTGTTTAGCGCCTTGATAGGTTGATGAAATGCGCTGGAGATAAGGTTGGTGTGCCTAGATCTATTTGGGCGCCCAGTTGAAGAGTCTGAGTGTATTTTGGCACCCAATTTTAGCGCCTAGTAGTCTTTTAGCGCCTGGGTTGAATGGTTGAAGTAGTTTAGGCGCCTAGCAAAAGTTTGAATACATTTTTAGCGCCCTGAAGTCCAATTGCGCCTAGGAGAATAACTATCTGCAGAGGAGTTTGAGCGCTATCTTGGAGGAATTGAAGCGCCTTATATGATAGATGAGCGCCCTTTGATGGAAGTTGATAAGAATAGCACCTTAAAATTAATGCTAGAGGTGAGTAAGGTGCGCCTTGGTGAATACCTCCCAAGATCAGATGAGAGTGCGCCTGGACTGAAGAGATGGAGCGCCTTCACACCAAAGGAAGAGTTGGAGCGACTTAGCAGAAGGTGAAGGGTTGTTTATGCGCCCTGGGAAGATTAGCGCCTTAAAGAGAAAATATCAACATTGGCGCCTAGGTCTCTAATGAGGGAGTAATGAAACTGTGAATGAACGCCCAAATGAAGATGCTGCGCCTTGAAGGTCATAAATTTGAAGTTTGGCACCCAACTATGGATGTATGCCTCCAGATAGGAACTAGCGCCTTTGGAGTTAGGTTGGAGCGCCTAGTTGGAAAGTTTCTTTGTTGTTTACGTCTTTTATGCCTTTGTTGGTGAATGACTCAATGAGAAATGTGCGCCTAGGTCATGTTTTAGCGCCCAAACTCAGAGATCAGATGAGTCTAGATGATAAGTGCGCCTAGAGTTATAAGTGGAAATTGTGCGCCTAGGAGACTTGGAGTAGGGTGATTAAGGTCACCTCAGTGAGTGCCCAGTGGAGGTAGATAGTGCTTTAGCGCCTAGGAATCCAAGAGACTACGGAGATGAGCGCCTAAATAAGAGATGAGCGCCTTGAGGGATTTAAGTGCTTGAGGAGTATCTGAAGTTGATTTGAAATGCGCCTTGCATATAGGAGGATGAAGATCATGAAGATATGCGCCTTAGTTGAGCGCCTTAGCTACATTAATGACTTGAAGCGCCTAAAGGAAGAATAGAAGTGTTAGCACCTAAGAGTATCATGAGTGTTTAGGCGCCCTTTAAAGGTGTTTGAAGTGCTTTTATGCGCCTAGATGGAGGAATTGCACCCTAGTAACATGAAGCCTGTGAAGGAAAATGTGCGCCTTGAAGATGAGCGCCTAGACAAGAGGTTCTAGCGCCTACATATGATTACCTTAAGTGTGGAATGGGCGCTTTCACAGGGAGAAGATTGAACTTTAACATGATTGTGCGCCTAGGAGATCCTGAGGTTGTTTAAGCGCTTTAATGTAAGTCAATGCTTTGAAGTCCATTATATGCGCCAGAGATGAGTTTGAAGTGAGCCTTGGAGGTAGAGTTGCGCCTTCCTTTGTAATATGCGCCTTGTAGAAGCCACTCAAGTTTGTTAGGCGCGAAATCAGGGAACTCCCATTTATTTTGGCGCCCAAAAAGGAGAAATTTAAATTTTAAAAATTGCAAATATTTAATGTTAAACTAGGCCGACCCAGCCAGCCGACCTCATTTAATGAGGGAAATTATCTATTTAAGGAGAGCGCTCCTTTTCATTTTCATCCTTCACTTTGCAAATACAACAAAGGAGCAGCGAAATTCACAAAGGAGCAGCAATTTCATCTAAAGGAACAGAAAATTGCAAGGAAAAGGTTTATTTTTATAGGCAGATCTGAATTGAAAAGGCTAAGTTGCTTCCAAATTCTGCCATTTTTGCATTAAATTCCAGAAAATTATATTTTCTAAGGCAGAAAGCTGAGTAAGAGGTATGTTTAATCACTTTTACTTCGTCAAATTTCCTTGTACTTCCTCAATTTTGCAAATTTGTATTCAGAAATCAGATGATGCTTCAATAAAAAATGACTTAGGATACCTTTTGTACTTGAAAAATTAAATTAGAACATGATAACATGATAAAAGTACTATAGAAGACTCATAGAATTTATCGTTTCAATCTACTTATTCGAGTCTATTCTTGCAGATAGATGGGAATGACGGCCAAGGAAAGGCAAGTACTCATCAAGATGGATGCCAAGTCCAGCATGCCGGAGTCCAAGCTAGAAACGCAGTGGAAGGATGTCGGCGACACCAACATGGGACACGTCAACTTGGATGAAGCGAAAGACTTCTTGCTCGCGATCACTAGGAACGAAGATATCAAAGCCATCGCGAAGAGCGGGATTGTACAAGCAGCTTGCTTTCCACCTGCTTTGCCAAGCACCGAGCTCGTGTTGGAATGTGTTCAACATTACGACAAGGAGAAAAGACAAATCATAGCCAAGGATGGAACTGTTCTTGCTTACCTGCAGAGGGAGGCTATCCAAGAGATCTTCAACATCCCGAAGGCGAAAGGAGTCTTCATATGCCCTACAACAGCTCAGAAGACGTTTGAAGGCAATACAAAGGTCTACATGCAAGAGATCGGGAAGAAGTGGATGAATGATTCATCTATGAAGATATACAATTCAAAAGACCCCAAGTATCACAAAGCTGACTTCAAGCGGGAGATAAGTTACTTGATCATGTTCCTGAATCGAGTAACAGGTAAGCCACAATCATCTACTTTCGAAGGATGGATGTATACTTATTTTGATCACATGTTTACAAAGAACAAGATGATTGACTGGGCTGGCCTTATAAGCCACTGCCTAGATGAACAGTTGGAAAACTTTGATGAGACGAAGTCTTTCTTCATGACTTCATACCTTGTGTATATCTTGGCGAGAAATGTAGTCTACAAAGGACTAACAGCTAAGGGGCAAGTAGGTACAAAGCCGGGACAGATCCTTTCCTATCAGTGTTATCCTCAACTTCACCTAAAGAACATCAATCACTACAAAAGATTCAATGATGCCTTCGCTATGTTTATAGTGAGGAGGTTAAGAGGTGAGTTGCATCGGAGATTAACAGGTGCTGCTAGGAACTTCATCAAACAGTATGGAAGGTACTACATCCAGTATGATAAGTTCACCTACATCAGGATTCAAGGATTCACCTCATTTCCATATAGACTGCCTAGATATCCTTCAAACAGGATGGTATTGCTAGAGGTTTCCAGACAGTTGATTGAGTTTCATAAAATGCAGAAAGCAAGGAAGAAAGCAGGAGTTCAGTTTCCCCTTCAGTTAGGAAGATACTATTCTTGTCCATCATTACAGGCAGCTGAGCATTCAGAAGTTGAGCTTCAGGCTTATCATCTGCATCCACATGATTCGAGGAGAGAAAACTTTGATCCACATGGAGCTATCAAGCAGTCTTACTCTTCTTACAGACATAAAGAGCAACTAGAAGATCACTGGGCTGATGCTATAGATGATGACGACATCCGGATGCAGAAGTGTTCAAGATTAAAATGGGACTTGATAAGGGCAACAAAGGTCCTTAGAATTCCTGATCAGCTAGAAGGTGATAGAGCTCTTCTTGGAGATGAGTATGACAAGATTCGCAATTTGCCTTATGAAGTCAACTGGTCAGACAGAGAAAAGGTCGATGATGAAGGATTGATAAGACCTGTTATTGCTATCACTGAGGAGCAAATAAACATACAAGTACAAGCCTTGCTGGATGAAGGTAAGAAACTCACTTATATTAAGATGGGAGAAGTGGATCAGCAAGAACAACATAAGGCACTTAGTAAAGATTCACGAAGTAGAGGAAGTGAGAAAGATTCAGGACAAGGAAAGAAAAGGAAACAGCTTGAGATCGTTCAAGGGGAATCCAGTAGAAAGAAGAAAAGGATAAGCATTGAGACTGCTTCTTCTAGACAATTGGGTGATATTCCACCAAATCCAGATTTGGTGATTCTTGTTCCAGAAGTTCCAATGGAAGAAGTACCTTCTAGCCCACATGACACTGAAATCATTGATGAAGCTAACATTGAGGAGAAGGATGATGCTGAAGAGGAGTCATTGCCTGCACAAGGAAGACAATTACAGCGGCAGCAAGACCTTTCTTCACTTCCAGAATGGTTACAAGAAAGAATTAAAGAGAATTATGAACTTGAAAGTTGTCCTCCCCTTTCAGTTGATGAATTACTCTTGGATATGTCAAAGGAGAAACCGAAGAAGAAAGCAAACATCCTCTCGAAGATCACTAAGGATGACACAGGAGTAAGAAAAGTGCATGTAGCAGTTCCTCGGCTTGAGAAGAACATAGAGGATGTCACACCTGATGATTGACATCAATACAATCAATCTGGGTCCTTTGACTGGAATGCAAGTCGAAGAAGAGCTTCAAGATTCGATTGATAATGCTCGAGCTATCATAAGGCAAGAAACAGAAGGCAGAATCAAAGCTGAGCAAAGATGTCGTACCTTGGAGCAGTACATTCAACATTTAGTACATCCTATTCATCCGCAGGAAAGAGTTGCTGCACCTCCATCTCTCCTTTCTCCTGAAACAGTTGGACACCTGGAAGAGTTGAAGTCTTCATCTCACAGATTGAAGGATTGGATGAAAAGATCTAAGGAGACTACATTCAGGTATCTAGGAGATATTATGCAAGTAAATGACAAGATTATTAGCCTAAAGGACAAGGTACTTGCATTAATGACAGCCTGTGTTGAATTCAAAGACTTCAAGGATCAACATCTACCACACCTGAAGAGTTTGATGGAAACACCACTGGATGATCTGTTACATGCTGAAGTTATTGAAGAAGGTAAAACATACAACTTTTCCTCATGGTATTTCAGTCTTCGCATCAAAGGACAATTGTTGGATAAAATTGAACTAGATATGTCAAGAATTAGAAGTGTGCTTCAGAGAATTCAGGATGGAATACATGCTTCTTTGATGGAAATTTGCAATCCTTTTGGGGAGATAACCTTTGAGAATATGAAAGAGCAAGTTCAAGTTTTCTATTTTCAGGAAAATGATATTACAGATGAGAGACTTGATAGTATATTCTCACTTGCTGTCCACCTTGGTGACAACAAAGCAAGAATAAATGATTGGGAAAGGACACTTGGCCTTTATTCAGTTGATGTGTTTGAAGCAGAAGGAACCATTCAAAATTCGCCAAGTGTACCCATAGAAGAAGTCAAGCGAACAGTGTCCAAGTTCATTGAATGCCAAACCTCTAGTGAAGGATACTCACATGGGGATTCTTCATGAAATAATGATATATTGTTCTCATCTTCTTGTGAGGCGTGCTTTTGTTCCTTTCTTTATGGCTGCCGTCATTTAATAAAGATAGTATCTTTTATTTAATATAGACAGTCTCCTGTATTTAATAAAGTTGACCTCTTTCATTTAATAAAGAGAAGTTTGTTATAACTACTTGTGATGTGGCTTGATCTGGTCCGCTGAATTCGCCGATCGATCTTGGCCCTTCGTTCTTTTGAGGTCTATAAAAGAGCTCTTGTTGCTCTCATTTGTACGATTGGAAATTCTGAAATTGTTGCAAGAGCTCTCTGAGATAATAAAAGATTCATTGTCTTGGTGATTCTATTTGTGTTTCCGAGTGTTGCATGGTTTCAATTTTCAAGCGAATATAAATTAGATTAAGTTTTTTCTTTAAGTTTATGTTAGTTGATGAAAGGTTTCTTTATTGCTTCTTGGTGAAATCTCTAAGTTCATACCATTTGCAGTTTGCGGCTCGTAGATTGCAGTGCATGGTTAGCCTGAACAATTGAACATCAATTTGATCTTTATGCTTGTTGGGTCATTCATGAGCATAACTGATTTAAACATCTTGTATACCCCAGAAGATTGGACCTATCTTGCGTAGTTGTTTGTTTTGGCGAAGCAAGATTTGGTTGGATTTCACCTAGGTAGTAAATTTCCTTGCATCTAGGATTAGTTTAGCATTCCTAAGCCTTATATCTTTTGCCTTTTGTTTATCTATTCAGTTAGAATTAGGATCAAGAACATCCACTGTTAAATCATACGCCATTAATTGCAGTACTTAGATACTCCAGTGTCCACCTCCGTAATCCTTGAAGCAATAAGTCAACTTGAACAATTGCGTAAGTCCCTTTGCAGGTTAACAGCAAAATCATACTTAGTCATTGAGCATTTTCCTTTCAAAATCATCCGTAGGAACCTTGGAGTCATCTCGTTTGATCACCTGGTTCAGCATTCGAGAGACTTTGCTCAAGAGGGAGTCAGATACTTAGTATCTCACTCTAATTGTTGAGTTGTCGAAAAACAATCATCAACAGGTCTCTTTTGTGCTTTCATGAAGTCCTAGATTTTGGGTGGCTACCTTCATAGCCAACTCTTACATGGTATCAGAGCACATCAATCAGCTCTTACATTTTATAACTTTTTGATTTATTATTTCCTAACAAGTGGAGATTCTCAGCTTTCTTGGTATAGAACATGCTACCAAGGGATTTGAACATGGAACAATTCTCTTGTAACCTTTTGTGGGTTCTCAACATATTCTGCCCTCAACTTCTAACTCATTCAAATGTCATGGCCTCCCTTTGAGTAATCCTCCAAAAGTCTTTACTGTCGGCATGCCAATGACATTGGATGTAGTTATGTTTGTATGTAGTTGTATCTCTTATGTGAGACACCAATTGGTGGTATATCTGATAATGACAGGACTAATGAGTGCATTTCCCTCTATGAATTACACACTATTAAATTGAGGACAGTTGTATCAATATGAAGGTATTTGTTATGGACTTGTTCATAACAAGTTTGATCCTTTAATGTTCTCAGTGGGCTTGAACATGAAGCTTTAGTTTTCCTAGGTGGTACTAAAGTGCCCTTTTGAAGGTGCTTTTGGTGGTGGTACATGAATCTGTTTATTTCCCCATTCATATCTTTTTAGCAAAATGTTGCATTTCACCTTTGTATGATCAAAAGCTTATACAGTACTTATGCAAAGTTTATCCTTATGAACATTTAAAAATACTCAAATATTCTGTTCTGAGATTCTGGCTTGATATATTGATGATGAGACTCCACTTATTTAATCTGTAGTTCAAGTACTAATTATTTGTCCACTTTGTTTCAATACCGTTTGTTTCCTGATATTATCTCTGGTAGTTAATGTCATTGGGCAATGGTGAGTGTTATGCTTTTCTGAGTGTTATATTGTCACTCGTCTCCCTGGGAGTACAATGCCAAATTTGTAGTATACAGTACTAAAGTGTGCCCGTGATTAAATGGATGGTTAGAGGAGTTATCTTGCAAATGGACGGGGTGCAAAATGACAGGAATGCCAGTAGCATGACAAGCAATTCAAATTTTTATTAGTTTTGTCTCTACTCTTGGTTGAGGTTTTTTTAATCACCGGTCTAAATTCTTACCTTCCTGCATTGAAGGAATCGTGTATATCAATTGTGAATTTGCAGAGATGATTTAGTTCTTAGGACTTGAAAAAAATATAACATATTTTTGAACGTTTGTCGTATGTGCAGGGTCCGAGGAAGAAGATACTGCTTGCAATGGAGTCACATACCAAACGGTGATTGAAGTTGCCATGCCATGAAGTCAATCAATACATCCTTCGCCCAATCTTACCTAAAAAGTTGGTCAGTTTTGGGCGAGCACATGGAAATGATGTGCTTTAATCATTCATAGCTGTTCTCCATACTGCCATGTAACTTGTGCTCTGCAAACCCATGCAACTTTGTTTACTATGACTTTTTGCAAGGTTGTAAGATTGTTATTGTTTGGGAGAAGATTTTCTGATGCTGTAAATTTCAAGCAGGGATTCACATAGTGTTCTATGGGGCCAGGTTTGACTCACCATGCAAGCTTAGCATACTTGCATCTGGAAATTTTTCTAGGGTTATACATCGATGTAAATTAATTTTTGGCCAATGTTGTCTGCATAGCTGCTTACCTGATAGTTTTGGATCCCTTTGTGCAGTTTCTCAAAGTCTGCTAACCCTTTTGCTGTTGTCATATAATGTTGTGTTCTAATTTGCTTTATAAGAGACTAAGACTCAATTTGTAGACGATAAATTTCATTTTAGTACTTGGTTCTATTTACTGATCCAAGTTAGAAAGCCAACTATATATACAACTACTGCCTGATATAATGTGTGATCAGTAGACACTGAAAAATTCTTGCTGGTTGTAGAATATGAACAGCCAAAGCAGGTTAATCCATGTTCAATGCAATATGCCGGGATACTTACGGATTTGAATGGAAGAGATTTGGCATATATGATGGAAAGAATTTTAAATGTTTTGTAAGAAGCAAGCGTCTGTTCAGGTCAAATCATTGAACAGGAACATATTTGAAACTGTCCAGACAAAGCATTCTCTCCCACATCATTGAAATCAATCCTTGTGTCAATTCTCATGGGGAATGCTATCTTACCTCGAAGGACTGAAATTTCAAATTTGTTTATTTATAAAATAGATTAAGCCATTTTGAGCAAGGCGATCTATGAAAGTTGTTCATGTCCTAATATGCTTTTTATTTGAATAGCCACTACCTTTGCCCTTTTAAATGTTTGTAGCAGTAGCAAGCATGACATTTATCTTCATTGAATTCACAATGACTAACTTAGTACTTCTTATTATTGGTTTTTATATAATAGTTACCTGCTATGTCTTCTGTCCTGATAGAATTTGATGAATTTTGTGATTTGACTGTTTGGGTAAGGTGAGTTTGACAAAAGCAAAAACTAGTTCCAGTTAATTGATCATTGGAATCAGAACATGGTCACTAGGTTGTTCAACTGTATTCTGACTGGTTTCTTTTTCTTTTTTTTGCAACCAGTCCCCATAAAGGTAAAGTGTAGTTTTTATGTCACCACCAAGTGAAACGCCAATTTGTTATTATGAGACATACATACGTCCTCGTAGAAACTCTGGGACTATTTTTTCATCTACTTTATATATTTAAATTTGTACCTTTTAAGGTTCCGATCCTTTAACCATGCTTGTTATAAATTAAGCCTTGCCAAGTAATCCGTTCATAATTCAAGGCACTGCATAGAATGTGCATTTAGTATTTCTATGTAGAACATTGTGAAATAAGGAAAACAGTTTAATGTACTTCTTGTTCAGATGCTCTGTACCTTAACGTATATGAGCATTCGTAAGTAAACATGTTTTTGTTCAGATATAGTATTTAAAGAGTGAAGAATCCGCAAATATTCTAATCAGGTTTTTGGTCCTTCCAAATTTTATAAATTTAAGTCGGGACATTCACATGATGAGCACCTAACTATGGTTTAGTAAATAGAGATTTAAGAATATCTGTATATTGTTAAAAAAGTTCTTAAACTTTTAGCTTAAAAAATGAATGTCCCAACCTGTAAGTTAATCAGGTAAAAGGTTGGACTGTGTCATTTTAGAACCTCACGTTTCCTTTTGTTAACAGTCATGATGAATTGCTTTCTTGAACACAGAAGTCTCTTTAAGCTGTTTATCTGTTCTGAGTTCAATCTGTAGTGTTTCAACTAAATACAGAAGGCTTGTGTAAATTTTTGCTTTGCATTACTAGTATAAAACCAAGTTTAAATATTGTTAATTTTGAAAATGTAAAATTTTTGTTTCGAAAATTTTGGAATGTGTACCATATCAACTGTTCGTATTGGTTTGTAGCTAGGCGCGTGCTGGTAATGTGCGAGTAACCTGCCAAAATTTATAGAGCAGATGTTCTCATTATGGCCAACGTGGTTAAATTTCATCATAATTTACCACATCACAAAATGTGCCAAACAAGGTAAGCATTAATATTGTTTAGAAGATTTTAAATGGAGTGTTTCATATGATGGATTCTCCTAATTTAACTGGAAAATAAGGATTAAATAAATAAATGAGTCAAACATAGAAATATAACTATTGCAGTCTTGAGGCAATTAGCTAAGAGGCTAGCATTGGAAAGTGCATCATTTGAGCAAAAAGTTGTAGAATGGTAATGCCAAGTGTCGTTTGGATTTGTATCTACTAGAGCAAAGTCATGCTCGCTTAATGTTTAATGTAGTCCCCCATTTAAAGATGATGCCAACAAATTGCTTTAGACTCATTGAGATGTAAACCCAAACAACACGGAGAGCGACGCTTAGCGCTAATGAACCATTCACTTTGTCAGCACTGTGAAGATAACCTTGGGAAGGATGCACTAGGATTTTATTGGCGACAATGAACAGTGCCCTTTTTTCGACACGCAAGTTAATTCTTGTAAGAGGCCAATGGAGTAAAGTGCAAAAAGGGAAGCTCTTTCATTTTTCAATTTGAGGTTAGATCTCTTAAAAAATTTCTATTTTTATTTAATGGATTTGCCAAAAATGTGGTTTCTGTGAAAACTTAGTTTGGCAATAGATCTATAACCATAAAACGATGATGTATAAAATTTTAGACAAAAGTTTGTAATGATTTGGAGAAACCTTTTTGTTAAAAATGAATGATGAGCACCTTAGAAATGAAAATTTCTCCTTGCTTGGACGTGCAATCTTGTCACTCCCACTTTGTTCAATTTGGAAATTGAAGATTTCCTCGAGATTGAAATGACAAACTTAAATCAAAATACAAAGAAAATAACATTTACAAGAGAGACTTGAGATGTAGAATGGCTTGTAGCAGAGCTTTGTATATTTATGCGAATGAACAAGATAATTGGCAATGTGTATGCATGGTCATTGACGCATGGTAAGGTTAACTTGAACCAGTATAATATTACACCTGAGGTCTCTATGCCAGTCAAATATAGGTGGCATTGTAGATGACAACATTGTTAAAAAAAATATCGCACAAATTTCAATAACAAACAAGGCAAAAAGTCTTAATGTAATAGAGACCATACAACTGAAAGGAAAGGTTTAGAATAGTATGGAACAACATAGCAGATAATGTACTAGGACTCAAGGCATCAACATAAGGAGATGGATGCCATATAACATCCAAAAGTTTGCATTTCGTAGCGAGGCATAAAACTTCCACTTGTATAGAATCCCACAATATGTATGAGCCGAGCCTAATATGAGGCAATGTGCAGGAGGGAAATGATCACACCATTAAAAAAAAAGAGAATTCATAACCCAAAAATCAATTACAAGGCTCAAACAAGTGTAGTGTAAAGGCAAGGGTTAGGGAAAACCAACAAGTGAGTTGATGAGGCTCTAACTTCCCTTGGAATAATGTTAAGAAATAAATTGGGAATTTGGTGGGCAATTTTAGACGAGGTACCATACTATAGAGTTTTAAAGGAGAAAATTAATAGACACATGACCACAAACATAAAATCCATGAAAAGTGTACACTACGCATATGTAAGGGCACAAGGTTTAAGGGAAGGTTTCGTTCGTTAAGTTGCATCAAACTTTGGAAAATGAAAACAAAATATTTATGTGATAGAGATAACACGCATATGCATCCATGATAATTATAAACCAACATGGGGTACACAAAAGGTCATACCCATGGATTGACATTCCTCAAAGAGGAAGACTTGCATTATCACCGAATACTAGGCTCACAAGGCTTGAAGGAGGTTCCTCTAATCTGGTATGTGTAGGAAAAATCCTTAAACTAGCATCCCACGTCACTCTCCAACAAACATGATGAGGTGATACACATCATTCGCTAAGTCTTTTACAACAACTTGGAACTAAAATATTTTGGCATGGATCTACCATTTTTAGTTCTCATTAAAAAACTAATTCCTTGTCTTTTACCTTTAAGATAAGAGGGAGAACAATATTTTCATAGACTTGTCATTGATGCTTTTGATATGTAATATTATGCTTGAAAATCGATTCAAGACTAAAGAGGAAGACTTGCACTATCACCAAATACTAGGCTCACAAGGCTTTAAGGAGGTTCCTCTAATTTGGTATGTCTGAAAAATCCTTGAACTAGCTTCCCACGTCACTCTCCAACAAACATGATGAGGTGATACACATCATTCGCTAAGTATTTTAGAATGACAACTTGGAACCAAACTATTTTGGCATGAATCTACCATTCTCGGGATTAGTTCTCATAAAAAACTAATTCCTTGTCTTTTACCTTTAACATACGAGGGTGAACAATATTTTCATAGACTTGTCATTGATGCTTTTGGTATGTAATATTATGCTTGAAAATAGATTCAAGACTAAAGAAATAAGAAAGTTGCTACGAGGGAAGACAAAGAGTCACCCTCAATGGCTCATGTTTTCTTCCTAGTGTGGATTCCATTGGTTTTCTTGGTCTTTTGTGATCCTTTTATTTTTCGGTGTGCTTTTGTAAGTGTTTGGTGTTAATGTTTTGTTTGAGGTGTGGTTGGTTGGGTAAGTTTCGTTTTATCCTTTTTGGTTGCCCCCGTAGGTCTCATCTTTAAGTCTTAGTCTTTCGTTGGCCTCTAAGCATTTTTTCTAGAGGGGAAGTGAAGTACGAGGGCAATGGTACCTGCAGCAATGTCACTTAGGAAGCATGGGATAGTGTTGCGAATTTTGGTAAATGTGGTGGAGGGAAAACTTACAAGAATGCATTAGTTTTTTTTTTGGGAGAGCGTTGCAATCCCTGAAAGAGTTGTGTTTGTGGAAAATGGAGTATCCAAGCAAGAGTGCCTTGAGGAAGGTAACTTGTTTGCTACAGCTTTGAAAACCATTCCAAATGATGCTATGTTAGACTTCATAATGTGGTTTTTTTTGGTTTGAGCAAAGATTTTGTTCCCTTGTAATTTTTTCATGATTGGATCTTGTTTGTATGGGAAAAATATTTGAGCTTATCTGTGAACATGTGTAGGATGACTCAAAAATGTTTGTTTTTTTATTTTTTTAAAAAGTAATGGTATTTAGAAAATAGTTATTAACAAAAACTTTTGGAACATTGATAAATATATTTTTAGGGCTCTTCCATGGGACCTTATGGTTCAACTAAAAGTTATTTTTTATTTATTTTTTAGATGGATTGAAATATGCAATATTCCCACCTCTGGTTTCTCTTGCTACAATTATATCCTTGGAAGAAGTTATCAAAATTGAGGATACTAAATCTTCACCATCCCATATGAATGCCAGGGTTCTTACTTCCTTGGATCACTCAAAGGAATGTTTGGATGTCACTGAATACCATTGCATGGTAAATTGGTATCTTGCAGAATAAATGGATTGGATTGGGTGGTTCTGAGTCTTGTTGTTTGTGTAAAAAAGATGGACATGTTAGAATTAACTATCTCAATCTACAAAATTAAAAAAAGCCTTGGTAAAGGAGCTAATGCTAGCAAACTGGTTAATTCAAATAAGGGTAAGGCTAAAACCCTCTAGTTGTAGTTCCCTTTAGTGACAAAATTTAAAAATGAGATAATATTGATTATGAAGTTATTAGAGTTGTGGTTCCTTTTGACCTTGTTGTTGGTTCTAGAAACCTCCTAAGGGATAACCTATTGATTGCTAGAAGTAGAAAAGTAATGGCTGATGATTCTCTAAATAGAAAAAATAGTCCTGAGCCTTCTAAGGTGTGTTTTATTTAGAGTGCCTCTAGAACGATTGAGAAAGTTCCTAAATGATCTTTTGCTGAGAGACCTAGGTATATTGAAGATCCCTCTGATAATAGACCCATGGCTTGTGAAGAGGAGGAAACAAGTGAATCCTTAACACTTACATGTTTAAATGATGATGGTTAAAAGGTGTTAAGCTTCCTTCCAGTTTTGAGAATTTGTGTAGAATGTGAGAGGTTTGGAGGCATATCACAAAATGTTTCTTTAAAAAGAAAAGTAATGGTTGATGACAACCTTCTAAGGGATAACCTATCCATTTCTAGTAGTAGAAAAGCAATGGCTGATAATTCCCTAAAAAGAAAAAATAGTCCTAAGCCTTCTAATGTGGATTTTATTTAGAGTGTCCCTAGTATGATTAAGAAAGTTCCTAAATGATCTTTTGCTAAGAGATCTAGGTATATTGAAGAATAATGAGGGGGCTAGACCTATGGCTTGTGAAGAGGAGGAAACAAGTGCATCCTCAACAAATGCATGTTTAAATGGTGATTGTAAAAAGGTGTTAAGCTTCCTTCTAGTTTTGAGAATTTGTGTAGAATACGAGGGGGTTGGAGGCATATGACAAAATGTTTGTTGTTAGGTCTTTTTGTAGATCTAAAACTAAACTAGATGTTCTTTCCATACAAGAGGTTAAATTTGTGGGTTTCTCATTGGAAATTTATTTGTCTTGCTACACTTGCGTTTGCTTTTGCCCATAATAAAGGAAAATGTGGATCTATTATTTTATTGAGCAATCAATTAGTCAATTATGTTGTGGAGAATGGTTTCTCTCCTTGCTTTAGCATTTCTTGGGTTATTATTGTTGTCTATGGTAAGAAATTGGGTTATGTTTTATATATGGTCTTAATGGCTACAAAGATAGGTTGACTTATGGAAGTGGATTTGTTTTACTTTGTCAAGGGTTCCTTTGATTATGGGAGGTGATTTTAATATAGTGGAAGATAAAGAGGACAAGTAGGGAGGAAATAAACTTAAATGGAAAGGGAATGAACCATTTTTTAGGCTAATTTTAAGAGGAAATTCAATCTCACTGACCCTATTGGTAGTTAGAAAGTAAAATAATGTAGTTCTCTTGGACCAACATGCAAAAAGACAATAAAAAAGTATTTTCTAGGTTGGATAGGTTGTATTTTGATAAAAAAAAATTTCTTATTCTCCTTGTGCTGATAAGAATGTTGTGAGATTTATCTCATTTCCTCTTTAGATCATCATTGCATTGAATGTTCTTTTTTTCTCGCTTTTATGTCGGTGAAAGCTAAATCTTCTTTTCGAGGCCTCTTTAAGCTTAATGTTTCATTGTTGAGAGATAAATCTTGTTTGAATGGTATTCGAAGCCTTACGAATTTACGCCAAGTTGGAGGGTGGGAAAAATCCCATATTTCTAATTGGTCTATTTTGTTAATTTTATTCAATTTTATTTGAGGATTTATGGCAAAGACTTTGCTAAAAAGAGGGCATCTTTATTTAGGAATATTCAAGAATGTTTGCTAGAAGCTGAAGAGGGTCTTCAAGGTGATCCTTGTAACCATATTCTCCAAGACAGGGTTGCTAATCTTAAGCATAAGTTAAGATGTAAATATTGTTTTAAACTAAAGGGTCTAAGGTTAGATCTAGAATTAATTAGCTAAAGTTGGGGATAAAGGATCCATTTTTTTTTAACTATTTGAGGGTTAAATTTACTAGAGAAAGGAATTTTGGTATTATGATAAACGATGCTTTGGTAGAGGAAGAAATTCAAATTAGAGATGTTTTTATGACCTTTTATAAAAACCTATTTACCTTTGAAGGGGAAAATCTCTTAATGACCCATACTAGGGATATTGTTAAGAAAAAAAATTCTAAGAAAATTGTTAATTGTATGACTTTAAAATTGGAAGAGCCTTTGGGTTCACAGGCTCTTTTTTGGTGGGATTCTTGGGATGGTCATCCTGCTATCCTCTCTGCTTATACTCACCTCCAGTCCCTTAGTGATCATTTTACTGCTACGGGTTGGAATACGATTGAGCATTATAAGGTTGCTCAGAATTTTGGGCTGGATGCTAGTTTTAGATGGAAGCTCTCTTCTAAATGGCCGCTAGGAGGGTCAGAGGAGGATAGGCAAGAGTTGGCTTAGATCCTTGCCTCTCGTGAATGCAATACCTTGGTGGGGCATGATGTTTTGGCTTGGGGTAGCAGTGATTTATCTGGCAAGTACTCTGTTTCAGCAGGATATGGGGAGCTTGTCAGGCAGATGTTTGGAGACACAGAGGTTCCTTGGTGGAAACAAGTGGAACAAATTTTCTTGGCCCAAGTGCAACTTTTTCATGTGGTTGGTGGTTCAAAATCGGTGTCTTACTTGGGATAATTTGTGCAAGGGTGGGTTCCAAGGTCCCTCGATGTGTGTTTTATGTCGTAATAGTGAGGAGAGTGTTTCTCATCTCTTCTTCCAATGTTCCTTCTCTAGGGAGATATGGCACTTCTGGTGGGGTGTGTGGAACCAGGTTTGCTGGCATGTCTCCTTGGCAGAGTTTTTTGCTCGTTGGGGCAAGGCCCAAGTTAAGACCTCTTTTTTCAAGTTACTCAGGCTCTTGGACTGACCTTTATTATCTGGAATATTTGGTTGGAGAGGAATCATAGGATTTTTCAAGATGCAAAGTTGGTTGTCCAACACTTGTGGTGGAAAATTCTTCATTATTTGGGAGAAACTATTTCAGCAAAGTGTGACTTGGCCGAGGGTGTGGATCTAGGAGATGTTGTTTGTTGCAATCGTCTCAATCTTCCTCTTCAGAGTGGTGCTTCGAAGGGTGCTGGTCAGGTCATGAGAAATAGATGTAGACACCCTCTTCAGAAGATAATGGGGAGAGGGGTTGGTGTCCTCCTCCACAAGGAGTGTTGAAAATCAACACGGATGGCTCTTCTTAGGGAAATCCTGGTCATGCTGGTATTGGTGGAGTTGGGTGGGATAGTTCTGGGATTGTTCAATTTATCTTTTTTGTTTATAAGGGTCTACACACTAACAATTTGATGGAGGCTCTTGCCATTTTATATGCAGCGGAGTGTGGTTGCAATCTTGGGTGGAGAAGGATCATTTGTGAATCTGATTCTTAGGTGGTGGTGACTTTGTTGAATAGGTAGCAATTAGAAGATGTCAGCTGGCATTTAGCTTTGATTATTAAACAGATTCTTAATTTGTGTGCTTCTTTGGAATCTGTTACTTTTAGTCACATTCTTATAGAATGGAATGGAGTAGCGGATTGTTTGGCCAAATGGGCCTCTGATCAAATCCAAAATTGGAACATTGTTGATAGGGGTCAATTACCCCTGGATTTGTCTCAAAAGTTGGACCACTTAGTGGAGATTAACAGGGTTGTGTAATGCCCTTGCTTTGTACTTCTTTTGTTTTAGTTTGAGTAAATTTTTAGCTGTCTTTTAGTTTAAAAAAAATTGGAAGAGCCTTTCACCTTGGATGAGGTTAAGATTGTCATTAGTTTCCTTTGTAATGACAAGGCTTCTGGTATTGATGATCTACTTGTACACTTTTATAAATGCAATAAGGATTAGATTGCTCCTTGCTTGTTGAAACTGTATAGTGAGATATCTTGGAATTCATTTTGCTTTGTCTCCCTCCTTGAAAGGTATGTAGGCTTGGGCTAGGAAGAAAGTGGTAGGGAAATTTTCTAAATGGCAATCCAATTATGTCTCCATTGTTAAAAAGTTTCAAGTATGCCAAAAAATTCCTCATTTTCTTTATATTATTCTTCTTATTGGATGTTGTGACCCTCTCATTTGAACCAACTTGAGATATTGATTAGATTTTTTAATGGTTGGATGGTAGAAATGAAAAAAAAAGGTATGTTGTCAATTGGGATACGTGATACAAACCAAGGAATGTAAGGGTATGGGGCTAAAGAATTTGTATTTGTAAGGCGTGACTCCTGTTGTCAAGTGGATCATTAAGTCACTTGATGGCAATGAACCTTGAAAGATTATGTTAGGCACAATATTTTAAGTGGTTTTCCTCAAGGAAAACTTAAATGGAAGGGTCTTGGGTTAGTCGATCTATTCTTTGAAATCTTTGAAAATTATATTAATAGCACCAATGTATTTGTAACTATATAGAAGGCTTGGGAACAAGTGCAAAATTTGTTGTTAAGTGGGATGTGTTGATGTGGTTTTTGACACACCAACTTGCCTATGCACTATGAAGCACACATGGTGAAAAGAAAAAAGATTCCCATGCTTGGAAGGTGGCTAGCCTCAAGATTCTTTTATGAATTTGTTAAGAGGTTCACCAGAATCCCTCAACCAGAGAGTGCTTTGGATGGTTCGTTCAAGGGGATACAATGAATACTAGGAGTCATTCAATTGAAGTAGGGGTTCACTTAGTGAATTTTGGTCACTATTAGCCAACCCAAACTTCCTATTTCATTTTTAGACACATTGATTATCTTCTTTTTTAGATTTGCTCGAACTCCTACAAGTGGAATTTTCCATTAAATTGTATTAAAAATGAAAAACAAAAGTATATCCATTAAAATTAAAATTTAATTATGTAAAATTTGAAGAATTGTTCATTGAAATTTATCCATTTTTAAAGTAATTTATTTATAAAATTATTGGACAATGATAAATATGTTGGGATTTATGAAATTTACTGATGAAAAGTCAATAAATTAGCTTAAATACATGCCCTATATGATTGAAAATTCATTAAAATTAGAAATTGAACTAAATTTAACACTGGTGTAGAAAAAATTGCAAATAGAAAAGGGGAAGAAAAGGGTAAAATAAAAACAAAAAAATAAATCAAAACCTATCTCTAATCCTCTCACATGCCATTCAACAAATGGACGAACTTGACTTGAACCAATCTATGCTAGACCCATTTCCTCAATCCCAATGCAAGACAATACAATCCTCAAAGGATATGTGTTAGGAAAAGGTGTGTTGTACACCTTGCATAATATTGATATATTTTATTTATATAAAATAAATATTTATTTGTGGTGCATCTTAATTGATGTGTTTAGCCACATTAAATATTTATTTGGGTGCCACTTGTAAACATTTTATGTAACATTGGGTTAGTTATTTTATGTGCCAGAGACATAAAATAATTACTTGGGAAATTATTTAATATTGGGCATAAAGTGAAAACTTAGTTGCAAATATTAAATGAGGGGTCAATGGTTTTGTGTATCCATGGTTTTGGAACACATGGTTTTCCCTATACTACATCTTGTATTTGTGTGAGTTTGATTCTATAAAAGCAAGCACATGGTTAGTAGTTGGGGTTGGCTAGTTGAGTTGGGTTTTCATTGTATTGGGTTTCTCTTGTGAATACATTTTGTGAAGCATGGCATGTGATGTGTGGTTACGTGCTTAGACACATGGAGGATGCATTAGAGGAGCTTGATGTTGTAGAGGTGTTCATGGAGACTCAGGTGAGTGTATTGTAACATGTTTCATTGCTGGATAATACATTAAGAGTGGATGCTTTGAAGGCTGAGTTTTTCCCACTTGAGGGTTTTCCCAAGATATATCTTGTGTTATCTTGTGGCTTGTCTATTTGATCTTTACATTATGGAATTGTTGTAAGCTTGTATGCATCATATTCTCTCATAGGGTTATGTAGGAATTGGTTTGATCAACCTGTGAATTCCTAACAATATGTGTGCATGAGTGTTGGCAAGTTTTATCTGACATGAATGTGTTCATTTAATCACACAAAACACCTTATAGTCAGTGGGACATTAGTGCTTTAAACACATGTTAGGGTTCATCGACATTCATTGAACTAAGTGCATAATATGAAGTGAAAAGAAAACCAATTTAGAACTTGGAAAGCCTCATTAAATAGAAGAAATTTTTTAAAAAATGATGCAAAATGATATATTCTTATTTAAATTCAACAATCTCAAACCCCAATGGGTTTTCCAATACATACAATGAACCTCACATAGGTATATATAGGCAGATTTGGATGGGAAGGCAAATATTCCTTCCCTTCAAAAGATCACAAAATGATTAAAAAACTCTTCAAAAATGAAAGGTCTTGGGATGGCTTTTCACATTCAACTCCCTCCTTGAGGACTTCACCCTCAAAACAAATTGCATTTTTTATATTATTCTTTCATTTTATAATTTCTATTCTTTAGCTCTCTATTTCTTTGAAATAATTTCATTCTCATTCTCCCTCTAATTCAAAATCTCTATTAATCTCTTTGAACTTCCTTTTTCACTTCCCGCAACTACAACACATCCATCCCAATTTGCTATAAACTTATTCCTCATCAGGAACATGGACTCATGTTATCTAAGATTCTCCCTTGGACAAAGCATATTATCAATTTCATGAACAAACACTATGACTTTAACATACTCTCCTTCCCTAAACCATTGTGATATAATGGACTGATACTAAATTTTTTATAAAATTTGGACCATTCCCCTCAAAAAAGAAAATGCACATGTGCACACCAGAGGCTTGTAAGCACATTTACTGCCATCCCCTCTCAATTGGTAGAATCATGGGCTCTCTGTTTGGTTGTAAGAAAGCAACATTAACTTCATGAGTCAACTTGATATGCAACCAGTATCCCTTCTATAAAAATGCTACACCCGCCATATCAACAATAGCAACTTCCACATCAATGAACTTTTTTTCTTTCGTTTAAGTTATCTTGATCTTGAATCATTATTGGAAATACACACATATATGCATTTTCTTTTAGGCATTTTGTCAAATAGTTCACATGTTTTGTCTATGTTTCTGCTAAATGGTCACAACCTTTTATCAAATAACTTTGACCCAATGATGTACTCATCTTTACATAGAAGTTGGCTCTTTCTATCTATTCCAAATAATTTATAAACCTTCTAATCCCACAATGTGTACAAATAATTTTTTAATAAGTGCAACTATAAGAATCTAATTAAAAAGCTAATTAAAGCATGTCCAAGCCCTTATGCCATCTTTCTCCCCCATCTGTTCAATACATTCTACTTCAAATCCCAAAAGTGCATTGATATCAACAACTTCATGATTTTTATGAATTATATGTACATTTTCAAGGTACTCAATCTTTAGAGCAAGGAGAAAAGTAGTAGTTTCCAAACTATGTTGTCCTTGATCAACATAATTTGCCAAAAAGAGATAGCCAATGTATGTGATGTCTCCAACTATTAAAGGAAATCCATACTCATCAAACAAGCACATTAAATCACCAAACTACCCATGCAAATCCCTAAATAAATTGATCAAAGCCTTTAATTGTAAATTTTTTTGCTCTTGCATAAACATTTGTTTTGTAGTATACCAAAGCTCACCCACTTCATAAGAATCCAAGAAGAATCACCTTTGGGCCGCACCTATTCATATTTATTTTGGCATTATGTCACGTCTCATTTTTATGAACAATATGATTATTCTAGATTAATGAACATTTACCTCGTTGATTTACTTTGAGTAATTTCAAATGTGTGAAAGTAATTATTATGAAGATATATTGGGAGATTGATTTATATGTTAAGTAAATTTGATGTGAATGCAATGATTTGCTTCAGCTATGTTTTGGAGACACTAACCTATTGACGTCGAGTTGAGTGCAAATGGATGCAGGTACTCGTCGAAGATGAGAGCATGGTTGAGGTAGAATTGTTCTAGCCACTTGGCAAGAATTGATGGATGGATCACCCTGATGCAATCGCGTCAGAATTATAAAGCTTAAGTAAAGACACATGAAAAACATTATGGATTTTGGCAAGTGCAGGCGGGAGAGCAAGTCTATAAGCTACAGGATTAATCACTTCCAGAACTTTGAACCGTCCTACAAAATGAGGAGCAAGTTTGGGCACTTTGCCAAATGACACTAAACTCTTATGAGGTCTGACTTTCAAAAAGACTTTGTCACCCACTGAAAATTGTCTAGGAGTTCTGTTCTTATCTGCATAACTCTTTTAACGATTTGAATCTTGTTTCAACTTCTTCTTGATCAACTTCATCTGATCATCCATTTCTCTTAACATTTCAGGACCAATTACAATTCTGTCCTCCACTCTATCCCAACTGATAGGTGTTCGACACCTATGCCCATAAAGAGCTTCAAACGGTGCCATTCCCAAAGATGCATGGTATGAATTGTTATATGCAAACTCGACCAATGGAAGATACTCCTCCCATTTATACTGCTGATCCATACAATACATTCGGAGAAGGTCTTCTACCACATGATTTACTCTTTCTATTTGACCATCCGTTTGAGGATGATAAGCTGAACTAAAATTTAACTTTGTACCTAAAGCTGCATTAAGAGTTATCCAAAATCTAGATGTCATGCGAGTGTCTCGATCTGAAATGATCATCTTAGGCACTCCATGCAATCAGAAAATCTCCTAAACAAATTTCTTAGCTAACACCATAGAACCATCTAAGAGATTTCCTAGAATAAAATGTGCTACCTTTGTCAACTTGTCCACAACCACTAAGATGACATCATGCCTATTCTTAGACATAGGTAACCCTTGAATAAGATCCATGCTTACTACTTGCCACTTGTGCTCAAGGATACTGTGAGAATATAACAATCTTGTTGGATGCACATGCTCAGCCTTGACTCACTGGCATTCCAAACATCGAGCTATAAATTTCGTCACATCCCTCTTAAGTCTAGGCCAAAAGTATAAAGGTTTCAAACCTTAGACCATCTTTGTCACTCCAGGGTGACCTGAATAAGGTGCATTGTGAATCTCTTCAAGCACTAACTTTCTCAACTCTCCTGAGTTAGGAATATACATTCTTCCCTGAAATCTCAAAAGTCCATCTGATTCAATAACATAACCATCAAACCTGTGATCTAAGGAGTCTACTTCCAAAGCTTGCTTTACTCTTTCATAATGCTCATCCCCTTGAAGATTCTGAATCACTTTCTATTTCAAATTGGATCTCATGGTAACAATGGCAGCCATATGTCTTCTCCTACTAAGAGCATCTTCTACTCTATTCTCCTTTCCCTGTATATACTCTATTCCAAAGTCATACTCACTAAGGAATTCTAACCATCTTCTCTGTCGTGCATTAAGGTTAGGTTGAGTAAATATATACTTGAGCCCAAGATGATCTGTCTTTAACTCAAAGGGCTTACCTAGAAGATAATGCCTCCACATATGAAGTGCATGAACTATGGCAGCCAATTCAAGATCATGTGGCGCATATTTGAACTCATGTTGCTTTAACTTTCTTAACTCATAAGCAACCACTTGCTCATTCTACATCAACACTCCTCCTAATCCTTCCCCTGAAGCATCTGTTATTATTGTAAAGTGCCCATTAGGATCTGGTATGGTCAGGATAGGAGCAGTTGTGAGCTTTTCCTTTAGCACTTGGAAAGCTTGCTCACACCTTTCGGTCCATTCAAATTTCTTACCCTTCTTTTGTAATGCGGTAATCAGTGCTGCTATGGTTGAAAAACCTTCCACAAACTTTCTATAGTAATTTGTAAGTCCCATAAAGCTTCTGACTTCTGTCACACTCTGAGGTGTAGGCCATTCCATTATTGCTTTTATCTTCTCAGGATCAACTGTAATCCCTTCTGCTAAAATCACATGACCAAGGTAGTGCACTTTATCTTGAAAGAATTTACACTTGGATAATTTACCATAAAGATTTCTCTCTCTCAACCGCTGCAAAACAATTCTCAAATACCTTTCATGCTCTTCCAATGATTTAGAGTATATCAATATGTCATCAAGGAAGATCAACACAAAATCATCTAAACAATCTCTAAAAATGCTATTCATCAAATTCATGAAAGCTGTTGGAGCATTAGTCAACCCAAATGGTACTACTGTGAACTCGTAGTGACCATATCAAGTCTTAAAAGCTGTTTTAGAGATGTCCTCATCCTTAATCCGCAATTGGTGATAACCAGATCTAAGGTCTGTCTTCGAGAACATTGTTGCTCCTTTCATTTGATCAAAGAGCTCATCTATTCTTGGAAGTGGGTACTTGTTCTTTATAGTAGCTTTGTTAAGCATCCTATAATCAATGCATAAACTCAAAGTACCATCCTTCCTCTTTACAAAATAACTGGTGCGCCCCATGGTGACACACTAGGTCTAATGAACCCTTGATTTACCAATTCCTGCAATTGTGCCTTAAGCTCATACAACTCTGTAGTAGTCATTCTGTAGGGTTCCTTAGATTGCGGCTCAGTCCCTGGTAGCAAGTCAATTGAGAAATCAAATTCTCTCTTTGGTGGCAACTCTGTTAGTCTATAGGAAATACATCTTTGAAATCTCGAAGGATTGGATAGTCTTTGAACATTGGTTCTTCTTTGTTAAGGTCCTTTACTTGAACAACATAAATGGCACATCCTTTCCTCTTGGATTTCTTCAATTGCATAGCTGAGATTTGTCTAAGCTCTAAAGGTCTCTTAGATCCACTAATTTCCACTTGATTGCCTAGGTCATCCAAACATCTAACAACCTTGTCTTCATAGTTTACTAGAGACTTATGTTCAATTAACCAATTGATTCCCAGAATTAAATCATAAGAGCCTAAAGGTGCTACATACAGATTCACTTGTGTCTAAAAACTAGGAAGCTCTAACTCACTGCATGCTAGACATGAGTCTACTCTCTTTTTTGCACTATTGCCATATTGTACCATCCAAGAGTTTTCCATATGTCCAGGTCTAATAGATAAATTAGATACTACTCTAGGATCTACAAAATATTCTGTGGCACCAGTATCAATCAAAATAGAAACAGGTATTCCATAGAGCTTACCTTGGAACTGAATAGGTGTTGCTTGAAACTCTGCTTGCCGATTATCCACTGTGGCATGAATCTGATGCTGCGGTGCTCCTTGCCGATTCTTGTTTCCTCTTTTAAGTGGACATGCATTTGCATAATGCTCTCCTCCACAGTTTTAACATCCACCCTTAGGTGCTTTCGGTCCTTCAGTTCTTTCCCTCTGATTGTTGTTTTTGTTGTTATGGCCTCCTCTTTTGTTTTGTCCATTCCCATCCTGAGAATTATTACCTCTCTTCAGATTCCTGATCTGTCTATTATTGCCTTTATTCTGTTGATAGTTCTGTTGTTTATTTTGTGGTTTCTTATTTGAAAAATTAGCATCTCTTTGCTTATGATAATTGGCTATCTATTGCAACCTTTGCTCTTGCTTTATTGCTTTCTCAAAAGCGGCATCCATAGTAAGTGGGTTATGAATGTCTAGCTCAGCTCCAATCTGTGCCCTCAATCCTAGAATAAACTTTCTTATCCTAAATCTCTCATCTGTCTGATACTGTGGAACATACTTAAGTAGATGAGAAAACCTTTCGCAATAACTGGTTACAGACATACCTCCTTGAATCAAATTCTGAAACTCTGTCATCTTCTTGTTGAAGAATAACTGTTGTAACCATCTTTTTCTAAACAGTTGCAAGAAAATCTCCCAAGTTATTTCACTAGGTAACAGCTTTTTATCTGCCTTCTCATTATCCCACCATGTTGCTGCGTCTCCAATCAACTGGTAAGATCCCCATATAGCCTTCGTGTGATCTGACAGGTTTCAGAGTCCAAAGTATTTCTCCATTTCTATTATCCAGGACTCAGTTCCATCTCCAATGGTCTTGCCATCAAATTTTGATGGTGATACTTTCTTGAAGTCTTTCCCCAATTCTTTCGGTATCTTTGCTTGATTATCAACAATAGCTCCAACTTCAGGAACTTGAACCTCTATCCTTGGGTTCTCATTTTGTGTCTCAACCCTTGGGTTTTCATTAGTATTCTAACCTCTAGGAATTCCTCTGATCACTTGCTCAAGAGTATTCATCCTCATGTCCTGTCGGGTCAAGAGATCAAGAATACGGTCAAATCTTCCATCTCGGTCATTATTGGCATCTCCACGATCCCCATCAGTTTGACCACCACGAGCACCTCCACGTGCACCACCACGTGATCCTCTACCTCAACTACTTCCTGATCCGTCACCACGATCAGTGTTTCTAGTATTCATGATGGATAATCTGTATCAAGTTCACAACTTTAGCACAATAATCCCAAACAAAGGCCCTAGTGTTAAACCTAGAGCTCTGATACCAAATGTAAAGCCTCAAAAATCATGTAAAAGATTTAAACCAACTCAAAAGTAAATGAAGTAAATAATCCACTTAAATACAACATCAAAATAACCAAAATCAAAAAGATGTAAATAATCCACTTAGATACAACATTCAAAGGTAAAAGGTGTAATTAATCCACTTAATCACAACATCTCAAATAAAGGATAATCTCATAATAAGAATCTCAATGTTATCAAATCTTACATAATCACATGCGTAATCCAAGTAACAAGCACTATATAGTATTATACATAAATCCATTGGCAAGCATGCCATATTACATCTAATCAAGTACAATAATCATGTACAACAATAATAAATAAAACAATACACTCTCCAGCTGCACGAACCAAGTGGTCGACCACCTGCAAGCCGAGAGACGGGAACATGGCTCAGGTGCTTTTCCACCCAACCATGAAGTATTTACACTTCCTTGGATCCCTTCATGAAAAGAAGGAAACCCAGTGCTGCACAAAATGTCTAGCTACCTGGTAACAACTGCAGGAGGGAACACTCGATGTAACCCTGATGTCTGAATGTGCAATTCTAAGTAATGAAAAGCAAATTGTCTCACAACAAGATGTGGCAGAGATATCAATAAATAAGTTTGCTAGATAATAAACATCTATTTCAATGTCATTCCGATTAGATCTAATCATTTAAGTAACCTTGTAATGTGCCGTACCTATTTGTATTTTTAAATGATCTTTTATGTGTGATTTTTATTATTATTTTTTTGTGATCTTTTAGACTAGAGAAGAATGCAGAAGCGGTTTTCAGTTTTCCTGCAGATGTGTTGCCGGAGCATACAATATATAGCATATAACCCAAACCCAGAAAATTTATAACAGATATAAAGAAACTATCGACTGCCTAGATAGTAAAATGACCAATAATGAATTACTGTGACATACCCATGTTCAGATTTGCAACTTCATATTTCAGTTGTAGCCGGACCAGCAAATGGGCATAGCCAGAATCACTCCAAACTCTAAGGAACATAAAATATTATGCCTATATTAATAGCAGCAATACAGGAGGCCCTCAACGCCTCATACAATGCAAATTAGAAGCTGCCCACAAAGAGAAATGAAGCTCAAACTCCCAATTTCATGCCTGGATGTGCACGGTCATGGTTGGAAGTGTATATCAGCAGCAAGGAAACTACCACAAACACTCTGAAATCTACCTACACAGCCCTTCTTAATCAGCAAATGACAATATCATAAATAATATCACATTCAGCTCAGCAACTCTTCAAATATCACCATTATCAGCACATTTGTGAATGCCGAATACATCCATCGTCAATGGCACCGTTGGGTGGTATTGCACACCTGTGGGATACCGTCACTAATGGAGGTTTCCGTCTCCAATAGCCTGATGCAAAATCTCCAACCCCAAAACCCTAGCACAACTCTCATACACAATATCAAAACATAGCATAAAACCAAATAAGCTCTAAATGACCTTTTTATCTTCCTCCAAGATAGGCGTTGGGCAAATAGGAGGGAAAATAACAAATAATTTCACTTTATGTCTCCTAGGGATGGAGAATAACAATTTACTTTCACTTTATGTCTCCATTTCATTAATTTCACTTTTTCCGGCAAAATATAATAAAGTCCATATTAATATAAATTAATAAATTTTTGGACTTTAAAATAAGTATGAAGACGGTGTCGGAATTCACTGATCTTTAGCTCGCCGAAAAGGTCTCGACGAAACGCATCTAATCTAATTTTAAAAATCCCGAACCGACACAGTACCTGAACTTACTAAAAATAGTAAGTAATGGCCAAGAGCCCACTGAACCAACCACGAGGATGCCAATTGGATCCACTAAATGCGAACCAAGACTCTGTCACTGCCAAGGACCTCTAGAGCCAAACTAACCACTGTTCCCTAACCAAATTGCTAGCCCACGGGAACTCCATGATGGACTAACCATGTGTCCAGAAGGGGACATTACAGACCGCCCTCCCTAAGATTACTTGCCTCAAGCAATCTCAGCTCAGGATGTTCCAGAATCTGCTCATTCTCCCACGTAGCATCCTCAACCGGCAGGTTTTTCCATTTGACTAGGTACTCTCTGATAATCCTCCTCCTCAAATTGCGATCCCTGGTGTCAATGATTGCCTCGGGTACCAATATCAACTTCCCCTCTTCATCAAGAGGAGGCAACTCCACTGAAGGTGTCACATTGTGCCCCAGTGCCTTTTGAGGCGAGAAACATGGAACACATTATGTACCCTGCTCCCTGCTGGTAACTCTAACTCATAAGCCACTTCACCAATCCTCCTGGAGACCCTAAAAGGTCCATAGTACCGTGGCTTTAACTTCTCCGCTCCACTCTTCTTAAGAGTAGATTGCCTATAAGGCTGCAACATGAGGTAAACCATGTCACCAACCTCAAATGATCGCTTAGTTCTCTGTTGATCTGCATACTGCTTCTGCTGATTCTGAGCCTTCTGTATGTTTTCCTTCAATGCCCTCATGATATCCTGACTCTCCTGAAGGAAGTCTTTAGCCTTCGGCACTCTGCTATCACCAAACAGTAAATCAACAAAGCTCGGTGCCTCATAACCATATAATGCCATGAAGGGTGACATCTGAATGGACATGAGGTAAGTGGAATTGTAGCAATACTCTCCCATGTGAAGCCACTTAACCCATGCCTTTTGCTGCCCTGAAACATAGTTTCGAAGGTATCCTTCCACCCACTTATTCACTATCTCTGCCTGACCATCAGTCTGGGGGTGATAACTTGTACTGGGTGTGAGCTCTGTCCCTAACAACCTGAAGAGCTCCTGCCAAAAATTACTAAGGAACCCGCTGTCCCTGTCGCTAACAATACTCCTAGGCAACCCATGAAGTCGAAATACCTCACAAAAGAACAACTCTGCAACTTGAGCTGCAGTGTGAGTGGTAGGAATAGCAAAGAAGTGTGCATACTTCGTCAATCTGTCCACCACCACATAAATGCAATCCCTGCCTTGGACTCTAGGTAACCCTGTGATAAAGTCCATAGAAATGCTGTCCCACTTCCTGTCAGGAATGGGTAGGGGCTGCAATAAACCTCCTGGAAGTGAGTGCTCTTGTTTGTTCTGCTAACATATTGGGCACTCTCTTACATACTACATCACCTCGGTCTTGAGGCCCTTCCAGGTGAACGTCTCTCTGACCTGTCTATAAGTTTTGAAGTATCCTGGATGTCCTGCCATAGGCAAGTCATGAAATGCCCTCAAAACTTTTTGCTTCATCTGTGAACCCGACACCAAGAAGATCCTGTCCTTGTAAATGATCAAATCATTTACCACTGTGTACCTGTCATCTTTGATGGTGCCATCAATCACTCCAGTAGCCCACTCATCCTTGGCATACTCTGCTGAAATCAACTCTCTCCAATCATCAGCAATAGCACCTGGTGCACACAAATGAGGCCTCCTGGATAACATGTCGGCAACAACATTCTTCTTTCCCTTGACATAAACAATGTCAAAGTCGTAGGCTTGTAACTTGCTGACCCACTTCTGTTGCATCTCACTCAAATCCTTCTGCCCAAGGAAATGCTTCAGACTGTTGTGATCCGTCTTAACCACAAATTTGCTGCCCACCAGGTACTGTCTGAACTTAGCCAATGCATGCATGATGGCTAACATCTCCTTATCATATATGCTGTAACTCCTCTCCACAACCCTCAATTTCCTACTCTTGAATGCAATGGGGTGCTTATCCTGCATGATTACCGCACCAATGCCTATGCCCGAGGCATCACACTATAGCTCAAAGGGTTTGCTGAAATCAGGAATGGCTAACACAGGGCAAGTACTCATAATCTGTTTGAACCTGTCAAAACACTCCTGTGCCTTATCAGACCAACTGAAAGCATCCGTACAAGTCAAATCAGTAAGGGGAGCAGCTGATTGAGAGAACCCCTTCACAAACCGGCGGTAATATCCATAAAGGCCAAGAAATCCCTTAAGGTATGAGAGATTCTTCGGCGGTGGCCAGTCCACAATTGCCCGAATCTTTTCTGGGTCTACCTTCACACTACCAGCACTAATGATATGACCCAAGTATAGCAACTCAGTCATCCCAAACTCACACTTTGACATTTTGGCATACAACGACTCACTCTTTAAGATGCTCAGCACAATGTCAATGTGTTTTAAATGCTCTTCCCATGTCCTACTGTAAATTAGTATATCATCAAAGAAAATCAGCACAAATCTCCTTAACTGCTCTCTGAACACCTTGTTCATACAGGACTGGAAGGTAGCTGGTGCATTGGTCAAACCGAATGGCATGACCAGGAACTCAAAGTGCCCATAATGACACCTGAATGCTGTCTTCTCCACATCCTCATCTCTGACCCATATCTGATGGTAACCAGATCTCAAATCAATCTTGGAGAAGTAACAGGCCCCGTGCAACTCATCGATCAGCTCATTGATTCTGGGAATTGGGTACCTATTCTTTATTGTTTTCTTATTGAGTTCCCTGTAATCGATACACATTCTGAGAGTCCCATCCTTCTTCTTTACCAATACCACGGATGATGCAAACAGACTCTTACTAGGCCTGATGTGACCCATCTCGAGAAGCTCTTTGATGGCCTTCTCAATCTCATCCTTATACCTCTTTGGGTGCCTGTAAGGTGTCGTGATTACTGGCTTGGCACCCTCCAACTCGATCACGTGCTCAAAACCTCTATCAGGAGGTTTACCTGGTGGAATATCACTAAACACTTTGGTGTGTTTAGTAAGTATTGACTGTATGTCAGGAGGATACACATGCTTCTGCTGGTCTACTGCAGGCATCACCATAACCTCAGCTGCCCACTCCACCTGATCATGTCGAATCAGTTGCTCCATCTGCTTGAGAGAAACAACTCTCAATCCACCATCTGAAATGCCTCTGAGCACATGTCTAACTCCGTCCACCTCAAACTTCATTTCCATTGTCCGCAAGTTGAGAGTGAACTCCTCAATATCATTCAACCACTTCATACCCAACACAACATCCATCTCACCCATACCGACAACATAAAACTCTGATTGGCAAGTGTATCTGTTCAGTTGGATTGATAGATTGGGTATCCTCCTAGTGCAGGTAAGTACAAACCCATCCGCAACCTTCACCTTAAAGCCCTCAAATTCCTCAGTTTTCAGCCCTCTCTTGGCGACCAAGCCCTCGTCTATGAAGTTATGAGTGGCACCTGTGTCAAGTAAGGCAATACATCGCTGCCCGCCCAGTACCCCTCTAATCCTGAATGATCCTTCCTTCTGAATACTCGTGATACGAGTTGTGGGTCGAGCTAGATCATCCTCTCTATCTGATGCTTCCCCTGAGCCCTCTGATTCTCCACCCTCGGCCTCTGAATGGTAATCCGAGTGGGGTTCCCCATCAACAGACTTGTCGGCTAAAAAATACTCTAACTGTTTGGCTTTTCCTTAGGCAGCACACTTGTGCGTGGGATCCCAAGGCTCTCGACAATGAAAACAGAGTTTCTTTCTCCTCAAGTCATTCAGCTGATCGTTGTCCAATCTAGAAGAACTCTTATGTTGTTGTCTTGCATCTCTTTGAAATGGTCTCCTATCCCTCTCCTTATCTTTCCTTGGCGGAAATCCTTTGGATTAAAATTTGTTCCTCCATATTGATGATTCTATGTCCCGGGCCTTCTTTATGGCCTCTTGAAGTGTAGTAGGGTCAAAACCCTTCACCCAACCGCGAAGTTGATCTGACAATCCGTCAATGAAGAGAACAACCAACCTGCGCTCAGTAATATCTGGAACCATAACAGATATATCCTGGAAATCAGCAATGTAGGAATCTACTGATCCGCTCTGTCTCAACTGAGTCAACTCCTTGAACTGTAACTCTGGGTCCTTTTTATCAAACTTGTCGATCAGTCTAGCTGTAAACTCCACATATGAAGTGACCTGATCATGACCCAATGTAACCTTCCCATTACTCCACCATTTGTGAGCAGTCCCCTCCAAGTGTAGAGCTACATAAGTAATAGCGTCCTCCTCTGGCATGGGACTAATCTACAAGTAGCTATCCAATTTCTGGACCCAAGCTCTCGCGGTGGTCTTACCTGATCCATCGAAGAAAGGAAGTGTCATCTTACTTACTTTCCTCTGCAGTTCTTGGTTCTATGATCTACCTCCCCTCCGAGGTCTACACCTAGTCCTCATTTCAGAATATTCAGCAAATGTCATCTCATTTCTGAAACCCTCACTGGATGCTCTCCAATCCCTCAGAATCTCCTCCTGGAACTCTACTTGAGTAGGATCCTGTTCAGGAACTTGATTCCTGGGAGTAAATATCAGAATACCAGGTCTATCTCCCGCAGTGAACTGTGAAGCCCTACAGTGATTAACCGAAGCCTCATCATCATCTCTATCTCTGTGCCTATTATCATGATACTTGTCCCCATTCTGTTCTTCCCGATTCCTATCTCTGTTAAGCCTGTCATTCCCATCATTCCTGTTCCTTTCTCCCCCATCATGTCTGTTTCTATCACCGTCCTGGTACCTGTTCCTGTCACCTCCATTGTATCTGTTTCTGTCACCTCCATGGTACCTATTCCTGTCACCTCCATTGTATCTATTTCTGTCACGGTGATTGTCTAAGTCATTACCCATCCGTTTGATGGCATGTGCTAACTCAGCCTGTGCCTCTACCATCTCACGTCGAGACTCTCTCATCTCTCGAGTAAGTGCGATCAAAATGTCACGCGCACTAAGTTCTGGTTCTTCCCTGTCACCCATATCTCCTGTAGGACCTGTAACTGGTGGAAGCTCTCTAGAAAATGGGTCCGTCCGTGATACCTAAGAATCGTCCTCAGTAGTTGCGACCACTATCTCAGTATCTGACTCAAAAGGATCTATTACGGGAACTGGATTCTCTAGATTATTCAACTGCGGAGCCTGTGTTCCTTGTCTTGCCCTTGTACTTCTGAATGGATATCTATCAGCTGGTCGCATGTCTCATTTTACTTCTGCATGTCACAACTGAACTCACAGGATGGCAAGATCTTTAGCTCTGATACCACTGTAATGTGCCGTACCTGTTTGTATTTTTAAATGATCTTTTATGTGTGATTTTTATTATTATTTTTTTGTGATCTTTCAGACTAGAGAGAAGAATGCAGAAGGGGTTTTTAGTTTTCCTGCAGATGTGTTGCCAGAGCATATAATATATAGCATATAACCCAAACCCAGAAAATTTATAACAGATATAAAGAAACTATCGACTGCCCAGATAATAAAATGATCAATAATGAATTACTGTGACATACCCATATTCAGATTTGCAACTTCATATTTCAGTTGTAGCTAGACCAGCAAATGGGCATAGCTAGAATCACTCCAAACTCCAAGGAACAGAAAATATTATGCCTATATTAATAACAGCAATACAGGAGGCCCTGAACGCCTCATACAATGCAAATTAGAAGCTGCCCACAAAGAGAAATGAAGCTCAAACTCCCAACTTCATGCCTGGATGTGCACGACCATGGTTGGAAGTGTATATCAGCAGCAAGGAAACTACCACAAACACTCTGAAATCTGCCTACACAGCCCTTCTTAATCAGTAAATGAAAATATCATAAATAATATCACATTCAACTCAGCAACTCTTTGAATATCACCATTATCAGCACATTTGTGAATGCCGAATGCATCCACCGTCAATGGCATTGTTGGGTGGTATTGCACACTTGTGGGATACCGTCACTAATGGAGGTTTCTGTCTCCAATAGCCTGATGCAAAATCTCCAACTCCAAAACCCTAGCAGAGCTCTCATACACAATATCAAAACATAGCATAAAACCAAATAAGCTCTAAATGACCTTTTTATCTTCCTCCAATATAGGCGTTGGGCAAATAGGAGGGAAAATAACAATTAATTTCACTTTATGTCTCCTAGGGATGGAGAATAAAAATTTACTTTCACTTTATGTCTCCATTTCATTAATTTTACTTTTTTCGACAAAATATAATAAAGTCCATATTAATATAAATTAATAAATTTTTAGACTTTAAAATAAGTATGAAGACAGTGTCAGAATTCACTGATCTTTAGCTTGCCGGAAAGGTCTCGACGAAACGCATCTGATCCAATTTTAAAAATCTCGAACTGACACAGTACTCGAACTTACTAAAAATAGTAAGTAACGGCCAAGAGCCCACTGAACCAACCACGAGGATGCCAACTGGATCCACTAAATGCGAACCAAGACTCTGTCACTGCCAAGGACCTCTAGAGCCAAACTAACCACAGTTCCCTAACCAAACTGCTAGCCCACAGGAACTCCATGATGGACTAACCATGTGTTTAGAAGGGGACATTACAAACCTAGTCAATTCCTAAAAAGAGGAAAAGCCATCTCTGATATATCCACATTCGGCATCGCAATCTCAAAAGTAACCCAATACATTCCTATATAAAAACTACTTCTTTCCCCAAGAAGCAAAAAAATAAATAATAAAAAGAATCAAAGTTCATCAATAAATCATTAAAATTCCCTTTTCCCAAACAACATTCAAGGAATTACACTTCTCCAATCAAATCAGTCATCTTTGTTCATACAATTGCAATCATAATGTCATCAATTTAATATAGTTTCTAATCTTAAAATTCAGTCACAATGTCTTCAATAACAGTCATTCTAAGACATTAATCTAGCTTACTGTTTATTTCTGCTACAGGAGCTAATTTGTTTAGACATGCAGTTTAAGTGTAATATTCTACCACCTTCCTATCATTTCTGTGACATGAATTACTCAGTTTAATAATTAAAAATGTATATTAAATTCAACAACCTTCTGTCATTTCAGTGATAGGAGCTGTGACAAAAAGGAAAATAAGAAAATATATAGGGTCTCAGATCTGATTTCTGTCATTTAAGGTAATGGCATGAATTCAATGTTTTTGGAACTACATCAATAGCTATGGAATATGTTTGTAAGGCTAGAATAGTTTATCCTTTTATAAGGTTCTGATCACATTTGTTTGTTCAATAAGTAGGCCAATTTACATGGACCATTTTTTGTTCTGCAAAAATAAAAGATTTACATTCAACCCAAGGTCTGTTATGATTTATCTAAGGTGGCCATCTAAAAGTCTTATCATCAGTTTTATCAGAATGCAATTAAAAGGTTATCATCTCTATTTTTGACAGTTTTAGACAAGTAAGATGAGAATGACTGGGTTGATTAGCTAGATCAGCTAGAAGTCGATTAGTCATTAAGAATGGGCAATGGCTATCCAAGGTAAGCAGCTAGGAAAGAAAATATAGAACGACTCAACCAAAGAAGAAATCAGTCCAAATATGTTTTGAAAGGATCATTTATCACAATGATCTGGAGGTTTCAATATCAGTTTTTATCAATTTTAATGGAACATCCACAAAACAAAAATGGCTAGCATACAAGGTGACAGCTAGCCAAAAACATGGGACGATTTAACAAATATAGTCGCCCAACAAAACAACAGATAAACCATTTAAAAAGAAGCCTAAAATACGTCATTTAAATGCAGCCATATAAGAAGAAAAACTTGGAATAAAGGTGTCAGATGATGAAGAATTTGCAGTTTGAAGTTGCTACCTCCCTTTCCTCTTTCCTGTCATGGCCTGCAATTCTCCTTAGCTTCTGTCGCTCAAGAAAAACAAGTTTTCTCTACTGCAAAACGTGGGTAATTCTCCCTTTGATGAACGCCTCTTTTATTCAATGCTAGATCTCTTATTTTTGGCGATCATCCTTTAGGTTTCTAGAATTGAAGTTTGAATTCTCGTTTGCATGATAATTCGGCCAATAGAATTTAGAGAAAAATGCTATTTAAAACAATAAAATAATATCTTCTTTTGCAACTTACTGTCGCATGAATGACAGTAATAAATTTAATTCTTCATTCTTTTTCTAAATATAATAATACTATTTTAATATAGTTTAACTATTGTTATTATAACAAATCCAATTTAAATAATCAAGAAAAGAAATGCAATACAATATTGCATATTTATACATATAATTTAATATATTTATTTTTAAGGAACATATTGTCTTCCAAACATCTACAAACAATATTTTATTATTTATTTAAATACATACCATTCATCACTTGAATATATTTTGAAAAGACATTAAATTTGAGTAATCACATCATGCATTCGAAAATGATTAATAACCACACATTAATGCATAAAAAGCCATTCAATAATGCATATGCAACTATGTGATGTATGTGATTGCATCAGGGTAATCCATCCATCAGTTCTTGCCAAGTGGCTAGAACATTTCGTGCAAGGCTAGGTTTCCTTCTTTTCATGAAGGGATCCGGGGAAGTGTAAATACTTCATGGTTGGGTGGAAAAGCACCTGAGCCATGTTCCTGTCTCTCGGCTTGCAGGTGGTGGACCACTTGGTTTGTGCAGCTAGAGAGTATTATTTTATTTATTATTGTTGTACATGATTATTGTACTTGATTGGATGTAATATGGCATGCTTGCTAATGGATTTATGTATAATACTGTATAGTGCTTGTTACCTGGATTAAACACGTGATTATGTAAGATTTGATAACACTGAGATTCTTATTATGAGATTATCCTTTATTTGAGATGTTGTGATTAAGCGGATTAATTACACCTTTTATCTTTGAATGTTGTATCTAAGTGGATTATTTACATATTTTTGATTTTGGTTATTTTGATGTTGTATTTAAGTGGATTATTTACTTCATTTACTTTTGGGTTGGTTTAAAGCTTTTACATGATTTTTGAGGCTTGGCAAGTTACACACTTTGTCTTTATTTATGCTAAACAGGTTGTGAACTTGGATACTCATGAACTCACACATTTTTTGTGACATTCTGTCAAACAACTAGCATGCTTTAGGTCATGGCTCTTTCCATCTTCTTCTAGCATTTTCACAAATAGTTCACATGCTTAGTCGATGCCTCCACAATTCATTATGTTATTGTTACCAAATTGTGCTTGGAAACCCAATTAGGCTGGGCTGTAACAATTGTTTTCTAATGCTTTCAGGAAGCAAGTCAGTTCAAAGGAAGGGGTAAGAGAAAACTTAAGTTCATAAGCTATCCTAGAATATCTATTACCTTGATGGAGGACTAGTTTAAAGATCATGTTACCAAGATAAGATAACAGCTCAATTAGAGCTGTTACATGATCCAGATAAAACAAAGAAGTATCCCAGCAAGCCAGGAGGTATCTAAAGGATGACAGGTAAATTGAAGCTAAATTGTTCTATGTAGATCACGTTTCAGAGGTGCTCATTACAATCTATTCATTGTAGTTTGGTACAGTTTCAGAAAGGTACTTATACCTTGTAAAATTTTCATGATTATAAACACATGTTGCATGCAATAATCTCCAATTCATGTTATGCAATTGATTTACAAAGAGAAATTATACATAAGTCACTACATGAGATGAAATAACTGTTATATTCAAAAGAGAAGTGTTTATATGATCCCACACAAGCCGTGGGAGTAAGTGTATCTGATAAGATGTACAATAACAAGTACAAAGCAATAAAAGAAATCATATAAAAATAAGGATGGGACCCGTCATTGCCTGAGTGAATGACGAATCCTGTTGTCTCAGTCTACATCAGCATACCCAACTGTCCTGGTAATAGCTCCGAGAGAAGACCTACAAGGGGAGGGGAAAAATGATGTTAGAGCTTGGGGTACTATCTTGGCTTCTATATACAACAATTCTAAAATATACTTGCTATTCTACATCTAATCAACAAAGTAGAACAGATAAACTGAACATCAGATGCTAAGGAATGAAGCAAGAAGGAGAAAATCTAATCAAACCATCAAAAGAGAGGCTCCATCCTCAATGTTTTAACAAACATGTTTGTTCATTGTGTAGATACAGTGCATAAAGACCATTTGTCATGTCACTTATTACAACAACCATAAATGCTGATGGTCCAAGTTATAAAGAGCAGTGCATTCATCATTAAGGAATAGCAACTATCAAAGTAAGGCAGCAACTATAGCTATAGGTTGCAGTCATCAACAAAAGAGGTAGCTGTGCATTAGTGAGGAGTAGCCCTAAAGCACCACAAAGAGTATACATTTACCTTTGTACTACCATCTTGTATAGGGACATGATAATCATCAAAAGAGAAAAGAGGGCAACAAGCAAAAGCACACAAAGGATCAGTAAGTGCAAGAGTCACAACACAGAAGGGGACAGTCACTCTAATACATGGTGTCAGTAGTAGAAGACATGGTCATCTATAGGAAGCAATTGTGAAAGCTGCTACAACAACAAATAGATGGAATGGATGCATTGTGCATTAGGAATACCAGAACAATCATCTTAGGGAGAATGTACAGTCAAAGAGGAAGTCATGTCATATCAATATGATGACATTCAATATCGTGATTGATAATAGCTCAAGCTGTAAGATAAAGACAATTCTAAGGGAGAGTAGTCCAGGACAGTTCCTATCACTATAATGACAGTATCCATTGTATACGCCTAAAAATGACACAAATCATCCTGAATAAATATTCTAAATATTTATTCCATTCTTCTATTAATTAAATAAATATTCTAAATTTATTTAATCGATTCACTGTTCCATAATTAAATAAATTCTATTTATTTAATTAAAATTCTTCCATTTATCCTTCACAATTAAATAATCATAAATTATTCAATTAAGCCTAATTCCTCTATCCTAAAGTTCTAAATTCAAAATTCCACATCACCTTTACACCTCACCTTTTCCACCTCACCTTGTCCACCTCATCAGGTTGCACATGTAATTAAATATATTTAATATTTAATTATCTTATTTTCCCTCACCCACATGGCCTATTTCTTCTCCAATCAGAGGTCAGTTAACCAATCAATCAAGTCTGTTAACTAACCTGTCAGTTGAGTCAAATCCTCAATCAATCCAGTCAGTTCCACAATCCACTCTTCTAACTGATCAATCAATTCTGTTAACAGACCAGTCAATGGAGTTAACCCTCCAATCAGTTTTGTCACATCCCACCTTTCATGATGGAGCTGGGACACTTGGCACATTTCTACTGGTTGCACATTCCTCAACCATCCTCAACCGTTGATCTTCATATCTTCTCTCAACCGTTGATTCCTATTCCTCCGGGTCTATAAATGAAGCTTCATCCCTTCATTCTAAGGATCCAGGCTTTTGACATCGTTACTCTGCAGAAATATCACCAGCGCGCCTTTGGCACCCATTTGTCATCTACAAGCTTGAGATCACCATTGTTGCATTGGAGCTCACCTTCATTGCATATCACACTACAGCCGTTCACCATCGACTTCCTCCAACAGCTTTTAAAAGATTGCACTCTCTGAGGGCTTATCTCATCTGCGAAAGGACGATTCGTGATAGGCGAACAACGGAAGTTTCGAAACGGAAGAGGTTTGCTGTGTTCGTTCATTGTCTACTTAATCTTCTTTGTTTCTCTATTCTGTTGATGTTTGGGTCATCTGTTATTCATTTGATTGATGCACTATTTTACCCTCACATTTTTGGCGCCCACCGTGGGGCCTTTGCCCCTTTATTTCACCGTTTTTGAGCTTTTTTGAAGGCAGGTTCCGTACAGACCCCGCAGAGTCACGCACAGGTTCTTTCGGCGCATCTGTTCATTTTTACGGCACTTTTGAAGACTGTTACGGCGCTTTTGTAAAACTGCGCATTTGTTGACTGTAACGGCGCTTTTACGTACTGTTGCTGCGCTTTTGTTTAAACTGCGCATTCGTTGATTTTTGCTGCGCTTTCATACAATATTACTGCGCATATGTTAAAACGGCGCATCCGTTGTCTGTTACGGCGCTTATGATAATTGTTACTGCGCATACGTTAAAACCGCGCATCTGTTTATTTTAACGGCGCATATGTTCATTCTTACAGCGCATTCGTTAATGTGGCGCTTCTGTTGATCACTTCTGCGCATCTGATCACTGAAGCTGCGCATTTATAACTGGTTCAGTTTTTGGGTACTTTTCTAGGGTATTTTGCTAACGCTAACCCTTTTGCAGGTGTTTGCTGGAGCGGTTTTGCAGGTTAGGCTCGGGTTCAGTTACATGTAGTTGCATCTAACTAGCTCACCTTGCATTTCTTTTGGGAAAGAGTAAAATGGCTGTTCATTGCAAATCTTCATCTAGTCTTAATTAGGGAGGAAGTAAACTTGTTTATTTCTTGCTTGCATTGCAAACAAACTTCCAAGTTATTGCTATCTAAGACTTAAAATTGAACTCACAACTGCATTCTGGAGTTAAAATGAACCATTGCTATATCGTGAGACCTGAATTTCAAAGTTAACAATCTCGTGCAAAACGTGGACTTAAAATTGAACTCACAACTGCATTCTGGAGTTAAAATGAACCATTGCTATATCGTGAGACCTGAATTTCAAAGTTAACAATCTCGCGCAACGTGGATTTAAAATTGGACTCACAACTGCTTTCTGGGACTTAAAATTGAACCACTGCAATATTGTCAAAATCACTTCAAAGTTTTGTTTGACTAGCTTAGCCCATTTAGTTTTTATCTTTTTAACTAGGGTGGATTGAATCAGTGTATTCTGTGTTTGCGAATGACAATAGGCTTATGCTCTCCCCTCTTCTGGGTGATCAGAATGCCAGACTTGTCATTCTACTTGTCTAACCTTTAGGAGGGGCCTGCCCTTGGATGCACGCTTGTCCAAGCGGGAACGACCCTGAGTGGTAACAGGCTAACGCCAAGCCCTACCGAGCCACTTAAAATAAATTGTGCTTGAGGTGAAAACCTCCTGCAACGAGTGCTGTTATGTTACACCGACGGCCAACCTCCCCCAAAACCCTCTCAGGCGCAACCCTGTGAGGCTGGGAGACTCCATAACGGAGAGTAGCGCCGCCGCATGTGTAACCACTTGAACGGTTGCCCGAATTACAAACCTCTTGTTTTAGTGGCCCAAATCCCTTATAATCCATTTCTCGCCTAGGATTTTGTACTTGCTTTTGTCCAAAATAGAGTCGAAAAACTACAAAAACAATGAAAAACTACAAAACATTTTTTTGTGCTTGCTGTGTTTTCTTGCTAAATTAATTCATAAAATCATATCAGGAAGACTTATTCCAGCCAAAAAGTACCCAAAAACAGAGAAAAACCCCAAAAATTTGCCAAAAAATACCAGAACTGCGCATATATCCATTTCTGCGGCGCATATATAGCGACTTGCTGCGCTTTTGTACCGACTTGCAGCGCTTTTGTACCCTTCTGCTGCGCATATACTCTGTTCTGCTGCGCTTTTACAGCGACTCGCTGCGCATGTACGCCGACCTGCTGCGCATATACTTTTCTGCTGCGCATTTGCACACTGTTACTGCGCATACATACCTCACCAGAGCGGCGCATTTACAACGACTTACTGCGCATTTGTCTATTCTTGCTGCGCTTCTGTTCCTGCGCATGCGTGACAGTGAGCATAAGCCCTATTTTTGAGAAATTTTCGTCAGCTGTCCGGAGTACCCATTTCAACCTAGTTTCATTTTTCAAGGTCAGAATCAACCTTGCAGTCAGTTCTCATCCATTTCACCCATTTCTCTCTCTTTCGACAGGGGTCCAGTCACCTCCTGTCCTAGTCACTCTTACCCCAACGTCATTCTGTCCCATACCGATTCGACATAGGTCCTTCTTTAGTGAATTCACGTAAGCCTAGTAGGTCACAGTACCTTTTGCTAGTAGTCTTGTTGAACGACTCAGCCCTACACAGTGAGACTGGTATCGACTACCCTTGCTAAGTGGCTAGAGTCTTGTGTCAACCGTCTTACCTGAAGTCATTGAGCGAGAGAACCCTTTGTCCAAATCTTGTCCTAGGTATCCCATTCACTACAGTCTTAGTCGGCACCTTGCCCAAATTCTCCATCCTAGTCCATTCCATCCCACCCCACCTTGCATGGTTCTTACTCGATCCCAGTACAACAAGCTAACTGAAATGGCCGACCCTTCCGATCACATCGCCCCACCACACGATGATGATGAAGAATTTTCTCGTGAAGAATTAGTGGCACACATGCAAGATAGCAAATTCCAACGCCTAGTGGAGAGAGTACTCCTTGAGGATCCCACCAAATATTTCCACCATCTTGCCAATCTCGGGCTCAAACTCCCTGCAGACTTTGACATTAGCTCCATCATGGAAAATGCAGACAATGAACGTGAGAGGGACACAAATGCCACGGTCCCAAATGCACATGAGAAAGGCACAAATGACACGGTCCCCCAAGCTAATGAAAGAGGAAAACAACACATAGATCAAAATGCGCCTATAGCGGATGTGAGACAACAAATTGAGAGTCTAAAGCTAGAAATCTCCAACCTTAAGATCGGCACCAGCTCCAAGAACTACTCCTTGGAGGATATAGCACCGTACCCCTTTGACAGAAATTTGGTCATGAAACCATTCCCCTTTCAGTTCGGAATCCCGAAATTCGACAAATACAAAGGGAAGGGGGACCCTAGAGATCATATCAGGGAATTCACTGCAGCATGTTTAGAAGTAGCTCACAACGAGACCTACTTAATGAGACTATTCCCAAGATCTTTAGGAGGTCAAGCTATGGAGTGGTTCTCGCGTCTTCCACCAGGAATCAAAACTTTTGATGAGCTTGTCAATAAATTCATAACGCACTTCTCTTACAACATAGAACACGAAGTATCTATGCTAGACCTATGCAACACCAAACAAAAGGGTGGTGAGTCTTTCGCAACCTTCTTACAACGATGGAGACAGCTAGCTAGCAAGTGTTCTTACGACATGCCTGAGAAACAACTATTGGAAATGTTTGTCCACAATTTGAATCCCGACCTTAGCTACCAGATTCAGATACAATGCCCTACCTCATTCACCAAAGTCATCGAAATGGGGCTATTCATTGAGAAAGCTATGATCGCTAAAGGGACTCTCAAGCTCTACAAGGACACACCTCCTTCCAATTACACAACGGACAAGTCGAAGTTTTGGACCAAGAACAAGAATGTGGTCAACGATGGAGTAGTGGATGCCAAGGCGGCAGCCCCTAAACAACAACCCATCTTCACTCTTAAAGAAGAAGCAAATCACGGTGCACTCAACAAGCCATCCCCTCGGGAATCTAGACCTTGGTTCAATTCAAACCCAAGGAGAAAATTCACGCCGTTAGGAGAATCTCAAGAGTCCGCTCTCAGGAAATTGTTGGCTAACAATGAAATTTCTCTACCGCCAACAAGTGACTATGAGCCCATAGTCAAACCTCCCTATTGGAAGGACACAGACTATTGCGAGTATCACCGAGGAAGGGGGCACACAACCAATAATTGCATCCGTCTTAAGAACGTCATACAAGATATACTGGACCAAAATCAGGGAGGAACACAACAGCATACCTCCAATGAATCTCATGTGGCCTACCGAGATCCTCTCCTAAACCATAACCGGCCGTATAACAACAATCACAACAACGGCCACAGTAACAACAATGGTCACACTGGCAACAATCCCAATGGTCATAACAATAATGACAACAATCGTAACAGGCCAAACCAGAACAGTGGGTCGAGTAATGCTAACTATGCAAGCGTCCCCTTTGAATACACCATTAACTGCATTTCTGAGCACATTCCGCAAGTCAACGTCATATCCCCTAACCAACAACCAGGACCTAACGGAACTGGTTGTAGTATACTTACCCGCAGTGGTAGAGTCACTATCAACAACACTCCTCCCAGGTCGTCGCCATCTTCGTCCAACCCCCGCCCATATAATGTCATCGACCAATTGCAAAAGACTCCGGCTCATATCTCTATATTGGAGCTCCTACGTCTATCTCCTTCTCATAAGGAGATTCTTGAGAAAGCCTTAGTGGAGACTACTGTCCCCACTAACCTAGCCCAAGAAAAGTTTCAAACCATGGTGGGTAACTTGACATCCTCCCCTTCCATATCATTCACAGAACAAGACGACCTTTCCATGTCTCAACCCCACAACACTCCTCTACACATTGTCGCATTCGTACACAGGCACCGCATCAAGAGAGTTCTCATTGATGGGGGTGCTGGTTTGAATATTTGCACTTTGAAGCTAGTCCTTGCATTGGGGTTCTCTGAACAGGCAGTGGATCCACGGAGAAAGATTACCATAAAGGCCTATGACGAAGAGGAACGCACCACAAAGGGCACGGTTGTCCTACCCATTCAAGTGGGACCGGTAATTAAAGATGTGGTGTGCCAAGTCCTTGATCGGGAGCTTGCTTACAATATTCTACTAGGGAGACCATGGATCCATGCCATGAAAGCCGTCCCCTCCACCTACCATCAGTGCATAAAATTCCCACACGATGGCAAGCAGGTCACCATACACGGCGACCCCGATCCCTACCAGCATTGCAACTCATTCCAAGCCAAACCCGAATGTGTCATTCCCAACAATCGAGCCCATATCTCCCCCACTCCGCCACAAGACCATACTGCTGAAGCTTCCTCTTCACAGCCCAAACCAATGAAAATCACCATAAAAGAAAATGGCGTGGGGGAATACCAGATTGAGCATAGCCTCAACCTTGCAAAAATGCCCTTGTCTCCTCGCTCCTTTGGCCAGCCCAAACATCAACCCAGGCATTTTCCAAAGCCCTCTGCTCCTCCTACAACTCCCGCAAACCCCTTTGTAAAATGGGGGACCTTATCCGATGAATCAGAGGAGCGAGATCTCTTACAATGGCTCTATGCCGAAGAAGAAAACACATCCCAAGATCCACCCAAACTCCCTACTGCGCTCTATGGGCGAGGTGAAACCATCTTGCATAGGATGGGATATGAAGGACAAGGCCCCATCGGCCTCAGAAAAGAGGGGATCACCGAACCTATACAACCCTCTTCCTCCTCTTCGGCTAGAAACACGACTGGCCTAGGTTACAAAGGTAAAGGTAAAGCTAAAGAAAATGCCTGCCTAGTGGAGACAATTCAAACGCCCCAAGTGGATAGTGACGCAGATTCAGATGATTCCAATCAGTATGAATGGGACGAGCTGACAGAACACTCCTACGATGATAAGGAGATTGATACCATCCAAACCCTTAGCCCATATCATGAGAGACAAACGCAACGGGACAGACCACTGGAGTCTGATTTGCCCCTCCCAGAAGTTATGGCTTTCGAGGAAAGTGTCGATTCCATTGCGATAAACAACCTGGAAGAAAGTACCATCCAGAACACTACCCCCACCTGTGCTCCTAGTATTTCCATCCACACTATCAACGAACCAGGTCTTTCATCCAACTCCCTTCCCCTTTTACACCCTGAACTTATCGACTGGGACCTGAAAGGGACCCCTCAATTAGATATGTTCCAGAATGATGATGCCTACATTGACTATATGGAACTTCGAGATCACTTACCAAAAGGAGATCATAAAGCCGGCTTCGCTATCGAACTCAATACTGTAGCTTACTTTGGGGAGGGTGCCAAGCCTTCTAGTCGCAAAAATGTAAAGATCAAAAAGGGATCTGACGGTGTAAACCGCCATGCGGCAGTGTCAGATCATAAAAAAGTAAAAAGAAAGGACGTATCTGAAGGTGAAAACCCAACTGTGGCACCTGACGATGGATTGCTTGACACCCTCCCAAGTGACATGTATCAAGAAAGGTCACAGATCGTGGTAGAGCCAACAGAGCCAGTAAACATTGGAACCGAAGAGCAGCCTCAGATAATCCACTTTGCAAAATCTCTCACGCCGCCTGAAAAAACCAAGTTTGTGCCATTCTTTAAAAAGAAGAGAGGCAGCTTTGCTTGGTCATATGCCGACATGCCAGGTTTGGACCCAAACCTGATTCTACATCACTTGCCATTGGATCCAGGGGTGAAGCCCGTAAAGCAAAAACTGAGAAAAATGCATCCCCATATTGCCCTCCTGGTCAAGGAAGAACTCAAGAAATTGTTAGACGTGGGGTTCATCAGGGCCATTGATTACCCCGAATGGATATCAAACATCGTGCCAGTGTCTAAACCAGATGGCAGGGTGCGACTATGCAACGATTTTAGAGACTTAAACAAAGCATGTCGCAAGGATGACTTCCCCTTGCCCAACATCGATATCATAGTCGACCTCACAGCGGGACATACAATGTTGTCACTTATGGATGGATTCTCAGGGTACAACCAGATCAAAATAGCACCAGAGGATCAGCACAAAACCGCTTTCACTTGTCCATGGGGTACCTTTTGCTGGAATGTCATGCCGTTTGGGCTGAAAAATGCAGGTGCTACATACCAGCGGGCCATGACAACTATATTCCACGACATGATGCATGTGACCATGGAAGATTATGTTGACGACATCTTGGCAAAATCACTCACCAGGGACTCACACCTGGACACATTAGAGAAAGTCTTCCAACGGCTGGACCAATTCCAAGTAAAATTGAACCCGAAGAAATGTGTGTTTGGGGTCACATCAGGTAAGCTACTAGGCTTCATCGTGTCAGCAAACGGCATAGAGGTAGACCCGGCTAAGGTCAAGGCAATCATGGACATGCCTCCGCCCAAAACTCTAACACAGTTGAGATCCTTACAGGGCAAGCTACAGGCCATCCGCAGGTTCATCTCACAGTTGGCCGACAAGTGCCATCCTTTCAGCCACCTTCTACATAAGAACGTTCCATTTAAGTGGGATGAGCAGTGCGAAGAGGCATTCCGCAAGCTCAAGGAGTACCTCACGAATCCTCCTATACTCATGCCTCCGATCCAAGGAAAACCTTTGATCCTCTACATATCCGCTACACCTACTGCTCTTGGGGCTCTCCTAGCGCAGCAAGACTATGAGAACAAGGAAAGAGCTGTGTACTATATCAGTCGAACCTTAGTGGGCTACGAGCTACAGTACTCACAGGTGGAACGTTCATGCCTTGCGGTGGTTTTTGCCTCACAAAAACTCCGACACTACATGTTGGCACATCCTGTCAAACTCATTGCCAAGATCGACCCACTAAAATATCTTCTCAGCAAGGCAGCTCTCACAGGACGACTAGCCAAATGGGTTATGCTTCTTAGCGAATATGATATAGAGTATGTGGATAGAAAAGCCATCAAAGGGCAAATCATCGCAGACCAACTCGCTGAGGCACCATTACAGGACACTTCACCAATGCAGTTTGAGTTCCCCGATGAATCTCTATTCACCCTGTCCACATCTCCTTGGAAACTCTATTTCGACGGGTCTTACACCAACCATGGATCGGGGGCAGGTATCTTGTTCATCACTGCCCAAGGCGACACAATTCCAAAGTCCTACAGGTTGTTATTTCCATGTACTAACAACATAGCAGAATATGAGGCTTTGGTAATTGGTCTCAAGATGGCCACTGAGTGGAAAATACAAGCACTACATGTCTATGGGGATTCTCAGCTTGTCATAAACCAGGTTAACGACGAGTATCAGACCAAAGATGAGAAGCTCATCCCATACAAGCGAATGGTCGACGATCTCAAAGACCACTTTGGGACCATCTCGTTTGAGCAAATACCCAGGATAGAGAACAAAGCAGCCGACGCAATGGCGACCATAGCCTCTCTTCTTGAGATACCTGAACAGGAGTCACGGTATGAGTTCCTAGTAGAAACAATTCGACAGCCGGCTTATGATCTCCTTGAAACTCATTCCATCTGCCACCTAGTGGGATCTGATTCACCTTGGTACGGTAAGACCTACACTTACCTCAAGGACAATATCCTTCCTTTGGACCTCTCTTCCAACCAAAAACGAACCTTCATCCGACAAGCCTCCCGTTACACCATTATCGCCAATACCCTGTACCGACGTGGTCTGGATGGTACTTTACTCCGTTGTCTAGAACAGGAGGAATCTACTACTGCCTTGCGAGACGTGCACGAAGGGATCTGCGGAACACACTCCAGCGGTCCTTCCTTAGCTAAGAAACTCATGCGTTTGGGTTATTACTGGCCCAATATGGAAATGGATTCATACCAGTTCATCAAAAAGTGCAGACAGTGCCAGATACATGGGAACCTGATTCATGCACCTGCTCAGGAGTTGAGACCTCTAACGACACCCTGGCCCTTTTGCCAATGGGGACTAGACCTCGTAGGAAAGATTCATCCGCCTTCTTCCAACGGCCATAAATTCATCATAACCGCTACTGAATACTTCACAAAGTGGATTGAAGCCGTTCCCTTATCAACCGTCACAGGAAAACAAATTTCCTCTTTCATTCTGAATTACATTATCTGCCGATATGGCATCCCTTCATCCATCATAACGGATAACGGGAGACCTTTCAAAAATCAAGATGTCCAGGAACTTTGTGAACGGTTCAAGATCCAACATCGCTTCTCCACCCCATATTACCCCCAAGGTAACGGCCAGGCTGAGGCATCAAACAAAACCATTCTGAAACTCTTAAAGAAGACTGTCAATGAAGCCGGTCGCGATTGGCACGTCCAGCTCAATCCCGCTCTGTGGGCCTATCAAACCAGCATACGCACTCCCACAGGTGCTACACCTTACGCCCTCGTCTATGGTTCTGAAGCCATCCTTCCCATCGAGGTCGAACTCCCCTCCCTTCGGGTGTCGTTGAAAGGTCTCATCTCAGACGAAGAGTACAGAGTCACCAGACTGCAAGAGCTAGAACTGATAGAGGAACGGCGCCAGAAAGCTTTTGACCATCTCAAAGCCTACCAACAGATGATGTCAAGAAGCTACAACCACAAGGTTAGACCAAGATGCTTCAAGGTTGGGGACCTAGTTCTAAAAGAGAACCCTCGCAACCAGCAGGACAGAGAAAAGAAAGGTAAGTTCGAGCCTAACTGGCTTGGACCCTATGTAATTGTAGCAGCTTATGGATCGGGGGCATATCAGTTGGCCACATCGGAAGGTGAGTTGTTTGATGATCCAATCAACAGCATGCACCTTCGCAGGTTCTATACCTAAGAGAACCCAAATGCAAGGGGGCACAAAAAAATCAAAAAAAAAAAAAAAAAAAAAAATCAAAAAAATCAAAAAAAAAAAATAATAAAAATAAAAATAAAAATAATAGAAAGCATGCAAAAAAAAAAAAAAATCGTCCTTTGGTGAAAACCTGGCAAACAGGCGCCTTGGATAGGTATCATGGGGAAAACCTGGCAATCAGGCGTCATGTTACTTTCTAGCTTCTCGTGCAAATAAAAGCAAGTGATGAAAACCTGGTAAACAGGCGTTACTTGTGACAAACCGCATTCTCCATCTTGGGGAACCCAATCACCTTGAGCCCTTTCTCTCTCTACTTTCCCCATTCGACCCATATCCATCCCACAATAAACACTTGACAGTTACCTATCATGGCTTGATACTCAGCTTGTGGCCTTGTCAACCAAGGTTTTGTCCCATACCGTCTCCTCGCAGTAAGCCTAGTGTAGTGTCTCTCATCAATGTCTGTGGTCCGCATCCGTGAACTACGTTGCCTCTGCGCCGTCACGTAGGCAAGGCCATTATTCTAATGCGCCCCCGAGGCTTCCATCCCTCCCGGAGTCCCATTCCATCTCCCCTCTTGTCTTTGTTCTTGTCGTCTTTCTTCTAGTCCATCCATGGTCCATTAGGGTTTACCCCGAACTACGTTGCCTCTGCGTCGTCACGTAGGCAAGGCCATTTAGCAATGAGCCCCCGAGGCACTAGGTCAGTCCCTTAGGGTCCGTCTTCTCAATAAGGATAGTGCAAATCTTCTCACCAAGCAAGCAAATGCAAACAAACACCCGCGCTTCAAGCAGAAATCTTGACTATGAGCATCTTAACCTATCCAATGCAAAGCAACTACCCAAGGTCTTCTCAACGATTTTATGCAAATTAAGGCAAGAAATAAACACATATCAACGCAAATATGCTTTGTAGACCAGAAACAGGGTTAAGTTACAGAGTCTTGATTTTTGCTGTCATACCCTCCTATGCTACTCAAGGATGCCAAAAGCTAGAGATGCTATGATGGGGGGGCATGATTACTTTCTTTGTTTGCTATTTGGGGATTAAAATTTAGTAATGTGAAGCCTTGTCTTAGGACGTGATCGGCAAAAGATCACCGAGGACATCAAAGGTCTAACATGAATGGGAGCAATCCTTGCTTGTTGAAACGCAAGCGATACTCAGGTCATCTAGATTCAATTTTGACTAGATGCTTGTCTTAACTTGCTAAATCACAATCCATGTAAGCGATGCTCAGGTCATCTCGGTTCAATTATACCTCGATGCTTGTATTCACTTACAACATTTCAGAAAAATACCAAAAACAAAGTGCCCAATGATGAAATAAAGCAATCTAAAAGCAAAGCATCCATCCTATATCCATACACCCATCCATACAATCCTCATCATTCAAACTATGCAGGGTAACGATATCAAGAAAAATTCCTAAGTCGTTCTTTCGCAACCATCCCTCTATCCATCATGTCAATCTTCTGTCGATAGCGTACATTTGGACATCACAAAAACAAGGCATATAGGAGCATGTCACATCACTCGTAGAAACTAGTCATGAACATGATTAGGTTAGTACAGTACATCATCCAATGCATTAGGTCACATATACATTTGCATCACATACATAGTTACATCACCCCATAATACTCATGTTACCAATGCATACATTCAAAACATTACATCATATAAGTATCCAATGGCATCTCACATACATATATAGCATCATAACATAGAAATCATGTTCCATACATATACATTTGCATCATCACAAGAACATCATATTACCTTTGCAGTCATTTGTCACATTAAATCATATAGACATCATATAGCAGCATATCAAAGTATTTCTCATATTAAATCATATAAACCATCTAACTATGCAATAGAACCACATCATGCAATAAAAGTAATCATCTCATAAACGCATGCAATAAATACACAAAGCTGCATCATCATCCATACTATCGTATACAAGGATGTCCAAATGTACAATATCACCATCTCTCTCAAAATCAAAATGTCATATACAATATACGTCTAAATAGACGGTGATACATGTCCCAAAAAGTACAAAATCTGGTCTCTGACTACCCCTGCGGCTGTGAGCCACCACTGCCGGCTCCTGACTGCTGAGGTCCCATGACAGATGCCCCTGACTGGGATGGACCTGCTCTGTGAGCCACCCCAGACTGAGTCCTGAAACTACCTGCCCTCTGGCTCGCCGACACGGCACCATGATATAGACCTCGGTAGTACTGTACCTGCTGCTGTGCTCTGGCTAGGTCTGTCTGTGCCTGTGCCAACTGCGTCTGCAACTGGCCTACCTGTGCCTGTGCCTGCTGCACCTGCCCAACCAAAAAGGTACTCGCTGCATCTGTGCCCATGGCAGCCACTGCTGTGTCCCTCTCTACTCGGATCAGACGTACCCGGGCATCTGCCATGTCTCGCTCGCGAGTCAAACCAGCGATCACTGCTGCATCTGTATCTCGCATCCTCTCCACTCTCCTCAGCTGTGCCTGCAGCTCCCGCACCTGTCCTCTCAGGCTGGCTATGGTCCTGTCGTGTGCCTCACCCTGCACTGGCCCCTGTGCTGCCCCTGCCTGTCCTAGCCCCTGCTGCTGGGGCACCTGCTGCTGTGGCACCTGCTGCTGTGGTACCTGCTGGGGTGGTGGCATCTGTGCCTGCTGCTGTCCCTCCCCCTGTCCTGGCACTGCCTGCCCGGCCCTGTCTATCCTCCTCCGCTGCCTCGGCCTCTCTGCAGCTCGGCCACCGCGTCCTCGTCCTCCTCTAGCGGCCCTCCGCCCTGGACCAGCCTCTCCCTCCTCCTCTGAGTCCGCCTCGTCGATACGAGGCACCAGCATACCAGGTCCGGAATATCTCAGAAATGGATGTGCAGTAATCCAGTCCTCATACTCCTGTGTCACCCCAGCATCGGCAATCTCTCGCCTCATATCCCAGGCCACATAGGGCAACTGCCGGAACTCTGCCAGAGCCTCCTCGTAAGACGCCATCGGCCCCCATCGGACCCTCTCTGCATGTGTCCGTGCGAACATGGCCTGTCCCTGCGGCATGCCCTGTCTCCTGCCGAACTGTCTCAGTACTCGGCCCACCGTCTGCCTCTCCAAGATGTGCCGTGTCCGGCCAATCAACCACCTGGTCTGGAAGCAGAAAGGCAGCTCATCTGCCTCGTCGTCCCAAGGCTCGCAGTCTAGATATGGTCGCCAGACGACCACATCTATCCCATCCAATGTATGCCTCCAATACTCTAGCTTCCCCAGCCTGTGCTGGGAAATCACTCCTGCGTAGCCATAGCTGTACGGCTCTCCCCTCTGCCTGGCAAAAACACATATCGGCCTAGTCACCGCTATGTGCTCCCACAGCCAAAACTGTAACAGCAGCACCCCAGCCGATAGACTCGTGCTGCGATGGTACACCACCTGATGCATGTCGTGGTATAGGTGGGCTAGCACGCAAGGTCCCCACGCATATCGGGTGCCCTCGGTCACCATCCGCTCCATAATCCTGCCCCATCCAATGGGGAACCCGTGCGATCTCCTGTCAGGGCATACAACGCCCGCAATCAGTCCAGCCACGATCCCAGGGAAGTAGTCGTAGCAGTCATAGATATCCTGCCACGGGATGACCTGTCCCGCCAGCTCGGGATCATCGAATACTCGCTGACACTCGGCGAGTCCCGCGTCCCGCTGTGCGTCGTACTCCACCAACTCGCCTACCACGGGCAAGTGCAGTATCCTATAGACGTCCTCCAACGTCACGGTCATCTCTCCAGTAGGGAAGTGGAAGGTCCCGTCCTCGCTGTGGAATCTCTCCACGGCAGCTGTCAGCAATCCTCGGTTCGCCCGCACCTCGGGCATGAAGCAAACATAATCTAGGCCCATAGCCCCAAGCGCCACCCTGTCAGCCTCCGTCAACATATGTCTCTGCAATAGAGGCATAAGGAACGTCTCCCTCGACTGCAGTGTCTCTCGTATCTCCTCCTGCAAGCACGCAAAGCAAGGCGTCAGTCTCAAAAACCGCATATACCATACTCAACATATCTATTGGACTATATCAACTAAACTTAGCATTTCAAATTGATCAAAACAGCACACTACATCTCTTGACTAGATTCCTGCAATCTCGGAGATAGCTCATCGATTCCTGCGTCAAACAGGACGCTAATCGAATCAGTTTGGCTAAGTAATTTGCCATCCCAAGCAAATGCGCCACTACAGGTGGTAAATGCGCCATTTCTGGTATATGCGCCGCAACAATCGACGTATGCGCCGCACAAATACATATGCGCCGCTACATGCCACATGTGCGCCGTTATAACGCATGCGCCGCATAAAGCAACATATGCGCCGCTAAATTACGGATGCGCCGCAATAAGTCACATATGCGCAATTTCAGCAAATGCGCTGCTACACTTCACGCGCGAAAGTACAAAAGCGCCGCTACATTACGAAAGCGCCGCCAAAACGAACACATGCGCAGCTTTCACGCATGCGCCGCCGAAACAGACATATGCGCCGCGAAATCACAAAAGCGCAGCCTCGCGGGGCATATGCGCCGTTCCGCGTTTCGGCGCATTCATTTCACCTATTTTCTATGGGCATTTATGACACCTAAACTCGACCCTAGGAGAATTTTTTCGAAGCACATACCGGGGGTCCTGCCTCTGCTGGCCGCCCGAATCGTCGGACTCGCTCGAATCGATGCTCCTCGCGTGGAATGTCTGCTGCTCTGGCCGCCATGCTGCTCTAGGTTTGCTCTGAGCTCTCCTTCTCCAATCCAGATCTAACAAGTGTGCAAATGACTATTCTTGTGGACCCAGCTCCTATTTATAGCCTCCAAAACCCTAATTCTGGCTAGGTGATGACTGTGACTACTTCCCGTGTCCGTTTTTTCCTCCCGTTTTCTTCCCGCGTCCCTGACCGCATCCCTTTTCCTCCAACCTATCCTAACCCCTTCCTCGTCGTGAGATCGTCCGTCTCCAAAACTTTCGCCGTTTTTCCCGACCAATCTCCCGAGGGGGCATCCTATCGTCATTTAACTTACACCAGGGGCAAACTGGGGCATGTATCATCATTCAGACTATCAATTTCTTTGAAGCAACGCTGTAAACTGCATTGCATCAAAGAGGGGCAAAATGTATACGCCTAAAAATGACACAAATCATCCTGAATAAATATTCTAAATATTTATTCCATTCTTCTATTAATTAAATAAATATTCTAAATTTATTTAATCGATTCACTGTTCCATAATTAAATAAATTCTATTTATTTAATTAAAATTCTTCCATTTATCCTTCACAATTAAATAATCATAAATTATTCAATTAAGCCTAATTCCTCTATCCTAAAGTTCTAAATTCAAAATTCCACATCACCTTTACACCTCACCTTTTCCACCTCACCTTGTCCACCTCATCAGGTTGCACATGTAATTAAATATATTTAATATTTAATTATCTTATTTTCCCTCACCCACATGGCCTATTTCTTCTCCAATCAGAGGTCAGTTAACCAATCAATCAAGTCTGTTAACTAACCTGTCAGTTGAGTCAAATCCTCAATCAATCCAGTCAGTTCCACAATCCACTCTTCTAACTGATCAATCAATTCTGTTAACAGACCAGTCAATGGAGTTAACCCTCCAATCAGTTTTGTCACATCCCACCTTTCATGATGGAGCTGGGACACTTGGCACATTTCTACTGGTTGCACATTCCTCAACCATCCTCAACCGTTGATCTTCATATCTTCTCTCAACCGTTGATTCCTATTCCTCCGGGTCTATAAATGAAGCTTCATCCCTTCATTCTAAGGATCCAGGCTTTTGACATCGTTACTCTGCAGAAATATCACCAGCGCGCCTTTGGCACCCATTTGTCATCTACAAGCTTGAGATCACCATTGTTGCATTGGAGCTCACCTTCATTGCATATCACACTACAGCCGTTCACCATCGACTTCCTCCAACAGCTTTTAAAAGATTGCACTCTCTGAGGGCTTATCTCATCTGCGAAAGGACGATTCGTGATAGGCGAACAACGGAAGTTTCGAAACGGAAGAGGTTTGCTGTGTTCGTTCATTGTCTACTTAATCTTCTTTGTTTCTCTATTCTGTTGATGTTTGGGTCATCTGTTATTCATTTGATTGATGCACTATTTTACCCTCACATCCATAACTGTAATGAGCAACAAGGTACATGGAAACAAAATCAACTACCTTGTTCATTGTGCTTATACCAAGTAGTAGAGGGACTATCATGTCATAAGAATAACTTGTGGAAGGCTACATCAAAAACATCAAAAGGGGCATCAGAGTCTATAAAAAGACAATCTATAGCAACAATAATGAAAAAGACCAACATACATAGTTCAAATGTATGGAACAGTCATCATTAGCAGCTAAGAACATAACTATTAATAGTATGGAGGCTAATGAACTGTTTGGGGAACAATCACAAAGACAGTCATCAATATCTCAAAGTCATAAAGCAACTGTCTTATCAAGGAGCAGTCCATAAAAATCAAGAAGATCAGCCATGCAAGTAAATAAAATGGAGCAAATATTTACCACTTTTTGTTGTGAATGAGGTGTAAAATTTCTATTGAATGTTTAACTATGATAGAGCAGATATCCTGAGGCAATCAAGTGTCTAGGGGACAACAATTTTGATAATGACTGCCACAGTTTTAATAGAAAGAGCATCAATCACCTTTGAAGGCAGCAAGGTAAAGGAGTTCTTTATCAGGAGTAATGTTATGTTTAGTTTTGAAGGACCAAATGACACTATCAAGGAGGCTTAATAGAGCAGCAATATTGACTGCCTAGCAATGAAGCAAAGTAGTTATATTGATTGTCATAAAGAGGCTAGTGGCAGCATGCAGAGCTGCATAAGGATGACAATGACAAATAGTGCACAAGAGAAGATGTCATACACTCAAGAACAACCCTTATAACTGTCATACAAGAAGAGACATATCCATCAAATGAAGGGATTATAACATCAAATGAAGCACAATGTACAAGGAGAAATTGCTGTCACAGTCATAAAAGGAACCCTGCAGATTTAGAAATTAAGGGGTTTAAACAATCAATGTTCAAGGTTTATGTTTGCAGTTTAAGACTTCTTGAGATAGCATAAGATAAATCCTTTTGTGATAGAATTAAAAGAATGAGTCATCAGTCAAGAGGTTGCTGGCACAAAAGGATGATGAACAACAGAATGGAATTGAGTAATGCTGTCACAGCACAAAGGGACAATAAATATAAAGTCTAGAGAGCTTGAAGGGACAGTAGGAGCATGAAGACAGTCAACAAAAGAGATAGAGAGAAGCAGCGTTACAGAGAATGGAATAGTCACTTCTCATGAAACCCCTAGCAAAGGTATAGGAAGGATACATTGTGAAGATACAATTTGCTCATGAACAAAGGATCCATATCTTTCATGGCTAATAGTGGATAGAGGTCTAAATGACTATCAATAGTAGGTAGGGGTTACAATGAACAGTTGAGATATCATTTCAATGGAGTAGTCTCTGAAAACTATTGTGACAGTGCTAACAAGGTTGAAGGATTGTTTGACAACAGGACAAGGGGTTCTTTCATCAAGGAACAATCGGAGTAGAAGGCAATGTGTACATTGTGTTCAATGAATGGAAAAAGGCATGTTACAGACTCAACCAAGAAACCCTAGCCAGGGTATATCAAGAGCTCAAAACCTTTAGAAGAGAATGAAACCAAATGGTTTGCTATCTACTCAGTAGGATATAGCTTGCATGAAGCCTTAAAAACATACAAAACAACAGAGAAACCCAAGTTCTCACCATTTTCTATGAAACCCTAGCAACCAAGGAGAGTGCTCATAATTTTACATTAAAACAAAAAAGGGTTTCTTCTTCATTTTTGCCACAAAAACAATGCATTCAGAGGAACTCTTCAATATTTTCTCATGGTAAGCTCCAACAGCACAAAATGAGAATGTATTTTCATCATATTCTTCAAGAAGAATGAGTCTTACCAAACCAAGAAGAGAAATACTATACAGGAGCAGTAAAATATAAGAGTTTTCTTCAAAGATATGGCAGATTCAAAGTATTTTATTTCATCTTTCTTGCAAAAGGGGCACAATAAATGAAGAAATAGCTTACCAGAGGCAAGTAAAGGAGTATTTTGCATCTGCATCTGCAAATAAGAGCTGCCCAGAAGCTTCAAATGACCCTCAAAACCCTCTCATGGCAGTGCAACATGGAGCCCAAGCAAAAGAAGTGAAAAGAATGATTTATTCTTAGGGTTTCCAGGTTGGTTTTATCTCATTTCTCAAGCCCTAATGAGGGTATTTTTGACTTTTTAAGTTGAAATCATGAAAAATGATCAATGGGGGCTCGTGGGCCATGACTTTTAAGTCATGAGAGCCTAATGAAGACTAAGGGGTCATGTCGTAATAAGGCATTATTGTGTTTTGACCCTTAAAACATAATCATCAAGATGCATGTGGTGGCCAATAGGAGTTATAAGGAGTGTGATATATTTTTTTGGTGTTTTGATAATGTTTTAAACCTCAGGTCAAACAAAAGCAAAATTATGACTAAGGGTTGTGAAGACAAGTAAGGCCCTTTTGACCCTAATTTGACTTAGACCAATTTAAAGAGGATTGAGATCTTTTTGACAGTGACTAAGGCAGAATGGAGATTATTTTTGCATGGAGAATGGAAGAGGGGTATTTTTTGCCTTGAGGGCTATTATTGTAATGTAAAGTCCCTTTTATTTTTGCATAGATAAATGACAAAAACAATGTAACTTAACATCTATTAAGTGCAATAAGCATAATAATTGTTTTAATACTTGTTAAATAATATCCTGGAGGGAGATATAAGCATTAGATAACACTTATAAAGGCATAATCATGTCATTGCCTTTAATATTTGTTAAATTAGATCTCTTTTTGCCCCTTAATCATGCAAAAACAAATGGAGGAGTTGAACTGAGGTTTCAAACTCATGCAGGAGAGATAGTTTGAGTTATATTTTTGACTGAGAGTCAAAGAGGACTAATTTTGGTAGTTTTTGGGTCAAGCACCTTGAGACTTGGAGTTTTGAGCTATTTTTGCTCGTCTTGGAGGAGTTTTGAGGCCTAAATTTTAGGCTTTTCACTTGTGCTCACCCAACAACTTGGAGTTGCTTTTTGGGACTTATTCATGCACATTTAGGAGTCCAGTTCAACTGGATTTGACTGCCCATCTATTTTTGGAGACAGATTTTTTATTATAGGAAAAAAGCTCATGCTTTTTTCTCTAGTTCTTGCTTTTTTTGCCTTTGCATACTGCAAAGAGGGAGATTGTCTTGTAACTCAGCTATTTTTCTAGTTTTTCAGTAGCAATAGTTTATTGTTATTTTGCAAAGATTCCTTCTATTTTCTAATACAATCAGGGGTTCTTCTATTCGATTTCAGGTGTCTTGTTATTTTGTGAGTGATTTGATAGGAATTTTCTGTGTTTTGCTTCAAAACCTCTGAATTCTTTGTCTCATTTATTGGATGTAAGTATACAAATTTTAGTTTATTATAGGTCACAATTTGTGCAAGATTTCTCATGCCTTTCTATGAAGTACTTATGTGGTGAATTTGATCAGTTTGGATTGTAAGAACAAGTGTATTGGAGAATGTTTGTGAGTTATACTGGAGATTAAGTCAAAATATTGGTGCATCACCCCTTTAGATAGATTTTTAGTTTAGTTTTTTTAGTTTATTCTGTATACACCTAAAATTGGCTCATGTCGAATTAAGTAAATATTTTAATATTTATCTTAATTCTTATTTGCTTCTATCAATTAAATAAATATTCTAAGTTTATTTGATTGATTCATTATCCCATAATTAAATAAAAATTTATTTATTTAATTAAATTCCCTAAATTCTTCTAATGTCTCACATAATTAAATAATCATAAATTCCTCCATCCTAAGTCCTAATTCCATAAATCCACCTCATTAATCCACCTCACCATGTTGCACATATAATTAATTCACCTCACCTTTCCACCTCACCATGTTGCACATTCTGGCGCCCACCGTGATCTGACCCATTTTATTTGTGAGTGTTTGTTTTAGAGGTTTTCTTGTTGCAGATTCAGGTGTGTTTTAGGTAAAACTTCAAGAATCGACTTTCACAAACAACCTCCTATGCACAAACCGAACTCACTATTGAGTCCGGAAGGCCTTGGAGGTAAGAAATGACATATAATTTGTCTAGTTTTTGTTACTTCAATTTTTTTTTACTTTTTGGCCTATTTTTACAAAAATAAAAATAAAAAAATTAAAACAATCCCCCCAAAAAAAATTTGTAGGCAACGTTTAGAATTAATTTATTTTTCTGTTTTGTTTAACCAAAAAAAAAAAAATAGATTACTTTTTTTTTACAAACGGTTGTGTTATTTTATTAACAAAAAAAAACAATTTAAAAAAAAAATTAAACACTCACCACAAAAAAAAAATAAAAATAAAAAATAAAAATAAACAACAATTTTTTTTTTTAAAAAAAATAGTTTTTTTGGGCAAGGGACCGAAGCCCCCTGCACCTGTCAAGCAGGCCCTGCCTGCACCACCTGCACCCAGGCCCTCGGTCTCCCCTTTCCCCTCTCCCCCGTCTCTCGCTCCCCAAACCCCCGCAGCCTCCCCGTCCCCCCTAACTCCCCCACCCTGATCCCCCCTATCTCCCTCTACCCCCCGACCACCCCCCAACCCCCCTCAGCCTACCCTCCTGCCACCCCTTCCTCCCACCCCGCGCCCCTCCTGCGTCCCTTCCATCCCCTACATTGCTCCTCTCTACGCCACCTCTCCCAAACCCTCCACTCTGCCTGCGGTCCCCTCGATCCCCCGTCCCTTATCCCTCCGCCCTGTCTCCACCGCCCAGCCTCCAACCCTCGACCCTGCCTCTATTCCAACCTCCCTCTGTCCGCCCAGGCCTGCGCCGCCCTCCCACAACTGCCGCTTGCACTCCCTCCTCCACCCTGCATGCACAACACTACATTTTAATAATAAATAAAAATAAATTAACCCTAGCATAGTTTTTAGGGTAAAATTTTAAAACTGTTGATTTTTTTTAATATATATATTTTTTAAAAGGCACTTAGCCCCTAGTCACATGGAGGACCAGGGGCCTGTTTAAACCCCCAACATTAAGCTTAACCGCCAGGGGCATAAACTACTCATGTGACCACAACATTTGTAAACCATTAGTGGTTCACTGCCTTTCAAGGTGCTCCTACTTGTCAAAATAGGCATTTTTTCTTTTCTTTTGGGCATAACTTCTTGCAGGAACATCAGATTTTCACAAATTTACAGTCGTTGGAAAACTGATTCACTCTACTTTTCAGTGGTACAGGTATCTTCAGCCTTTTTGGTCAACTTCAATAGGTATAATCAGTCAAAGTCGACTTTACCTTGAAAACTTCAAACGACCATAACTTTGGCATTTTTTATCAAATTTTCATGAATTTTTTTCTTAAAAAATAGCATAGAATTTCGTGTAGATTCTGATTTTCATATCTATTTTGTTGTCAAAAATCTTACTTTCATGAAATTTTCCAAATTATGTGTTTTTCAACTAAACATTTGATTTGCAAACTTCTTGATTCATTTTTGTTTTTGTGGACTACAGGTGGATATCAAGAGACTACTAATCTAGTTTGGTGCAAAAACGTCCACTGAAGACAATCATTTTTCACTAAGTGTTGAATAGGACTGATTTAGGCATTCTCATGCAACTTGCATACAATTCTCATCTAGTTCTAATTAGGAAGGAGTAACTCATTGTTCATGCAACTTGCATACAATTCTCATCTAGTTCTAATTAGGAAGGAGTAACCTATTGTTCATGCAACTTGCATACAATTTTCATCTAGTTCTAATTAGGAAGGAGTAACCCATTTTTCATGCAACTTGCATACAATTTTAATCTAACTCTTATTAGGAAAGTAAAAATGCATACATGCAAATTTCACGTAGTCCATAACTAGGAAGAGAGTAAATGAACCATTGCTATATCTGCATATTGCTATCTTCTTTAGTTAGATCATTGCTATCTTACAAACGGGAATGAACATTGCTATCTTTTTAACCACTTCAAAGTTAACAACCGCGTGAGTGCACAAGTAGAATAGCCCATTTAGTTTTTCTACTTTTAACTAGGTTTGGATTAATCAGTGTCTTCTGTGTTTATCGAATGACAATAGGCTTATGCTCTCCCCTTTACTGGGTGACCAGAATGCTAGATTTGTTATTCTATTTGTTCAACCTTTAGAGGGGCCTGCCCTTGGATGCACACCTGTCCAAGTGGGAACGACCCTAAGTGGAAACAGGCTAAAGCCAAGCCCTACCAATTCACTTAAAATAAATGTTCTTGAGGTGAAAACCTCCTGCAATGAGTGCTGCTGTGTTACACCGACGGCCAACCTCCCCCAAAACCCTCTAAGGCGTAACCTTTTGAGGCTGGGAGACTCCATAACAGAGAGTAGTGCCGCCGCACGTGTAACCACTCAAACGGTTGCCTTGACTACGAACCAATTGTTTAGTAAGCCAAAAACCCCTATTTGTTGATGCAAAGGGCGGAGCCCTTGAAGCGGCCTCGATTCATGTGATTCTTAGTAGAGGTAGCAGGGACAATCCTTTGGTTCGGTGGGGGTACGAGCCTAAGGAAACCCAGATCTGGTATGCATGAGAAGTGAGTGCCGTGGAGGGGAGCCAGTGCTACCAGATCCTGGAGCTACACACTTTGAATTTGCACAACTAGAGGATTCAACAAATACTGTCCTATCCAGCCTAGGGTGTACTTGTCTTTGAGTCAAAAAGTCCAAAAATACAAAAAAATAACAAAAGATAAAATCATGAAAACTTCTATGTGTTTGCTGTGTCTTTGCCATAATTAAAAATCAGAATTCTCAAAAACACCAAGTTTTCAAACCAAAAAAAAAAAAGAAAAATCTTCCAAAATTCTACAAAACACCAAGCAAAAACTAGAACAGTGTATTTGAAACCTTTTGCAGCGCATTCAAAACATTACCAGATTGGCACATTTGTCTCGACTTGTGGTGCATTTGCACTCTGTTATGGCGCATTTACTGCTGCGCATCTAAACCAGTAAGCTTTTTCGGTCTTGTGTTAATGATAAACCTATTAGAATATATTGGTCAAAAACTCCAATATCTGCAATTGCAAATAAACTTAGGTCCCTCGCCCCAAGATTGTATAGCAATTTCTCAACAAATCCAAGTCTTACAACAAGAAATGGCAATCTTGCAAGCTGAACATGCCAGTACCAGCTACGCCTCACCCCAAAAGCATACATCCTTTTTCCATCTTAATGATACTATTGACAAGGCAAGCACCACCTCAAGTTGGAAATCGTATACCACTCTTTCTACTATTCCTCCTTCGCCATCTTCTAAGACCCATATCCCAAAGCATACCAGTCTTACACCAACACCGCCATCGAGTTCCCCAAGCTCTAAATGGGCAACCAAAGAAGCCTCTGATAAGTTTTGGGAAAAATATTTTCTAGATTTACACAACAAAAGAAAATCTAGGGAGAACTCTAAATCCACTCCTCCATTTCCTCACTCCTCTATCCATACACCTACCAATGATGTGATCCAAGGGCTACTAGCAGAGAGTCAACCATGTCCCCAAATTTCGGTCCTTGACATTACAAAAGATGCTTCCAATAACATGTCAAATCCTACAACCCCTTCATGCGATCCTCAATTCCTTGAGCTTATCAAAGAGCCTTCTACCATGCACCAAAGTCAAGGTCCGTCACACCTTCATGTTGTTGCCCAAGGGCTTATCCAAGAGTCTTCTACCTCAACTTCAATTCAAACAACCCACGAGTTATGTCAAGAGCACACTTTAGAGCATGTGGAAACATCAACCCCTTGTCTAAACCAAGATCAAAGCACTCCCATCCAACCCCTGCATAACCTTTATCTTTTCAATCATCCTATACCTATACATGAACAAGAGATCCAATTTCCAACCATGCATAACCTATATCTTTTCCATGATCAAGATACTACCTTTGATGAAGAAGCTATCCATGAGCAACTTGATCCTATGCATGAGCTAGAGATCCAATTTCGGCCCCTCCATAACCTGTCTTTTCTATGATCAAGATATTATCGCTGATGAAGAACCTATACAAGAGAACATTAATCCCATCATGCTAAATCCTATCTCTGATCAAGATCCCATCTATGATGAAGAGCCTATCTATGATCAAGCAGACCATGATGATCCTCTTAGCCCACTTTATGCGTTCCATGGTCCTGAGCCTATAACCCCATCTAGTCCTACCCAAGATCTAGCAACTTCCACTTACCTTGATGAGACACTTGCCTCCCAAGCAAGCGTAGAAGATCAAACCAGTAATACTCCTCCGCCATCTGTTATCGACCATGCTCCAAATCCCCCACCGTATATTCTTGGTCTTACCACCTTCATTCATGAGTGTTCCTTAGAACACCAACAACCATTATCCTCTATCTCATTTTCTCCATCCAATAAGGAACTTGTGTCTAATGTTCCACCTACACATAATCCAGTTGTCCACCGCATACTCCAACATATGAACTATCAAGGTAAAGGCTTAGGCCTTCACGAACAAGGTATTTTGGAGCTCGTCCATGTCAATATTCCTCCTCCTTCATATGGCCTCGGATATATACCTCAAGGTGAACAATCTCAAGATGTTGGTACTTCCTCCACTCCTTCAAAATCCCCCACTTTCCATCGCAAACCCTATCATATCCCCAAAACGTATGTCGCCATTCCACCTCCATCATCCTATAATCATCAAAAGCATGTGACCATACACCTTCCACCCTCCAATCTACCTCTGCTACTTCCAACTCCTAATATCCCTCCATACATTTTACCACCACTTCTTCCAACACCTTATTCATCCATCTTTTAATCTTCTAACAATCCCCATTATGGCCAACAAATGCACATGTCATCTAAACAAAGAACATCCTCCAACTCCACTTCCACCATCCCATGGGAATTCAACAATAAAAATCTGGATGCCTCTACCTATAAAGTCAAAAATCCTAAGAGTCCTCATGACCTAGGATACAAAAGCTAAGAATCAAAGAAACATCTTTCTCCAAAGCTGCATGCACCCACACACTTATATGCCAAACTAAAACAGGTGTGGGTCCGCATCCAACAAATAATTACCTCTGAAGCTGCACAAAAGCTGCCTACACCCAAGCCGATACCTCCACAAGAACTATCTAAAAGCAAAATGGTTTGGGTACCTAAGAAAAAAGCCCTCAAGATACATGAGGCATCCACCTCTCAAGAATCTCAACCATCTACTTCCTCCCATTCCATCCATAAGTCTCAAATTCTTCCATCCCACATGATGAACAAAAATTAGGACAATACTCACTCTATGTGGATCCCTACATGCCTACGTTATTCATCCACAAGAAAAAGTCTTCGTTGCTTCCTACACTACTTTCCCATCACCAGCTTCAATGTTTACCACGATATGGGCAACCGTTGGTCATGATTCCCTCCCATTCCACAACATTTTCATATACCTCCATCTCCCCTTCCTTCCACTATTATCCTACTGTCATGCCCACATTTTCCTTGTGGTCACAACACACATCGCACGTGTCATAACCACATCTGTCATGTGGTTGTGACACGAGATATGAAAAACTTTTCTCACACTGTCCTAAAAACCCCTTTCGCATGCGTACGCATGCTCAACGGTGTTCTCTCATGGCGAAACACTATACTCTTCGGCGGAATACAAGTACAATGGCGTGCAATCCAGAAGCCTATAGATCAACAAGAGGGTCTATACAATGCTGCTAACGTCATTGCAAGAGTGAGATTACCAAAGTTCTTAAGTCAAACCCTCGGCAATTTTCGGTAGCAGAATGCCTTACGGCGTTAATGGGAATTACGCTGCACTCATTTACGCACGTGGTTCGCTGATAGAAGAACCACTCCCCACGACGCCTTGTTCCGACTAAACCGGCTAGTGATCTCCCTATTTAGTCATTTTTCAGCCAGGCACGGTTGTCTGTCTCCTCTCTTGTTTCCTGAAACATACCCCTCCTATGACTTAGCATTTTCAACAAGGCGGTTTGGTTGCCCTCTCTTCCCTTTCCACAAGTTCTTAAGTTGGATTATATCTTTATCGCCCTTACCTTACTATCTCTTAGTTCATTTAGCGTGTTTATATTTCGGTCTCTCTCTCTCTTTCATTTTCTATACTTTCTTTATGTGCATCCTGTCCTTTCTTCGTGATTTACGTCAATCAGGGTTATCACCGCAGTTATTGTTGATATTAAACCTAATTTCAGGATGATCTAGGTCACAAAGGCTGGTTTACTATTTCGCTGGACTCGGTCTCCTAATCTTCCCCGATCTAGGTTCCTCCTTCCTAAGCACAATTGACAGAAGGGTCCGTCAACTTAGTTCTCTTATCCCGTGTGAGAAATGTCGCGCATTTTCTCCTCTGTGTTTTCCAATGTTAGTTTTTTTTTTTTTTTTTCTTCTTCGGAACCTCTTACAGATTTACATATGAGATCGTTTGCTACAGTTGAGATTAATATGGCCACATGGATAGTTAGTGGTGGCTTCATAAGTTTATTTCCAGTGTTCTTTTGAGCAAGAGTTGTGTAATTTTCCTCTTCATTTTCCGGGTGATTATTAGTACGTTAACAGTTAAAACTTCCGAGAAACTCTTTCCTGAGTATCACTGAATATTCCTAAACTCTCTTTACATTATAATTTTATTTTCTCTTGTTTAGAATTACTGTTGTTACTGTTACTCTTAATTACGATTCATACACTGATTGTGACCCGTATAACGTTGTAAATAGATGTAGGAGGCTCTCCACTTTATAAAACCCTGATCCTGGAAATATCACTTCTTTGGTTGTTGTGTTCAACTCTTAATAAAAAAAAAAAAAAAACTAACTGTGAAAATATAATTTGTTATTTTATTTTTATATATCCAGGAGCCATATTTTAGTAAGATTTAAAATGAGGGTCCACTAAAATGGCTCATAAAACTCTTTTCATAATTCTATATATATATATATATATATATATATATATATATATATTTTAATGTCCATGTATTGACGAACTTGTTCTTTTAGTTAATTAATAAACTCCACGTAATCTTTTTATATATAAATAGTTATAGAAATATATATATATATATATCTATATCTATATATAAATTATTTCATATTAAATTGCTATATACATAGGCATATATAGTATCTATATATGCCTATATAAATGGCAACTTAATAAAATCCAACCTATGTGTTAGGGCCCAAAGCCCTAACACTTAACCCCATTTTTTTTTTGTTTTATTTTCCAGACAGCGGAGGAGATGGGCGGCGGTGGCCGCAGCCAGCGGAGGAGCAGGGTCTGCGGTGGCCGCAACCAGCGGAGAACCGCCGCAGAGGAGGCGCGGATGTGGGTTTAAGCCACAGGCCGCGGCAATAGTGGCCGCGCTGAGCGGCGAGTGGGAAGCGGGGATCTCGGTGGAGGGGGTAGGCCTGTATTGGCCGCGGGAGTCATAAGGGGAAGGGGGGAATGTGGAGTGGGGCGGAGCCCCACCCACATCCCACGATGTGGGGTGTGGGTGGGGCTCCGCCCCACTCCACACCTCCATCTATAACTAAGGTCTGCGGTGGGGATTTCTCCCCACCGCCCGCCCATTAAAAAAAATGCGACTGTGTTTTTTTGTTATCCGCGGCTTCACTTCCACTTCGACAGTCATTTCTCACAACATTAAAATATATATTTATATATATATATATATATATATATATTCATATGTATATATATATATATTTATAAATGAGTATATAATTAAAGATATATATATATATATATATATATATATATATATATATATATATATATATATATATATATATATATATATATATCTATTTTTATATTGATATTTCTCAGTCAATTTCATAAAAATGATAAGTTATTTTCAATTTCACTATTATTCTGGAAAATGATAATTACTCAAAATATGAAATATATATATCTATTTCTATATATATATATATATAAATATTCTTATATGTGCTTAACTATTTCCTAAATTTCTCAATTTCACTACTTAATGCATTTTCTCCAAATCAACCTGTTATAAAGAAATTGTCATAACAAGTAGATATAATTATATATATCCCAAGTTCACTTAATTGATAGAAATGGTAACTAGCTATTCCCTTATTCTAAGTATAATTTTCCATTTTCATAAACATTTAAGACTTCGTAAATTTACAAACAGATTATATATTTACATGCTAGATTTCCTCTAATCCTTCTAATTAACAGAATCCATGAGAATAGCTCAACTATTTAAAACTGTCTTTTCCATTTTAACATTGAACTATAAGAAAATTAGCAATTCAATTAGTGAAGCAATTCCAAACTTTCAAATGTAAACAACTCAGATTAAATTGCAAAAACGAACTTGTTTCTTTCAGTAATACTTGAAACACAAAAATTGCTATTGAACAAAGTTTGCAAACATCAACTTAAAATTTAAGCACATTCATATTACAGTTTCTCAATCATGATTACCAACTTCCCAGATATGAACTTTCTCCTCCCAAACAGTATACCACTGAAACTTATGACAACCAATAAAAGTCCAATAATAACAAGATCAGGGAGGTGATTTTATTCACTCCCAGAATATCATTAATTTACAACAATAACAAGAGAGGTGTTCTCTCTTCGTCGCTATGAAATGAACCAGGCCTAATTCTCATGACAAGAAGATGAACTGCTTCTTCATAGATAGCCAACCAGAAGCTCCAAGAGAAAAACCTGCGTATCAAAGACAAACAAAGAAGAAAATACCACTTGTCTAGCTCTCCTCCCTACCGTAGACCCGCAAGAGGGTCACCCCCGAGCTAGGGAGACCATACTCACACCTGGGTACTCAAACACTCCACTTCACAACAGAAACAACAACAATCCCAAAGCACACATACACCCGTGGGTATTTTACACTATACGGAAACTCAACTAACGTGAGTTTCATAAGGGGCAGGAGAGTGGATACACTCGACTCCAGAGTGTCACCCTGACAGATAAATGAACTCATATAAATTTCTCTTGGTCTCAACCAAGTGTGATCACAAGTTGTAAGAAATCTGTATATGACTCTCAAGTCAAAAATACAGTCACAGATACATGCCCTCAAGGCTTTCAACATCCCAAAAGATGGAACAGGTATGCACCCGAGGAGGATCTCTCCTTCCCTACCCCAAACTTGATGAGCATTTCTCCCAAGTGGGAGACGCTCTGTCAAACACCCGACAAGAACCCCCACAGAAAAACAAATTTAAACACATATTTCACACACATTTCATACACATTTCAGTTCTACCAAAACAAAGATAAAATTCAGACCAACCTTGCAAAGCCCTCCTGGAATGAAGTTGTTGCAGAGTCCACAGAGTTCACTTTCAAGCTTAGCCACCAACTCCCTCTCCCTTCTCTATCTTCCAAACTAACTTCTCTATTTTTGGTAAGGCCAAAGATGAAAGATTTTCCCCAAAATTCAACTAACTCCCTCTCATCCCAAAATTTCAAAATAAATAACCCAAAATTCTCTTTCTTTCTAATTTTGAGAAATGGGGAAGTGACACTTGTCACCTCCTCACCCTTTCCAAAAATCACTATTCTGTTCAGGTGGCTTATGTCACTCTCCATTCCCAAGGGTACTCCTTATTCCTTTCATGTGACTCCACTTTCTCATGGGAAAAATAAAAAAAAGAGTTAAATGGGAACAAGACAGGTGACCCATGCCTCTTTCTCCTTTCTTCACATGGGTGTCCCCATAGTACATGGGGGAATCTTACTAAAGAAGAGGTAACTTTTGCTAATGGATGGCATCTCTTATCTAGGGGAAAGTAGAGGGGATGGGTTGAGTGTTGGTACAACCCATCATGTCCCCTCCTACCTCCAATTTTCGCCACTTAACTTCAGGGGAAGGTTAAGTTGACTAGATGGAGGTTACTCAAGGGTTACCCATGCCAAATGGGCCCCTGGACCCATGGGGTAGAACCCAGGGTCAATTTTAACCCATACAAGACACCCCAGGTCAAGGTAAAGCACAAGAAAAAGGGCCTCATAATTTAAAGAAAAATAGAAATTTCAAATTCAATCTCTTAACAACACTTACTTATAAAAATAATGATACATGAGGGTAACCTAACCCACTCGACCATACGAAAGACCACATTACATCAAGACATCAAACACAAAGAGATCTTGGTTCTTCGTGGAACCAGATCGGCTTAACAGGGAATAACAATTAACAAGGTGTGGAATGATCTCCGAAATCTGTGGTATGATTAGTAGTCCCTGCACACTCAATTACAAGATCAGTAACCACATAAATTCATCATAGCCGAAGCAACTTAAATAATACATGCATTCTCATGCCTTAGTACAATTTAACATAATTAAAAAAATCATATTACAATTTTCCATCATCTCTAATTCATTTTTCTAAAAAATAACTTATCCAAACATCACCCAATTAGTTTTTCCGAAAACATAATAAAGTTAAATAGTCTGACAAATTTCGGGAACTGCTATCCCACAAATATGAAAGTAACAATAACAGTACTGTAAATAGTCATAACAATAGTAGTAAAAAGGGCGGTCCTCACATCCTCTCCCCCTAAGACGGTACTTCCTCCTGGAAGTCGTCAAAAAGGTGAGGATACAGGGTCTTCAATCTCTCTGCATCTTCCCATGTTGCAGTGACTTCGTCGTATAAGTCCCATTGGACTCTAACCTGGTCCAGCTCTCGACCTCGAAGGGCCAGCGTCCGTCGAGCCAATATGCGAATTGGCTCCAACGCCAGTTGTCCGTCTGCTTCTACCTGAAGAGCACTCCAATCCAACACATGAGATAAGTCAGAAATATATTGACGTAAAACTGATACATGAAATACATCGTGGATACGTGACAGGCTAGGTGGCAAGGCTAGACGATAGGCTACTGGTCCTATCCGCTCCAAGATTTCGAAAGGTCCTACAAATCGAGGTGCGAGTTTAGAGCCTTTTCCGTAACGGATTGGACTTTTGTGCGGCCGCACTCTCAAAAATACTCTTTCCCCCACAGAGAAGCTTCGGTCTGTCCTTTTTGCATCGGCATACTTTTTCTGCCTGTCCTGTGCTTCCAGAAGCCTTTGTCTTATCTGTTTAACTTGCAATTCCATATTCTGAACTATCTCTGGGCCGATGACTGTTCTGTCCTCTATACGATCCCAACTCAAAGGTGTTCTGCATGGTCTGCCATATAATGCCTGGAAAGGAGGCATACCCAACGAGCTATGATGCCCATTATTGTAGGCGAACTCAACTAGATACAGGTAGTCCTCCCATCTAGACTGGTGGTCCATCACATACATGCGAAGCATGTCTTCTAACACCTGGTTAACTCTCTCTGTTTGTCCATCGGTTTCCGGATGATATGCAGAACTGAAGTTGAGCTGTGTGCCCAACGCCTGATGTAAGGCTTTCCAGAACGATGAAGTGAATACGGAGTCTCTGTCAGATATAATGCGGCGAGGTACTCCATGAAGTCTAACAATCTGATCAAGAAACACCTTTGCCACTGATGGTGCATTGTATGTTGTACATATTGGTGAAAAATGCGCCACTTTGGTCAGCTTGTCAACTGTCACCATAATAGCATCATGGCGACGTGATGACATAGGTAGACCAACGATAAAATCCATAGAAATGGTATCCCATTTCCATTCAGGTATCTCGTGAGGGTACAACAGTCCCGCTGGATGCTGATGTTCGGCCTTGACCCTCTGACATTCCAGGCAACGAGCAACAAATTCAGCAATGTCACGCCTCATCCCAGCCCAATGATAAAGCTGTCGTAAATCAGCATGCATCTTCTTCACTCCTGGGTGTGCTGCGTAGGGTGCTCTATGAGCCTCTGATAGGATTACTGTACGAAGATTACCCGCATGGGGTACATAGATGCGTTGCCGATGTCGAAGCATTCCATCAGAATCAAGGGTATATCCTGTAAATTTGCCCTCAAGGGCCTTCTGATTTAGTACTGCCTGCTGCACTTCAAGAAACCATTCGTCCTCCGGCAGATGCTGTAAGATGCGATCCTTCAAGTCCATCTTCAAGGTCAGAGTCTGGATCTCGTGGCGTCTTCGACTCAAAGCATCAGCGACCACGTTCTCCTTCCCTTTTATATAATGGACATCGAAGTCATATTCGCATAGGAATTCCATCCAACGCCGTTGGCGGGCGTTCAAATTAGGCTGTGTAAAAATATACTGCAAACTATGATGGTCTGAATGGAGTTCAAAGCGTCGCCCTAAGAGAAAGTGTCTCCAGCGAACCAAGGCATGAACAACAGCTGCAAGCTCTAAGTCGTGCGTAGGATAGTTTAACTCATGTGTCTTTAGTTTCCGCGATTCGTATGCGATCGCTCGTCCATCCTGCATAAGCACGGCTCCCAAACCTTCTAATGATGCATCCGTGCAAACTACAAACTCTTCCGAAGGATCTGGAACTGCTAAAATAGGAGCGCTCGTAAGACGCTCTTTGAGGACTCCAAAAGCCTTTTCACACTGCTCGGTCCAAGTGAAACCCTTCCCTTTTCGCTGAAGGGAAGTAATGGGATGTGCTATCCTGGAGAAACCTTCGACAAACCGACGATAATACCCAGCTAACCCCATAAAGCTTCTGACCTCTGTCACGTTCGTGGGTGCCGGCCACTCCTGGATTGCTCTAATTTTAGATGGATCTACAGAGATGCCATCGCCTGATAAAATGTGTCCCAAATACTGCACCTCTGTCCTGAAGAAGGCACACTTCGTCAAGTTGCCAAAAAGTTGCTGCTCTCGTAATTTCTGCAAAACTTGACGCAAGTGCTCTACATGCTCCTCCTCAGTCCGTGAATAAATCAGAATGTCATCTAGGAATATGATCACGAACCGGTCTAGGTATGTACGGAACACCCCGTTCATGAGACTCATGAATACTGCAGGAGCGTTCGTTAACCCGAAAGGTACCACTGTGAATTCATAATGGCCATATCTGGTTCGAAAAGCAGTTTTATGAATATCTGACTCCGTGATGCGCAATTGATGATACCCAGATTTTAGATCGATTTTTGAGAACACTCTGGCTCCCTGCATCTGATCAAAAAGGTCGTCAATCCTAGGTAGAGGATAACGATTCTTCACCGTCACCTTGTTCAACTGCCTGTAGTCCATGCATAGACGAAGAGACCCATCCTTCTTCTTCACGAAGATCACTGGTGCGCCCCATGGTGAAACGCTAGGTCGGATGTGTCCCTTCTCAAGTAATTCTTCCAACTGCAGCTTAAGTTCTGTGAGTTCATGGGTCGTCATTCTATAGGGTGCGCGGGATATCGGCTCTGCACCTGGCACTAAGTCAATGTGGAAGTCCACTTCTCTACGTGGAGGCATACCAGGTAATTCTGGCGGGAACACATCGGCATACTCTCTAAGGATAGGGTGATCATCTAAAGTAGCCTCAGGTTCATCCTCTGCTCTATCACTGACTGTGATGGCAAACATCTGACATCCCTTCCGCATACAGCGCTTAAGCTGTTGTGCGGATATCATACGAACTGCCGTGGGCTTTTGAATGCCCACTATCTCAACCGACGAACCATGATCGTCTAAACAGCTAATCGTTCTCTGGCGACAATCAAGCTTGGCTCTATGTGCCGCAAGCCAATCCATACCCAGAACTACTCCGTAAGACCCTAATGGCATAATCCTAAGGTCGCACGTTGTGGTGAAGGGTCCCAATGTGATCTCACAGTCTTTAACCAAGGTATCTACTGACATCCTGGCCCCTGAGGCCAACTCAACTTCCCACCTAATGTCTTGCCTAGAAGCCACCAGCCTGCAACGCTCCACTAACGATGTAGACAAAAAAGAGTCAGTAGCTCCTGAGTCAAAAAGGATCGAGATGGGAAAGTCTCTAATCATACCTGCTGCCTCGATGACAGAAGCCTGAAAATCGGCCTGGCGGTTATCAACCGCTGCAAACATGTGGTGAGATCTGCCCACGTCACCTACGGTCTGCTCAGACCCTCCTGATCGGGGCTGACCCCCTGCAGTAAATCCCTGCGGACACTCTCTAGCCAGATGCCCTGCCCCACCACATACATAACATGGTCCTCTAACCTGTAACTGCCCTGACTGTGTTCTGCCTGACTGTTGTTGCCCGGTCCGTCCGGTGGATCCCTGTGAGCCTCTGTAAGATTGCTGGGACCTTGCGGGTCCTGCCGATGAACCCTGCTGTCTCTGATCCCTGCGTGGTCCCTGCTGCTGCCATCCACGGTTCTGTCCTCCCTGTCCCCTCTGTTGAAATTTGGATTTTTGCTGATGTTGCTGTTGCTGTGGAGGCCTAGGAGGTAATGTTGAAGCATTATATCCTCCTCTCTGTGTTGTGTTTTGAGGCCTTCGGAAATTTTGCTGTTGTTGGGGATTTCGTTCCTGGTACTGTGGGCGTGAATTCTGTCCTCGTCCCTGAATTTCCTCTGATATAAGGGCCTTTTCAACAGCCTCGCTCATGGTTTGGGGATTTGCCATACGAACTGGTCCTGCTATCCCGTGATTTAGCCCCCTGATGAATTTGTGTATTAAGATTTTCTCGTCATGGAGGTATTCCGCATAACGAGAAAGCTCTATAAATCGGCTCTCATACTGAGTAACGGTGAGTCCCCTCTGCTGTAGATCATGAAACTCATCGATTCTGCGCTGTCTATAATGTTCGGACAAATACCGCGCATTGAAGCGCTCAATGAAGGTGTCCCATGTGAGTGTATCCACGGAGAGTCGGCGCTTGCACTCCTCTGTACGCCACCAGGTGGCTGCTGCATCCCTAAGAAGATGAACTGCCACTCGTGCTTTCGTGTTGCTCTCATATGGTCGCAATGCGAAACACCTGTCTAAGCTAATTAGCCAAGCCTCGGCCACAGCTCCCTCTGTAGCTCCTGCGAAGGTGGGTGGGTTGAGCCTCAGTAGATCTCTGATAGGGTCCTCTCTGTCTCTAAGTCTCCCAAGTGGCTCTTCCACACCATCCTCATAGACTCCCTGCTGAACCTGTTCTTGTCTCAAAAGTCTCGGAGGACTCCTGCTCCGTGCTCGGGAGGCCGACCCTACCTCCTCTACTGTTGTGTCAGGAATCTCAACGAAGGGCTCCACACGTCTCACCTCTAGTGGATCAACGCGGGGCTCCATACGTGGCTCAATACGTGACTCGGCACGTGGCTCCTCTCGCGGAGCAACACGAGGCTCTATACGTGGCTCAGGAATCATTGGTGGTAACCTGTCTAGCATAGTCTGTAGTGCCTGTAAGATCTGTGGACCTATATCCGCTACTGGTGTCGCCTGTGGTACTAGTGGTGCTTGTGGCACAGGTGGTGCAGGTGGTGCTGCTGAATCTGCGGGTGCCAGTCCCTCGGCTGAGGAATCGCTGTGCACCTCGACTGACGCTGTGTGGCGTGATCGCGCTCGTCGAACACGTCGGGGAGGCATCCTACAAAACAAGGTAGAAACTAATTAGCCAAAGTTGCGGAATAATAACGTGCCCAAATACGCCCAGTGTTTACTAACTTGGCTCTGATACCAAATGTCATGCCCACATTTTCCTTGTGGTCACAACACACATCGCACGTGTCATAACCACATCTGTCATGTGGTTGTGACACGAGATATGAAAAACTTTTCTCACACTGTCCTAAAAACCCCTTTCGCATGCGTACGCATGCTCAACGGTGTTCTCTCATGGCGAAACACTATACTCTTCGGCGGAATACAAGTACAATGGCGTGCAATCCAGAAGCCTATAGATCAACAAGAGGGTCTATACAATGCTGCTAACGTCATTGCAAGAGTGAGATTACCAAAGTTCTTAAGTCAAACCCTCGGCAATTTTCGGTAGCAGAATGCCTTACGGCGTTAATGGGAATTACGCTGCACTCATTTACGCACGTGGTTCGCTGATAGAAGAACCACTCCCCACGACGCCTTGTTCCGACTAAACCGGCTAGTGATCTCCCTATTTAGTCATTTTTCAGCCAGGCACGGTTGTCTGTCTCCTCTCTTGTTTCCTGAAACATACCCCTCCTATGACTTAGCATTTTCAACAAGGCGGTTTGGTTGCCCTCTCTTCCCTTTCCACAAGTTCTTAAGTTGGATTATATCTTTATCGCCCTTACCTTACTATCTCTTAGTTCATTTAGCGTGTTTATATTTCGGTCTCTCTCTCTCTTTCATTTTCTATACTTTCTTTATGTGCATCCTGTCCTTTCTTCGTGATTTACGTCAATCAGGGTTATCACCGCAGTTATTGTTGATATTAAACCTAATTTCAGGATGATCTAGGTCACAAAGGCTGGTTTACTATTTCGCTGGACTCGGTCTCCTAATCTTCCCCGATCTAGGTTCCTCCTTCCTAAGCACAATTGACAGAAGGGTCCGTCAACTTAGTTCTCTTATCCCGTGTGAGAAATGTCGCGCATTTTCTCCTCTGTGTTTTCCAATGTTAGTTTTTTTTTTTTTTTTTCTTCTTCGGAACCTCTTACAGATTTACATATGAGATCGTTTGCTACAGTTGAGATTAATATGGCCACATGGATAGTTAGTGGTGGCTTCATAAGTTTATTTCCAGTGTTCTTTTGAGCAAGAGTTGTGTAATTTTCCTCTTCATTTTCCGGGTGATTATTAGTACGTTAACAGTTAAAACTTCCGAGAAACTCTTTCCTGAGTATCACTGAATATTCCTAAACTCTCTTTACATTATAATTTTATTTTCTCTTGTTTAGAATTACTGTTGTTACTGTTACTCTTAATTACGATTCATACACTGATTGTGACCCGTATAACGTTGTAAATAGATGTAGGAGGCTCTCCACTTTATAAAACCCTGATCCTGGAAATATCACTTCTTTGGTTGTTGTGTTCAACTCTTAATAAAAAAAAAAAAAAAACTAACTGTGAAAATATAATTTGTTATTTTATTTTTATATATCCAGGAGCCATATTTTAGTAAGATTTAAAATGAGGGTCCACTAAAATGGCTCATAAAACTCTTTTCATAATTCTATATATATATATATATATATATATATATATATATATATATATTTTAATGTCCATGTATTGACGAACTTGTTCTTTTAGTTAATTAATAAACTCCACGTAATCTTTTTATATATAAATAGTTATAGAAATATATATATATATATATATATATATATATATATATATATATATATATATATATATATCTATATATAAATTATTTCATATTAAATTGCTATATACATAGGCATATATAGTATCTATATATGCCTATATAAATGGCAACTTAATAAAATCCAACCTATGTGTTAGGGCCCAAAGCCCTAACACTTAACCCCATTTTTTTTTTGTTTTATTTTCCAGACAGCGGAGGAGATGGGCGGCGGTGGCCGCAGCCAGCGGAGGAGCAGGGTCTGCGGTGGCCGCAACCAGCGGAGAACCGCCGCAGAGGAGGCGCGGATGTGGGTTTAAGCCACAGGCCGCGGCAATAGTGGCCGCGCTGAGCGGCGAGTGGGAAGCGGGGATCTCGGTGGAGGGGGTAGGCCTGTATTGGCCGCGGGAGTCATAAGGGGAAGGGGGGAATGTGGAGTGGGGCGGAGCCCCACCCACATCCCACGATGTGGGGTGTGGGTGGGGCTCCGCCCCACTCCACACCTCCATCTATAACTAAGGTCTGCGGTGGGGATTTCTCCCCACCGCCCGCCCATTAAAAAAAATGCGACTGTGTTTTTTTGTTATCCGCGGCTTCACTTCCACTTCGACAGTCATTTCTCACAACATTAAAATATATATTTATATATATATATATATATATATATATTCATATGTATATATATATATATTTATAAATGAGTATATAATTAAAGATATATATATATATATATATATATATATATATATATATATATATATCTATTTTTATATTGATATTTCTCAGTCAATTTCATAAAAATGATAAGTTATTTTCAATTTCACTATTATTCTGGAAAATGATAATTACTCAAAATATGAAATATATATATCTATTTCTATATATATATATATATAAATATTCTTATATGTGCTTAACTATTTCCTAAATTTCTCAATTTCACTACTTAATGCATTTTCTCCAAATCAACCTGTTATAAAGAAATTGTCATAACAAGTAGATATAATTATATATATCCCAAGTTCACTTAATTGATAGAAATGGTAACTAGCTATTCCCTTATTCTAAGTATAATTTTCCATTTTCATAAACATTTAAGACTTCGTAAATTTACAAACAGATTATATATTTACATGCTAGATTTCCTCTAATCCTTCTAATTAACAGAATCCATGAGAATAGCTCAACTATTTAAAACTGTCTTTTCCATTTTAACATTGAACTATAAGAAAATTAGCAATTCAATTAGTGAAGCAATTCCAAACTTTCAAATGTAAACAACTCAGATTAAATTGCAAAAACGAACTTGTTTCTTTCAGTAATACTTGAAACACAAAAATTGCTATTGAACAAAGTTTGCAAACATCAACTTAAAATTTAAGCACATTCATATTACAGTTTCTCAATCATGATTACCAACTTCCCAGATATGAACTTTCTCCTCCCAAACAGTATACCACTGAAACTTATGACAACCAATAAAAGTCCAATAATAACAAGATCAGGGAGGTGATTTTATTCACTCCCAGAATATCATTAATTTACAACAATAACAAGAGAGGTGTTCTCTCTTCGTCTCTATGAAATGAACCAGGCCTAATTCTCATGACAAGAAGATGAACTGCTTCTTCATAGATAGCCAACCAGAAGCTCCAAGAGAAAAACCTGCGTATCAAAGACAAACAAAGAAGAAAATACCACTTGTCTAGCTCTCCTCCCTACCGTAGACCCGCAAGAGGGTCACCCCCGAGCTAGGGAGACCATACTCACACCTGGGTACTCAAACACTCCACTTCACAACAGAAACAACAACAATCCCAAAGCACACATACACCCGTGGGTATTTTACACTATACGGAAACTCAACTAACGTGAGTTTCATAAGGGGCAGGAGAGTGGATACACTCGACTCCAGAGTGTCACCCTGACAGATAAATGAACTCATATAAATTTCTCTTGGTCTCAACCAAGTGTGATCACAAGTTGTAAGAAATCTGTATATGACTCTCAAGTCAAAAATACAGTCACAGATACATGCCCTCAAGGCTTTCAACATCCCAAAAGATGGAACAGGTATGCACCCGAGGAGGATCTCTCCTTCCCTACCCCAAACTTGATGAGCATTTCTCCCAAGTGGGAGACGCTCTGTCAAACACCCGACAAGAACCCCCACAGAAAAACAAATTTAAACACATATTTCACACACATTTCATACACATTTCAGTTCTACCAAAACAAAGATAAAATTCAGACCAACCTTGCAAAGCCCTCCTGGAATGAAGTTGTTGCAGAGTCCACAGAGTTCACTTTCAAGCTTAGCCACCAACTCCCTCTCCCTTCTCTATCTTCCAAACTAACTTCTCTATTTTTGGTAAGGCCAAAGATGAAAGATTTTCCCCAAAATTCAACTAACTCCCTCTCATCCCAAAATTTCAAAATAAATAACCCAAAATTCTCTTTCTTTCTAATTTTGAGAAATGGGGAAGTGACACTTGTCACCTCCTCACCCTTTCCAAAAATCACTATTCTGTTCAGGTGGCTTATGTCACTCTCCATTCCCAAGGGTACTCCTTATTCCTTTCATGTGACTCCACTTTCTCATGGGAAAAATAAAAAAAAGAGTTAAATGGGAACAAGACAGGTGACCCATGCCTCTTTCTCCTTTCTTCACATGGGTGTCCCCATAGTACATGGGGGAATCTTACTAAAGAAGAGGTAACTTTTGCTAATGGATGGCATCTCTTATCTAGGGGAAAGTAGAGGGGATGGGTTGAGTGTTGGTACAACCCATCATGTCCCCTCCTACCTCCAATTTTCGCCACTTAACTTCAGGGGAAGGTTAAGTTGACTAGATGGAGGTTACTCAAGGGTTACCCATGCCAAATGGGCCCCTGGACCCATGGGGTAGAACCCAGGGTCAATTTTAACCCATACAAGACACCCCAGGTCAAGGTAAAGCACAAGAAAAAGGGCCTCATAATTTAAAGAAAAATAGAAATTTCAAATTCAATCTCTTAACAACACTTACTTATAAAAATAATGATACATGAGGGTAACCTAACCCACTCGACCATACGAAAGACCACATTACATCAAGACATCAAACACAAAGAGATCTTGGTTCTTCGTGGAACCAGATCGGCTTAACAGGGAATAACAATTAACAAGGTGTGGAATGATCTCCGAAATCTGTGGTATGATTAGTAGTCCCTGCACACTCAATTACAAGATCAGTAACCACATAAATTCATCATAGCCGAAGCAACTTAAATAATACATGCATTCTCATGCCTTAGTACAATTTAACATAATTAAAAAAATCATATTACAATTTTCCATCATCTCTAATTCATTTTTCTAAAAAATAACTTATCCAAACATCACCCAATTAGTTTTTCCGAAAACATAATAAAGTTAAATAGTCTGACAAATTTCGGGAACTGCTATCCCACAAATATGAAAGTAACAATAACAGTACTGTAAATAGTCATAACAATAGTAGTAAAAAGGGCGGTCCTCACATCCTCTCCCCCTAAGACGGTACTTCCTCCTGGAAGTCGTCAAAAAGGTGAGGATACAGGGTCTTCAATCTCTCTGCATCTTCCCATGTTGCAGTGACTTCGTCGTATAAGTCCCATTGGACTCTAACCTGGTCCAGCTCTCGACCTCGAAGGGCCAGCGTCCGTCGAGCCAATATGCGAATTGGCTCCAACGCCAGTTGTCCGTCTGCTTCTACCTGAAGAGCACTCCAATCCAACACATGAGATAAGTCAGAAATATATTGACGTAAAACTGATACATGAAATACATCGTGGATACGTGACAGGCTAGGTGGCAAGGCTAGACGATAGGCTACTGGTCCTATCCGCTCCAAGATTTCGAAAGGTCCTACAAATCGAGGTGCGAGTTTAGAGCCTTTTCCGTAACGGATTGGACTTTTGTGCGGCCGCACTCTCAAAAATACTCTTTCCCCCACAGAGAAGCTTCGGTCTGTCCTTTTTGCATCGGCATACTTTTTCTGCCTGTCCTGTGCTTCCAGAAGCCTTTGTCTTATCTGTTTAACTTGCAATTCCATATTCTGAACTATCTCTGGGCCGATGACTGTTCTGTCCTCTATACGATCCCAACTCAAAGGTGTTCTGCATGGTCTGCCATATAATGCCTGGAAAGGAGGCATACCCAACGAGCTATGATGCCCATTATTGTAGGCGAACTCAACTAGATACAGGTAGTCCTCCCATCTAGACTGGTGGTCCATCACATACATGCGAAGCATGTCTTCTAACACCTGGTTAACTCTCTCTGTTTGTCCATCGGTTTCCGGATGATATGCAGAACTGAAGTTGAGCTGTGTGCCCAACGCCTGATGTAAGGCTTTCCAGAACGATGAAGTGAATACGGAGTCTCTGTCAGATATAATGCGGCGAGGTACTCCATGAAGTCTAACAATCTGATCAAGAAACACCTTTGCCACTGATGGTGCATTGTATGTTGTACATATTGGTGAAAAATGCGCCACTTTGGTCAGCTTGTCAACTGTCACCATAATAGCATCATGGCGACGTGATGACATAGGTAGACCAACGATAAAATCCATAGAAATGGTATCCCATTTCCATTCAGGTATCTCGTGAGGGTACAACAGTCCCGCTGGATGCTGATGTTCGGCCTTGACCCTCTGACATTCCAGGCAACGAGCAACAAATTCAGCAATGTCACGCCTCATCCCAGCCCAATGATAAAGCTGTCGTAAATCAGCATGCATCTTCTTCACTCCTGGGTGTGCTGCGTAGGGTGCTCTATGAGCCTCTGATAGGATTACTGTACGAAGATTACCCGCATGGGGTACATAGATGCGTTGCCGATGTCGAAGCATTCCATCAGAATCAAGGGTATATCCTGTAAATTTGCCCTCAAGGGCCTTCTGATTTAGTACTGCCTGCTGCACTTCAAGAAACCATTCGTCCTCCGGCAGATGCTGTAAGATGCGATCCTTCAAGTCCATCTTCAAGGTCAGAGTCTGGATCTCGTGGCGTCTTCGACTCAAAGCATCAGCGACCACGTTCTCCTTCCCTTTTATATAATGGACATCGAAGTCATATTCGCATAGGAATTCCATCCAACGCCGTTGGCGGGCGTTCAAATTAGGCTGTGTAAAAATATACTGCAAACTATGATGGTCTGAATGGAGTTCAAAGCGTCGCCCTAAGAGAAAGTGTCTCCAGCGAACCAAGGCATGAACAACAGCTGCAAGCTCTAAGTCGTGCGTAGGATAGTTTAACTCATGTGTCTTTAGTTTCCGCGATTCGTATGCGATCGCTCGTCCATCCTGCATAAGCACGGCTCCCAAACCTTCTAATGATGCATCCGTGCAAACTACAAACTCTTCCGAAGGATCTGGAACTGCTAAAATAGGAGCGCTCGTAAGACGCTCTTTGAGGACTCCAAAAGCCTTTTCACACTGCTCGGTCCAAGTGAAACCCTTCCCTTTTCGCTGAAGGGAAGTAATGGGATGTGCTATCCTGGAGAAACCTTCGACAAACCGACGATAATACCCAGCTAACCCCATAAAGCTTCTGACCTCTGTCACGTTCGTGGGTGCCGGCCACTCCTGGATTGCTCTAATTTTAGATGGATCTACAGAGATGCCATCGCCTGATAAAATGTGTCCCAAATACTGCACCTCTGTCCTGAAGAAGGCACACTTCGTCAAGTTGCCAAAAAGTTGCTGCTCTCGTAATTTCTGCAAAACTTGACGCAAGTGCTCTACATGCTCCTCCTCAGTCCGTGAATAAATCAGAATGTCATCTAGGAATATGATCACGAACCGGTCTAGGTATGTACGGAACACCCCGTTCATGAGACTCATGAATACTGCAGGAGCGTTCGTTAACCCGAAAGGTACCACTGTGAATTCATAATGGCCATATCTGGTTCGAAAAGCAGTTTTATGAATATCTGACTCCGTGATGCGCAATTGATGATACCCAGATTTTAGATCGATTTTTGAGAACACTCTGGCTCCCTGCATCTGATCAAAAAGGTCGTCAATCCTAGGTAGAGGATAACGATTCTTCACCGTCACCTTGTTCAACTGCCTGTAGTCCATGCATAGACGAAGAGACCCATCCTTCTTCTTCACGAAGATCACTGGTGCGCCCCATGGTGAAACGCTAGGTCGGATGTGTCCCTTCTCAAGTAATTCTTCCAACTGCAGCTTAAGTTCTGTGAGTTCATGGGTCGTCATTCTATAGGGTGCGCGGGATATCGGCTCTGCACCTGGCACTAAGTCAATGTGGAAGTCCACTTCTCTACGTGGAGGCATACCAGGTAATTCTGGCGGGAACACATCGGCATACTCTCTAAGGATAGGGTGATCATCTAAAGTAGCCTCAGGTTCATCCTCTGCTCTATCACTGACTGTGATGGCAAACATCTGACATCCCTTCCGCATACAGCGCTTAAGCTGTTGTGCGGATATCATACGAACTGCCGTGGGCTTTTGAATGCCCACTATCTCAACCGACGAACCATGATCGTCTAAACAGCTAATCGTTCTCTGGCGACAATCAAGCTTGGCTCTATGTGCCGCAAGCCAATCCATACCCAGAACTACTCCGTAAGACCCTAATGGCATAATCCTAAGGTCGCACGTTGTGGTGAAGGGTCCCAATGTGATCTCACAGTCTTTAACCAAGGTATCTACTGACATCCTGGCCCCTGAGGCCAACTCAACTTCCCACCTAATGTCTTGCCTAGAAGCCACCAGCCTGCAACGCTCCACTAACGATGTAGACAAAAAAGAGTCAGTAGCTCCTGAGTCAAAAAGGATCGAGATGGGAAAGTCTCTAATCATACCTGCTGCCTCGATGACAGAAGCCTGAAAATCGGCCTGGCGGTTATCAACCGCTGCAAACATGTGGTGAGATCTGCCCACGTCACCTACGGTCTGCTCAGACCCTCCTGATCGGGGCTGACCCCCTGCAGTAAATCCCTGCGGACACTCTCTAGCCAGATGCCCTGCCCCACCACATACATAACATGGTCCTCTAACCTGTAACTGCCCTGACTGTGTTCTGCCTGACTGTTGTTGCCCGGTCCGTCCGGTGGATCCCTGTGAGCCTCTGTAAGATTGCTGGGACCTTGCGGGTCCTGCCGATGAACCCTGCTGTCTCTGATCCCTGCGTGGTCCCTGCTGCTGCCATCCACGGTTCTGTCCTCCCTGTCCCCTCTGTTGAAATTTGGATTTTTGCTGATGTTGCTGTTGCTGTGGAGGCCTAGGAGGTAATGTTGAAGCATTATATCCTCCTCTCTGTGTTGTGTTTTGAGGCCTTCGGAAATTTTGCTGTTGTTGGGGATTTCGTTCCTGGTACTGTGGGCGTGAATTCTGTCCTCGTCCCTGAATTTCCTCTGATATAAGGGCCTTTTCAACAGCCTCGCTCATGGTTTGGGGATTTGCCATACGAACTGGTCCTGCTATCCCGTGATTTAGCCCCCTGATGAATTTGTGTATTAAGATTTTCTCGTCATGGAGGTATTCCGCATAACGAGAAAGCTCTATAAATCGGCTCTCATACTGAGTAACGGTGAGTCCCCTCTGCTGTAGATCATGAAACTCATCGATTCTGCGCTGTCTATAATGTTCGGACAAATACCGCGCATTGAAGCGCTCAATGAAGGTGTCCCATGTGAGTGTATCCACGGAGAGTCGGCGCTTGCACTCCTCTGTACGCCACCAGGTGGCTGCTGCATCCCTAAGAAGATGAACTGCCACTCGTGCTTTCGTGTTGCTCTCATATGGTCGCAATGCGAAACACCTGTCTAAGCTAATTAGCCAAGCCTCGGCCACAGCTCCCTCTGTAGCTCCTGCGAAGGTGGGTGGGTTGAGCCTCAGTAGATCTCTGATAGGGTCCTCTCTGTCTCTAAGTCTCCCAAGTGGCTCTTCCACACCATCCTCATAGACTCCCTGCTGAACCTGTTCTTGTCTCAAAAGTCTCGGAGGACTCCTGCTCCGTGCTCGGGAGGCCGACCCTACCTCCTCTACTGTTGTGTCAGGAATCTCAACGAAGGGCTCCACACGTCTCACCTCTAGTGGATCAACGCGGGGCTCCATACGTGGCTCAATACGTGACTCGGCACGTGGCTCCTCTCGCGGAGCAACACGAGGCTCTATACGTGGCTCAGGAATCATTGGTGGTAACCTGTCTAGCATAGTCTGTAGTGCCTGTAAGATCTGTGGACCTATATCCGCTACTGGTGTCGCCTGTGGTACTAGTGGTGCTTGTGGCACAGGTGGTGCAGGTGGTGCTGCTGAATCTGCGGGTGCCAGTCCCTCGGCTGAGGAATCGCTGTGCACCTCGACTGACGCTGTGTGGCGTGATCGCGCTCGTCGAACACGTCGGGGAGGCATCCTACAAAACAAGGTAGAAACTAATTAGCCAAAGTTGCGGAATAATAACGTGCCCAAATACGCCCAGTGTTTACTAACTTGGCTCTGATACCAAATGTCATGCCCACATTTTCCTTGTGGTCACAACACACATCGCACGTGTCATAACCACATCTGTCATGTGGTTGTGACACGAGATATGAAAAACTTTTCTCACACTGTCCTAAAAACCCCTTTCGCATGCGTACGCATGCTCAACGGTGTTCTCTCATGGCGAAACACTATACTCTTCGGCGGAATACAAGTACAATGGCGTGCAATCCAGAAGCCTATAGATCAACAAGAGGGTCTATACAATGCTGCTAACGTCATTGCAAGAGTGAGATTACCAAAGTTCTTAAGTCAAACCCTCGGCAATTTTCGGTAGCAGAATGCCTTACGGCGTTAATGGGAATTACGCTGCACTCATTTACGCACGTGGTTCGCTGATAGAAGAACCACTCCCCACGACGCCTTGTTCCGACTAAACCGGCTAGTGATCTCCCTATTTAGTCATTTTTCAGCCAGGCACGGTTGTCTGTCTCCTCTCTTGTTTCCTGAAACATACCCCTCCTATGACTTAGCATTTTCAACAAGGCGGTTTGGTTGCCCTCTCTTCCCTTTCCACAAGTTCTTAAGTTGGATTATATCTTTATCGCCCTTACCTTACTATCTCTTAGTTCATTTAGCGTGTTTATATTTCGGTCTCTCTCTCTCTTTCATTTTCTATACTTTCTTTATGTGCATCCTGTCCTTTCTTCGTGATTTACGTCAATCAGGGTTATCACCGCAGTTATTGTTGATATTAAACCTAATTTCAGGATGATCTAGGTCACAAAGGCTGGTTTACTATTTCGCTGGACTCGGTCTCCTAATCTTCCCCGATCTAGGTTCCTCCTTCCTAAGCACAATTGACAGAAGGGTCCGTCAACTTAGTTCTCTTATCCCGTGTGAGAAATGTCGCGCATTTTCTCCTCTGTGTTTTCCAATGTTAGTTTTTTTTTTTTTTTTTCTTCTTCGGAACCTCTTACAGATTTACATATGAGATCGTTTGCTACAGTTGAGATTAATATGGCCACATGGATAGTTAGTGGTGGCTTCATAAGTTTATTTCCAGTGTTCTTTTGAGCAAGAGTTGTGTAATTTTCCTCTTCATTTTCCGGGTGATTATTAGTACGTTAACAGTTAAAACTTCCGAGAAACTCTTTCCTGAGTATCACTGAATATTCCTAAACTCTCTTTACATTATAATTTTATTTTCTCTTGTTTAGAATTACTGTTGTTACTGTTACTCTTAATTACGATTCATACACTGATTGTGACCCGTATAACGTTGTAAATAGATGTAGGAGGCTCTCCACTTTATAAAACCCTGATCCTGGAAATATCACTTCTTTGGTTGTTGTGTTCAACTCTTAATAAAAAAAAAAAAAAAACTAACTGTGAAAATATAATTTGTTATTTTATTTTTATATATCCAGGAGCCATATTTTAGTAAGATTTAAAATGAGGGTCCACTAAAATGGCTCATAAAACTCTTTTCATAATTCTATATATATATATATATATATATATATATATATATATATATATATATTTTAATGTCCATGTATTGACGAACTTGTTCTTTTAGTTAATTAATAAACTCCACGTAATCTTTTTATATATAAATAGTTATAGAAATATATATATATATATATCTATATCTATATATAAATTATTTCATATTAAATTGCTATATACATAGGCATATATAGTATCTATATATGCCTATATAAATGGCAACTTAATAAAATCCAACCTATGTGTTAGGGCCCAAAGCCCTAACACTTAACCCCATTTTTTTTTTGTTTTATTTTCCAGACAGCGGAGGAGATGGGCGGCGGTGGCCGCAGCCAGCGGAGGAGCAGGGTCTGCGGTGGCCGCAACCAGCGGAGAACCGCCGCAGAGGAGGCGCGGATGTGGGTTTAAGCCACAGGCCGCGGCAATAGTGGCCGCGCTGAGCGGCGAGTGGGAAGCGGGGATCTCGGTGGAGGGGGTAGGCCTGTATTGGCCGCGGGAGTCATAAGGGGAAGGGGGGAATGTGGAGTGGGGCGGAGCCCCACCCACATCCCACGATGTGGGGTGTGGGTGGGGCTCCGCCCCACTCCACACCTCCATCTATAACTAAGGTCTGCGGTGGGGATTTCTCCCCACCGCCCGCCCATTAAAAAAAATGCGACTGTGTTTTTTTGTTATCCGCGGCTTCACTTCCACTTCGACAGTCATTTCTCACAACATTAAAATATATATTTATATATATATATATATATATATATATTCATATGTATATATATATATATTTATAAATGAGTATATAATTAAAGATATATATATATATATATATATATATATATATATATATATATATATATATCTATTTTTATATTGATATTTCTCAGTCAATTTCATAAAAATGATAAGTTATTTTCAATTTCACTATTATTCTGGAAAATGATAATTACTCAAAATATGAAATATATATATCTATTTCTATATATATATATATATATATAAATATTCTTATATGTGCTTAACTATTTCCTAAATTTCTCAATTTCACTACTTAATGCATTTTCTCCAAATCAACCTGTTATAAAGAAATTGTCATAACAAGTAGATATAATTATATATATCCCAAGTTCACTTAATTGATAGAAATGGTAACTAGCTATTCCCTTATTCTAAGTATAATTTTCCATTTTCATAAACATTTAAGACTTCGTAAATTTACAAACAGATTATATATTTACATGCTAGATTTCCTCTAATCCTTCTAATTAACAGAATCCATGAGAATAGCTCAACTATTTAAAACTGTCTTTTCCATTTTAACATTGAACTATAAGAAAATTAGCAATTCAATTAGTGAAGCAATTCCAAACTTTCAAATGTAAACAACTCAGATTAAATTGCAAAAACGAACTTGTTTCTTTCAGTAATACTTGAAACACAAAAATTGCTATTGAACAAAGTTTGCAAACATCAACTTAAAATTTAAGCACATTCATATTACAGTTTCTCAATCATGATTACCAACTTCCCAGATATGAACTTTCTCCTCCCAAACAGTATACCACTGAAACTTATGACAACCAATAAAAGTCCAATAATAACAAGATCAGGGAGGTGATTTTATTCACTCCCAGAATATCATTAATTTACAACAATAACAAGAGAGGTGTTCTCTCTTCGTCTCTATGAAATGAACCAGGCCTAATTCTCATGACAAGAAGATGAACTGCTTCTTCATAGATAGCCAACCAGAAGCTCCAAGAGAAAAACCTGCGTATCAAAGACAAACAAAGAAGAAAATACCACTTGTCTAGCTCTCCTCCCTACCGTAGACCCGCAAGAGGGTCACCCCCGAGCTAGGGAGACCATACTCACACCTGGGTACTCAAACACTCCACTTCACAACAGAAACAACAACAATCCCAAAGCACACATACACCCGTGGGTATTTTACACTATACGGAAACTCAACTAACGTGAGTTTCATAAGGGGCAGGAGAGTGGATACACTCGACTCCAGAGTGTCACCCTGACAGATAAATGAACTCATATAAATTTCTCTTGGTCTCAACCAAGTGTGATCACAAGTTGTAAGAAATCTGTATATGACTCTCAAGTCAAAAATACAGTCACAGATACATGCCCTCAAGGCTTTCAACATCCCAAAAGATGGAACAGGTATGCACCCGAGGAGGATCTCTCCTTCCCTACCCCAAACTTGATGAGCATTTCTCCCAAGTGGGAGACGCTCTGTCAAACACCCGACAAGAACCCCCACAGAAAAACAAATTTAAACACATATTTCACACACATTTCATACACATTTCAGTTCTACCAAAACAAAGATAAAATTCAGACCAACCTTGCAAAGCCCTCCTGGAATGAAGTTGTTGCAGAGTCCACAGAGTTCACTTTCAAGCTTAGCCACCAACTCCCTCTCCCTTCTCTATCTTCCAAACTAACTTCTCTATTTTTGGTAAGGCCAAAGATGAAAGATTTTCCCCAAAATTCAACTAACTCCCTCTCATCCCAAAATTTCAAAATAAATAACCCAAAATTCTCTTTCTTTCTAATTTTGAGAAATGGGGAAGTGACACTTGTCACCTCCTCACCCTTTCCAAAAATCACTATTCTGTTCAGGTGGCTTATGTCACTCTCCATTCCCAAGGGTACTCCTTATTCCTTTCATGTGACTCCACTTTCTCATGGGAAAAATAAAAAAAAGAGTTAAATGGGAACAAGACAGGTGACCCATGCCTCTTTCTCCTTTCTTCACATGGGTGTCCCCATAGTACATGGGGGAATCTTACTAAAGAAGAGGTAACTTTTGCTAATGGATGGCATCTCTTATCTAGGGGAAAGTAGAGGGGATGGGTTGAGTGTTGGTACAACCCATCATGTCCCCTCCTACCTCCAATTTTCGCCACTTAACTTCAGGGGAAGGTTAAGTTGACTAGATGGAGGTTACTCAAGGGTTACCCATGCCAAATGGGCCCCTGGACCCATGGGGTAGAACCCAGGGTCAATTTTAACCCATACAAGACACCCCAGGTCAAGGTAAAGCACAAGAAAAAGGGCCTCATAATTTAAAGAAAAATAGAAATTTCAAATTCAATCTCTTAACAACACTTACTTATAAAAATAATGATACATGAGGGTAACCTAACCCACTCGACCATACGAAAGACCACATTACATCAAGACATCAAACACAAAGAGATCTTGGTTCTTCGTGGAACCAGATCGGCTTAACAGGGAATAACAATTAACAAGGTGTGGAATGATCTCCGAAATCTGTGGTATGATTAGTAGTCCCTGCACACTCAATTACAAGATCAGTAACCACATAAATTCATCATAGCCGAAGCAACTTAAATAATACATGCATTCTCATGCCTTAGTACAATTTAACATAATTAAAAAAATCATATTACAATTTTCCATCATCTCTAATTCATTTTTCTGAAAAATAACTTATCCAAACATCACCCAATTAGTTTTTCCGAAAACATAATAAAGTTAAATAGTCTGAAAAATTTCGGGAACTGCTATCCCACAAATATGAAAGTAACAATAACAGTACTGTAAATAGTCATAACAATAGTAGTAAAAAGGGCGGTCCTCACATCCTCTCCCCCTAAGACGGTACTTCCTCCTGGAAGTCGTCAAAAAGGTGAGGATACAGGGTCTTCAATCTCTCTGCATCTTCCCATGTTGCAGTGACTTCGTCGTATAAGTCCCATTGGACTCTAACCTGGTCCAGCTCTCGACCTCGAAGGGCCAGCGTCCGTCGAGCCAATATGCGAATTGGCTCCAACGCCAGTTGTCCGTCTGCTTCTACCTGAAGAGCACTCCAATCCAACACATGAGATAAGTCAGAAATATATTGACGTAAAACTGATACATGAAATACATCGTGGATACGTGACAGGCTAGGTGGCAAGGCTAGACGATAGGCTACTGGTCCTATCCGCTCCAAGATTTCGAAAGGTCCTACAAATCGAGGTGCGAGTTTAGAGCCTTTTCCGTAACGGATTGGACTTTTGTGCGGCCGCACTCTCAAAAATACTCTTTCCCCCACAGAGAAGCTTCGGTCTGTCCTTTTTGCATCGGCATACTTTTTCTGCCTGTCCTGTGCTTCCAGAAGCCTTTGTCTTATCTGTTTAACTTGCAATTCCATATTCTGAACTATCTCTGGGCCGATGACTGTTCTGTCCTCTATACGATCCCAACTCAAAGGTGTTCTGCATGGTCTGCCATATAATGCCTGGAAAGGAGGCATACCCAACGAGCTATGATGCCCATTATTGTAGGCGAACTCAACTAGATACAGGTAGTCCTCCCATCTAGACTGGTGGTCCATCACATACATGCGAAGCATGTCTTCTAACACCTGGTTAACTCTCTCTGTTTGTCCATCGGTTTCCGGATGATATGCAGAACTGAAGTTGAGCTGTGTGCCCAACGCCTGATGTAAGGCTTTCCAGAACGATGAAGTGAATACGGAGTCTCTGTCAGATATAATGCGGCGAGGTACTCCATGAAGTCTAACAATCTGATCAAGAAACACCTTTGCCACTGATGGTGCATTGTATGTTGTACATATTGGTGAAAAATGCGCCACTTTGGTCAGCTTGTCAACTGTCACCATAATAGCATCATGGCGACGTGATGACATAGGTAGACCAACGATAAAATCCATAGAAATGGTATCCCATTTCCATTCAGGTATCTCGTGAGGGTACAACAGTCCCGCTGGATGCTGATGTTCGGCCTTGACCCTCTGACATTCCAGGCAACGAGCAACAAATTCAGCAATGTCACGCCTCATCCCAGCCCAATGATAAAGCTGTCGTAAATCAGCATGCATCTTCTTCACTCCTGGGTGTGCTGCGTAGGGTGCTCTATGAGCCTCTGATAGGATTACTGTACGAAGATTACCCGCATGGGGTACATAGATGCGTTGCCGATGTCGAAGCATTCCATCAGAATCAAGGGTATATCCTGTAAATTTGCCCTCAAGGGCCTTCTGATTTAGTACTGCCTGCTGCACTTCAAGAAACCATTCGTCCTCCGGCAGATGCTGTAAGATGCGATCCTTCAAGTCCATCTTCAAGGTCAGAGTCTGGATCTCGTGGCGTCTTCGACTCAAAGCATCAGCGACCACGTTCTCCTTCCCTTTTATATAATGGACATCGAAGTCATATTCGCATAGGAATTCCATCCAACGCCGTTGGCGGGCGTTCAAATTAGGCTGTGTAAAAATATACTGCAAACTATGATGGTCTGAATGGAGTTCAAAGCGTCGCCCTAAGAGAAAGTGTCTCCAGCGAACCAAGGCATGAACAACAGCTGCAAGCTCTAAGTCGTGCGTAGGATAGTTTAACTCATGTGTCTTTAGTTTCCGCGATTCGTATGCGATCGCTCGTCCATCCTGCATAAGCACGGCTCCCAAACCTTCTAATGATGCATCCGTGCAAACTACAAACTCTTCCGAAGGATCTGGAACTGCTAAAATAGGAGCGCTCGTAAGACGCTCTTTGAGGACTCCAAAAGCCTTTTCACACTGCTCGGTCCAAGTGAAACCCTTCCCTTTTCGCTGAAGGGAAGTAATGGGATGTGCTATCCTGGAGAAACCTTCGACAAACCGACGATAATACCCAGCTAACCCCATAAAGCTTCTGACCTCTGTCACGTTCGTGGGTGCCGGCCACTCCTGGATTGCTCTAATTTTAGATGGATCTACAGAGATGCCATCGCCTGATAAAATGTGTCCCAAATACTGCACCTCTGTCCTGAAGAAGGCACACTTCGTCAAGTTGCCAAAAAGTTGCTGCTCTCGTAATTTCTGCAAAACTTGACGCAAGTGCTCTACATGCTCCTCCTCAGTCCGTGAATAAATCAGAATGTCATCTAGGAATATGATCACGAACCGGTCTAGGTATGTACGGAACACCCCGTTCATGAGACTCATGAATACTGCAGGAGCGTTCGTTAACCCGAAAGGTACCACTGTGAATTCATAATGGCCATATCTGGTTCGAAAAGCAGTTTTATGAATATCTGACTCCGTGATGCGCAATTGATGATACCCAGATTTTAGATCGATTTTTGAGAACACTCTGGCTCCCTGCATCTGATCAAAAAGGTCGTCAATCCTAGGTAGAGGATAACGATTCTTCACCGTCACCTTGTTCAACTGCCTGTAGTCCATGCATAGACGAAGAGACCCATCCTTCTTCTTCACGAAGATCACTGGTGCGCCCCATGGTGAAACGCTAGGTCGGATGTGTCCCTTCTCAAGTAATTCTTCCAACTGCAGCTTAAGTTCTGTGAGTTCATGGGTCGTCATTCTATAGGGTGCGCGGGATATCGGCTCTGCACCTGGCACTAAGTCAATGTGGAAGTCCACTTCTCTACGTGGAGGCATACCAGGTAATTCTGGCGGGAACACATCGGCATACTCTCTAAGGATAGGGTGATCATCTAAAGTAGCCTCAGGTTCATCCTCTGCTCTATCACTGACTGTGATGGCAAACATCTGACATCCCTTCCGCATACAGCGCTTAAGCTGTTGTGCGGATATCATACGAACTGCCGTGGGCTTTTGAATGCCCACTATCTCAACCGACGAACCATGATCGTCTAAACAGCTAATCGTTCTCTGGCGACAATCAAGCTTGGCTCTATGTGCCGCAAGCCAATCCATACCCAGAACTACTCCGTAAGACCCTAATGGCATAATCCTAAGGTCGCACGTTGTGGTGAAGGGTCCCAATGTGATCTCACAGTCTTTAACCAAGGTATCTACTGACATCCTGGCCCCTGAGGCCAACTCAACTTCCCACCTAATGTCTTGCCTAGAAGCCACCAGCCTGCAACGCTCCACTAACGATGTAGACAAAAAAGAGTCAGTAGCTCCTGAGTCAAAAAGGATCGAGATGGGAAAGTCTCTAATCATACCTGCTGCCTCGATGACAGAAGCCTGAAAATCGGCCTGGCGGTTATCAACCGCTGCAAACATGTGGTGAGATCTGCCCACGTCACCTACGGTCTGCTCAGACCCTCCTGATCGGGGCTGACCCCCTGCAGTAAATCCCTGCGGACACTCTCTAGCCAGATGCCCTGCCCCACCACATACATAACATGGTCCTCTAACCTGTAACTGCCCTGACTGTGTTCTGCCTGACTGTTGTTGCCCGGTCCGTCCGGTGGATCCCTGTGAGCCTCTGTAAGATTGCTGGGACCTTGCGGGTCCTGCCGATGAACCCTGCTGTCTCTGATCCCTGCGTGGTCCCTGCTGCTGCCATCCACGGTTCTGTCCTCCCTGTCCCCTCTGTTGAAATTTGGATTTTTGCTGATGTTGCTGTTGCTGTGGAGGCCTAGGAGGTAATGTTGAAGCATTATATCCTCCTCTCTGTGTTGTGTTTTGAGGCCTTCGGAAATTTTGCTGTTGTTGGGGATTTCATTCCTGGTACTGTGGGCGTGAATTCTGTCCTCGTCCCTGAATTTCCTCTGATATAAGGGCCTTTTCAACAGCCTCGCTCATGGTTTGGGGATTTGCCATACGAACTGGTCCTGCTATCCCGTGATTTAGCCCCCTGATGAATTTGTGTATTAAGATTTTCTCGTCATGGAGGTATTCCGCATAACGAGAAAGCTCTATAAATCGGCTCTCATACTGAGTAACGGTGAGTCCCCTCTGCTGTAGATCATGAAACTCATCGATTCTGCGCTGTCTATAATGTTCGGACAAATACCGCGCATTGAAGCGCTCAATGAAGGTGTCCCATGTGAGTGTATCCACGGAGAGTCGGCGCTTGCACTCCTCTGTACGCCACCAGGTGGCTGCTGCATCCCTAAGAAGATGAACTGCCACTCGTGCTTTCGTGTTGCTCTCATATGGTCGCAATGCGAAACACCTGTCTAAGCTAATTAGCCAAGCCTCGGCCACAGCTCCCTCTGTAGCTCCTGCGAAGGTGGGTGGGTTGAGCCTCAGTAGATCTCTGATAGGGTCCTCTCTGTCTCTAAGTCTCCCAAGTGGCTCTTCCACACCATCCTCATAGACTCCCTGCTGAACCTGTTCTTTTCTCAAAAGTCTCGGAGGACTCCTGCTCCGTGCTCGGGAGGCCGACCCTACCTCCTCTACTGTTGTGTCAGGAATCTCAACGAAGGGCTCCACACGTCTCACCTCTAGTGGATCAACGCGGGGCTCCATACGTGGCTCAATACGTGACTCGGCACGTGGCTCCTCTCGCGGAGCAACACGAGGCTCTATACGTGGCTCAGGAATCATTGGTGGTAACCTGTCTAGCATAGTCTGTAGTGCCTGTAAGATCTGTGGACCTATATCCGCTACTGGTGTCGCCTGTGGTACTAGTGGTGCTTGTGGCACAGGTGGTGCAGGTGGTGCTGCTGAATCTGCGGGTGCCAGTCCCTCGGCTGAGGAATCGCTGTGCACCTCGACTGACGCTGTGTGGCGTGATCGCGCTCGTCGAACACGTCGGGGAGGCATCCTACAAAACAAGGTAGAAACTAATTAGCCAAAGTTGCGGAATAATAACGTGCCCAAATACGCCCAGTGTTTACTAACTTGGCTCTAATACCAAATGTCATGCCCACATTTTCCTTGTGGTCACAACACACATCGCACGTGTCATAACCACATCTGTCATGTGGTTGTGACACGAGATATGAAAAACTTTTCTCACACTGTCCTAAAAACCCCTTTCGCATGCGTACGCATGCTCAACGGTGTTCTCTCATGGCGAAACACTATACTCTTCGGCGGAATACAAGTACAATGGCGTGCAATCCAGAAGCCTATAGATCAACAAGAGGGTCTATACAATGCTGCTAACGTCATTGCAAGAGTGAGATTACCAAAGTTCTTAAGTCAAACCCTCGGCAATTTTCGGTAGCAGAATGCCTTACGGCGTTAATGGGAATTACGCTGCACTCATTTACGCACGTGGTTCGCTGATAGAAGAACCACTCCCCACGACGCCTTGTTCCGACTAAACCGGCTAGTGATCTCCCTATTTAGTCATTTTTCAGCCAGGCACGGTTGTCTGTCTCCTCTCTTGTTTCCTGAAACATACCCCTCCTATGACTTAGCATTTTCAACAAGGCGGTTTGGTTGCCCTCTCTTCCCTTTCCACAAGTTCTTAAGTTGGATTATATCTTTATCGCCCTTACCTTACTATCTCTTAGTTCATTTAGCGTGTTTATATTTCGGTCTCTCTCTCTCTTTCATTTTCTATACTTTCTTTATGTGCATCCTGTCCTTTCTTCGTGATTTACGTCAATCAGGGTTATCACCGCAGTTATTGTTGATATTAAACCTAATTTCAGGATGATCTAGGTCACAAAGGCTGGTTTACTATTTCGCTGGACTCGGTCTCCTAATCTTCCCCGATCTAGGTTCCTCCTTCCTAAGCACAATTGACAGAAGGGTCCGTCAACTTAGTTCTCTTATCCCGTGTGAGAAATGTCGCGCATTTTCTCCTCTGTGTTTTCCAATGTTAGTTTTTTTTTTTTTTTTTCTTCTTCGGAACCTCTTACAGATTTACATATGAGATCGTTTGCTACAGTTGAGATTAATATGGCCACATGGATAGTTAGTGGTGGCTTCATAAGTTTATTTCCAGTGTTCTTTTGAGCAAGAGTTGTGTAATTTTCCTCTTCATTTTCCGGGTGATTATTAGTACGTTAACAGTTAAAACTTCCGAGAAACTCTTTCCTGAGTATCACTGAATATTCCTAAACTCTCTTTACATTATAATTTTATTTTCTCTTGTTTAGAATTACTGTTGTTACTGTTACTCTTAATTACGATTCATACACTGATTGTGACCCGTATAACGTTGTAAATAGATGTAGGAGGCTCTCCACTTTATAAAACCCTGATCCTGGAAATATCACTTCTTTGGTTGTTGTGTTCAACTCTTAATAAAAAAAAAAAAAAACTAACTGTGAAAATATAATTTGTTATTTTATTTTTATATATCCAGGAGCCATATTTTAGTAAGATTTAAAATGAGGGTCCACTAAAATGGCTCATAAAACTCTTTTCATAATTCTATATATATATATATATATATATATATATATATATATATTTTAATGTCCATGTATTGACGAACTTGTTCTTTTAGTTAATTAATAAACTCCACGTAATCTTTTTATATATAAATAGTTATAGAAATATATATATATATATATAAATATATATATATATCTATCTATATATAAATTATTTCATATTAAATTGCTATATACATAGGCATATATAGTATCTATATATGCCTATATAAATGGCAACTTAATAAAATCCAACCTATGTGTTAGGGCCCAAAGCCCTAACACTTAACCCCATTTTTTTTTTGTTTTATTTTCCAGACAGCGGAGGAGATGGGCGGCGGTGGCCGCAGCCAGCGGAGGAGCAGGGTCTGCGGTGGCCGCAACCAGCGGAGAACCGCCGCAGAGGAGGCGCGGATGTGGGTTTAAGCCACAGGCCGCGGCAATAGTGGCCGCGCTGAGCGGCGAGTGGGAAGCGGGGATCTCGGTGGAGGGGGTAGGCCTGTATTGGCCGCGGGAGTCATAAGGGGAAGGGGGGAATGTGGAGTGGGGCGGAGCCCCACCCACATCCCACGATGTGGGGTGTGGGTGGGGCTCCGCCCCACTCCACACCTCCATCTATAACTAAGGTCTGCGGTGGGGATTTCTCCCCACCGCCCGCCCATTAAAAAAAATGCGACTGTGTTTTTTTGTTATCCGCGGCTTCACTTCCACTTCGACAGTCATTTCTCACAACATTAAAATATATATTTATATATATATATATATTCATATGTATATATATATATATATATTTATAAATGAGTATATAATTAAAGATATATATATCTATTTTTATATTGATATTTCTCAGTCAATTTCATAAAAATGATAAGTTATTTTCAATTTCACTATTATTCTGGAAAATGATAATTACTCAAAATATGAAATATATATATCTATTTCTATATATATATATATATATATAAATATTCTTATATGTGCTTAACTATTTCCTAAATTTCTCAATTTCACTACTTAATGCATTTTCTCCAAATCAACCTGTTATAAAGAAATTGTCATAACAAGTAGATATAATTATATATATCCCAAGTTCACTTAATTGATAGAAATGGTAACTAGCTATTCCCTTATTCTAAGTATAATTTTCCATTTTCATAAACATTTAAGACTTCGTAAATTTACAAACAGATTATATATTTACATGCTAGATTTCCTCTAATCCTTCTAATTAACAGAATCCATGAGAATAGCTCAACTATTTAAAACTGTCTTTTCCATTTTAACATTGAACTATAAGAAAATTAGCAATTCAATTAGTGAAGCAATTCCAAACTTTCAAATGTAAACAACTCAGATTAAATTGCAAAAACGAACTTGTTTCTTTCAGTAATACTTGAAACACAAAAATTGCTATTGAACAAAGTTTGCAAACATCAACTTAAAATTTAAGCACATTCATATTACAGTTTCTCAATCATGATTACCAACTTCCCAGATATGAACTTTCTCCTCCCAAACAGTATACCACTGAAACTTATGACAACCAATAAAAGTCCAATAATAACAAGATCAGGGAGGTGATTTTATTCACTCCCAGAATATCATTAATTTACAACAATAACAAGAGAGGTGTTCTCTCTTCGTCTCTATGAAATGAACCAGGCCTAATTCTCATGACAAGAAGATGAACTGCTTCTTCATAGATAGCCAACCAGAAGCTCCAAGAGAAAAACCTGCGTATCAAAGACAAACAAAGAAGAAAATACCACTTGTCTAGCTCTCCTCCCTACCGTAGACCCGCAAGAGGGTCACCCCCGAGCTAGGGAGACCATACTCACACCTGGGTACTCAAACACTCCACTTCACAACAGAAACAACAACAATCCCAAAGCACACATACACCCGTGGGTATTTTACACTATACGGAAACTCAACTAACGTGAGTTTCATAAGGGGCAGGAGAGTGGATACACTCGACTCCAGAGTGTCACCCTGACAGATAAATGAACTCATATAAATTTCTCTTGGTCTCAACCAAGTGTGATCACAAGTTGTAAGAAATCTGTATATGACTCTCAAGTCAAAAATACAGTCACAGATACATGCCCTCAAGGCTTTCAACATCCCAAAAGATGGAACAGGTATGCACCCGAGGAGGATCTCTCCTTCCCTACCCCAAACTTGATGAGCATTTCTCCCAAGTGGGAGACGCTCTGTCAAACACCCGACAAGAACCCCCACAGAAAAACAAATTTAAACACATATTTCACACACATTTCATACACATTTCAGTTCTACCAAAACAAAGATAAAATTCAGACCAACCTTGCAAAGCCCTCCTGGAATGAAGTTGTTGCAGAGTCCACAGAGTTCACTTTCAAGCTTAGCCACCAACTCCCTCTCCCTTCTCTATCTTCCAAACTAACTTCTCTATTTTTGGTAAGGCCAAAGATGAAAGATTTTCCCCAAAATTCAACTAACTCCCTCTCATCCCAAAATTTCAAAATAAATAACCCAAAATTCTCTTTCTTTCTAATTTTGAGAAATGGGGAAGTGACACTTGTCACCTCCTCACCCTTTCCAAAAATCACTATTCTGTTCAGGTGGCTTATGTCACTCTCCATTCCCAAGGGTACTCCTTATTCCTTTCATGTGACTCCACTTTCTCATGGGAAAAATAAAAAAAAGAGTTAAATGGGAACAAGACAGGTGACCCATGCCTCTTTCTCCTTTCTTCACATGGGTGTCCCCATAGTACATGGGGGAATCTTACTAAAGAAGAGGTAACTTTTGCTAATGGATGGCATCTCTTATCTAGGGGAAAGTAGAGGGGATGGGTTGAGTGTTGGTACAACCCATCATGTCCCCTCCTACCTCCAATTTTCGCCACTTAACTTCAGGGGAAGGTTAAGTTGACTAGATGGAGGTTACTCAAGGGTTACCCATGCCAAATGGGCCCCTGGACCCATGGGGTAGAACCCAGGGTCAATTTTAACCCATACAAGACACCCCAGGTCAAGGTAAAGCACAAGAAAAAGGGCCTCATAATTTAAAGAAAAATAGAAATTTCAAATTCAATCTCTTAACAACACTTACTTATAAAAATAATGATACATGAGGGTAACCTAACCCACTCGACCATACGAAAGACCACATTACATCAAGACATCAAACACAAAGAGATCTTGGTTCTTCGTGGAACCAGATCGGCTTAACAGGGAATAACAATTAACAAGGTGTGGAATGATCTCCGAAATCTGTGGTATGATTAGTAGTCCCTGCACACTCAATTACAAGATCAGTAACCACATAAATTCATCATAGCCGAAGCAACTTAAATAACACATGCATTCTCATGCCTTAGTACAATTTAACATAATTAAAAAAATCATATTACAATTTTCCATCATCTCTAATTCATTTTTCTGAAAAATAACTTATCCAAACATCACCCAATTAGTTTTTCCGAAAACATAATAAAGTTAAATAGTCTGACAAATTTCGGGAACTGCTATCCCACAAATATGAAAGTAACAATAACAGTACTGTAAATAGTCATAACAATAGTAGTAAAAAGGGCGGTCCTCACACCTACATATCTTCCTCATCCTATTCCTATGGTCCATGCTTTTGCATAAGCCTTCCCTCCATATTCTGCATCATAATCCACTATCTACCTACGCCATATCAATTTCATGCGATCCCCTACCAACATCTGTGAGAACACTTGACATTGTCCGTGCGACAACCTCCATCTAGTGGGACTGTCACCTTTCGCGGAACTAGAGACCCTAAGTCTCTCCCTTCCATATCCACGTTCTCCTAACCAAATGTTTAAAAAAAAAAAAGAAAAAGAGAAAAAAGTAAATAAAAATCGCTTCATCCAATGGTGAAAACCTGGCAAACAGGCGCCTTGGATAAGTACCATGATGAAAACCTGGCAAACAGGCATTATGTGTAAGTTGATCTTCTATGTCACCTACACTTGGGGGCACCTTGTCTCATCGGCATATCACTTTTCTCCTACCAGTTTCCTTTCATACCATTTCCTATCCTATCCTCTATCCATTACATACCTATATTGTCCCATCCATCCATCCATCCAATCTTCTTTTCCTCTATTCTTTGGTCTTGATAAAGATTGGGGGCACAATGTTGACAAATGTTTTAGATGTCTCTTGGCATACCTTATCCCTCCAAACCATGCAAATCCTTCATTATCCTCTCATCCTCCTATCGTCATCAACATTGTCATGAAAAATCCTACGTACTCTACCTACAATGGGGCATGTTATACTTATGCAACATAGTCCTTGGAGATCACATCCTTGTTTCCTTCTATCCACTATTACCCATCCTCATACCTATCCGTTCTATTCTTTATCTCCCAACCATCTTTCTATTTGTGGTGTTTCCTTGTCATCAGTATCTAGTGTTAAGGCTCCGCTTCCTATCCATCCCATGTCTTGCCGTCTGTCCATCTATCCGTCTGTGTCCGTACCCTTTCACCAGGCCAAGCAAGCGTAGCAAAACAAGCTTCCCAAAGCAAAAATCTTGACCCAAAACATCAACCTGTCCAAAGCAGAACACCATACCGAAACACTCAAACTAATTTTATGTCAATTATGGCAAAAAGACACATCTAATGCAAGAATGTTTTTTGAACATGTTAACTTACAAAGTCTTGGATTTTTGCCATTATGTCTTCCTATGCTACTCAAGGATGCCAAAAGCTAGAGATGCTATGATGGGGGCATAATCTTTTTCTTTGTCTACTGCTTGTGGATTAAACTTTTGTAATGTAACGACTTTTGTCTAACAACATGATCAACATAAAGATCATCAAGGACTCTGAGGTCTGAAACATGAAAAAGGGTAATCCTTGTCTGTTTAAATGCAAGAAGTACTCAGGTCATCTAGATTCAAGTTTGACTAGATGCTTGTATTAACTTGCTATATCAAAATCCATGTAAGTAATACTCAGGTCATCTCAGTTTAATTATACCTAGATGCTTGTATTTTCTTACAACATAATAAAGCCCAATGATGAAATAAGCACTTCAAAATACTTGCTATATCAAGATGACAAATATCTATATCCATATCCATACCGTATCCAATTGCAGTTCATATCCATATCCATATCGTATCCAATTGCATTTCTCCATATCCCATCCCATAAAGATCTGAAATGCAGCGAATCAATGTTTACAAAAGCTTGTAATTTCTTCTATCAAGTCATTCTCCTATCGATCAAATTTCTATTTGTCTTCATGTCTCTCATCAACAGTTCTAGCTGTCAATCCGAGCAGTGATCAAAATACAAATTTATCCAATCACAATCAGCGGTCTTGATCCTAATCTTGTCGTAAACCATATCAATCAGTCATAACTATCCTTCGTGTTGCTCTAGGGATATATCGTTCCCCACCATGACAACACTGTCATATATTGTTATCATATCAAATGTCTTAGACAGGATGTTGCATTGTCGAAACCAGACTTGGAGTCTTATACGACATGTTTCATTCCTGTAACTAGACATCGTCGATCTATATCCTTGGTTTACCACTTGACAAGGGCAATACCTTGTTTGTTCTTGTATCATTTGTGCATACTTGCTTGTGTGTGTTTCGCATATCATTCACCTCTTTCTTCTCAATCTACCCATTTTCTTCAAATCTAACCTTCTTCATCGTGAGATTGTCCGTCTCACGCCTTCTGCCGTCTCCCCGTCCAATCTCCCGAGGGGGCATCCTGTCGTCAAACTTGTACCAGGTGCAAACTGGGGCATGTATCATTGTCAGACAATCTTTTTCTTTGAAATAACATGATAAAACACATTGCTTCAAAGAGGGGCAAAATGTATACACCTAAAATTGGCTCATGTCAAATTAAGTAAATATTTTTATATTTATCTTAATTCTTATTTTCTTCTATCAATTAAATAAATATTCTAAGTTTATTTGATTGATTCATTATCCCATAATTAAATAAAAATCAATTTATTTAATTAAATTTCCTAAATTCTTCTAATGTCTCACATAATTAAATAATCCTAAATTCCTCTATCCTAAGTCCTAATTCCATAAATCCACCTCATCAATCCACCTCACCATGTTGCACATATAATTAAATATTTTAAATATTAAATTAGCTAATATTCCCTCACCCACATGTCCTATTTATTCTCCAGTCAAAATTAGTTAACTCATCAATCAAGTCTGTTAACTAATTAATCATTCGAGTTCACTGATCAATCAATTCAGTCAACTCCCCAATCAATTCACTTAACTGGTTGGTTTATTCTATTAACTATTCAATCAATTTTGTTAACTCCCCTGTTGCATGATGGAGCTTGGACACTTGTCCTCTTTCTATTCGCGCACATTCCTCAACCATTCTCAACCTTTGATCTTCGTATTTCTTCTCAACCATTGATCTGCTCTCACATATTTCTATAAATGCAACCCTCTTCTTCTTCATTTCATATCCATCATTTGAGTAAATTTATGCTGCAGAAACACAAGCGCGCCTTTGGCACCCCCATCTTTATATCATCTATCATCCATCAATAGTGTGTTGAAGCTCATCTTCAATCACACAAAGTATCATAGCCAACTTCATCTTGTCATCTTGAGGACTTTGAAGCAAGGAAGCAACTTCCTAAGGGCCATATTCATCTCCATCAAGATCAAGACAGAAAAGGCGAGCAATGGAAGATGAAAGGTGAAAGGTTGTGAGTATCATTTGTTTGTTATTTAAATCTCCTTTCTCCATCATATTCTATTGATGTTTGGGTTTTTAATATTCAATTGATTAATCCACATTTTACTCTCACATATTCAAGTTTTCTTCTATCTCTTTTCTCCATCAATTTACAGATCTAAAGGGTACTTAAAGGGAGTCAGCTCTTCCACAGGTTCATTCTTGTAACATGCAAACCCACAATCTGAGAATGTTCCCATGTTGCACAGGATTGTTAAGCTTGTAAAGGCTTAGCATTCAGGACGCAATCCTTCATGACAACAGTTATTTTGTTAAATGTTCCCATGCCTTGTCCATACTTCACCTCTAATTCGCAGCCTATTGGTTCCATTTGGTTCAATGCCTAGCTAATACTCCACAAATCCTTTTGGCAAATAGTTTAGTGCCACACATAGAAACCTACCAAGCAATTGCAATCACAAACTCCTCTTTTCTTATGTGTTGATGGATATCAATATTCCAATCCACAACACTTATGCTAGTTAAAGGCCCGTTTAATTATTTTTGGTGAATGTTAGCAAAGGTTGTGACTTCTAAATCCTTCTTGTGAATGTATTCTAGAATTTGGACTTCTAGAGTGTTATGCAACTTTGGGAGTTTGTGAATGACTTGCAAACAAATGACATAAAACTATCATAGTGTTCAAATTTTAACATCAAATCCAATGTTGATTCAGGAAAAAATAATTTTAAATTGATTAAATATTAAAATTAAAAAATGAATATTTAATCACAAACATTTGAAACAAAACAAAATTCAAAATTTTAAATAAAATTAAATGTAAATTCCTTTCAAATATAAACTTTAAAATTTATCAAAGATGTTTAAAAGTTTAAATTGAAATAATTAAATTAAAACCTTTTAATATTCAAAATTTGAATTGTTTGGTGACACAAAATATGATAAGGCAAAACATAGCACAATACACCACATTTACAAGCACAAAGAAGAATTCACCATAATTGTGAATACAATAAGCAACAAAAATGTGACCTACAATGAAAGACAAAATGGGACAAAATACCAATTTGCCAACCAAAGTATGAGCATCAAAGAAATTTAATCACATACAACCAGAGATGAAGGGTTGCCAACAACATGACTCAACAAATGGCTCGCCCTGCCTAAACACAAAATGAAAAATCTTTTAAGACCAAACTCAAAATGTTACAAAACATGAAAATCATGCACATAGGAAGACCTCATTAATAACTACAATCAATGTTGAGTTGCAAAATTGATTGTTAGATTTATTTTAAAGACATCATCCATACAAATCAAATCCTAGTGAATTCAAAATGGAAAGATTACCAAGCAAATAGTTTTCAAAATCAATACATCTAGGCATGTAGAAAGACATTCATACAAAAGTCAAAGTTAGTCAATTTTATAATAATACCTACATATTTCCATCTAGGGGTATGTGTGTGTGTGTGATTCTTTTCCTTCTTTCACTTGCAAACTCAACTAAGGTAACTTTAGATATCAAGTTTTTAACATTTTTAACATTTAATTAGGTAGAGATCCCCTTTTGATATGATAATGCATTTCATTAAACATGCATATATTGACTACTTGGGCATAGTTCTGATGCCGACCAGACATCTATAGCCCCATTGGAAATACCTTTATTCCCATTCAGGCATAACTCTACTACTGACTAGGCATCTATAGAGATACTTGAGTCACCCATAATGAATGAGGTAATTTATTTTATTTTTTAACTTTTATTTCCTCATCTTATAGATGCTGAAGTCCACCATTGGGTTTGGGTCCATTATGGTAGTCAATTCTTTTTATACCATTTCATTTATTTTAGGCTTGATATCTTAGTTACAGTCACTTTGCCAAACAAATTTAAGAATATTCAAAATATGGGAAGTGACAGATGAAAAGTACAAGACACATCTTCAAATTGTATCCACTTTCTTAAGCATGAAAATAAATCTACACATTCAAATGAAAGATTCATGAAGACTACACATTGAAAATTTATCCATCATCAATGCAAAAGGAAAATATTGTTAGCGAAGACATCCAAAAAACTCATTTAAATCAATATACAAGTCATTTTGTGATCATTTCAATTAATGGTAAATAAAACTTTAAAAACAAATTGAAAACAAGTGAGGAATGGAAACTAGCAACCAACTAACAACATACCAATGCTCCAAGAAAATCAAAACAAACAAAACCAAACAACAAACAAAACAAAAATTAAAACTATAAAAAAACTAAAGCAAGAAGCAAAAAAGTCACAAACCAAAATTTCCTACCCTACCTAATAATTGCAAACTTGAAGGTTCATGGATATGGGTAGAAAAGCTCACATTTTTACAATTTTTTATAATTTTTAGCAATAGGAGCTTAGTTGTTGCGTTTCTAAATAGTGTAGGTTTATCATTGTATTCATTAATGAAGAGTTTGAACCTCCTAGGTTCATACTCTATATAATTTTTTAAAAAGTTGAGGAAGCTCATCTTCCTCATGCCAAATCCACAAGCAAGTTTTATTATTTGAATCCTCATACTTAAAGAAACCAAAAGGTTCAATTAAATTATCCTTAAGATAATTATCTTTGAAACTAGGATGAGGATTCATATTATTCATTTGTGAATCAACATTAGCTTTGTAGGTACGTTAGATCATAAAACCTTTATTTTCATTACCATTAAACAAGAAAAATAAGATGAATGATAAATGAGAGAGGGTTTAGAAAAATCTTGTATCATAGTGTCACCCATCAAGGATGCATGTCTGTCATCATGTGTGTTGTGCTCCTCCAAATATATTTATCCATCCAAATTAGTGCGTTCATTGGGTACATGCAAGTCACGTACAAAATCATTAGTTAGTATTGCATTGAAATCAACAAAACAATTTTCAACTTTTAAACTTTCTAATTTTTAGAATAAAAAAAATCATTATCAAGATGTTTTTAATCATGCAAACCATTAAAAACCTTACCTACCATCAAATCCAACTGAGTAGTGATACCCAATTTTTTAGAATCAAGATCATTCCCATTATGTTCAAACATTGGATTATTGTAAAATTTGAAGCTCATTAGGCAAGATTCAATCAAATCAGATTCATTAGATGCACACTCACTTTCCTCATCAAACTCAAGATTGTTGTAAATTTTAAAGCCAAATAAAGATGAATTGTTTGTATTTCTCAATCAAAATCTCTCCTGAATCTCTTGTTCCATCCAATTGGTGTGCTTGTGTGTGTATGCTCTCCTCTCTCACCACTTAGTGATCTTGAGGATCAAAAACACCTTGTATAACCTTTCCCTTTAGGAGGCCTACTTGGGGATTTCATCACCCCAAGGGATGACCTCAACCACACCTTCTGGTGGGGTATATCAAAGGGGGGAGAGCATATTTGTACCTCAATCTAGTCATGTAGTCATTGGCACAGCCTTGGGACCCTGAGTAATTCTGGACACAAGGTGAAGTGACTTGTCACATGCCTTCAACAGACTAGTGTTCATAGACTTGTGTCCCCCGTACCTTGCGTATATTGGGGACTCCCTTAGCAAACTTGTACATCCTAGCTTAAGACCTTTTGATCGTCTTCTAGTGTGGTGCAAGGTTCAGCAACAAGTCTGAAGATACTCATCATGTACCTCCTTGAGTAGAGATAGAAATCTTCTTTGGGCAAGGGATAAAGACTCCAAGGAAAGGGATAGTGGGTGCAACTCCCTTATCCCTAGCTATCCACTCTTGGTAAGTATTCCTAGTTAGGTAGGAATATAGATAGTTATTCTATTGTGTGGGCTACACTACGAAGACAATCCTACTTGAATAATCTAGGGTGTTGTGTTTTATGTGTGTGATTCACTTGCATTAGCCCAACCAAATCTAAATCCTTTTACAAACTTGTGGATGTATTGTGAAATTTTTTGTTTGCAAGTTGCCCAAGATCAAGCTCTAAGCCATCTCTAATCACCTCATAATTAGCCATCATATCCATTTTATCCAAATCATACCTTATCCATATCATATCCTAATCCTTCAATATTAATCCACCTTATCATAATCATCCTACTTCTCTACCTAATCATCCAATCCTATCATCCATAATCATCCTAATTATCCACCCTAATCATCCCTCTTATCCATCTCATATCCTAATCATCTTAACCACCTCATCCCTAATCATCCAATCACCTCATCCCTTTCATCCTGATCATCCAATCATATTATCCCTCTCATCCTAATCACCCTTTTTATCCACTTCATTCACATCTAATCCATATCACCTCCTAATCATCCTAATCATCTTATCACTTCATCCTATCCTAATCATCCCTAATCATCCAGTCACCTCATCCCTTTCATCCTAATCATCTAATCCTATTATCCCTCTCAACCTAATCACCCCTTTTATCCACTTCATTCACATTCAATCCACATCATCTCATAATCATCCTAATCATCCTATCACTTCATCCTATCCTAATCATCTTAATCACCTTCATCCTAATCCTCATCCAATATATAAATTTCATCCTAATCATCCATATCATATCCAATCCCATCCCTTTTCATCATAATCACCCACCCAAATGATCCCTAATCATCCCAATTTATCCCCAATCTAGTCCAACATCATCCCAATCTAGCTCCTAATCCAATCAACTTTATCCTGGTCATCCCATCCCAATCATTCATTTTATCCACCTATCCCAATCATCCTAATCATCTTATCACCTTATCCTAATCATTTTCATAATCTTATCCACATCATCCCAACCTATCCCTAATCCATCCCTAGTCCATCATCTAGGACCCTCATCCTAATCAAGTCATCCTATCCAATCAAGGTCATAACCCTTATCCATTCTATCCACCTAATCCATTTCCTAATAATGATCATCATCCTAATCATAATCCCATCATTGAGCCTAATCCAACCTATCACCATTCTAATCACTACCCTAATCCAACTTCATCATCCATCAGTATCCTAATCTAGCTTCATCCATTTAATTCATATCCTTATCCAATTATCATCTTAATCAAATCCTTCATCATCTTAATCCAATCTTTATTTCCACCTAATCACATTTCTCCAATCCTCATCTAATCCATTTATCCCTCATCTCAAGCCAATCATCCATTATCCATTTCTATCAAGTATACAATCCTTAATCAAAATCAATCTTTTGAATATCAAAATTTGGTTAAGGACTTAGCTGCCTTCATACCTCATCCACTTTCATCCAAAAACCTAATCATTATCCATCCAAATCATCATAAAAATCCATCATCAAAGGATCCTAATCCTAATCCACATCATCCATTTCAAATCCAACCTTCAAATCAAAAATCAAGATCTTAAGTTGATCCATTATCGTCATCCAAAATTGCTCAAGATCGTTAGTCTATCTTAAGTATAGTCATCAAATCTCATCAATTCCTACTTAAAAATGTAAGGAGCTATCTTAAGTAGATATCAAATCCAATCCAATCAACCCTCTTTCTTAAGAATGTTATTCTATCTTAAGTATAGAGAATCATCATCATTTATTCCAATCAAATCATTTTAAGGTCTTGACATTTGATCTCGACTCATCCATCATCCTATATCATCTCATACCCCACCCACATCCTAGACCAAAAGTCATACTCCAAGGAGCCCCTCAAATTTACAATCCTAACCAAAACTCATACTCAAAGGAGTTCCTCAAATTGATAATCCCAAACCTAAAGTCACACTCCTAGGAGCTCCTCAAGTTGACCATCCCAAACCCGAAGTCACAATCCTAGGAGGTCCTTAATTTGTCACTAGTGTGAATGCTTGTAGCCATCAATATTATTTTAACCAAGAGCATGCCAGTACTAATTATCCTACAAACTCCCATCACACATTCATTAACCGTTCTTATGCTACCTTTGATCAAGCAAAAATTGACCTAAACCAAGATCTTACCAAACAACTTATGGCTAAACTCAAAAGCTTACATGCACAATATGTGGCTAAAAATCCCCCATCTCCTAATCCATCGATCCCTATAGTCCCTCCATTACCATATCCCTCCAATCCTCCTAATCCTAACCCATTGTTCTACCCACCTCTCAATCCACCAATCCCTATCGTCCATCCACCATCTAATCCATCACCAAACTTTCCAAGTCCTAATCCATCGACCCATGAATCCATGAAGGATCTTCTCCAAAGACTATTTGCAAAATCTAAAAGCAAAGGAAAAGCTGTGGAGCCATCCAAATCCACTCATATAATGTCATCCCCCTCTAGCACAAGCACTCCCAGTCCTAATCCATCACCTCCTATTATTCATTCATCCGATCCTAATCCTAACCCCACAACATATGCCATCATTTTCCATCCACTATATGCCTATCCTACTCCATCAACCCATGAAGCCATGAAGAATGTGATTGAAGGACTCCTAGATAGGAATCAAACACCACCATGTAATCTAATGTCTATCCTTGAGCTTAATAAAGAGCCTCCTAGTAAAATGTCTAGCCCTCCAATACCATCATCCAATCCTATGCCTATCTATTCTACTAAAGAACCTGCAACACCATCATGCATTCAAGATCCATCATGTAGCCATATTATCGAAGATAAAAAGCTTATCAAGTCCATCCAAGAACCTTCCACTTCCATCCAAACCCAAGAGCCATGTCATGAGCCTAGTCCAAAGCATGTAGAAATATCAATCCCCAATCCTAATCAAGATCTAAACACCCCATCTAATCCCCTCCCCGATCCCCTCCCATCTTGTGATCAACCTACCCATTCTAATCCCATCCCCGATCCCCTCCCATCTTGTGATCAACCTATCCATTCTAATCCCATCTTTGATCTCCTCCCATCTCATGATCAACCTATCCCATCTAATCTCATCCATGATCCCACAATCACTCATGATCAAGAAACCCAAACTAGTCCTATCCATCATCCAACAATATCCACTTCCCATGATGAGACACTTGGTCCCCAAGAAAACATGGATAATCAAATAAATAACTTGGATCATATCACATCACATCCTAATGAGCATAGTGTTAAGAAAGATCCAAGCATCCTAATTCATTCCATTCTCAATCCGACACCATGTCCTAGTGATCCCATCCCAAATCCATCTCCCATTGATCCTCCATCATCCCCTATTGATCCTATCCCAAATACATCATCCTATCCTCTTGGTCCTACTACCTTCATCTATGGTGGTTCTCTCATAGGAGAGGAACAAACTCTATCCACCACCCATCCTCCCCCAGCTAATAATGGACTAGTATCATGTTTCCAAAACAACAAACATCCCATCACACATCGCATGCTTCAAAACATGAAATATCAAGGCAAATGCTTAGGCCTTCATGAACAAGGAATATTGGAGCCCATCCATGTCAAACTCGATCCACGTACACATGGCCCTGTCTATGCTTCCCAAGGACAATAATCCAAAAATGTTGGTACCACCCACACATCTCTTAAAGTATCTTCTACCGATCCCAGACCTGGTGCACCTCATCGCACCTCCAAGTCATATGTTGCCATCCCTCCTCTATCATCATACAAATATCAAAAGCATGTGACCATACATCTCCCTCAATCCACTCTTCCTCTACTCCTCCCAACTCATAATATCCCCATCCTTCAATTCCCCAATCCCTCCATCTACACATCCTTCTCCCTTAAATCCCATAAAATCCCTAATCAAGATCCACAAATACACACATCACCTAAACATGAAACTATCACAAAACTCATGGGACTCCAAAATAACAATTTGGATGCCTCCTTACATAAAGAAAAAAATCCACAAATGCCTTTATCATGCCATAGGGCATCGATACACAAATCCTAATTAAAAATCCAAAAGACTACAAATGCCCACACCCCAAAAAGTAAAAAAAAAAATGATGTGGGTCCCTAAGAACAGATAAATCAATCCAAATGAAGCATCCAAATCCCAATCTATCAAAAATTCCTCTTCATCATTCTGCTCCCCATCAACCAATCCTACAAATCCCAAGTCCGTTTGGGTCCCTAAATCCCCAAATCGGCAAGCTCCATTACTCCCTACTCCTCATCCCAATCAAAAGCTTCAAAATCCAAAATGGTGTGTGCAAACATTGGTCTTGGTTCCCCTCGACACCACGACATTCCCACATACCTCCATCTCCCCATATTATATCTTCTATCCCATATATATCCCCCATCACATCCATATGGTTCATGGTTTTGCATAATCCTCCCATCTATACATTCATCCATTTATCCCCCATCAACCCAAATCAACATCATAATCCACTATTTTTCATCCATCCATAATCCACTATCCTTCATCCATCTATAATCCACATCATAATCCACTATCCTCTATCCATCTCATCCACTCATCTACCAACATCCATGCACATAACAACACTTGACATGATCCATGTGTGACGAACATCTAAAATGGGACACTATCACCTTCCTATGGAAACATACGCTTAAGTCCCCATCCTCCATCCAAATCTCTCTTCCCCCATCCACCCATCCCATCCAAATAGCAAAAAAAAAAAAATACAAAAAAAGAAAAAAAATAAAAAAATCAAAATAGTAAAGAGAAATCCTTCAGCCAATGGTGAAAACCACCCCGGTGGCACCTTTGATAAGTACCATGAAACTTGGAAAACATGCGTCATGTGAAGATTGATTATCTGTGTTCCTTACATTTGGGGGCAAGTTGTCTCATCTAACCCCTCCTATCATTTCCTATCCTATCATCCTTATCCATCATGTCCTCATACCTATCCTCATCCATCATATCCGCATACCCATCCTCCCCTCCTACTTTGATCTTGATAAGGACAAGGGGCATAATGTTGAAAAATGCTTTGGACATTTCATTATTTCCTCAATCCTTTCCAACTAATCCTATTACCCTTATCCTCATAAGCATTGTCATGCAACATCTTGAGCATACTATCTAGAGTGAGGCATGTTACTCCTATGCAAAATAGTCCTTGGAGACCACATTCTGAACCCCTCTGTCCATCATGTATCCCTCATTCATCAATTATTCACTATCGTCAATCCTCTTATCCATCTATCCACTCCTTTCATCCTTGTCCTTCGACTTGGTTTTCCATTGTCATTGGTATCTAGCATCCAGGCTATCCAAACTACAATCCAATGCAATTCCATAAATCCAAAATCCCCAAAAAGCAAAATATCCAAAAATCCAAGAAATAAATCCAAATGCATGCCATCCTTAATCTATACCAATATAGCCAAGCAATCTATCCAATCATTCAAAAGTATCCAATGGTTTTGTTCCCAACCTTGTTGCAAACATAATCATCATCATCCATTCATCATCAAATCAATTCTTTCTTAAAACATAAGGCTATCTTAAGTATAGAAATCAATTCAATCTATCAATGCTGGTGTTGCTCGCATGGCCAACAACACTAGCCAATCATCCAATCAATCCATCATCGGTTTTCAACTTGACAGGGGCAATAACCTTGTTTATCTTTTTATTATTTGTGCATGCTTGCTTGCTTGCTTGTGTGTGTGTGTGTGTTTATCATTTTATCTTGCATTTGTATTAGTCCTTGCAACATATTATAACAACAACATGATGGTCTTCCATACCATGGTGCCCAATGACATATGTTTGCTTGTGACCTTTTATCTTTTTTGAGTCAATCCTTTATGCACGTGACACATCGTCACCCTGGTTTTTATACCTTGGTGCATAATGTCTAGTGCTATATCAAACTATGTGATTGCTCACTTAAAGCAACATAACATATTGTTCGTCCATTTCATCCATCCATTATCTTTCCTCTATCTCTTATGCTATCTGTTTCATCCATTTTGAGAGCATGCCCATGTTCTTCTAACCTGCCTATCCTCTCGAGGGGGCATACCATACCTACATCATCCTTCCTTGTCACTCTCACTTCGAGTGGCTAGGGCATCCCTTTCCAACCCAACACTATGTTTTAAACTTCTTTGACATGATGCCACTTCTTTTAGTCGTGCTACCTAATGAGGTATAAATAACCTTATTTCTTTAATGGATCAAATAGCCTTTTTGCACTATCCAATTCCCTAGCCTTGCCAATTTATTTATTTTTATAAGCGATATTTATCTATTTTTAATAAAATATTATACAAATCCTGATTTCCTAAATTGATTTAAACTAGCTTGTAAATGTTGATTTAATGGCATGAAAAGTTGGGTAATTGTGTAGGTTAATGCATTGTCTAAGAAGTGGACATCATGCAGCTGTGAATGAGTGCGTCGGAAGTTGTGAGCGCCAGAAATTCTAGGCTTGCATTTAATGAAGACTTTGTTTTATTCTACTATTTCTGTGGTTACCCAAAAGACATTATGACGCCACTCAAAGTCCTATTTATGTTTAAAAGACAACAATAGTTAATTTTCTATTTTTCAGTTACAAGACTTCTTCAACTGACATTTTTCGCTATCTGAAGTTTAGGAGTTTTTGAAGTAGTTCAGTTTTTGCAGTTGCTTGAAATATGGATATAAAATAGACACTATGGATGAATGAAATACAATCCTTTAGTTTTTAAAAATCATCAAATCTATGTACTTGTAATTTTTATGAATGGAAATAATACTCTGAATTTTAGTTTTCTTAAAAAAAAGATGTATGAAGATTTGAATGGAGTTCTCATGTGCTATTGAAGCGATTGAATGTGATATGGATTAAGACAAACTTCTCCCACGAGCTGGCCACTCACGAGACTATGGGATAGATAAGTATTTTCATTTCTGTAGATATTTTTATTCAGTTAAAGATAGTTCATATTTAGCTTCTGTTGTTAACCTACAGGGTGTGTTGTCTAAAAGTTAAACTGTTGTGTGATGTTGTTTGAAACTTTCTATGTTCTAGAAGTTTTCCAGCGCATCTGCCTTAGTTCAAATTACTATATTCTGATGGTTAGAATTTGGAGTGCTTGCAGCTTAGCGAATTGCATTTGTGAATTGTTAGCATAGAATTTATCTGCTTTCTAGTATAGAATTTATCTCCTTTCTAAGTGTAGAATTTATATGCTTTCTAGTCTAGAGTTTTCATGCTTCTTAGTATAGAATTTAAAAGCTTTCTATGGAAGGATAAAATTACTATTTCATTTCAAGTATTATTTCAACTTTTTAATAGATCTAGAAAATTGTTTCTCAATGAAATATCCAAACTCCCTATTGTAGACAACCTCAGACACTACCTCGGTCGATAAACTAATAATTTTCATCTAAAGTGTTAGGACCTTACGATGGCCTGTCAACACCGTATCAAAGAGGGGCAAAATGTAGACACCTGAAATTGACCATGTCATTATGACACCTAATCCCACTTTCGACACCGTTGTCGACATCACCATGCGACACTTTGTCGACATCGCCTTGCATCACTTTTGACACCTCCTAACCCACTTTCGACACCCTGTCGACATCACCTTGCGACACATTTATCTTGGGTCTCCCTTTATCCCAAATTAATTGAATAAATCATAATTAATTAATCCATTTTATCCTATTAACCAATTTAAGTGAATAAATCATACTTATTTAATTAAATTTATCTATTATCCCTCTTAGCCAAAATTAATTAAATAAATCTTATTTATTTAATTAATTTATCCTCCCATATCACATGTCACTCATAATTGATTAAATAATCAATTATCTCCCACTTGTACTTATCCTTATCCAAAAAGTCAAAATTGATTTTAATCTCTACCATCCAATTCAAATTTAACCTCTTAATCTTGACTGTTCAAATAAGGATGCCCTATCCTTGCCCTAATCCTCCACCTCTTAATCCTAACCATCCATTAAGCCTCTTAATCCTAGCCATCCATCCTATCAATCAAGCATCTATAAATCAACCCTCAACCAAGGTATTATGATATCCACATCCAAAGTGACATCATGCTATCAAAATCATCATAGATCTGTCATCGTATAAGTAATCGTCAAGTATTGTTATGCTGCTGAAATACTGAGCAATCAACATATCATATAAATAGTATCATTGAGCATAGCTAGATAGTACTCGGGTGCATGCTACCTCTTCTCTATCAAGGAGAAAGTGTAATTTGAGGTAAAGGTTGTGTGTATTGCATTGATCTTTATTTTATTTCCTCTCATCAATTTATGTTCTTCAATGGCTAGCACGGGTCTCTTTATTTTAAAGGGGACATTTTCACTAAAATTATACATGGTATCCTCCTTCACCCTAATTGTTTATTAATATTTTTCCAATGGAGTTTTTATATAACCTGAAGATGAAAAAGATTAAATGACCCAAATAACATAAAAAGCAATACAAAATAAGTGATTTATACCTTTCAAAAGCCTTCAATCTCCTTCACTCCTTGATAAGGTTGAGGAGAAGTGCATCCAAGCTCTCCTTGCTTTACCCAAATGTGAATAGTATGAATGTGGATTGCTATAAATTCAACACAATTTTGGCATAATGGTATTGATGTCTCTCAAAATTGCACCCTTGCTAAGTTGCAGAACTTAGCATTTTGGAGAAACATGGGATCCTTCCAGGCTTGTGGGTCACCTATGATGGAAAGAAGCTCCAGAGAAAGCCGACTTCCTCTTGATACTCCACCTATAACTATCCTAATGCTTTGCAGAGGATAGGGTAAGAAAGAAACATGAAAAATAAAACTAACTCCTAAGGTGATGCACCAAAATGATTATCTTGACCTGTAAAATCAGTTTTGCACACACAGTTTAATCAAAAGATACAAGCTTGACTTGCACAACCTAGTTCTACATGTTTTTTGCATCAATATTTCATGAGAAGGATATGATGCACCATCCTAGAAGGAAATGAACCTTTCACAACTTGAACTATTTGCACTCTAATACAACTCACAACCTGCAAAATAACATGTACTAACTGCACAAAGGTGCTACCAATTAGACATAAGGACAAGGAAATGAAATGACTTCACAAGTAATTGTATCAACCATTTAACTGCATAAAATAGAACAAAAAAGAAGTAAGAAGGCAAAAGCTTATCTCTATTGATCTCCAAGGTGTAAACTGTATACATGTCAAAATGAGTTACAATATCATCTCCTGCTGAAAGAGCTCCAGAAGAGTTACAATCTGGCATGAAAGTGAAAAGAATTGCCTAATAATGAATACATGAAGAGACTATATACTCTCCAAACAACTGTGAAATGATAAGGACTGGAAACTTCCTTGGTCGTGCATACTCAGAAAGCCCTAAAAATATCCATCCAAAACCCTCCAAAATGAGTTTCCAATGAAGAAAAGTCAAGGCCTGTCATCACCCATCATAAAAGCTCTTAAAAATGCATTAAAACTTTTCAACTGAGCCAAATATCCCCTTAAATGCTCCCCACATTTTCAACCTCCTCTAACCTACTTGTCCTCTCCTCATAAATTTAAGTCTTACCCCCTTTATGCAATAAATGACATAAATATCCTTCCTTTTCTGAAAATAACATTTAAACTAAGTGACTTATAATTGCACCACTTAGTCAAATGTTTTACACTTTGACCTTGCATAAGGATTACAGTTCAGTTTATATGTTTAATTGCATGATTATAGGGGAGGATAATGTTTTGATTAAATATTAAAGATAATATGTTATTGATTATCTTAATATTTAACATTTGTTATTTCTTTTCTTTTTTAAAATACATGTTAAATATTAAGGTAACAATGAAATATTACCCTTATTATTTAATTATGTCGTTATTCTTGCTAGTAATCATGCAATTAAACATATAAAGTGACATTAGCATCAAAACACGGGAGTTACAAATAGTAAATCAACTAGGTTGAATGACTTAAGTCATGGACCATGGTGATAATAATGGAAACTCAAAAAAAACCAAATAAGGGGGTCGAATTGAAACATTTGAACCCTAAATGTCCTTATCATTCTTGACTTGCCTTCCTTCTGGAAACTTTGTTGTGCCTTGGCCGCCATGAGCTAGGGTTTGGAAGTTCAATCTGCACCATTTTGTCGATTCTAAGTGGTTTCCATGCAGATTTTCTATGTAAAATGCATGGTAAGTTGCTTTTACTATCAAAGCTAAGATTTTGACCTCCATTTTTCTTGATTTGAGGGTGATTTTGGGCCTCTAAGGCCGCAGCTTTGATTGGTTTTTGATGGATCTTTTCCTATGTTTTCATCCTTCGTGAACATCTGCTCTCTTTTTTTGCCATGGACTAGGGGTTGGGAGCACGAATCCCTCCATTCTCTGCTGTTACAATGCATGTTTGATGAAGATCTCTGACAGAAAATACAAGGTAAAGCATTATAAAACTTGAAACTGACATTTTGCATAATTTTCTATGCAATCTGGCCCTACAGGCTGTGAACTCTATCTGGTACTTCTTACAGTTCTGAGTATTTTTATTGAGTTTATCTTACTATCTGTAACTCCTATGTTTTGATGCTGCCATGATTACACTAGTCTGAGCTTGTTTTGGACAATGTAAAGATAAGACTCACGACCCTGATGCATTTCTTTGTGTCTTTCACTGTGTTTTGTTATTCCTTTGCATCTATTTTGCACATTATCATATCTTTGTCATTGTTCCTGACATAAACAAGCATATAGGCATTTGAATGTCGTAGGAATGCAACTGTCTCATTATCACCAAGCTTTTCCTAAGATATTTCCTCTTCTCCCCCATATTGCTCATCTAAGACTATTTCCAAGCTTTCCCTTGTTACAAATTCATCATTGAATTTATACCATTGCTTAGACAACAGAGGTCTGATGAAAGCAAAATAATGTCTAGCATTGGCTCCTCCTCTGTGAACCAAAACACTATACAGAGAATAAAGGTTCCACACACTTCTATCTGCATAAGAAGAAAGATATCGGCCATCACCTTTATCCATATCAAGTTGCAATGGGAACTCATACCTGTCATTGATCTTCGTCAATAATTTTTTAGTATAATCATATTCAAAGCACTTTAAATGAAGTTGCAGTACAGGGGAGAAAACAACAAAAAGTGACCCCCTTCGAGCATCCTGGAATCCAAAGTTCTCTACTTTGTAGAGATTGTCTTCTTCAAGTTTCTCAACTTGAATATATTTATCTAAGGAAGCATAAACATCCATGCAGTCCTTGACATCAAGATGAAGATTATGTACCCTCTCAGGTTTGTAAGAACTTCATTTTATTTTTTCTCTCTGTCTGGTGATCTTCTTTATGTATTTTGAATCTCTTTGATCTTGTCCATATGAGACAGTCACTTGATGAATGATAGCATCTTCTTTTAAACCCGCACCTCTTATATTGTTGTTCCAAAACTTCACACATGAAATGGCATATATGATTTTCCATTATTCATTCCTTAGGTATATGGTTGTGTTTGATCATGGTTTGCATTTGAATATGGATTATGTCAATGTTGTAGCAAATCTTTTCTGTGTGACTCACTTCATGTATAGAGGGCAATCTATAGAAAGCATACTTATTTCATGATAAGGTCATACTGTCTTTCTATCCTGTAGCAAGCTGTTCCCTCTTGCTGTTCTGCACTTTTTTCTCCTTATGCTGCTTCATTTTGAAGTAATTTCAATATATCTCAGCATGATGCATCTTTCTATATTATTCTTTCATATGCATATGGCTTATGATGACAGTAATTTATGATAGCAGATACTTGCTACTGCATACATATTATCTCTGTAACTTGCTCTTTATGTGATCACTTTATTGTTAGTACTATTCCTTACTCTTGCTATCATGATGGCAGTCTTGAGGCATACTTTATGTCCTCAATGGTAACTTTACTATGATCCACTATATAGCCATTATATCTATGAGGCACATATGGATAGCAAAACGATGCTTCAATCACAACAAAAAGATGGAAAAGGTACCTTCTATGGCTGTACTTCTGTCCTAGAATGATGTGTTAGACCAAAACTACCATGTTGGCATTGGATAATGCAATTTTCACCAGCACAAAGGTGCTATCATGTACTAATAAACACTTTCAATTGATGAATTGCAAAATGATCTTTAATTGGATATATTTCTTCATCTGAAAGGCTATCACAAGATCCAACTTTTGTCTCTGAACTTCCTGAATGCATGAAAATGAGAAAACATCTGCATTATATTTGAAATTCACTCACTCAGATAACTGAGCAGCCTGCTTGCTGATGTGTGGTTGCTCTTATTGTTCCTTATGACTATTTATAACATGAAACTGTACTTGTATATGCTGTTCTACTATGACTAAAACCTTTGTTTCTTTGATGGCATCATGGGCTCTGACAGTAACACATGGCATTTGACTTGGACTATCCCACATGGCATTTGTTCCAACTTGACTGTACCTCCTCTCTTGTAATCGATACATCTAATATAGTAGCAACTTGTATGTGATGAAAACATCATGATGCTTGGTTTATCAAATAACTCTGCATTAATGTTATTACTCCAAGCATTCTAGGATCAACCCTTATGGGAGCCCATTTTCTCCATATACTGCAATATTAAATGAAGTAATCAGCAATGAAACTTTACCTGTATCTGCACATTGGAAAAACTTGTTTTTGATATAATAAGGTGGCAAAAACTAGGGGCTGAACCCTTACAACAGAAGCCCAAAAAGGAACAACAAAGGCTCACGAACAAAAGGAGCCACCAAACACGACTATAGCAATAACAACATTAACAACCGATAAATAGCAGAAAGTAAAAAGCAGTAGTCTAATAGCAGATAAACATAAAGCAAATTAACAAAGCTAGGGAGAAACATCCTCCCAACCTTTAGACAAAAATTCATAAATCTTTTCAAACTCTTTAACTTTCTCTTCGTCCGTGCCATGGGCAAGGGTGTCGTGCTCCTGCAACAGAGCCAAATTGAGCATAGCCGAGTGGCAAAGCATACTATTTATAAAACATCCCATAGAACAAACCTTCTGATCTAGGGATTCCACACGGCCTTTGAGAACAGTAATTTCATCCTCCTGACCATCACCTTCCTCCTTAGCAACCTCTTCAGCCTCCTCCATAGTCATCCTCTCCCCCTCTTGAGCATTATCATCAGGTCCAAAATCCCCTCCATCAGTATCCTCAGCTTGTGTCTCCTTTTTCTCCACCCCTTCAGTCTCCTCTGAGATCTCTTGAACCTCAATGTCTTCACCTTTAGACTGCTCATCTCCCTGAGTAGAAGAGCCAAAGTCACTTTCAGAGTAATCAATCAGTTTTGCCTGAGGGGCCAATTTGCCAGCAATTCTGCCAGACCTTCTGACACCCAAAGAGTAACCCTCATTCTTAGCTTTGGCCGCAGTTTTATCTTTGGCCTTTTTTGGTGGTCCCTCACTATCACTGTTTTGATTCTTATTGGTCCCCATTATATCCTCCACTTCGGTAACCTCCACAGTAGAAACCATCTCCTTAAATTTCCATTTCCTCCCTTTCACACTTCCTTTGGAGGTAGGAGTATGAATGTCCTTCACAGTATTCTCCTCCAGGGATTCATAAAAGGAAACCCCTTTCATTTTCTAGGTGTTAGGGGTAGAATGACAGGGTTCTTCAGAAGATATAGCAGCACTGGGGGGAATATCCACAAGGATTTCAACAATTGTGGGTTGAATTAGTTTCGACGGGTCCAAGGCGAGATGAAACTTATACAAATGATGGATAAGGCCTTGGTGAAAGGGAACATGTTGCTTTGAGGGTTTCTTATCCAACTTAGCTTTCACACGGTGAATAGAGTGTTCCAATGAAGACATCAAATAAAAAGGAAAGCTAATAAGAGCATTTCAGCTAAAATGGTTAAGAAGGGGAAGGTGATAATTATAGAATTTGGTAAAACATCCTTCCAAGGTGAAATATTTCATTAGAAGGTAGCACATCTCATCCCATGGCTCTGGGAGCATTGCATGATCAAATCCTCCTTGATATGGGACAAGTTCCTCCCCCTCACCCAGAAAAAGCTTCTGATTGTGGTGGTCAACAGCCTTAGCCTTTCTCTTCAATTTCGTACCTTTCATGGAAAGGCCAGTAGCCATCGTGATGACTTCCTCTGAAATTTCAAACCCAATCTTACCAATTTTAACTCTGCAGTTATCCCACGACAAGGCACACTGCACAGAAAGGTTTTCATCATGACCATTGAGGCATTCGAGGAAAGGAATAATGCCTCCTTTACAATAGTGCCACACAACAACATTATCCTTGAATTCACTGCAAGAGATGGGTTCAGTGTGAATTCTATCCCCCCCATGATCGCCTTTCCTTCAAAACCACATAGCAGAGGAGAATAACACTTAGGAAAATCACTGTGTCTTTCTCTCTCTTCAAAGTACCCTCGAGTATTAACTCCACTAGCATAAAGAAGCATGAATATGAAATAAATGAGGAAATTATTCGGCGTCCTTAAGTCATCATTACTCAGATAAGCCTCCTCATTCTCCAATCACTGCGAGTCCTTCCCATGCTCCAAAATCATACATTTAAAATTTCTATCAACATCAAACAACCAACTCAACTTATCACGGGAGATCATTAGTGCCAAAATGGCATTTGTCAAAAAAGTACGTTGCATCATAATTACAATGTCCTTAATCAGCCATCTCATCTTGCCACAAGAGATCGGCTGTGCCAACTTGGCATTCACAATGTGATGTGGCATCATTGGAAAGTCATTTGTTTTTGAATTGGACAAACTTGTTAGACAAACGATGAGTTTCAGATTTGTTCTTTGTTTTCCTCTAATACATATGATGATTACAGACTGACATAATGCATTATAGGAGTAAATTGTGCATGTAATGATGATGTATATGCAAGGATTTGGTATCCCGAGTGTTAACACAATTTTCTCCTAGCTCTTTGCAAACATTTTGGAGTAGCAGGGTGACCTCTATGAAGGAGCTAAAGATGAAGCTACTCAACTGTGGGGGTTCGTTATTACAAGGCAATGACGGATCTCGTCTTTGTATATGCTTTCATTTCTATATGCATCATTTCCTTTAATAGCGCATTATGGTAGTCATTCCCATAGCTTGTGTGGGAGCATTTCATTTGACATTCATGAATAATGAAAATGCCTTTTAAAATATGCAATGTTGTATGGTTCTTCTTGATTATAAACAATTGCATTTAACTGAAGTTATTTTATGGTATTTTTCTCTTGGCAAAACACTCATTAATAACAAACATGCACCCTTAAAACTATAAAACTTAACCAGCTCCACTTGATTGAGATGGAAAATAAAAAATGGGTAACATGTATTGCTATGGAGGGATATGAGAAGCTATTTTGGCATGATAAGGTTGCTTTAAACTTAGATGTGAAAATAGATTGTGAGAACTTGTATTTATAGGCAAATTGGAGGGGAAATGAGATCAATGGCTAAGATTCAAAGTTGAGATCTAATGGTGGAGATGAGAGGATGGGATGGAGGGCTTAGATTTCATCAACAAAATTGAAGGGTTTTGATTATTTTAGAATTTTTAATTTACCTTGGGAAGGCTTAGCATTAATGAGGATTAAGACATGTGAGGAAATAAAAAATTAATTTCCTTGGGAGGTGTTGGAATTAAAAATTCAAGTTAATTGGTGAATGGGATGACATGTGACCACATGTGTTTATTTGGCATACACATGTGTGAGCTCTTTGCATTAAAAAGAGCTCTAACATGAAAGAGGTAAGGTGAGGCGGAAGGGTCATATGACCCCTTTGAATAAAAAAATTCTTTTTATTCAAGGGGTGTGGGAGAAGGTGTTAAGCAAGGTTTGACCAAATTAATTAAGTGTTTAACTTAATTAATCTAGCTGTTGGAAATTAGTGGGAGGATTAATTAGTGGTTAAAATTAATTAAATAATGATTTATTTAATTAATTGGGCTAGGTAGGCTAGGGTAGCTAATTAAATAAGGGTATTTATTCAATTAGGCTAGGTTTAGGCTATAGGCTAGGGGAGATTAATTAAATAATAATGTTTTATTTAATTAATCAGAATTATTGAGATGGAGAAATTAACCAAATAAATATTAGGAATATTTATTTAATTAATGATGAATGGTGTTGTAAGGTTTAGTAATAAATTAATAGAATCAATTCATTACTAGGGAATAATTAGTGATGAATGGCTAAGAGTGAATGGTTTGGGATGGCTTAGGGTTAATTAATTAATTAATTTGGCATTGTGATCGAGTAGGGAATGGCATCAGGTCCAGGAATTTTTCCCCAACTGACGGGAAGGAGCGGAAATGGATGAGGGATGCCCCATCGAGAGATCAAGTGAAAAAAATACTTTTTCAGGCAAACTCTCAAAAGAAGGAAAGGTGGTGAAAAAGGGATTCAAGACGTAAAATGGGGTTGATAGAAGAAAAAATGGAGGAAAACAGATGAGATTTGTGGCTTGGGGAGAAGAAATGGTGAATTAGGGCTAACATGACAACTATAGATAGGCAAAAGTGGGCGCAACATGCCACATTTGCACATCTAAGCTTACTAGACTAGAGAGAAGAGTGATAAAGAGGGTGCAACTGACATTCCCATGACACCAATACCGATTTGAGTGTGTACGGGAGTACCAGTGGATGGAGGAGGCAGGCGCTCAGGTATGTTGTCTAACCTTACTTTGTGATTTTTGGGATTCAGGTTAGTTTTGGGGTTTAAAAAGGGTAAGTTAGGGGTTTAGCGCTATCGTATAGCCATGCAATGCCATAGGTCGATGCATTAGCATCTTAGGCTAGATTAGCACCGAAAGGCTAGGGCAGAAAGAGGCATTTTAGTGCCATATGTTGGCGGATTAGTGCTATTAGGTAGATTAACGCCAAGGTTTCAGCGGGGTTCAACGCAATCATCTCAATTAGCACATAGAACTGGTAGATTAGCGCCATCTGTTGGTTTAGCATCGACTTTTAGAGTATTCAGGTCATTCAAGTGGATTGGCACTAAATGTTGGGGGATTAGCGATATCATCTGGATTAGCACCATAGGGCTGAGGATTAGCGCATAGGGTTTGGGGAATAGTGCCATTGGCTAGATTAGCACCTTTGGCAAAGGGATTAGTGCCTTTGTCTAGTTTAGTGCCAAAGGTTAATGGTTAGCGCTATGGAACTATTTTTAGAAAGAGGGTTAATTTGCGTGGTTTTTGAATGCAGGTTGGCCTGCTGAAGATTCAGTCGTGAGAGTGATGGGTTCCATCGATTATGAGGTTTAGAGAGAGGCTTTCTCCAATAGAGCGGGCCCACTTATGAGTAGTTGGACTTAGTTTCGTGTTAGATATGCCTTGGCTGAGGGCACATAGAATGATGATGATAGCTCTGGTGGAGAGGTGGCGGAGTGAGACATGCACCTTCTTGCTGCCGACGGGTGAGATGACCATCACCCTGGAGGATGTTTGGAGGATCCTTAGGATCCCTATTGTTGGTGAGTGGGTTGTTTATGATACCGCAATAGGATTAGCAGCACTAGATCAAGCATTTACACTAGGATAGGTGGCATACAAGTAGGATCGACGGGAGATGTTGTTCTCTGTCACTTGATAGAGAGGTCTAAGTGAGTATGTGCTATATTTGTGTGGGTTGATTGGAGGGATTCTGATGCCAGATTAGTGCTCATGGGGGTTCCCGGTTAGCTGGGGAGATGTTATTAAGTAGATGGTGACACAGAGTGTTGTGTATGCATGGGGGCCATGCCTGTTGGCCTAGTTATACCATGAGATGCACTTGGTGGTGTATAGGGATGGAGCCAACCTTCGTTGCAGGGTGACATAGTTACATGTATGGGTGTGGGAGCATATAACTATCATGAGGCTCATATGTCCTCATGTTAGGCAGTTGTTTGAGCCATGGGTGATGGCATACAAGAGTACTCTCCATCATCAGTATGTGACATTGGAGGAGACAGCTAGATGAGGTGACGATGGTGGTGTGGTGGCCTTATATAGGCTGCGAGGCATGTATCAATGATGATGCACATATGCCCTATACTTGACAACCTTGGTATATAATAGGGTAGATGGAGCACATCATAGATCGTTACATCCATTCTCGGGTTCTACATCAGTTTTAGGTGCAATAGGACTTGTCACAGATTTAGCTATTTTTGCGCAGGTGCAAGCGGATCGACTGTTATGGCCTCCAAAGATGGATCCACAACTAGCACTGCTTGATTTTGTGGCATTACAGGCAGTGAGGTGGGATTGGGGTTCTATGGTAGTGAATGTTGGGCCCAGGCCAACTTATGATGCTTGGTGGGCACGGGTCTGTGTTTGACTATTCCAGATGGTGCACTGGGTGCATCGGAGATCATTGTGGACAAGGAGGAGGGGGATGGAGATGGGAGAGATGGAGGGGATGGAGACAGGAGGGATGGAGGGATGGAGACATGACTTCTATTGGTGTGTTTGTGGTAGGTGCTGTAGGACCATCTGGTATAGGGCCATCAGGTGTAGTGCCTGATCCTTCTACTTCTAGGAGACACACAGTTTGGCAGAGGAGGGGGGATGAGGAGGAGGATAGAGACACATTGAGGGCTCAGGTGGTGATCCTAGAGGACCAGGTTTGATAGCTATAGTCAGAGCTAGATACAATGTAGGTTGAGCAGGACAATGTCGTAGAGCGGCTGGGTGGTGATGGAGGAGTTGCAGGAGGGGATAGAAGGGCTTTGGATGGAGAGAGGGCCACACGATAGTAGGTTGAGCAACATGTAGTGCAGTTACAGGTGCAACTTGCATAGGTGCAGTCACAAGTTTTACAATGGTAGGGATAGACTCAACGCTATCAACCTGGAGAGATGAGGCTAGGCAGGCAATGGGTGCAGCTTTGGGAGATGCCTTGAGCAGGATTCAATATCAGGCATATGATTTAGGGAGAGAGGCTCAACATTACCACACCCTGTATGAGTGTTTGGTTCCTGTTGGTCAACACTAGAGCTATAGGAGCCATTTAGGAGTATCTGCATCTCATAGATTAGGGTAGTCCCAGTGCTCAGTGCAGTAACTAATGTCACAGTGGTAGCCATCCCAGCAACCATCTCAACAACCACCTCAATAGCTACCGATGGGGCCACCTCCTACCCGACCTACAGGGGCTATAGGGGCTGGGAGTTCCAAAGCACCACGGGATTCTCCTCCAAGGTCTCCTACTCCTTCTGTTCAGTTGATGGCTCTTGATCTTGTATATGCCTTCGGTCTTTTAAAAGTATTTTGGCCCTATGGGCATTTTTGTATCATGACCATTATGGATATGTACTAGATATTGACATTTATACGAGATGATGATTTTTTGGCGGTGGTATATGGATACATTTGTGTTGTGATTATGATATATGATGATGTTTATGTGATGTTTTTATGGTTATGATCATGCATTATGAATGTTCTTATGTTTTGATTATCGATACATTTATGATGTTTATGGATGCACTTGATGGATGTATATGGATGTTGTATGTTTATGATGATTTGACTTATGCTATGGATGTGATGGACAATTATGGTTTTATAGATGTTTTAACGTATGCATAGATGGATGATTATGATGTTATGATGATTATATGGATGTATGATGATTTGCAATGATTTATGATGTATGCATATGGATGTTCTTGATGTATGCATGGATGGATGATTATGATGTGGATTATGTAATGGTAAATGGATATATGCTTAGATTAATAAACATATATTATGAATGGATAATGCAATGTGATGAAAATAGAAAATATATGCTCAGATTAATAAACATATATTATGAATGAAAATGGAAAATATATGCTCAGATTAATAAATATATATTATGAATGAAAATGGAAAATATATGCTTAGATTAATAAACATATATTATGAATGAAAATGGAAAATATATGCTCAGATTTATAAACATATATTATGAATGGATAATGAAATGCAATACAACTATATGGTAATGATTATGATGTGGTTTATGTTCTAATGATGATGTTGTGTATGCAGGATGGAGGATGCTAGTCATGATACATGTGTTTTCAGAGCCATGTTGTGGGATTGGGGGAGGTTTGGATGCAGGGTTAGTGGGGGAGGAGATAGTTAGGTGTATCTTCAGTCACTTGATGCATATTGGTATAAAGTCACTTTTGGGTAGGGCAGATTAGGATGGAATGGGATGGGTATGAATGGGATTGGATAGTTAGGGTGGGAGGTTATGGGATGGGATTGAATAGGTTTGGATTGGGATAGATTTGTTAGGGGAAATGGTTAGATCTTTTCCTTCATTAATGCAAAGCCAAGGTGAGATGATTTTGATAATAACCACATGGTTTGGTGGATGGGGGATGAGGGTGGATCAAAGGATAATGGGTAGGCATGGGATATTGTGTTGATATTTTTAGAGCAATCCTATGTTTATTATAGAAAAGAGGATATGTTCACCAAGGTATGAAGGACCAAGGTGATGATTTATATTGGTCGTTTACATGGACTAGATCCGCAAAAAATAGGGCGATCCCATGCATGCCCAAGATAGTACAACCTTGTCTTAGAGAATGATGGGAATTCATAGCATAAGCCCTTAGTACATAAAAGGTATGATGAACCTCAGATGCAAAAGGAGATCAATATGCTAGAACCGACCCTACATTTTACAAGATATGAATACCCAATTGGAGGAATGAGACCAACCCAAAAGAACAACATAGAAAAGCAATGACCATGCCCCATTCTAGATGTTTCGCCACATACCATGATATAATGAGATCAAGGTATCTTTGAAATGATCCTTAAAATAGGAAAAAAGATAAAATCAATAATAAAAAAGACCAACTGACCAAACAAACAACCATTGTATCTCTTGCCAAGATAGGTGTGGTTTTGATTGATTCTACCTATTGTAGGAATGATATATCCATTAAGGAAGGGGTCAATTGGATGATTAGGATAATGTCGAAGGATGGGCAAAATGATATAGGCCATAAGTTGTGGTTGAAGTTGATTTGATGATTTTTGCGTGAAGTGATGATGTGTTATGCATAGCGAGTGTATTACATTTGGATCAAGTGTAAGCTCATGGAATAGGGGCCATCCAAGTAGGTTGGATGGGTGCATCTTATGTACCTACATACTGGATACTTCCTTCATATTCTAGATTACCTACATACCCTATATCTACGGGATCAAGGCACATTAAGATGCGGGTGGTGATGATATGTAGTTTTGATTTGTGATGATGATGTGGGCTGATTCAGGATGGGTTGGATGTAGGATGTAGGATGGAATGATGTTGATTTTGGAATGGATATTTTTGGTATTTTTGTATTTTTTAATGTGTTTGGGGTTTTGTGGATATTTTATTTTTTTTGGGTTTTCTAGATTTTCTAATTTTTTTGGATTTTGTGATGTTTTTGGATTTTTTGGTTTTCTGCTATACAAGGAGGGCATACAAGGATCCACTCATTTAGGAATCTGCCTTAGGTGGGTGATGAAGGGTGGGATGTGTGTTGTTGAATGTTTGCAATACCAAGCCATGGGATGGTATGGAGTGATTCATGTAGGCGAGGACTTATTAGATGGTGGAACTGGCCACTACACATGGTGCCTGATCCAAGGTGTCACCGAAGTGATTTTCACCTTTGGACGGCTTTATTGCACTCAGTTTTTCTTGATTTCTTGATTTTTTGGGATTTTTTGCTTTTTTGCTTTTTTAATTTTTTGACTGGGTTATCCTGATGGGTTAAGTGTAGAACTTTTTGAGGTACATGATGTTCATTGGATCATCCAGAGGCTTCCCCTTAGGTGTTTCTAGATGATAGGCTCCTGATCCATAGCTATCGGTTATGACAAAGGGTCCCAACCAATTAGACTCAAACTTGCCTTTCTAGTGGCGCTCTTGTAGATTTCTTTGATTTTCCATAAGGATTAGATCACTAATCTCAAATCAACGGGTCTTGATTTTATTATTATAGCTTCTGTAAAGGTGATTCTAGTAGGCCTGTAAATGATTAAGAGTGTTGAGGTGCTTCTCATCTAGGATTTCTAGCTCGTTTAGCCGTGTAACCCGATACTCCTCATTAATGAGATTTTGAGAGAGAGGAACTCAACCTCGATGGGGAGGATGGATTAGAATCTGAATACATTGGAGTATGGAGTGGCTCTTGTGGGGGGTCAGATGGTGGTGTGATAGGCCCAAAGGGCAGGGTTAAGCTGTAGGTTTTAGTCACGTCCAGCTTCATTCACTATGTTTTTCAAAATTCTTAGTATGGTTTTGTTTGAAGCTTAGGCTTGACCATTACCTTGATGGTAATATGGAGTAGATAAATGATGTTGGATATGGAACTCCTGACAAAGGGTACAAACTTCTTGATTTTTAAATGGTTTCCCATTTTCAGTGATGATGGCAAGGGGATGTTGTAACGACATATGATATAGTAGAGGATGAATCTGATGATTTGGATATCGATGTTGTAGGTAAGTGGAATGGCTTCCACCCACTTGGTGAAGTATTCGGTGGCTGTGATAATGAACTTATGTCCATTAAATGATGGAGGATGGATTTTTCCAATTAGTTTGAGCCCCCACTGTGAAAAGGGTCATAGAGTTGTGATGGGTTGCAATTCTTGTGACAAAGAATGGATGAGATCTCTGTGTTACTGACAAGGAGGGCATTTCTTCACAAACTGTTGTGCATCATTCTCTATGGTTAGCCAGTAATACCCTATTCTTAAAATCTTCTTGGTGAGGGTAGGTCCACTAGAGTGTGCCCCATAGATCCCTTCATGTACCTCTTGTAAGGTTGTTTTAGCTTCTTGAGAATCGAGACACCTAAGAAGGGTACCATCAAGACTCTTTTGATACAACGTGTCATTGATAAGGGTGAAATGAGAGGTTCAGAGGATGAATGACCGGCATTGGTTGCATGATAGATTGGGTGGAAGGATGTTGTCGTGGAGATATTGGTAAATATCTTGGTACCACGGGGAGAGGGGACCAACAATGTCGCATACTAATTCAGATTGTGGAACATCATAAGCTGGTATTGTAGCTCTTTGATGAGGAACTCACATCTCTGGTTGTTCTTCTACATGTCGACCAAAGATCTTATGGTGGCCATAGCATTTGTTGCTTTGTTGTTTAACCTTGGGACTTTCTCAAAGTGGATTTCATGGAAATATTCTTTGAAGTCATCTACCATCCATTTTTAGGGAAGGAGCTTGTCATATTTTGTCTTATACTCATTATTGACCTATTTGATGATTAGATGGGAATCACCATACACCATGAGTTTCTTTATTTTCCATTGGATGGACATGCGAAGCCCTATTATGAGTGCCTCATATTCTACTACATTTTTTGTGCAAGGAAATGTGATTTTGTGGGATTTCGGGATGTAATCACCTTGAGGGGTGACAAAGAGGATTCCTACCCCTAAGCCACGATGTGTGTAGGATCTGTCAAAATACATTTTCCATTCTGTTGTAGGTGCCACTATGAGGATTGACTCATCTAGAAATTCTAAGAGGAGTGGATGCTCTATTGGGATTGGTGCATCTGCTAGCTGATTGTCTATTACCTGTCCTTTGATAGCCTTCCTTTCTGTGTACTCAATGTCAAACTCACTTAGGATCATCACCCACTTAGCCATGCATCATGTAAGAGCTGCTTAGGATAGTAGGTACTTTAGTTGATCAATTTTTGCTATGAGCTTTGTCTTGTGATTGAGCATGTAGTGTCTTAATTTTTGGGAAGTAAAGATGACAACAAGGCATGCCCTTTCAATAGGTGTGTAGTTGAGATCATATGCCACTAGGGTACGGTTGATATAGTAGATAGCTCTTTTCTTTCCTTGATCATCATACTACTCAAACAATGCCCCTATCATTGTTTCTATTGTGGAGATGTAGAGTAACAAGGGTTGTCCTTGTTAGGGTTAGATGATAGAAGATATCAATTAAATGCAAACAAAGATTAAATAGAGGAATGAAAAATACACAGAAATAATAACAATGAGAGACAATTTTAACGTGGTTCACCCAAACTCAGGCTACATCCACCAACAAAGAGTCTAATATTATTATCCAGTAAATCAAACTGATTACAACCAGCAATCCCTACAACTCTATACCACTACAAATGGTACAAATACAATATCAATGGAAACCCTAACCCTTATCCATTTTTATCAAGACTTATGTCGGTTACAAAATAGGGTTTTTTTTATGTCAGCTATTAGAAAAGTAACTCTCGACGCCTTTATAAAATTTGGGGGGAAACCATGCCAATAAAAGTGGGGAAAATTTAACCTCGAAGTCTGATTAGGCTCCATATAACAACAATCTCCCACTTGGAGACTGATTAGACTCCACACCATATCATCTCCCACTTGGAGACTGATCATAACACCGCTGACCCTATAGCTCCCACTGGAAATAAGCACCCTAGACTTTGATGTCTGATTTTATTGTTTTCAGTCTTGAAGACCAACCGAAGCTGAAGAGGAGTTCAGCTTCTCCCTTGTCACTGCCTTTGTAAACATATCTACTGGATTTTCATCTATATGTATCTTTTCCAGCCTTAACTGTCCATCATCCAACACCGATCGAATAAAGTGATACCTCAACTATATGTTTTTGGTCTTTGAATGCAAGGCATAATTCTTTGCAAGATGTATGGCACTCTGGTTGTCCGTAAACAAATAACTGCTAGCCTGTTGTTTTCCCAATTCTTCCATGAAAGATTGTAGCCATATCATCTCCTTTCTTGCCTCTGTTGTAGCTACATACTCTACCTCCATAGTGGATAAAGCAAACACCTTTTGCAACTATGAGATCCAACTCATTGTTGTCCCACCTACAGTAAAGACATAACCTGTAGTACTCCGTCTGGTATCAATATCCCCTACCAAATCTAAGTCTACATAACCTGCTAAATCAGTATTAGAGCCCCCAAAACATAAGTGTTTATTGGATGTACCTCTCAAATATCTGATATTAAACCATGGCGTATATTAAACCTCCTACAGTTGAAGCATATGGCACCTTGAACATTTTTTCTTCCTCCTCTTGGGTCTTAGAACACATCTCCTTAGTCAATTTTAAATGACTAGGCAAAGGTGTGCTGACAACTTTTGCATTCTCCATATGAAATCTTTGCAACACCTTTTCAACATAATCAACCTAAGATAGACTCAATTTTTTGTTCTTCCTATCTCTGCAAATTTTCATACCAAGGATTTGTTTTGCTGCCTCGAAATCCTTCGTAGAAAATGATTGTGCTAACTACTATTTTAACTCACTTATGTGATCCATGTTAGACCCTGCTACAATCATGTCATCAACATATACACATAAAATAATGTAGCTGTCATTATCCAACCTCATAAAATAAACACAATGGTCAGAATTACACCAACTGTAGCCTTTTTCAGCCATAAAACTATCAAATTTCAAATACCATTGCCAAGGTGCTTGTTTCAAGCGATATAAACTCTTCTTCAATCTGCACATCAATTTCTCCTTACCTTTGACCTCAAATCCTTAGGGATGTTCCATATATATCTCCTCCTCCAACTCACCATGGAGAAAGGCAATTTTCACATCTAGCTGTTCCAAATGCAAATCTTTAGTAGCCACAATACTTAAAACAGTACGAATAGAAGTCATCTTAACAATCAGAGAAAAAATCTCATCAAAATCAATGCCCTTTTTCTGTGCAAATCCTTTTACAACTAACCTGGCTTTAAATCTTTTCTTACCTCCATCTTCCTCTTTTAGCCTATAAACCCATTTGTTTGGTAAAACCTTTTTACCTACAGGCAACTTACATCAAGTCTGATTTTTCAGCAAGGAGTCCATTTTTTCTTTCATTGCAAGCTCTGATTGAACCTTTGTATCCACCTGCATAGCTTCATCATACCCTTCTAGTTCACCAGCATCTATTAACAAAATAGAATACAAAGAGGGATAAAACCTTTTAGGAGGTCTACTTAGCCTTGTTGACCGTCTAACATTCACTGGAGTTTGTGGTATTTCTTGTTGCTATTGCGGAGCATGAGGAACCATTGGAACATCACTATTTGGAGTATCATCTAACACCACATAATCCTTTTCTTTCTTCTCATGCTGTTAGAATTGATCTTTGTACAACACCTTCTCATTGAATATAACATCCCTGCTTCTCATAATTTTTTAATTTCCAAAATCTCAAAGCCTATAACCAAATTCATCAATGCCATATCCAACGAAGGTACATTTCTTTGATTTTGCATCTAGCTTGGTTCTATTTTTAGAATCTACATGTGCAAATGCTTCACATCTAAAGGTTTTGAGAAAAGAATAACTCACCTTCTTACCTGTCCATGCTTCCTCTAGAATACCACAACCCAAAGGAATTGAAGGACCTCAGTTAATTAAATATACACCAGTGTTGATAGCCTCTGCCCACATGTTTAAATGCAACCCAACATGCAATCTCATGGTCCTTGCACCCTCCATTATTGTCCTATTCATGTGCTCAGCCACTCCATTCTCCTATGGACTCCCTGGAACTATTTTCTGCCTATGTATTCCATTAAAGGAACAATAATCTTCAAATTCTTTGATGTAATACTCACCACCATTATCAGATCTGAGACATTTTAAACTTTTACTTGTCTCATTCTCAACCAAGCTTCTCCATTTCTTAAATGTTTCAAATACATCAGATTTCTGCCTGAGGAAATAAATCTAAACCTTCCTAGTTGTATCATCTATGAATGTAACATAATATCAAGAGCCACCAAGAGAAGATACCTGAGTTGGTCCCCATACATCTATATGCACAAGCTCCAACTTTTCATCTTTCTTTTGCTTCCCATCATTGAGAAAATTGACTCTCTTTTGTTTGCCATACACACAACTTTCACATAAATCCATATTAATACATTTCAGACCTGGTAAAAAATTCTTAGAATGAAGTACCTTCATACATTTTTCACTCATATGTCCAAGTCTATTATGCCACAGTGTTGTCTCAGAACCTGCAGCAACTATTTCAGTCTCTTCCTGGGAACCTGCAACAACTGTTCTGGAACCTATTTGGTTTTTCTCTGCAACAACTAAAGTAGAAGGAAAGTATGACCTGTACAAAGATATAAGGTGCCTACTTTCACACCTTTTGCTACTGTTAAGTCACCTCTTGTAACCTTCCACTTTTTATCAGTAAATGTAACAATGCAACCTTCATCAGCTAGCTGCCTTGCTGAAATTAAATTCCTACTCAACCTTGGAACGTGCCTTACCTCTTGTAGTAGCCAATGATTCTCATTCTGTAACTTAATCTTGATTCTTCCCTTTCCAACAATCTGATAGGGTTCATTATCTCCCAAATAAACCAGCCCAAAATCCCCTTGGACATAATCAAGAAAATAAATTCTATGGAGCGTAACATGAAATGAGGCCCCTGAATCTAAAACCCATGAATCATCGGCATTATCTAGGGAAAGAATCAAAGCATCATCTTCAGATTTATTACTTACCACATTTGTCTCCTTATTGCCTTCTTGTTTGTCTGCTTTATTCTTCTGAGACCAATAATCTTTCTTCAGATGACCTAGTTTCCCACAGTACTAGCAATCCTTCTGTCCTCTGGATTTGGACCTCTTGTCCTTTGATTTTCCTCATGACTTCCCATGACCTCAGAACCTTTTCCTCTCTCCTTTGATCTACCCCTATTTTCTGCATTCAAAACACTACCTGGTGTGGACCTCCTGAGCTTTTCCGTTGCATTTCCTCACTAAGGATAACACCAACAACATCATCAAATTTCAAAGTATTTGAACCAGAGACAAATTTACTTACAACCATTACCAAACTATTCCATCTTTCTGGCAAAGAACATAAAACCAAGAGAGCCCTCACCTCTTCATCAAATTTCACTTTTACAGAAGTTAACTAACTGGTAATCGTATTAAACTCATTTAAATGATCTGTCACAGATCCACCTTCAATCATTTTTAGATTAAACAAACGCTTCATGAGATATACCTTATTTGAGGCTGAGGGGTTTTCATACAATTTAGCCAAAGCTTTCATCAATTCACTTATTGTTTTTGCTTATGTTATATTGAATGCCATAGATGGTGCTAGGCACAACTGAATGGTTCCTAGTGCCTTTCTATCTAGAAGTTCTCAATCCTCATCAATCATTGTTGTTAGTTTCTTGGCTATTCCTTCCAATGGCCTCCATAAATCCTTTTGATAGAGATAATCCTCCACCTGCATCTTCCATAACTGATAGTTCTACCCATTGAATTTATCTACCTTTAATTTACCCTTGTCTGCCATTGCTCCGACTCAACCGTGAGACCTTCCTGCAGACGATAATCAAACACAACCCGCTCTGATACCACTTGTTAGGGTTAGACGACAAAATATATGAATTAAATGTAAATAAAGATTAAACAGAGGAATGAAAAATACACAGAAATAATAACAACGAGAGACAATTTTAACGTGGTTCACCCAAACTTAGGCTACATCCACCAACAAAGAATCTAATATTATTATCCAGTAAATCAAACCGATTACAACCATCAATCCCTGCAATTCAATACCGCTGCAAATGCTACAAATACAATATCAACAGAAACCCTAACCCTTAGCCATTTTTATTAAGACTTATGTCGATTACAAAATAGGGTTTTTTTTATGTCGGCTAATAGAAAAATAACTCTCCCATTAAATAATTTGGGGGGAAACCGCACTGATAAAAGTAGGGAAAATTTAACCTCTGAGTCTGATTAGGCTCCATATAACAACAGTCCTTGCTTTGGTGGTATGACAACTAGAGGTGTAGTGAGATATTCATTCGATTGGTCAAAGGCCTTTTGACAATTTTTATCCCATATGAATGCCACGTATTTGTGGAGGAGATGCTAAAATGGTTGGCATTTGTCGGCTAGTTGGGCTATGAAGCATCTTATTGATTGGAGCTTCCCTTGAAGGCTATGTAGTTGCTTGACATTCTTTGATGGAAGCATTTCAACTATTGCTTTTACCTTTGTTGGATCTACTTCGATGCCTCGTCTTGACACAATGTAGCCAAGGATTTTTCCCGAGGTGACTCTAAAGACACATTTCTTAGGATTGGGACGCACTTTGTATGCTTCTAGCCGGTCAAATATTTTAGTTAGCACTTGCATATGTTCATCCCTTGTTTTTGATTTTCCCAATCAGTCATCGACATAGTCTTCCATGATGCTATGGAATAGGTCATGGAATATCATGGTCATAGCTCTTTGATAGATAGCTCCTGCGTTCTTAAGGCCAAAGGGCATAACAACCCAACAATAGGTTCCCCATGGAAAAATGAATTTTGTCTTGTGTTGGTATTCTTCAGCTATCCTAATTTGATTATACCTAGAAAATCCATCCATAAGTGATAACATTTTGTGCCCAACTATTAAATTGACTATGATGTCAATGTTTGGTAGAGGAAAGTCATCTTTAGGGCATGCTTTGTTGAGGTCCCTGAAGTTCATGCTCGCATGGATGCTCCCGATGACTTTAGCTACAGGCATAGTGTTTGACACCCATTCAGGATAATCAATGGAGTGGATGAATCCCACATCCAGGAGCTTTTTGAGCTTGGCTTTGACAAGTAGTGCTACTTGGGGATTCATTTTCCTTAGCTTTTGATTTACAGGCTTTGCATCGAGATGACCGACAAGATGATGGACCACTAGTGTTGGATCTAATCTTGGCATATCGGCATAGGTCCATGCAAAGTTGTGACTTCTTTGTTTGAAGAACACCAAGAAGGCTTCTTGTTCTGTTGATGCGAGGGAAGAGACCTGAAAGGTGATCTTTGGTGATTCCTCAATACCAAGGTTCATTTCTTGTGATTCCTCTACAAGGATTGGCGACCTTTCTTAATATAGCTCAAGGACCTTGGGGAGATCCATTCTCTCATCTCATAGCACCTTGAGGAGGTTTTCACTAGGAGGTGTTCTTCAAGGTATCAGCTCTTGCCTGGTCTGTATTAGGAAAGGTAAAGGCAACTGGCTCAACTGGGTTTTCCACTGCTTCTTCCACCATTGAGTCTTGATGCCAAATGGCAATATCCTCAAAATATTCAGTGTCCTCTAGTCTAAGGGATAATTCAAAGTGTTCTTCTTCTTCTCTTGAATTGGTTGGAAGAAATCTCCCTCTCTAGTCTCTTGGCCGCTGCATACAATGATGTATAAGCTAATAGCTCTATTCCTCCATTGTGTTAGTGGATAGTTCGGATATATATTGAATGTCTAAGCAATTCCAAATTCTGAAAAAGAAATGTTATATCCTATGAAAGCAAGTACAAACATGAATAAAAAACAACTCAGAAACTCTAAACCTTAGCACCATCCTCGAAAATGGCGCAAAATTATCAAACTCCATTATTAACCAATACATTGATGCAGAAAGGACATGCACACAACTCAACGGACCAAGAGATCCTATATCAAGCAACCTACTGGTTATAATGTGTTACATTTAAATTGTCAAACTAGGGAATCGTATTCTTCTTGGATGGTGCCCGTACTATGTGTACAGTTGAGGATTCATGAATTGTAATCTAAATCTAGGGGTTGTGCATAGGAATAAACTAATTGAAAAGTAAACAAACTCTATTTTCAAGGATTGACAAGTACTATGAGTAAGTAATTCTAATAAGAAATAACCAATGCTATTCAGTTGGCTGTAAATCAAATGGTCTTATGTAATTTGAAATAAGAGAACAACTAATAATTAATCGGTGATCACCTTGTCTCAACAACACGGATTATCAAGATCTAACTAATTCATATGACATAAAATCAATACAACATGCATTAATCACATACACATAAACATATAACATAAACTAAACACATGAATATATAGGAGAGACACAGTTACCTCAAGTGGCCCTTGCTTGAGTGACTGTGATCCCACAAAATCTAACTAGATCTCTACTGTATCTCTGAAACCATTGATTGAACTCAAAACATGCATTCCTTTATTGAATGCTAAAAGGAAAATACAATAACAATTATGATAATACAATATTTGTATAACCTCTATCCTATATACAGAATATAACAATCCATATATACAAGATCAGACTTCTCCTATTTGAACAAAACTACTAAGCAATAAATACCAGAACTGTCCATTCTCCAACAACATAGGAAGAGGAATTTATTACAAAGCAAACTAGGAATAGGAAACTAAACTGTCATAAAGATAATGTAGATGACACAGTCCTGTGCTGTAACTCTCTCTAGTCGTTATGAAAAATAGTCAAAACTAGAAACATAACATGGAGCACGATTTGAGATTTCTTTTTTATTCATGACTGCATAAACTGTCAAAGGATAACCATCAAAGAGTGGAGAGTTATAGCTAACTCATTCCAATCAATTCAGAGTCTTCTTCCTTTGGCTGCAGGTGCATGTATTATCTGTTGTGGACGTCAACACCTCCTTTGCTGCAGGCTGCTAAGTGGTCTTCTTGAAATGTGGCCACATGCTTATTGCATGGGGGGTTAGTCCATCGCATGATATCTATACATCACAACTACTAAAATTAACGTAAATTACTATCATATTTCATGAGCAATCATCAATTCACACACAATTAGTTAACAACATTTTATATACCAATATTCATGCTTTCAATGTCTTAAGGATGATTATAGACAGTCAATATATATAAAAGTCTGGGAATGTCTTAGGAAGCATGCACTTAAAGCAAGAGAATTAAGACAAAACATAGCCTCATCACACCCCCAACTAAACATGTTGATGGTCCTCCAGCAACCAAGGTCTTTGATTGTATTGAAGAGCTATCTCCCTGTAATCTGTAGGTTCTTCCACTCCTCTATCCTATTTGAGATAGAAGCCCTTCTACTTTGGCAACCTATTCCACCTAGCCCATTTTGCTGCCTCATTCATCCTCTACTCCAACCAATGTGGAATTGGATAAAGAAGCAGAGGAGGATGGAACACTAATGGCAGCCACGTTATTCCATGTTCATTGGTTGATCATATATTTTTTTGTACCTTGTTGATTGCTACTGAGAGGTTGAATAATGAATGAGGCTCTTTCCTTTATAATACTGGTGTCAACTCTTTCCACCTACCCTCTGAAAAACCCAAAGCCTCCTTACCAATACCCTTGGCTAATTCCCTGAATTTATTGTAATCCATTGCTCTACATTCTAGGTGTTTGGTTTCCACCTCTGGACGTTCAATCAGATCAATCCATTCCTCCACTATCTTATTAGGATATGGGGATTCTTCCCTATGTTTGAGTGGGAGTGATTTCTCTCTATCATTATACTGTTGTTATAAAATTCCTCTCCTATTCTCATTCTGGATGAATGATGCTAGGGCCTTAAATTGCACATCCCTAATAACAACTAGGGGATTCCAGTGAGTGTCATATGGAATGGCTAATTCATGTAGGTAGAATTCACATAGTTGATTCTGCATCTCAGGAGTAGCTTTTTGGTAGGCTATTAGAAATAAAGCCGGTGTAAAAAGTGAAACAGGGGCATCACTATAAAGCTGGATGAACTGAAAGATTAAATACTACTCCTGTAGATAGAGGGCATAAACCCTTGCAGGTGGCCAACACCTCATCAGTTAGATAGCCATATCTGCCATTCTGTCAATTTTAAATTTTAGTCTCTTTATTTCTATGTTCTTCACCTCTATCTCTTTGCTATGCTTCTCCTTCAATTCACCTTGTTCTTTTGCCAATTCATCTATCTTATTCCACAATTGCGAGGTAACTGTGAATAAGGTTGATGGGGCAGGTTCCTCTAGTTGTTCTTCTAGTTGTACATGCTATAGATTCCTTCTATTAATTTCTATAATGTCCAATTGGGACAAATGATCTAGTCTTGAACCTTGTTTCTAGTAAACATGCAGCTGTTCCTCCAACTTCTTAATCCATTCATTTAACCCTATCTTCTTTTGTTGGTAATCCTTCAACTGCTTCTCCAGTTCTACAATTTTCTGCAGGGCTACTTGCAATTCATCCTTCTTTTCCTCTCTTGTATCTTTAGATTCCAACAACTCTACTTGAATTTCATCTTGAGAGGCTGATAAGTCTAGGTTTTCAATATCAAGGGGAGGTTGATGCCTTTTCCTAACTGTATATAAATCCTCCTCCTCAGACTCTCTATCACCCTCCAAGATAAGTGTGTGGCCCACTTTTCTCTATTCCTTATCAACAAACAAATGCTCTCTTTTGGAGTCTATATCAATGTTTACATCAACCACATTCTTTTGTTCAGGTTGGGTTTTCCCCCTTGAAATTCCTTTCTCCTTCAGGCGGTCTGCGAGCCTATGTGATTGAGTTGTGAGCTTTTGTTTCCTTGCTACCTTCTGTTTCTTTTTGGCTCTGGATGAAGAAGAGGATGCTTTTCTTTCTTGGTGGGCTTTAAGGTAGAAGGCATACCATGAGCAGTTTTAGGTTACGTGGGTGGTGAGCTGGTAGCTCTATGCTGCAGTTTTCATTTTTTCCTTTGCTTTGTACGGCTAGAGGTCTGCAAGGGTGAATGCTCTAGCAAGGGGGTTGGCACTAGTGAAGTTGCATGTTTGGGAGACCTAGCAGGTTCACCTATATGGATATCAGTACTCGGAGTTGGATGCTCCTCAGGCGTTGCTTAGTAGCGGGTAGGTGAAGCTTCTAGTTGTGAAGAGGTTGTTGGGGCTTCCTCTTCTCCCCCTATTGGTACATTTTTTTTCTGTGTCTCTTCTTCCCTCTCTGGTTCAACCCTTAAAGGTCCCTCATCAACATTATTAATTTCAAGAAAATGTTCCCAAGAAATATCATGGTATTGATGAGACAATGAAGACTGGCTATTTTTTCTTCTGTACTCAACAGACTTTTTTTAACAAATTGAACAAGAAATCTAGAACATTCACTACCCTCCCATGATGGAGATGGGTTAAAAGTTTGAAATGCACAGTATAAAGCAAAGATTGCCTCCCATCACAAGTAAGATATCTAATAATATAGGTAGAAATAGAGGCCCATAACCAGGGTAAAGAGACTCTTTTGGTACCTTGAGATGTAGATTCCATTATTTCTCCAGGTTGACTGAATTCGGCCCTTGTTGAAATGGTGTTGGCTCTTATACGGAATTCTTCTCCAGCTACCTATAGCCCCATTACCTTGGCAATGGCAACTACAAACGCGTCAACCTACAAGCCTCTTACTATAGCTTCATTATTCTGGAATGTTCCAGCAAACTGCTAGCTCATGGCTTCATTATACTGTCATCTTAAGAAAATAATCCAACCACCCTACTTGTTGAAAGATAGGCATGCAATCCTTTTCAGACAATAATGTCATGTGGATAGTAGGTTCTCTCCCGATCAGTTCTCCACCCATTGTGATATCTCATGAAACTCTGCTACTAAACCCAATTCCACTCTGCAAACTCAATTCCCTCAACTCAATCCCCTATTCTTCAATAAATTCTTCTTACTAGTTTCTATCTACTACCTTGTATGTTATGCAGTGTAGATATTCATAATTATGAAGGGAGAGATTTAAGAGATTTTAATGTACGTGAAATAATTCCTACCTATGGAATTTTTCCCCCAACTATGGTGTCATTTGTCCTCAAATGAGATGATAGGTTTAGTGTATGGAAGAGAGTTTTGAAAACAATTTGAATTGGGCATAATAGTTGAAAAGAATGATGTGTGAAGTTTGAAATCCATAAAATAAGATGTAATAAATGTTAATTAAAGCAATAGCAATATAAATACCTATGAAGTGATGTCTAACTTGGAAATGTTGTATGGGAAGATGATGAAATGGCAGCTAGAGTTGATGTGCTCAACGAACGGGACAGAGTCAATCACATTGATTTGACGTTGAAGAAGTGTACAGATGGAATGTGCGGTAGCATTGTAACACGTAGCAAGAAGGTACAATGAATAGTGGAAGATGGTGATATGTAGATGTCTTGAGAAAAGGTGTTACAGGCAAGAGTGGCTACATGCACTCAATCATAACGTGATGTGAATAGGGCCCATGTGTGTTGGTTGAGGGTGCAGCATCTATAGGTCCCTCCAGAATGATGACAAGTGTAGTTGTTGCATGTGTAATTGTATAGGTCTTGGGAAATAGTAGAGAGACTTTGGCTATAGGTCCCTTTAGTGAAGTGGCTGGTGGCCAAAGTAATGCTCAACTAGATAGTAGGAGCCGAGTTGATGCAGCCAGAACTTTGATTGATTTATTTGTGTTTTTTTTATGTTTTATATTTTTATATATTTTTTTATGTTTTATGTTTTATTTATTTACAAGGTTCATAGAAATCAAACCTTCTATGGTAATGCAATCAAGATGGTAGCTTGAGTTGTTGCTGGAGTGTTGTGATTGTCTGAGATTTTTCTAGATGCCTCATTTGAGGCAGGTTGCTGTGGAACTTTGGGACCCATATCTTCGCTCAATTGTTGGAGGAAGGTAGCCTTATTTAAAGGCTTCTTATACAATTTCAATCAGTGTCCATTAACCATCAGTGAAAATCTTATTGGATCAATTGTGGTGAGATGGACTACACCATTGAGAAAGGCTTCCTTGATTTCAGAAGGACCTAACCATCTGGTCTACAATTTGCCTTTATGATATTTATATATGGAGTCATAGAGCAGGGCCCAGTCACCTGCCTGAAGGTCCTTGGTTTTGATATACTGGTCATGCCATTTGATTCTCTATTTTTATATTATTTCAGTGTGATGGACTGCTTCCATCCTTAACTCTTCTAAAGCATGAAGTTGGTGCAACCTTTCCTTTTAAGATGTGGATAGGTCCATCCCAAGTTGTATGGTAGTTCTCAATGCTTTGTATTCAAACTCAATAGGAAGGACTACTTTCTAACCATAAACCAGTTCATAAGGTGTATAACCTGTTGTTGTCTTCCAGGTAGTTCTATATGCCCAAACTACTTCAGAGAGTCTTGTTGTCCAATCCTTCCTATGTAATGCAAATGTCTTTGTTAATATTGCCTCAATCTCCCTGTTTGTGACCTCAACCTGGCCATTTGACTATGCATGATAGGGAGTGGACTTCTTATGTCTAATTTTATATTCCTAAATAAGGCTAGCAATTAGGGCTGATGTAAACTGTGGTCCCTGATCTGTTACTATTTCCTTTGGAACTCCATACCTTGTAAATATTTCTTCATATATGAATGTAGAAACCTTACTATCTCTGGTTACTTTTAGAGCTTTTACCTCCACCCACTTTATTAGGTAATCAGTACAAATAAGTATTTATTCTTTATTGTTAGATGAAGGATCAATGGGCCCAATAAAATCAATGCCCCATTTGTCAAATGGTGTGACCACCAATTATGGTTGCAGAGGCATTTCATCACTTCTTGTAGGTGTGCCCATCCTTTGACAGTGGTCACATTATCTTGTATATAGAGTTTTATCTTTGTGCAAGGTTTGCCAATAGTATCTAGTATTCAAGATTTTGACTATTGTTCTCTTAGCTGTAAAGTGTCCACCACAGGGTTCATCATGACATGCCTTGATAATGTCATATACTTCATCTTCTCTAATACATCTTCTCATGATATGATTAGGGCCTGTGTAGAAGAGGTAATCAGCTACCCAAGAATAGGGAAAGCTATGTTCAACTAGGTGGCACCTCTCGCTTGGTGAGAGGTGTGGAGGTTTTTCCCTACAACTAGATAATTTGCTATAGATGCATACCAAGGAGTTTGTACAGTTAGTGCAAATAAGTGCTCATCTAGAATTGAATCATCAATAACTAGATCCTCATTAAAAGTAGGTAGCCTGGAGAGGAAATCAACAACATTGGCCTTCCCAGGCTTGTCTACAATGGTGATATCAAACTCCTGAAGTGGCAAGAGCCATCTAACCAATCTGCCATTTACTACTAGTTTGTTCATCAGATATCTGATTGTTGCATGGTCAGTATGAATAAAAATAGGATACCCAGTAATATAATGCTTGAACTTATTGATTGCATAGATAACAACTAACATTTCTTTCTTAGTGACAACATAGTTAAGTTTAGTACCTTGCAGATTCTTACTGATGTAGTAAATTGCATATTCCAAACTTCCTTCCTTTTGTCCTAACACAACCCCCACATCAAAGTCAAAAGCATCTATATGGATATGGAAAGGTACTACCCAATTAGGTCCTCTGAGTACAAGTGTCTTTGTCAATGACTCTTTGAGATTGTCAAAGGATGTCTGACAATCAGTTGTCCAATTAAATTCCACATCTTTAGATAGTAAGACAAACAAAGGGGCGGCTATCTTACTGAAATCCTTTATGAATCTTCTATAGTACCTTGCATGGCTAAGAAATCGTCTAACATCTTTCTATTTTTGAGGAACAAGCAATGTTGAAATTATTTCAATTTTGTGTGGATCCACTTGAATGCCTTCCTTGGACACAAAGTGGCCAAGCACTAATCCTTGCACCATCATGAAACATTTTTCATGACTAAGGGACAGGTTTTAATCTTAACATCTATGGATTACCTTTTCAAGGTATTTCAGGGCCTCTTCATAAGAATCTCCATAAGTGGTAAAATCATCCATATATACTTCCACAGAGTCATGGGCTAGATCAGAAAAGATGCTTAAAACAACCCTCTGGAATGTGGTAGATGCATTGCAAAGTCCAAATGGAAGGACTGAATAGGCATAGGTCCCCCATGGGCACATGAATGTGGTCTTATCTTGGTCCTCAAGGGCTATTTTGATCTGGTTATATCCACTAAATCCATCAAGGAAAGAAAAATACTTTTTCCCAGCCAAGGAGTCTAATACCTAGTCAATGAAAGGAAGAGGGAAGTGATCTTTCCTAGTGGCAGTATTTAATTCTCTGTAGTCTACACAAACTCACCACTTACCTCCTTTATTTGCTACTATGACTAGTGGGGATACCCATTGGCTATCTGAAATTGGATATATGAATCCTGCATCTAGTAGTTTTTGCAATTCATTCTTCACTATGTCTCTCATAGTAGGGTTCATCCTCCTCTGAGGCTGCCTAACTGGCTTGCATCCCTCATTGATGTATATCCTATGCATGCAAAGGTTAGGGTCAATGCCCTTTATATCATGATAGTCCCATGCAAATGTTGTCTTGTGAGTTTGCAACATTGTTACCAATTTAGTCTTTTCGACAGATGTCAATTCACTATTGATATTAAGTGTCCTGCCTGGCATAATGTCAAGTGGTGTTGCAAATACCATGATAGAGGCAATATCTAATCCTGATAAATTGAGGCTACAACTATGGGGCAGCAAATGATGAAACATGTTGTTGATGGAAGCATAGGTCGGTGTGTTGATTGGAGGCAAAATATTGTGTAGTGGGCAGGTCAGGCATACTAGACATGGGTCTTGCTAGGGGTCCTATTGATGATGATGTTAGTCATAAACAAACATAGAATAAAAGTTACACAACAACCTTTACTCATCTTGAAAGATGCGATGAACTCAAAGAATTCATGATCCCAAGTCTCCGGTGATTAGTTCATAATCTACTGACGTTACTCAGTGGTTGATGTGTGTTGCTGTTTTCCATTTAGGGGCCTTACGTTCTTCAGTAATTTCTGCAAAGTTCATCATTATTTCTCTAGATGTCCTGTCCTTTATATCTACTCTGCATAAATCTCCACATTATTCTACCTCTGCACTATGAATTCACTCAAATAATGTGCCTACAGGTTGATATTTGCATGATTTCTACCATTACTTGCAATTCTTTGCATGATATTTTCAACACTACATGCATTTAGCTCAAATATGCTAATAATATTCAGTTATCTACGAGATGTCAGCATATTTCATGTTACTTGCTTCTGATTATCTGTTATTTGCAATTACGATGGTGAATTATTCTAAAATTAAAAGAAATGTAAATGAATACTTCAAATTTGGCGAATCTTAGCTATTGAACCACATACATACCAAATACAGTCATGAGGAGAAGAAATCAAACCATATTTTCACCAGGATGTTCCACAGCTAGATACAGATGATGCTAACTTCAAAGGAAAAGGAATGAAAACAACACATACAGACTGATAAGCACTCCAAGGGACCCAGCAAATCAAAGCATGTATCAAGAATTCAAACACTGATTACTCAGGATTTATGATGATTTGTAATCAAATGGTCTTCTCTTTCATTAAGTATGCAATGATATGTATGCTTACAATAGCTTTGAAATAGGCCCTGATATTTCAGTAGTCAAATTTCAATTAAGCTTTCGAATGCTCAAATTATCATATCCCTGCACCTTTTATAGAATAAGGTGAGGGAGCGGTTACAAATGACCTACGATCGGGATTTATCTATTAAGATCAACAGTCCAGATGAATAGCACGTGCCTGCCAGTTGGCAACTACACAGCTGGCATAGAATATTCTAGCATCTTTGACCTAGTCCATCCTCCAGCTAACAAATAGCATATTTGACAATATCCTCCTCAGCTCTGGTTCATGTTACCTCTGCATGCAACTCTGTAACTTGTATCTTCGTAAATTTTGCCATTTCCCGCACAAACTTCACCTTCTGATAGCCTCTCGCCACTTTGTCATTTTCCAAATATTTGCACACCTGATAACAGACATAAGGATTAAGCATCATCATCATTAAAAACTTTAGCAGGAAAATAAACATTTAAATCAGGCTTAGAATATGCAAACACAGATAATCAGATGATGAATCCATGAACAATCGCATACAAAATGCATATATGACGCTAAAATTAGTCGAGTCAACCATCGTTCACCAAAATCATGCTATCAGGCCCTAAAATGGCTTCAATATCTGATCAGGTCCAGGGTCATTTGAGTGATTTTTGATAAAAATATCAAAAATATGGTTTTTGGTATTTTCTACATCTTGGTAAATCGCATTTTCGGAGGCCTTAGGAGCGGAATTAGGGCTCAAGACTTCGTCGGTGCTTGGCGTTAAGCCTAAGTGACCGAGCAACTCAAACTAGATAACTAGTTTATCTTTCCAATGAGTCCAAAAAGTTTAAATTCTGACATAGTAGCTAGGAGTTATGACCTTGCCAAGGAGAAGATCAAAAATTTCCTAATTTTTTGAGTTTCTATGAATTTTTTGCAAATGGTTTCACCTTCCGGTAGCTCTTTTTGTATTCCAAGACTAATGTGACCCTTCATATGATATGCAAGCCTTACATTTTCAGTTTTCGCATGCATAAGATCATGCATATGCAATACATGCGCTTATGTTCACTAAATTCCATTGAATAAAACTATCGGGTCCAGGTATGCACATTAGTTAATATGAGGGATATTAACTAATATGACTCTCTTCATAGATCGGGATATGATGATGATGTCATCATCATGGATGGGCTTCGTTAAAATGTGAAAGGCTGACGTCATGGTCATACTGAAGGAAATCGGGTGATGTTAAGAAATATGACCTTGATATTGAGGAATATCACCCTCTGAATAGGATGACGTCACGGTCATGTCAAGCTTTTTATATCGGGTCAAAATGACATCACCGTCATGTTAGGAAAGATCATTCATATTAGAAAAGATGACGGGTGTTAGAAATTAGATGACCTTCGGATGTCAAGCTGATTGATGATGTCACCGTCATATTGGGTCCTTTGTGGAATGGGATAAGCTGACGTCATCATCATGTTAACGAAGATGAGTCATATTAACGAATGTGACCCCCTTTCGAAAGATCAGGATGATGTCACCATCATATTATTTAGAAGGGTGATCGTTGGATACGTACCTCCGCGAGGTAAAAAGGATGATGACGTCACCGTCAGGGTGATTTCCTGATTTCTTTGTTCATCGGGATTGGATGACATCATCGGCATATTGGCACTGGGGTGATATTCTGCGGCAGGGTGATATTTGAAATATCGGGTGATATTCGCAAGATCAGGTGATATTTCAAAATATGACCCCCGCAAAATATATGAAGCTGTTTAGCAGGTAAATGCTTCTATCACCTAAAATTGATGTCCAGATCTCTAGATAAATGATTTATCGGGTGATAAAATTGGATCAGGGTGATCTTTCATAAGATGACTAATGTTAAGAAATATGACCCCCCCTCAGAATATCAGGTTTGACCAAGACTTTGACTCACCATAACTCTTGTTCCCTAAGGAATATCAGGGTGATCCAAAAGGCAAACCTGCATGAAATTTTGTACTCTATCCAACCATGAGGTTATTGACATGAATTATGAACTTTGAAAAATTGACCTCATCATGATGACTTACCCAGCGCCCTTATGCAGGGTCATTTGCATGACTTACTTTTACCAGAGCGCCGAAGAGAAAAAAAAAACAATGCAAGCCAAAGCAGCAAAACGTTGGGTCCCTGTTTTGTCAAGTCAAAATGGGGCGCGTTGTGTAACCACACAATAGGTCCCTTCCATAAGTGTTTTGTATGACATTGGAAAGCACTTCATATTTATCCCTTTTATCCAATAATGAGCTTCATTCAATTTTCATTATTGTCTAAAGAGAATATTGGTCAGTATCCTCTAGATCTGGCCAAATAGTTTACTCCATGTTAGCAAAAGGCTGTGTAGGTGGATAAAGGACCAATTTCTTTGTTATATTCCCATTGGCAATTAACATATTCCCAGACCTACATCTTATGAAGGTATCCATTTTTGCCAACTAGGGTCTTCCTAGGATGAGTGGATATCCTCCTAGGCTGGCCTTGGGCTGCAAGACCATAAAGTCTACAAGATATTCCCATGAATCTAATGTAATTACAAGATCTTCAATGACCCCCTCCAATTTGACAGTTGACCTATCTGCCAATTGTAATACTGTTGGAGTAGGTCTTATGTTATCCAACTGAAGGTTCTTCATTATTTCCTTTGTCATTATATTGATGGTTGCACCCAAGTCAATCAAGGTGTTTTTGATAAGGGAACCATTGATGTTCACATCAACCACAGGGCTTCCAAGATCTGCATATTTTGGGATAACCAAGTTACCTAACACGATCTCAACAAGTTGTCCTATAACATGTACTATCTGAGGATCTTTTATTTCTCTTCTTGGTTTCTTAAGGCATAATTCCCTAATGGCCTTAGTATATATGGGTACATCTTTGATAGCTTGGATTAGGGGAATTTTTACACAAACATTTTTCATTTGCCCAATAAAATCAAAGTCAAGTTCAAATGGAGGTAGTGCTTGCATGTTTAATCTCTCTAGAAATGGAGGGCTCCTCGTAATGGTTTCTTCCTACAGAGAAGTTTACTTAGTAGGGCTATGTTGGTTATTCAGATGGATGTCAGTGGTAGAGGTTGGCTCCTCATTGGCAAGTTCTATGATAAGTGGAGATGAAGGTCCAACAAGCATTTTTCCTAAGCGTAGGTGCACATTACTAACCTTAACCATATAGGTTGGGTATTGGATGGCTTCATTAGTATAAGCCTATTGAACATGCTTGTTGTTAGGGTTAGGTGCAGGTTGGGCTAGCAATTGAGTGGCTCTAGGAGGAACATGAGTGAGTGAAGCTGCATTTGGCATAAGGGTAGGTTGTTGAGGCAGGGCTTGTTGTGGCTACGGGTAGTTCATATTTGGATTTTGCTAAGGTTGATTTCCACGCCACTACTGTGGCCAGGGGTTTTGATTGGCCTACCATTGTGGATTATAATTTGAGGGTTGGAAAGGCTGTTGTGGCTATACTCCCTACTATTGGTTCTAGCGAGGTGGCATAGATACCCATTGTTGTTGTGGCAGGTTATACCAAGGTGCATTGTTCCAGTTTGAAGTAGATAATGGTTATACCAAGGCCTACATTGTGCAATGTAAAACACTTGACCTTCTTCATCTTCTATAGCTCAAAAATATGCTTTCTCACTCCTTCCCTTAGAAATACTGGCAATACCCTTGCATCTGTAGTTAGCCTTCTTTTATCGGCAATGTGGACAATACTCGACCAAAGTTGCCTCTTCTGCTTCTTGCTTCTTCTTGAGATGTAAGGTATCAAGTTGTGTTGCCAAATGGATGATGATATCTTATTTCATGTTTGATAGTAGATTGTTGAGCACTACTCTGGAGACTCTAGTAGATGATTTAGTGGAAGACAGGGTTCTCAGGCCTCTATTTTTCTTTAAGGTTGATCGTGAATAGTTTCTATAGATTTGACAAATATCATCAAACCTGAGTTGAGAGATGTCCCCTGTTCCAATCAAATTTAGTGCATCCATGCATTCCTCATTCACACCTCTAAGGAAGACCAATTTGAGTGACTCTGGGGAGAGCCTGTTCTATCTTGACTTCTTGAGGAAAAATTGAAATCTTTCAACATAGTCCTCTAGAGGTTCATATTCCTTTTGTGACATCCTAAAGATGTCATCTCCTTTCATATCTATGCCACGACAATAGTCCTAGTACTTTTGCAATAACTTCTCCTTCATGGTAGCCCAGTTTGTTACTGAATTCTCACCCAATCCCATAAACCATCACAATGTAGCATCCTTAAGGGTGGCTGGAAATAGCTTGAGTCTGTATGCATTTGCAGTGTAGTCATAGCTCCTATAGAGTACATCAAATTCAAAGAGAAAGGTATCTAGGTCTTTAGTGATTAGCCCATGAAAGTTTTGTAGGATCGAAGGAGGAATGTTCTTCAAGGTATCAACTCTTGCCTAGTCTGTAATAGGAAAGGCAAAGGTAACTGGCTCAATTGGGTTTTCTACTGCTTCTTCTACCATTAAGTCTTGATGCCAAATGACAGTATCCTCAAAATATTCAGTGTCCTCTAGTCCAAGGGATAATTCAAAGTGTTCTTCTTTTGTTGAACTAGTTGGAAGAAATCTCCCTCTCTAGTCTCTTGGATGCCGCATATAATGATGTCTAAGCTAATATCTCTATTCTTGCATTGCGTTAGTGGATAGTTTGGATATAGATTGAATGTCTAAGCAATTTAAAATGTTGAAAAAGAAATGTTATATCCTATGAAAGCAAGTACAAACATGAATCAAAAAGAACTCAGAAACTCTAAACCTTAGCACCATCCCTGACAACGGCGCCAAAAATGTCAAACTCCATTATTAACCAATACATTGATGCAAAAAGGGCATGCACACAACTCAATGGACCAACAGATCCTATATCAAGCAACCTACTGGCTATAATGTGTTACATTTAAATTGTCAACCCAAGGAATTGTATTCTTCTTGGATTGTGCCTGTACTATGTGTACAACTGAGGATTCCTAAATTGTAATCTAAATCTAGGGGTTCTGCATAGGAATAAACTAATTGAAAAGTAAACAAACTCTATTTGCAAGGATTGACAAGTACTATGAGTAAGTAATGCTAATAAGAAATAACCAATGCTATTCATATGGTTGTAAATCAAATGGTCTTATGTAATTCCAAATAAGAGAACAAATAATAGTTAATTAGTGATCACCTTGGCTCAACAACACAGATTAACAATATCTAACTAATTCATATGGCATAAACTCATTACAACATGCATTAATCACATACACATAAACATATAACATAAACTAAACACATGAACATATAGGTGAGACACAGTTACCTCAAGTGGCCCTTGCTTGAGTGACTATGATCCCACAAAATTTAACTATATCTCTACTGTATCTCTGAAACCATTGATTGAACTCAAAACATGCATTCCTTTATTGAATGCTGAAAGGAAAATACAATAACAATTCTGATAACACAATCTCAATCTAACCTCTATCTCGTATATAGAATCTAACAATCCATATATACAAGATTGAACTTCTCCTATTTGAAAAAAACTACTAAGCAATAAATACCATAATTGTCCATTCTCCAACAACATAGGAAGAGGACTTTATTACAAAGCAAACTAGGAATAGGAAACTAAACTGTCATAAAGATAATGTAGACTACATAGTCCTACTGTAATTCTCTCTAGTCATTATGAAAAATAGTCAAAACTGGAAACAGAACATGGAGTACAATCTAAGATTCCTTTGTTATTCATGATTGGATCAATTGTCGAAGGATAACTGTCAAAGAGTGGAGAGTTATAGCTAAGTCATTCCAATAGATTCAGAGTCTTCTTCCTTTGGTTGCAGGTGCCTATACTATCTGCTGTGGATGCCAACACCTCCTTTTGTTGCTGGCTACTAAGTGGTCTTCATGAAATGTAGCCACATGCTTGTTGCATGGGGGGTTAGTCTATCACATGATATCTATACATCACAAATATTAAAATTAACATAAAGTACTATCATATTTTATGAGAAATCATCAATTCACACACAATTAATTAACAACATATTATATACCAATCTTCATGCTTTCAATGTCTTAAGGATGATTACAGACATAGTCAATATATATAAAAGTCTGGGAATGTCTTAGGAAGCATACACTTAAAGCAAGAGAAATAAGACAAAACATAGCCTCATCAGGATGATGATGGCATGGTTGAGAGGCTGTAGATGGTACATATGGAGGACTTGAATAATTTGGCGAAATCAGTGAAAGAGTCTTGATAATCCTCTTTGTTAGTGTGTTTAATTACAGGAAAAGCTTTCACAACCTCACTTAAGATGTATTCAATATCTGTGGGGGTAGATTCTTATTTTCCATACCCCAAAACTTGATGACGGGGATTATTTGTTGCTTGGATCTGCTTAAGAATGCCTTGTTCATGCAGGCCCATACGACGTTGTCCTTTATAACCCATGTTCTTGACAATGTCTAGACCCTTGCCATATTTTTTGAAAGTAGTATAGGAGTTGTTGGCTCTTCATCTTCATCTTTGTATAGCCATGATGACACGTATTCGAGGATATCTTTTCCATTAAGTGTTTTTTCTTGAAGATTGGAGACGGTTTACATTTGATGATCACCGTGGAGATTTCCTTTGTCTTAGGTGCACCAAATGTTTTGGGGGGTGGTGGAAGCTTCCCTACACAAAATATACCATGTAGGCCATACTCTCCACACCCTATGTCACTTGCTTTGATCTTGATTTTTGAGATAGGTGATGGTGATGAGGTGGATGCGATATTGGAGGGATCAATGTATGAGGTGGATGGTTTTGGCTTGGAGGTGGATGATTTGGTGGCATTGTTATAAGGAAAAAAGGTTTTGTCATGTCCTTCCAAGAAAGTGCAATATTAGAAAGGACGTGGATCGACATAAATGGTAACTTGCGTGTCGTTGAATGGCAACTTAAAGAATTGATGAAATGTGGATGGAATGACCTGCATGGCATGGATCTATGGTCAGTCGAGGAGGATGTTGTACGGGAGATCAAAATCAAGCACTTAACATTTGGTCTCCAAAATCTTCTGTCCAACCTGGATAGGAAGCTTGATTGTTCCTTTGGATAGGCACTCGGTGTCATCATAGCCTTTGATGGCTATGATCTCACTTGAGTCTATGACCACATTAGAATATGCTAATTAATTTTTAGCTTAAGAGTGAAAAGATTTAGACTAGAGCCACCATCTATTAAGACTCATTTTATGGTATGCTTATGGATGTGCACTTGGATGTGGAGGGCTTCGTTATGAGATGTACTAGTGGCTAGGAGATCTTGTTCAAAGAATGTGAGATGGTGAGGCAATGAGAGGTGTCCCACCATCTCTTGGAATTGATTGACATTCAAGTCATTGAGGATGCGAGTCTCTGTCAAGGATTTTTCAAGGACTTCCTTATGGAGAGGGGATGTGCGAAGCAAATCTAGGACAGAGATTTGGGTGGGGGTCTTCCCAAGGTGCTCGAGAAGGTTGTACTTGGTGATGGATGGGTGGCTTGTTGGTACAGATGTGGTAGGTTGATCATCTTTGGTTGGGGCTCCTCGAATTGATATGTAGCCACGACAAGCAGTGACGGTGCAATTGGGATTTTTAGCTCAAATGGTGATGGTAGCTACATGATTAGAAGATTCTTCTATGTGACCCACAATGAAGTCGAAAGAAGAGCGAGGAGGGACGATGTTATAGGCTTGATTAGCTGAGGAGGCTTTACCTTTATTGTGGTTAGGAAGCAGATCCTTGTATGCTTCTAAGTTTTCATTAGGCGATTGTTTGGGTGGTTCATCAATGGTAATATTGTCATGATCGACGAGGTCTTGGATGCAATTCTTCAACCTCATGCAATCAGATGTTTTATGTCCTTTGATGTGATGGTATTCACAATATGCATTCTCATTAAACCAAGAAGGTTTAAATTGGTTGTCGTCATATGGTCTAATGGTGGGTAATTAGATGAGGTCGGCCTTCAAAAGGTTTCTCAAGACATTTTCAATGGGTTCACCCAAAGGTGTGAATCTTCATTTGGGTGCGTTAGATTGTCTTGGTGGACCTTTTAGAATGCTAACATTATTATTGCTTGTAGATGGGTTGGATGGTGTGGGATTTTGTACATTTTGGAAATTCTTAACGTTGGTGACACCATCATTAAGGGTGCTTTTGTTCTTACCCCAAAATCAGGGTTTCTCATAGGTGTTGTTGTTGTTGTTTGTGTTGGTGTTGTTATTGTTGTTATTATTGCTATTGACCTTGTTGTTGTTGTTCTTGGTGTCATTGTTTTCTTAGTAAAGTTTGATTGCTCCCTTGGCTATGAGAGATCTCTTGACTGTGATTTCATTGTCAATAACCTCTTCAAAGGTAGATGCGCATTGGATTTGTAGGTGGAATCCCATCTCTTGGTTGAGGTTGGTCACAAACATAGTGACCAATTATTTTTTGAGGATGAGCCATGGGAGCTTGCTTGCTAGGCTTCTCCACCATTGTAAGAAGGAGGTGAAGGATTCCCCATTTCATTGTTTATTATTGCAATGGACTGTCATGGACACTTCATGTTCAAAATTGTATGAGAAGTTCCCTATGGTCCCCTTTCTCTTTATATTTATCAAATTTGAGTGTTTCAAAATTTTTAGGGAAAGGAGGCATGGGGCTGGTTCAATCAAATGGATATGAGAAAATGTCTTCAAATGAATATTATTTTCTCTTATGCCCATGTTGTATGTCCTCAACTTTTTAGATTAATGATTGAACAATGCTCGATAAATCTTGGATGGGTGGTGGTTGTGGTATGTTTTGTTGTTGTTTTTGTTGAGTGAGATGTTGGATAAAGTTAGGGATTTGTTGTTGGGGTGAGGTTTGATTTTGTTGGTGTTGTTGGTGGGCTATGAGTTGTTGTGGGATATGTTGTGGAATTTTTTGTTGTTGATTTTGATTTTGTTGTAATGTTTGGGTGGTATTTTGTGCGGAAGATGATATGGAAGGGGGTTGTGAAATGGGTGGTTGCATAAATGTGAAGTTAGATGTTTGTGAAGGGTTGTTGCATGGGTTGTTGTTAGAGATATTAGATGTATTATATGGTGGTTGGGAGAAAAGTTGTGTCATGAAGGTGATAGTGTTTGCATCAAATTGTGGGATGCTTGTGGAAGCGTTGGTGTATGTGGTGTTGTTAGGTATATTGAGGGTGATTTGTGGAGTAGATGTAGATATGGTTGATGTTGATGTGGAGGTGGGAACTGATGTTGATGTGGCAATGTTAGATGATGAATTTTGTGATGTATTAGGGACATTGTTTAAGGAAGATGGTTGTGATGTGGAAGGTGGGTTAGGTACCTTAGCACCATTTTGGATCAAGAACTCTAGATACTTATTAGGATCGGACTTTAGAGTGCACTCTAATAGATCCATGGAATCGACATCTTGCATAAAGTCTATTACATCTTGATCGGTGTTGGTGGTGTTGGATGGTTGTGGCATGTTTCCACAAGGATGTTATGGGACTTTTTCCTCAATAAATGAATTAAATAAGTAAAGTTTATAAAACATTATTAAAGAATAAAAAAGAGAGAAGAAAAGAAAATTATTTAATAATGAAGGAAGTGTGTAAAACAAAAGAATGAAAAGAAAGTTACTTTCAAGTTTAAAAAGAAGTTAAAAGGTTAAAATAACCTTATAAAAATAAAACACTCTTATTTATGTGCAAATAAAATAATTATATTCCTTATTTTGTAAAGATTGGGTGTGATGGTTGGAAGCCACCCTTTGGGTTATTATTTAAACCCATGAAATGAATGTAAATAGGTGGAATTATTTGAGAAATCATTGAGGAAAAGTACACAGGAAAATGTACAAGAAAGCATACAGGCAAGTATATAGGAATCAAAGGGCGCAAAGGAGTGAAGATTAGGGTTATTGGTTGGGCACTAAGCATTTGGAGAAGGGACACATAGAGTGTGTTCAACTCGGGGTACAACATACACCCGGGAGTGTCTTGGCCAAGGCTGTGTTTGTGTCATGAGACACGGTTGGTTCTGTGTAAGAATCAGTTCCTCCGAGGGTGCTCTTTGCCGGGAACAACTGGGACCTGTGATTACTCCTCTAAGTGTCGTATAAGAGCATCTCAATGCTTTGCTTCGTAGATAAGTGATTTATATATTTATTTATAATAAATATTACCAATGTTGCATTGATTAAATCATTGTTACAAATTGATGTTATTAAAGTTTATAGATGAAATATTTGGTTGTACAATGTTATTTGCTATGTTTTAACATTTATTCAATGTATGAAAAATAGATTTATTTATTTCTATTTCAAATAATTTACCTTCTTTAAGAAAATAGTAATTCTTCGGTAAATAAATGTTACTTGGGTGAAAAGGAGATCACATTTCTAGGGGAACCTAGAAAAATAGAAAAGAAAAGGATTATAAATGTTAAAATAAATTTCATAGTGAACTAAAAGTGGTAATATAAATATAACATGAATTTGAGATTAAAATTCATATGCAACATTATTATATATATGGTAAAAAATGATATAATTGAAAAAGTAGAAAACCATTAGATTAAACAAGTGAAAAGTGTAAAGTGAAATGGTTTATAGCTTCACTTGAGTTAAAATTAATAAAATTGGGTAAAACATATATATTCTTCCTCGTTTATTATAAATATTGACATAGGTGTATATGATTGTATATATATACTTTATATAAATTGAATCTAATATGATTATTAGTGGATGTTTCTATAGTATAAGTCTTAGGTTAGATTTTAAACAAGTATAGGTCATGTTTTTATTATTAGAATGGTTACATATATGTTAAAATGATATTAATAAAATTAATATTATAATTGATACAATATTTAAATAAAAATTCATAGCTATGTTTAATAGGAATGTGGGTCTATATGGCCACAAATATTTATATTTATCATAGATCATATTGTTAATTATTTTATATGTATATCTATAATTTTAGGGTTTGAGTTATATGTATTTCTTAATAATATATATATATATAAACTTTATATTATATATTTATGCCTCATATACTATTAATTGAATTTACTATATGTAATATATATAATATGATATATAAAATAATATTAAGTTGAAATGAAAATAAATGTGTTTAATATATTAATGTATGAGAACTTTACTAGATATCTTAATATATATTTAGCAAAAAAAAATAATAACAATGTTATATTATCTTCAACACATAAGTTATTTTAATTACTTAAATTGCTTTATTTTATTATTGCATTTACTATAATTACTTAAAGTAATATTATTATTATTATTTTCTCTAAGGAAACTATAGACCTGTTCTTAACTAGTTATTAATAATTCTTTTTGCAACCAATGAGAACTGAAATAGTTTTTCTATTTAAAAAATATTTAGCTATTGCTATTGTATAGATGCAAATATTATAACAAAACATATTTTGAGAAATAATTTTTCTTTAATCTAATTGGCAGAAAACTTTTACCCAATAAGGACAATTAATGCGCATCATTACATAGTAAGCGGTTTCATATGAAGAGTGGTGGAAAAATTGTTGGGCATCTTTATAAACAAAACTAAATGTTGTATTTAGGGGAGGAAAAAGATACCGGTAGTAGTTAGTTTGTTGAGGATGAGTATGATGGGAGCTTGGTTCCCTCTGTAAATACAAGTTATGTAACTGATGTGGGATCTGAATATAAGAGTAATTTGAAGTGTTTTTGTTTTGGCATTTATTCTCACTCATTACTTCTGATTATTTGTTTATGCCTACTGTGCTGATAAGAAAGTTGTATATTGTTGGCAATTAGTTTAATGTGGATTTAGAGTTTTAATTCCTGGAATTAAATGTGTTTCCCATGATTTATCCATTCATGTTCTACTTAGGGAGCTAGTCAGGCAGGAATAGCGTATAAATTGAAAATCTTTTTTTGCAGTTGTGAATGTGTCTGCATCATGCTCACAATCGTGAGACAGGTTTTTAGGGGCTCTGAGGACTTGCAAGTCCAGCTTTAAAAAAAGCAAATAAAATTATTAAAAAAACTTGTTTTCGATTATTGGGTTCCTCCACGTCTTTCTGGCTTTTTCTTTTCAACATGTCAGTCTGGTGAGTTTGCCTCTCCATGCACTCAGCTTGTCAGTCTGGTTAATTTGCTTGAAGCATTTCTTGTGTTCTAAATGTTTTTTTTTTGTCAATAGCATTTTCTCTCTCATTTCACGAGGGAATAAAACTAAGCAAATATGGAAAGCAATGTAGGAGAAATGTAGAAAAGATTGGGAGGGCTTTCGGTTGCAGAGTTGGTTGATTTGGGGGCCAAAGGCAACCAATATTTTCTAATTATCACCGGGTGATGGGAGATAAGAAAATGGGCTAACAAATGTTCATTGTAATAGAGGTATGGACTCCCTTGTAGAAATCCTTCTGCACTTAGACAAGATTGGTGCTAAGGGTGAAGAAAAGCATCTCATAAATGCCTCATTTTTTATGTTTACTATTTTGTTTTTTCAACTCCTATGGTATTTCGTGATGTTAACATTCTGTCATGGTTGCGGGAGCTTCTCACAAACATGGAAGTGGCAGAGGCCATCTAGTGTTAATTTTAAAGTAGCTCGGACAGGTGTTCTAGTCTCGAGTGATGATTACGAGGCTAGAAACACAACTGGTATAATTATCTCCATACCTAGAAAATTGATTTCTCGAGAGACTTTAGATATTAGGGTTTGTTAGAGTCTAATTAATCTTGGCCATTGATTGAGATTAAATCATGGCCATTGGTTTTCAATGAGAGGATTATAAAAGAGGATCAATGGGCATTTGGAGAGGATAGATCTGAAAAACATTTACAGCGATAGCAAATAAATAAATTTGCAGTAATAGCAAATTGATTTGTAGTGAGAGCAAGGGCATAGTGATAGCGTTGGAGAGTAGCAGTAGAATTGCCGGAGAAAAAAATTATTTTAGGAAAATATTTCTAGATAATAAATTATTGCCGGAGCAATTTCAGCAGGAGCAATTGAGGGAAGGAAAATTACCAGAAAGAAAATTGTTGGAGCTCTGCCAGTAAGAGGCAAGCAATTTTGTATCTCTTAATTTACTACAGTTGAATACAATTCTTATGTGCTGACTGGTTTTCCCTTTGGGGTTTTTCCAGGGACAATTTGTCCAAAAATATTGTGTTCATTATTTTGCATATTTTGTTTTTCTATCTCCGTGATTATTTGTGAAGTTGCAGCTGTATTATTTTTTAGTATTTGCTATGAATTAATTTTTTGGTAGTCAAATAATCCATTTAAGATAGGAAATTAATAATCAGTAGCTGCAATAGAATTTTCACATGGTATCAGAGCAGATCTGAGGGCAGGAAAAAAGCTCAGTACAGGCACAACGAGAAAGAAAAAATAATAAATAAATAAAATCTAGGGTTTATAAAACCCAGTTTGACCTCTTCAAAATTATTATTATTATTTTCTTTTGAGATGGCCTCAGCAGGTTTAAGAGATCAGGACAAATTGGATGGAGCCTCAAATTTTGGTGTCTGGAAAGTGATAATTTCTTTATTGCTGGAAGAGAATGGTATCAAGGAATATGTGACCACTGTTGTCCATGTACCTATAGATTCAACACAACTCTTAGCATATAAGAAGGAAGATGCCAAGTCGAGGAGGTTGATTCTTGACGATGTTAAGGATCATATTATTGTGCATATTGTAGAGTTAGATACATCAAAGACAATGTGGAATGCCATTCTGAATCTGTACCAGAATGCTACCATTAACCGAAAGCTGATTCTTAGAGAAAAGTTGAGGAATACCCAGATGAATAAGGGAGAAGAAGTCACAAGTTACCTCACCAAACTTAGACTTGTCAAGGATGAGTTGGCAGTTGTTGGAGACAAACCAAATGATGACGAGCTAGTACGAATAACCCTGAATGGTTTTACTAAGCAGTGGGATGTCTTTGTTCAAGTTATTAATGGACGAGACACCTTACCGAGTTGGGATCGACTATGGAGTGACTTCACTCAGGAGGAGCTTAGACTAAGTCTTGTCAGTGGAACCAATAGTAATAGTCAGAAAAATGAGGTGGAACAAGAAAATGTTGCCCTAGCAGGAAAAGGGAAAGAGAAGAAGGGGTCTAGCAAAGGATCAAATCCAAAAAGTGAGAAGAAGAAGGACTTGTCTAAGATCAAATGCTATGGTTGTCATGATTTTGGCCACTATGTCAGTGATTGCCCACAAAGGAAGAAAAATGAAAAGAAAGGCAAGAAGCAGACAACAACTTCAGCAAGTGTAGATGAGCTTTCTAGTAGAATGGAGGATGAGTTTGCACTCATAGCTTGCCTAACTAGCTCAACCTCACAGGGTGTTTGGTATATAGACAGTGGGGCATCATTTCATATGACAAGAGTTAGGGAGTACTTCTCCAACTATAAGGAGGAGGACATCAGATTCCAGATTCAAATGGGGAACAAGTCCAAGTGCAATCCAGTTGGGAGAGGGACTGTTCTATTTTAGAGGGAGAATGGCAAGCCTATTTCCATTCATGATGTGTTGCATGTCCTAGGCTTGGGCATGAATCTAACTTCCGTATCTGTCCTTCAGGATAAAGGCTACAATGTACTCTTTAGAGGGGTGCATGTTTTAATCAAGCATAAGGATTGGAAATCACTCATAGCTATTGGAGTTAGGAGCGGCTGACTTTATAGGTTGCAGTTGGATACTCCTAAGGCACTAGTGAGCATCAGTAATCCTAGAGATCAAGGAGAGCTATGGCATAGGAGGATGGGCCATATACATCATGGAGCACTTAAATTGCTTCGTGAGACAGTGACAGGTGTTCTAGAGGTGAGCACAGAGCATGATGATGTATGTAAGGGATGTGTGTTGGGGAATTTTGTGAAAACAACTTTTCTAAGCAGTGACACCAGATCCAAGGGGGTTCTTGATCTAGTACATTCAGATATATGTGGACCAATGTCAATGAAGTCTCTCAAAGGATATGAGTACTTTGTTACTTTTATTGATGATTTCTCTAGGAAGATTTTGATATACTTCTTGAAGACCAAGGATGAGGTCTTCAGTCACTTCCAGGAGTTCAAAGCTCTTGTGGAGAATTCAACAGGCAGGAAGGTAAAGGTTCTTCGGTCAGACAATGGAGGTGAGTACAAAGGGAAAGAGTTCCAGGAGTTCTGTGCCAGGGAAGGAATCAAGAGAGAGTGGATCGTTCCTTACAACCCGCAGCAAAATGGGGTTGCTGAGAGGAAGAATCGTTCTATATCAGAGGCAGCAAGGGCTATGTTGTATGACCAAGATATGCCACGTTACTTATGGGCAGAGGCATGTAGTTAAACAATATACATACAGAACAAGGTTCCACATAAGGTATTGGGCAAGATGACACCAGAGGAGGCATTCTCAGGGAAGAAGCCAGATGTCAATCACTTTAGGATATTTGGGAGTTTGGCATTTTGTCACATTCCAGGGCCTACACGTTCCAAGTTAGATCATACTGCAGAGAGAGGGTACTTTGTGGGGTACAACGAGACCTCAAAGGCATATCAGATATTTATTCCAGGGACCAGGAGGATTATAGTTAGGCGTGATGTCAAATTCATGGAGGACAAGGCATATAGGAGGTCCAGAGATTTGCCAGCAGATGATCAGAATGAGTAGCCAACAGAAGCTCCAAGGATTGTTCAACCAAAATAGGGGCAGCGAAGCACAAGTACAGTTACTAGTACAAGCACAGGCTCAAGTGTTGAGAGTTCGCAGAGTATGGAGAAACAAATACAACAAATCCAAGAGATGCATCAAGAAGATATGGAGTTTGATATTTCATCCTCTTTAGTTGACAGGAGGAACTGTGAGGTTCAACAGACACATAGGGATACTTAGGAGTTTGTGGGAGCTCCTAGGACGAGTAGTAGATAGTGGAAACAACCAGCCAGGTATAATGACTATGTGGCATTGGTTAGTCAGTTGGTAGATAGAGAGCCTTCCAGCTATCAAGAGGCTGCATAGCAACAGGTGTGGCAAGATACGATGGTTGAGGAATATACCTCAATAGTGCAAAATGATGTGTGGGAGGTTGTGCCTAGACTGACAGATAGGGCAGTGGTTGGATCACTCTAGATCTATAAGATTAAGCACGATGCAGATGGTAGCATCAAGAAATACAAGGCAAGGTTCGTGGCCAAGGGGTTATCTCAGAAGGAGGGAATAGACTATGATGAGACATTCGCTCCAGTGGCTAGGTATACTTCTATACGAGCCATAATCTCACTTGTAGCACATATGGGATGGCAGATCCATCAAATGGATGTCAAGACGACATTTCTTAATGGTGAATTGGTAGAGGAGGTATACATAGAACAACCAGAGGGCTTTGTAGCACACAACAGTGAAACCCACGTGTGTAGATTGAAGAGAGCTTTGTACAGACTCAAGCAGGCTCCCAGGGCGTGGTATGAGTGCATTGATAGATACTTGCAGGGAATAGGCTTTGTGATGAGTGAGGCAGATGCTAACCTCTACTACTTGGTGGTTGGGGGTGAAATTCTCATTCTTGTTCTATATGTGGATGACTTGTTTTTAACAGGTTCACTGGGGCTCAAAGAGGAGTGCAAGAGGGACCTTGCAGCAGAGTTTGAGATGAAGGATTTGGGGCTTATGCACTACTTTCTAGGCATGGAAGTGTGGCAGATAGATGGAGAGCTTTTCCTTGGACAAGGGAAATACTGCATTGAAATCTTGAAAAGGTTTGAGATGCAGGATTGCAGAGCCATGTCTACACCTATGATCACGAATTGGAAGAAGGTAGACTCATCCAAGGAAAAGGATGTAGACCCCACCTTATACAGGCAGTTGATTGGATCTCTCATGTATTTGGTCAACACTAGGCCAGATATATCCTTTGCAGTAAACTCTCTTAGCCAATTCATGGTTGAGCCGAAGAGAGTGCATTGGACAGCGGCAAAGCATGTGTTGTGGTATTTGCGTGGTACAATTGAGTATGGGATCAGATATGCTCAAGGTGATGGTATCAGGTTAATAGGCTATATTGATGCAGATTGGGCAGGTAGTATAGTGGACAGGAAAAGCACTTCAGGCTGCTGCTTTAGTTTGGGATCAGGAGTTGTCTCTTGGTACAGCAGGAAGCAAAAGTCTATGGCTCTAAGTTCTGCAAAAGCATAATACATAGCAACTAGCATGACAATGTGTGAGGCTATATGGCTTTGGAAGTTGTTGGTAGCCTTGTTTGGTCAGAGGGTTGAGACTACCGTGATACACTGTGACAATCAAAGTTGCATTAGATTATCTGAGAATCTAGTGTTTCATGATAGGTCTAAGCATATAGACATCAAGTATCATTTCATTAGGGATTGTATACAGCGAAGGATTGTTTAGCTACAGTATATATCTACAGATCAACAGGTAGCAGACATTTTGACAAAGGCATTGGGGAAGGCAAAATTCATCTTCTTCAGAGATAAGTTGGGTGTTATGTAGAACACCTTCCTCGCTAAGAGGGAGTGTTAATTTTAAAGTAGCTCAGACAGGTGTTCTAGTCTCGGGTGATGATTACGAGGCTAGAAACACAACTGGAATAATTATCTCCATACCTAGAAAATTGATTTCTCAAGAGACTTCTAGATATTAGGGTTTGTTAGAGTCTAATTAATCTTAGCCATTGATTGAGATTAAATCATGGCCATTGGTTTTCAATGAGAGGATTATAAAAGAGTATCAATGGGCATTTGGAGAGGATAGATCTAAAAAACATTTGCAGCGATAGCAAATAAATAAATTTGCAGTAATAGCAAATTGATTTGCAGTGAGAGAAAGGGCACAGTGATAGCGTTGGAGAGCAGCAGTGGAATTTCTGGAGAAGAAAATTATTTCAAGAAAATATTTTTGGATAATAAAATATTGCTGAAGCAATTTCAGCAGGAGCAATTGAGGGAAGGAAAATTACTAGAAAGAAAATTGCCGGAGCTCTGCCAGTAAGAGGCAAGCAATTTTGTATCTCTTAATTTACTGCAGTTGAATAAAATTCTTATGTGTTGACTGGTTTTCCCTTCGGGGTTTTTCCAGGGACAATTTATCCAAAAATATTGTGTTCTGCGTATTTTGTTTTTCTATCTCCGTGATTATTTGTCAAGTTGCTGCTGTATTATTTTTTAATATTTGTTGTGAATTAATTTTTTGGCAGTCAAATAATCTATATAAGATAGGAAATTAATAATCAGTAGCTGCAATAGAATTTTCACATCTAGCATATTGTACCAGGTTTTGGTGTCTCCCTGGAGCTATTTCGACTGCTTCCAAAGGTAGAGAAGGATTTGCTTCTTTAAAATGCAATGGAAGATAGCATAACGATAATATGAAAATAGAAAGCACATGTCCTTAAAACTTTAGTGGCATCAGAATTTGGTGCAGCCTCACAATTAGTCTTTAGAACCTGGAATGCCCCTGACCTGGAACTTTGCTAAAATTCACTTTGGCCTTACAAATGAAGCTCTGCTCATGGTGCTGGAACTTGCTCTGTTCATTACAATGGTATTGTTTGAAGCTGTGCTACTTTTAGTCATTACCCAGAAGGATTACTATAGGATTCAATATAATCTATTAATTTTGTTGTTTTTTAAGCTAGTGGGTGCTGTATATGTCTAAAAATGACATGAATCATCCTAAATAAATATTCTAAATATTTATTCCATTCTTCTATCAATTAAATAAATATTCCTAATTTATTTAATCGATTCACTACTCCATAATTAAATAAATTCAATTTATTTAATTAAAATTCTTCTAAATGTCCTACACAATTAAAAAATCATAAATTATTTAATTAATCCAAATTCCTCTATCCTAAGTTTTAAATTCAAAAATCCACCTCACCTTTACACCTCACCTTTTCCACCTCACCTTGTCCACCTCATCAGGGTGCACATGTAATTAAATATATTTAATATTTAATTACCTATTTTTCTCTCACCCACATGGCCTATTTCTTCTCAAATCAGAGGTTAGTTAACTAATCAATCAAAAGTGTTAACTAACCTGTCAATTGAGTCAATCCCTCAATCAATTCAGTCAGTTCCATAATCCACTTTTCTAACTAATCAATCAAGTTTGTTAACTGACCAGTCAATGGAGTTAACTCTCCAATCAATTTTGTCATATCCCCTCTTTCATGATGGAGCTGGGACACTTGTCACATTTCTACTGGTTGCACATTCCTCAACCATCGTCAGCCGTTGATCTTCATATCTCCTCTCAACCGTTGATTCCCATTCTTCCAAGTCTATAAATGAAGCTTCAACCCTCCACTCTATTCATCCAAGCTATCTATATTGTTACTCTGCAGAAATATCACCAGCGCGCCTTTGGCATCCTTTTGTCATTCACTAGCTTGAGATCACATACTTGCCTTGGAGCTCATCTTCATTGCATATCACTACAGCCATTTACCATCGACTTCCTCGAACACAGCTTAAAGGAGTGCACTCTCTGAGGGCTTACTTCATCTGCAAAAAGACGGTTGTAATAAGCGAACAACAGAAGTTTCGAAACGGGAAAGGTTTGCACTATATTGTTCATTGCTTCATTTTATTGAATCTTTCTTGTTTTCACTATTCTGTTGATGTTTGGGTCTTATATTATTCATTTGATTGATCTACGTTTTACCTTTACATTTTTTGCGCCCACCGTGGGGCCCTTGCCCCTTTATCTCATCAAAATCTGAGCTTTTTTGAAGACAGGTTCCGTACAGGTCACGCAAAGTCACGCACAGGCTACTTCAGCGCTTTTGAATATTTCTACGGTGCATATACCAATTTCTGCACCGCTTCCATCACTTCTACGCTTCTGTGTATTCTTACTACACTTTTGCGCACTGTTACGACGCTTCTGTTATTATCGCGCATCTGTTCATTTGTGCTATGCTTTTGAACACTGTTACGGCGCATTCATTATTACTACGCATTTATTCTTTTTCACAGCGCATATGTTTAATGTTACGGCGCATTCCTAGTCGCTGCACTTCTGTTGATTATTTCTGCGCATCTAATCACTGAAGCTGCGCTTCTGTAATAGACTAAGGTTTTAGTACTTTTCTAGGGGAATTTGCTAACGCTAACCTTTTCGCAGGTGTTTGCTGGAGCTATTTTGCAGGATAGGTTCGGGTTTAGTTCCATGTAGTTGCATCCAAATAGTTCACATTTCATTTTCTAAGGGATAGTAAAATTGATGTTCATTCAAATCCTCATCTAGCTCTAATTAGGGAGAAAGTAACTGGATTATTTCTTGCTTGCTTTGCAACATCTTCCAAGTTATTGCTATCTAAGATTAAAATTGAACTCATCAATGATCTTGAGGTTAAAATGAACCATTGCTATATCGTGAGACCAAAACTTCAAAGTTAACTATCTCGTGCTACACGGTTTAAAACTGAACTCACCATTGATCTTGAGGTTAAAATGAACTATTGCTATATCGTGAGACCAAAATTTCAAAGTTAACTATCTCATGCTACGCGGATTTAAAACTGAACTCACCATTGCTTTCTGGGGTTAAAACTCAACCAATGCTATCTTGCTAAAACCACTTCAAAGTTCTGTGCTTGAGTAGATTAGCCCATTTAGTTTTTCACCTTTAACTAGGTTGGATTAATCAGTGTATTCTGTGCTTGGCGAATGGCAATAGGTTTATGCTCTCCCCTCTTCTGGGTGATTAGAGTGCCAGACTTGTCATTCTATTTGTTTAACCTTTAGGAGGCCCCTGCCGTTGGATGCACGCTTGTCCAAGTGGGAACGACCCTGAGTGGTAACAGGCTAACGCCAAGCCCTACCAAGCCACTTAAAATAAATTGTTCTTGAGGTGAAAACTTCCTGCAACAAGTGCTGTTATGTTACACCGACGGCCAACCTCCCCCAAAACCCTCTCAGGCGCAACCCTTTGAGGCTGGGAGACTCCATAACAGAGAGTAGTGCCGCCGCACGTGTAACCACTTGAACGGTTGCCCGAATTAAATACCTCTTGTTCTAGTGGCCCAAATCCCTTATAATCCATTTCTCACCTAGGATTTTTGTGCTTGCTTTTTGTTCAGTTAGTCCAAAATAGAGTTGAAAAAACTACAAAAATAATGAAAAAATACAAAATATTCTTTGTGCTTGCTGTGTTTTCTTGCTGTTAATTCATAATATCAGATCAGGAAGACCTTTTCTAGCCAAAAAATACCAAAAACAGGAGAAAAATCCAAAAATTTTGCCAAAATATTAGAGTTGCGCATATACTCCTTTCTGTCGCGCATTTGTAGCGACTTGTTGTGCTTCTGTAATGACTTGTTGTGCATATACACACTGTTGCTGCGCATATATGCACTATTGCTGCACATTTATATTCACTAGAGCTGCGCATATACTGAGACTTACGGCGCATTTGTTCATTCCTACTGCGCATTTATTTCGGCACATATACGACAGTGAGCACTTGCCCTATTTTTGAGAAAATATTTTCACCTGATTAGAGCACCCATTTCAGCCTAGCTTCACTTTCTGAGATCAGATTCAACCTTGCAGTCAGTCTTCAATCCGTTTCACCCGAGTCTCTCTCTTTCGTCAATCGTCCCATTCACTTTTTGTCCAAATCCCTCTTGTCCCAAAGTCAGTCTATCCCATATCGGTTCGACATAGGTCCTTCTTCATTTCATTAGTGAATTCACGTAAGCCTAGTAGGTCACAGTACCTTTGCTAGTAGTCTTGTTGAACGACTAAGCCCTACACAGTAAGACTGGTATCGACTACCCTTGCTAGTGGCTAGTGTCTTGTGTCAACTGTCTTACTTGAAGTCATTGAGCGAGAAAATCCTTTGTCCAAGTCTTGTCCTAGATATCCCATTCATAACAGTCTCAGTCGGCACCTTGCCAAAATTTTTAGTCCCAGTCCCCTCCATCCCGCGTCACCTTGCATGGTTCTTACTCGATCCCAGTACAACAAGCAAATAGAAATGGCCGACTCATCCAATCACCTTGTCCCACCACGTGATGGTGACGAAGAGATTTCTCATGAAGAATTAGTGGCGCACATGCAAGATAGAAAATTCCAACGCCTCGTAGAGAAGATGCTCCTTGAAGACCCCCATAAATACTTCCATCATCTTGCTAGTCTCAGAATCAAACTCCCCGCAGACTTTGACATAAGCTCCATCATGGAAAATGTAGACAATGATCATGAGAGGGGGTGTGATGATCATGAGAGGGGCACAAATGACACGGTCCCCCATGCAAATGATAGAGGAAAGCAACCCATAGATCAAAATGCTCCTATGGAGGATGTGAGACAACAAATTGAAAGTCTAAAGCAAGAAATATCCAACCTTAAGACCGGTACAAGTTCCAAGAACTACTCCTTGGAAGATATAGCACCGTACCCCTTTGACAAAAATTTGGTCATGAAACCATTCCCCTTTCAGTTCGGAGTTCCAAAATTTGACAAATATAAAGGGAAGGGGGACCCTAGAGATCATATCAGGGAATTCACTGTAGCATGTTTAGAAGTAGCTCACAATGAGACCTACTTGATGTGACTATTCCCAAGATCTTTAGGTGGTCAAGCTATGGAGTGGTTCTCGCGTCTCCCACTAGGAATCAAAACTTTTGATGAACTTGTCAATAAATTTATAACGCACTTCTCTTACAACATAGAACACGAGGTATCTATGCTAGATCTATGCAACACCAAACAAAAGAGTGGTGAGTCATTTGCCACCTTCTTACAACGATGGTGACAGCTAGCTAGTAAGTGTTCTTACGATATGCCTGAGAAGCAGCTATTAGAAATGTTTGTCCACAACCTAAACACTAATCTTAGCTATCAGATTCAGATACAATGCCCTACATCATTCTCCAAAGTCATTGAAATGGGCCTATTCATTGAAAAAGCTATGATCACTAAAGGAACTCTCAAGCTCTACAAGGACACACCTACTTCCAATTACACAACGGATAAATCAAAGTTTTGGACCAAGAACAAGAATGTGGTCAACGATGGAGTAGTTGACGCCAAGGCGGCAGCCCCTAAACAACAACCCATATTCACTCTTAAGGGAGAAACAAACAATGGTGCACTCAACAAACCACCCTCTTGGGAGCCTAGACCTTGGTTTAATTCAAATCCAAGGAGAAAATTCACACCGTTGGGTGAGTCTCAAGAGTCGGCCCTAAGGAAGTTGTTGGCTAACAACAAAATTTCTCTCCCGCCAACAAGTGATTACGAACCTATAGTCAAACCTCCCTACTGGAAGGACACAGACTATTGTGAATATCATCGAGGCAGGGGGCACACAACTAACAATTGCATCCGCCTCAAGAATGTCATCCAAGATGTGCTAGATCAGAACCAGGGAGGGACACAACCGCATACCTCCAATGAATCTCATGTGGCCTACTAGGATCCACTTTTGAATCACAACAGGCCATACAACAACAATCACAACAACGGCCACAATAGCAACAACAGCCACAATGGCAACAACTACAATGACAATACCAATAATGACCACAATCGCAACCGGCCAAATTAGAACAGCAGGACAAGTAATGCTAACTATGCAAGCGTTCCATTTGAGTACACCATAAACTGCATTTCTGAGTATATTCCGCAGGTCAATGTCATCTCCCCCAACCAACAACCAGGACCTAACAGAACTGGTTGTAGTATAATTACCCGCAGTGGTAAGGTCACGATCAATACCACCCCTCTAAGGTCGTCACCATCTCTGTCCAACTCCTGTCAGTACAATGTCATTGACCAGTTACAGAAAACTCTGGCTCACATTTCTATATTGGAGCTATTGCGTCTATCTCCTTCTCATAAGGAGATTCTTGAGAAAGCCTTAGTGGAAACCACTATCCCCACTAACCTGGCCCAAGAGAAGTTCCAGACCATGGTAGGCAATCTGACATCCTCCACTTCCATATCGTTTATTGAGCAAGATGACCTTTCTGTATCTCAACCCCACAACACCCCTCTGCACACTATCGCGTTCATACACAAGCACCGCATCAAGAGGGTTCTCATTGATGGGGGTGCCGGTTTAAATATTTGCACATTGAAGCTAGTCCTTGCACTGGGGTTCTCCGAACAGGCAGTTGATCCAAGGAGGAAAATTACCATCAAAGCCTATGACGAGGAAGAAAGAACCACAAAGGGAACGGTTGTCCTACCCATTCAAGTGGGACCGGTAATCAAAGATGTGGTGTGCCAAGTCCTTGACCGAGAGCTTGCTTATAATATCCTACTAGGGAGACCATGGATCCACGCCATGAAGGTTGTCCCCTCCACCTATCATCAATGCATTAAGTTCCCGCACAATGGCAAGCAAGTCACCATTCATGGAGACCCTGACCCCTACCAACACTGCAATTCTTTCTATGCAAAACCTGAATGTGTCATACCTAACAATAGAGCCTACATTTCCACTACCCCACAACAGGACCATACCGCTGAAGCTTCCTCCTCAAGACCCAAACCACTGAAAATTACCATAAAAGAAAGTGGCATGGGGGAATACTCCATTGAGCACAGCCTCAACCTTGCCAAAATGCCTTTGTCTCCTCGCTCTTTTGGCCAACCCAAGCATCCACCCATACATTTTCCAAAGCCATCTACTCCTCCTATAGTTCCCGCAAATCCCTTTGTAAAATGGGGGACCTTATCTGATGAAACAGAGGAGCGAGATCTCCTGCAATGGCTTTATGTTGAAGAAGAAAACACACCCCAAGAGCCGCCTAGACTCCCTATAGAACTCTATGGGCGGGGTGAGACTATTTTGTAGAGGATGGGGTATAAAGGACAAGGCCCCATAGACCTCTGAAAAGAAGGAATCATTGAACCTATACAACCTTCTTCATCCTCTTCAGCTAGAAACACAAGTGGCCTAGGATACAAAGGCAAGGGTAAAGCCAAGGAAAATGCTTTCCTTGTGGAAACAATCCAAACACTCCAAGTGGACAGCGACACAAATTCAGAGGATTCAAATGAGTATGAGTGGGATGAGCTAACTGAGCACTCCTACGATGACAAAGAGGTTGACACAATCCAAACTCTTAGCCCCTACCATGAGGGACAAACGCAATGGGACAGCCCACTAGAGTCTGATTTGCCCATCCCTGAGATTATGGCTTTCAAGGAAAGTTTAAATTCTATTGCAATAAACAACTTGGAGGAAAGTACCACCCAAAACACTACCCCCGCCAATGCTCCTAACATTTCCATTCACACCATCAATGAATCAGGTCTATCATCCGACTCCCTTCCCCTCTTGCACCCTGAACTTATTGACTTGGATCTGCAAGGAACTCCCCAACTAGATATGTTCCAAAATGATGATGCTTACATCGATTATATGGAACTTAGGGACCACTTACCCAAGGGAGATCATAAGGCTGGTTTTGCTATTGAACTGAATACTGTGGCTTACTTCAGGGAGGGTGCCAAGCCTTCCAGTCGTAAAATTATCAAGATCAAAAATGGATCTAACAGTGAAAACCACCTTGCGGCAGTGTCAGATCATAAAACAGTAAAAAGAAAGGACGCATCCGAAGGTGAAAACCCAACTATGGCACCTGACGATGGAATTCTTGACACTCTCCCTAGTGATATGTATCAAGAAAGGTCGCAGATTGTTGTGGAACCAACAGAGCCCGTGAATATTGGAACAGAAGAGCAGCCCAAGATTATCCACTTTGCCAAATCTCTCACACCGCCAGAGAAAACTAGGTTTGTACCGTTCTTTAAGAAGAAGAGAGGCAGCTTTGCTTGGTCGTATGCAGACATGCCAGGTCTAGACCCAAACCTAATTCTACATCACCTGCCATTGGATCCAGGAGTAAAACCAGTAAAGTAGAAGCTGCGAAAGATGCATCCTCACATAGCCCTTTTGGTCAAAGAAGAACTCAAGAAATTGCTAGATGTGGGGTTCATTAGAGCCATAGACTACCCAGAGTGGATATCTAACATTGTGCCAGTGTCTAAACCAGATGGCCAAGTTTGACTATGCAATGATTTTCAAGACTTAAACAAAGCATGCCGTAAGGATGACTTTCCATTGCCAAACATCGATATCATAGTCGACCTCATTGCAGGACATACAATGCTATCACCCATGGACGGATTCTCAGGGTATAATCAAATCAAAATAGCACCAGAGGACCAACACAAGATAGCTTTCACTTGCCCATGGGGTACCTTTTGCTGGAATGTCATGCCTTTTGGGCTGAAAAATGCAGGTGCCACATATCAGCGGGCCATGACAACTATATTCCATGACATGATGCATGTAACTATGGAGGACTATGTTGACGATATCTTAGCAAAATCTCTCACAAGGGACTCACACCTGGATGTCCTAGAAAAAGTCTTTCGATGGTTGGACCAATTCCAAGTCAAATTGAACCCAAAAAAATGTGTGTTTGGGGTAACTTCAGGCAAGCTGCTAGGCTTCATCGTGTCAGCAAACGGAATAGAGGTAGACCCGGCCAAGGTCAAAGCTATAATGGACATGCCACCGCCTAAGACTCTAACTCAGTTGAGATCCCTACAGGGCAAGCTGCAGGCCATCCACAGGTTCATATCACAGCTGGAAGACAAATGCCAACCTTTCAGCCATCTCCTGCATAAGAACATTCCATTTAGGTGGGATGAAAGGTGTGAAGAAGCATTTAACAAGCTAAAGGAGTACCTTATGAGTCCACCCATTCTCATGCCTCCAATCCAAGGAAAGCCTCTAATTCTCTACATATCAGCTACACCTACTACTCTTGGAGCTCTTCTAGCGCAGCAAGATTACAAGAACAAAGAAAGAGCAGTATACTATATCAATCGAATCTTAGTGGGCTATGAGTTGCAATACTCACAAGTAGAAAGATCATGTCTCGCGGTAGTTTTTGCTTCACAAAAGCTCTGGCATTACATGCTTGCACATCCAGTTAAGCTCATTGCAAAAATAGACCCATTGAAATATCTTCTCAGCAAAGCTGCTCTCACAGGTCACCTAGCAAAGTGGGTAATGCTTCTCAGTGAGTATGACATCGAATATGTGGATAGAAAAGCCATCAAAGGACAAATCATAGCTGACCAACTCGCCGATGCACCGTTACAAGACAACAAGCCCATGCAGTTTGAGTTTCCCGATGAGTCCTTATTCACCATACCAACATCTTCTTGGAAACTCTACTTCGATGGGTCTTACACAAACCATGGATCAGGGGTAGGTATCCTGTTCATAACTCCCCAAGGTGACACAATTCCAAAGTCTTACCATTTGTTATTTCCATGCACCAATAACATAGCGGAGTATGAAGCCTTGGTAATTGGTCTTAAGATGGCAACTGAGTGGAAAATCCAAGAACTACATGTCTACGGTGATTCTTAGCTTATCATTAATTAGGTCAATGATGAGTATCAAACCAAAGATGAAAAGCTCATCCCCTACAAAAGAATGGTCGACGACTTCAAAGAACACTTTGGGACCATCTCCTTCGAGCAAATACCAGGATCGAGAACAAAGCAGCAGATACAATGGCTACCATAGCCTCTCTTCTAGAAATACCTGAAAATGAGTCACGGTATGAGTTCCTAGTGGAAACTATACGGCAACCGACTTATGATCTCCTTGAGACCCATTCCATATGCCTTCTAGTCGGATCTAATTCACCTTGGTACGGTAAGACTTACACTTACCTCAAGGACAACATTCTCCCACCTGACCTCTCTTCCAACCAAAAGTGAACTTTTATATGACAAACCTCTCGCTACACCATCATAGCTGATACCCTTTACCGACGTGGTCTGGATGGTACTTTACTCCGTTGTCTAGAACAAGAAGAATCCATAACTGCCTTACAAGACGTACATGAAGGGATCTACGGAACACACTCCAGCGGTCCCTCCTTAGCCAAGAAACTCATGCGTTTGGGTTATTACTGGCCAAACATGGAAATGGATTCATATCAGTTCGTCAAAAAGTGCAAACAGTGCCAAATACACGGGAACCTGATCCATGCACCTGCTCAAGAGTTGAGACCTTTAATGACACCCTGGCCCTTTTGCCAGTGGGGACTTGACCTTGTGGGAAAGATTCATCCACCCTCTTCCAACGGTCACAAATTCATCATAACCGCCACTGAGTATTTCACAAAGTGGATTGAGGCCGTTCCCCTAACCAACGTCACAGGTAAGCAAATTTCCTCTTTCATTCTGAATTACATTATCTGCAGATATGGTATTCCTTCATCTATTATCACGGATAATGGAAGACCATTCAAAAAATAGGATGTCCAAGAGCTCTGTGAGCGTTTCAAAATCCAACATCGTTTCTCCACTCCATACTACCCCCAAGGTAACGGCCAAGCTGAGGCATCGAATAAAACCATTCTGAAAATCCTAAAGAAGACTGTCAACAATGCTGGCCGTGATTGGCATGTCCAACTCAATCCCGCTCTGTGGGCCTACAGAACCAGTATACGCACTCCCACAGGTGCTACACCCTATGCCCTTGTCTATGGTTCAGAAGCCATCCTCCCCATTGAGGTCGAACTACCATCCCTCAGGGTGTCGTTGAAAGGTCTCATATCAGATGAAGAATACAGAGTCTCCAGGTTACAAGAACTAGAACTGCTAGAAGAAAGGCGCCAGAAAGCCTTTGATCATCTCAAAGCATATCAACAAATGATGTCAAGAAGCTATAACCACAAGGTTCACCCGAGTTGCTTTAAGGTCGAAGACCTCGTCCTCAGAGAAAACCCTTGCAATCAACAAGACAGAGAAAAGAAAGGTAAGTTCGAACCTAACTGGCTTGGGCCCTATGTGATTGTAGCTGCTTATGGATCGGGGGCATATCAGTTAGCCATATCAGAGGGTGAGTTGTTTGATGATCCAATCAACAGCATGCACCTTCGCCAGTTCTATACCTAGGAGAACCCCAATACAAGGGGGCACAATAAAATCAAAAAATCAAAAAAAAAGTTGAAAAGAGAAAATACAAAAAAACCAGAAAAAATAGAAAGCATACAAAAAAAATCGTCCGTTGGTGAAAACCTGGCAAGCAGGTGCCTTGGATAGGTATCATGATGAAAACCTGGCACACAGGCATCATGTTACTTTCTAGCTTCCCGTGCAAGTAAAAGCAAGTGTTGAAAACCTGGTAAACAAGTGTTACTTGTGATAAACCGCCTTCTCCATCTTTGAGAATCCAATCACCTTGAGTCCATTCTTCCTTCGCTCATTTCCCATTTGACCCGTATCTGTCCCGCAGTAAACACTTGACAGTTACCTATCATGGCTTGATACTCACCTTGTGGCCTTGTCAACTAAGGCTTTGTCCCATACCGTCTCCTCAATGTGAGCCTAGCATAGTGTCTCTCGTCGGTGTCCATAGTCCAAGTCCGTGAACTACGTTACCTCTGCGCCGTCACGTAGGCAAGGCCATTATTCTAATACACCCCTGAGGCTTCCATTTCTCCCATGGTCCCATTCGTCCCCCTTCTTGTCTTCATTCTTGTCATCTTTCTTCTAGTCCATCCATGGTCCATTAGGGTTTACCCCGAACTACGTTGCCTCTGCGTCGTCACATAGGCAAGGCCATTTAGCAATGAGCCCCCGAGGCACTAGGTCAGTCCCTTAGGGTCTGTCTCCCCAATAAGGATTGTGCAATCTTCTCACCAAGCAAGCAAATGCAAGCAGAACCCGCGCCTCAAGCAGAAATCTTGACAATGAGCATCTTAACCTATCCAATGCAAAGCAAATACCCAAGGTCTTCTAAATGATTTTATGCAACTTAAGGCAAGAACTAAACAAATATCAATGCAAATATGCTTTTGTAGATCAGAAACATGGTTAACAGTTCGAGTCTTGATTTTTGTTATCATGTCTTTCTATGCTACTCAAGGATGCCAAAAGCTAGAGACGCTATGATGGAGGCATGATTACTTTCTTTGTTTTCTATTTGTGGATTAAACTTCAGTAATGTGAACCCTTGTCTAAGGACATGATCGGCAAAAGATCATCGAGGACATCAAAGGTATAACATGAATGGGGGCAATCCTTGTTTGTTGAAATGCAAGAAGTACTCAGGTCATCTAGATTCAATTTTGACTAGATGCTTGTATTAACTTGCTAAATCAAAATCCATGTACGTGGTACTCAGGTCATCTTGGTTCAATCATACCTAGATGCTTGTATTCACTTACAACATCTCAGAAAATGTACCAAAAAAATAAAATGCCCAATGATGAAATAAAGCACTCTCAAAAAAGCAAAACATCCATCCTATATCCATATACACATCCATGCATCCATATCCCATACAATCTTCATTACCCAAACTATGCAGAGTAACAATATCAAATGAAGTTTCTAAGTCATTCTATCACAACCATTCTTATATCTATCATGTCATTCTTGTGTCGATAGAGTACATTTGGACATCACAAAAACAAAGCATATAGGAGCATATCATATCATATGTAGGGTTAGTCATGAACATCATTAAGTCAGGGGAATACATCACCCAATGCATTAGGTCATCAATACATCAGCATCACATCACATCTTAAAAACACAGAAAATCAAAAGCATAGCTATGTGCATCATATACTATACTGCATCATCACATAGAAATCATATTACATTTGCATTCATTTGAAACATTCAATCATATAACCATCCCATAGCATCACATACAAAGCTGCATCATCACATAGACATCATATTACATATGCATACATTCGAAACATTAAATCATATAGACATCATATAGCATCATATCAAAAAGCATCCCATATAGAACTCATGTAGCCCATCTAAGTCTACACATACATCACATCATAGAATAGAAGTAAATCATCATCTCATAACATATGCAATAGATACAAAGTTGCATCATCATATATACTATCATATGCAAGGTCCAAATGTACAATATCACCATCTCTCTCTCTGAATCAAAGTGTCATATACAATAAACATCCAAATAGATGGTAATACATGTCCCAAAATGTACAAAATCTAGTTTGAGTCTATCCCTACTGTTGTGGGCCACCACTGCCAGCTCCAGACTGCTGGGGACCCATCACGGACGCCCCTAACTGTGATGGACCTGCTCTATGAGTCGCCCCAGACTGACTCCTGAAGCTCCCCGCCCTCTGACTCGATGCCACGGCACCGTGGTATAAACCTCAGTAGTACTGAGCCTGTGACTGTGCTCTGGCAAGCTATGTCTGTACCTGTGCCAACTGCGTCTGCAACTGGCCTACCTGTGCATGTGCTTGCTGCACCTGCCCAACAAAAAAAGAGCTTGTTGCATCTGTCCCCATGGCAGCCACAGCGGTTTCCCGCTCTACACAGATAATACGTACCTGTGCATCTGCCATATCTCTCTCATGAGTCAACCCAGTGATCACTGCTGCATCTGTCTCTCACCTCCTCTCGACCCTCCTCAGCTGTGCCTGCAGCTCTTGCACCTATCCCCTCAGGCTGGCTATAGTCCTCTCGTGCACATCTCCCTATACTGGCCCCTGTGCTGCCTCTGCCTGTCCTAGCCCCTGTGGTTGGGGCACCTGCTGCTGTGGTACCTGCTGGGGTGGCGGCATCTGCACCTGCTGAGGTATCTGCTGCTGTGCCTCTACCTATCCTGGCACTGCCTGCTCAGCCTGACCTATCCTCCTCCACTGTCTTGGCCTCTCTCTGGCTCTACCACCCTGTCCTCCTCATCTTCCTCTCACTCCTCTCTGACCTGGGCCAACCTCTCCCTCCTCCTCTGAGTCTACCTCATCAATACGAGGCACCAGCATGCTGGGTCCTGAATATCTCAGGAACGGATGTGCGGTCATCCAATCCTCATACTCCTATGTCACCCCTGCGTCTGCTATCTCTCTCCTCATATCCCATGCCACATAAGGCGTCTACCGGAACTCTACCAGGGCCTCCTCATATGAAGCCATCGGCCCCCATCGGACCCTCTTTGCATGTGTCTGTGTGAACAATGCCTGTCCCTGTGGCATACCCTGTCTCCTTCCAAACTGCCTCAGCACCCTGCCCACTGTCTGTCTCTCTAGGATATGCCGTGTCCGGCCTATCAGCCACCTGGTTTGAAAGCAATACAGCAGCTCGTCTCCCTCATCGTCCCAGGGCTCGCAATCTAGATATGGTCGCCAGACGACCACATCTACTCCATCCAAGGTGTGCCTCCAATACTCTAACTTCCCCAGCCTGTGCTGGGAAATCACTCCTATATAGCCATAACTGTATGGCTCTCCTCGCTACCTCGCGAAGACACATGTCGGCCTAGTCACCGCTATGTGCTCCCACAGCCAAAACTGTAGCAATAATACCCTAGCCGATAGACTCGTGCTGCGGTGGTACACCACCTGGTGCATGTCGTGATACAAATGGGCCAGTACGCAAACTCCCCATGCATATCGGGTGCCCTCGGTCAGCATCCGCTCCATGATCCTGCCTCATCCAATGGGGAACCCATGCGATCTCCTATCGGGGCATACAACGCCCCCGATCAATCCAGCCACAATCCCCGGGAAGTAGTCATAGCAATCATATATATCGTGCCACGGGATGACCTGTCCAACCAGCTCAGGATCATCAAACACTCGCCTGCACTCGGCAAGTCCCGCATCCCACTGTGCGTCATACTCTACTAATTCACCCACCACAGGTAAATGCAGTATCCGGTAGACATCCTCTAGTGTCACAGTCATCTCTCCAGTAGGAAAGTGGAAGGTCCCATCCTCACTATGGAATCTCTCCACAGCAGCTGTCAGCAATCCCCAGTTCGCCCGCACCTTGGGCATGAAGCAAACATAATCTAAACCCATGGCACCAAGCGCCACTCTGTCCGTCTCTGTCAGCATGTACCTCTGCAATAGGGGCATGGGAAACGTCTCCCTCGATTGCAGTGTGTCTCGAATGTCCTCCTGCAAGCAAGCGAGGCAACGCGTCAGTCTCAAACGGCATGTACCATACTCAACATACCTATTAAAATATATCAACTCAACTTAGCATTTCAAATTGATCCAAACAGCACACTACATCTCTTGACTAGATTCCTGCAATCTCGGAGATAGCTCATTGATTCCTGCGTCAAACAGGACGCTAATCGAATCAATTTGGCTAAGTCAGTTGGCCATCCAAGGCAAATGCGCCACTACAGGTGGTAAAAGCGTCGTTTCTTGGTGTATGCACCGCTAGAATTAACATATGCGCCGCATCACTACAAAAGCGCCGCTACAGTACACATGCACAGTTTCAGTACATGCGCCGCAACATTCGGCATATGCGCCACCATATCATGGAAGCGCCACTACATTCGGCATATGTGCGGCTTTTACATATGCGCCGCTACATTCCACATATGCGCTGCTTAAATACACATGCGCAACCTAACTACAGAAGCGCAGCTACAATGCATGTATGCACCGCCGAAATAGGCATATGCGCCGCTAAATGACGAAAGCGCCGCTTCGCGCAGCATATGCGCCGTTCTGCATTTCAGCGCATATGTTTGACCTATTTTCTACATGCATTTATGACACCCTAAATCAACCCTAGGAGAAATTTTTCGAAGCACATACCGGGGGTCCTGCCTCTGCTGGTTGCCCGAATCGACGGACTCGCTCGAATCGATGCTCCTCGCGTGGAATGTCTGCTGCTCTGGCTGCCATGCTGCTCCAAGTTTTCTCTAAGCTCTCTCTCTCCAATCCAGATCAAACAAGTGTACAAATGACTATCCTTGTGGACCCAGCTCCTATTTATAGCCTCCAAACCCTAATTCTGGCTAGGTGATGACTGTGACTGCTTCCCGCATCTGTTTTTCCTCCCATTTTCTTCCCGTTTCCCTAAAACACGTCCCTTTACCTCTAACCTATCCTAACCCCTTCGTCTTCGTGAGATTGTCCATCTCTGATTCTTTCGCCCTTTTCCTGTCCAATCTCCCGAGGGGGCATCCTATCGTCATTAAACCTGTACCAGGGGCAAACTGGGGCATGTATCACTATCAGACTATCGACTTCTTTGAAGCAACGCTGTAAACTGCATTGCATCAAAGAGGGGCAAAATGTGTACGTCTAAAAATGACACGAATCATCCTAAATAAATATTCTAAATATTTATTCCATTCTTCTATCAATTAAATAATTATTCCTAATTTATTTAATCGATTCACTCCTCCATAATTAAATAAATTTAATTTATTTAATTAAAATTCTTCTAAATGTCCTACACAATTAAAAAATCATAAATTATTTAATTAATCCAAATTCCTCTATCCTAAGTTTTAAATTCAAAAATCCACCTTACCTTTACACCTCACCTTTTCCACCTCAACTTGTCCACCTCATCAGGTTGCACATGTAATTAAATATATTTAATATTTAATTACCTATTTTTCTCTCACCCACATGGCCTATTTCTTCTCAAATCAGAGGTTAGTTAACTAATCAATCAAAAGTGTTAACTAACCTGTCAATTGAGTTAATCCCTCAATCAATTCAGTCAGTTCCATAATCCACTCTTCTAACTGATCAATCAAGTTTGTTAATTGACCAGTCAATGGAGTTAACTCTCCAATCAATTTTGTCATATCCCCTCTTTCATGATGGAGCTGGGACACTTGTCACATTTCTACTGGTTGCACATTCCTCAACCATCCTCAGCCGTTGATCTTCATATCTCCTCTCAACCGTTGATTCCCATTCTTCCAAGTCTATAAATGAAGCTTCATCCCTCCACTCTATTCATCCAAGCTATCTATATTGTTACTCTGCAGAAATATCACCAACGCGCCTTTGGCACCCTTTTGTCATTCACTAGCTTGAGATCACATACTTGCCTTGGAGCTCATCTTCATTGCATATCACTACAGCCATTTACCATCGACTTCCTCAAACACAGCTTAAAGGAGTGCACTCTCTGAGGGCTTACTTCATCTGCAAAAGGACGGTTGCAATAGGCGAACAACAGAAGTTTCGAAACGGGAAAGGTTTGCACTGTATTGTTCATTGCTTCGTTTTATTGAATCTTTCTTGTTTTCACTATTCTATTGATGTTTGGGTCTTATATTATTCATTTGATTGATCTATGTTTTACCCTTACAGGTGCCAATATTTTTCCTTGAAGTATGAGCAATGTCAAAAAAATTGTTTTTAGATTGTTGCTGTCATATTTTATCAGTCGTGGTTGTTCTAAAAGCTTAAAGAGATGGCACCTTCCTCGAAGATGTCTCCATATCAATCTACAGAGGCAAAAACATAACTTTTCATATAATTTTATCAGTTTTCCTTCATGATTAGTCAGAATAAATAAACCAGATAATTGCAATCTTTTTCTATTCCTAATAACACATAATTCTTCTAATTAAACATAAGTTGCATGAATAATTAATGGGGAAGAAGAGGAAATGGGTACTTTGGCAAAAATGGATGAGGCTATGTTTTTGCCTCATCAATAATCATGACAATATATGTTCAACAACAAAAATTTATCAAAAAATGTGATAATGTCACCCATCATTGCTAAAAATGTTTAAAATCAATATCGATGCAACACACTCACACAAACACTAGCAAAAGATTAACTAAAAAAAGGAAGTACAATACACTTAATTCTTTTAAACATTAATTAATTATATAAGATGAAGTATATTTAGTAAGACAACATATTTCTTTGTGCAATATAATGAACAAGATGCTAAAACTTATATTATCAACATTGTTGTTAAAACTAAGCAAACACAACAAATTAAAACATGACTATTCATGAACATTTTGGCAAAAACTTCACTACTCTCCAACTCTTGTTACTTAAGAGTTATTTTATTTTTTAACATTATTTAATTATTATTTATTACATATCTTAAATAAATATAACTATTTAAATTATATTATTATTAATATTATATCATATAAATTGAAGTGTATATAGATAAGGGTTAATTAATAAGGGTATATTTTTTTCAATTAAGAATTATTTACTAGTATAAGAAAACTACAATATACTATTATATAAATTTAGAAAATCTAATATATAGGATAATGTGTATTTTAGAAACTTAAACTATCTATAAGAAATATTCTCACCTTGCTTTCTTTATTCGTGTAGATATGGGTTTAGAAGGTAATTTATTAAGACCAATACTAAATATTTATAACCCACTATTAATATATAGAATTATTTGGGCTACTCTAAATATTGGCTAGGAAAAGTATATATTATATGTAGAGGGAAAAAATTGACTATTAAATTGGTTGTAATTATTTTTGCTTATATATATATATATATGAACTATATATTATAATTTTAGTGTGCAATTTACCAAGACAATTTAAGCATATGAAAAATTTAGAGTATATATGATTAAGTTGTTTGAATGATAGCTCAATTATGTGGTTAAGTTATTGTTTTATATTCATATGCGATTAATATGGATATGAATATAATGTTTTGGACGCATTGATTACAATATTATATTGGCTATTAATATTATTTATATTTATGTATTTGAGTATACTATAATTGGTGAAATCTAAGTGTGTGTATATTTGGTGAATATAAAAGATAGAAATACATATTGATACTTTGAGAAATAAAATTATTTGTCCTCACTAACTTTAACCTACACTTAAAAAATTTACAAATTTTACTTAAAGAACATTAGGACTAGGAATTGGCATTGGTTATTTCTAATTTAACACAACCTAAAAAACAAACCAATAAAATAATTTGTAATAGATAGGACATTGCAACTTGAAGAAAATCTATAAATAATGAATCTTGCTAAAGGAAGAGATAATTTTTGGATGGTTAAATAGTGATGGTTTTAGAAATTAGAAAAAATGACTTTATATAAGAGATTTTTCATAGTGGCGGTAGACCAAAAATTACTATGGCCAAGAAATATTGTTCAAATGGGAACGAGACTGTTGTGGATGGTGGCCTTCATATATGTCTATTTCAAACTCCTTTACAGGCACCTACTCAGGACCCTTTACTCTTACCCGCATGATCTACCTCCATCAGATTGCATGCCAGTCTGTATCATAACAAGGTCAAGATTGGGTCTAGTTGTAACTCCTTTAATATTTTTTCTTGAAACTTAGCTAGTTTTCTCTTTATAACAACTAACTTGGTGTAGGGATGAGAAAGATGATAGAAAGCTACCTTGCCTCTACCATTGTCAAATTTTAGATCAATGTTGTCAATATAGTATTGGAGGGACCAAAGAACCAATCACCTATTCAACCAAATCTAAGGAATATTATATAAGACTTGGAGAGCCTTGTAACCTTTTCTCTTAGGATTAAAGTCATAGTATGAACAAAAAATTAATCCACACTCATAATAATAAAAGTAATCTTTGAAACTAAAAAAATGAATCTAACCTTGAGGATCTTGCATAATTAATCATGGAGGTTGTAAACATATTGTCAAAATGCAAATATTGTTGTAAGGAGATATGAATATTGATCTCCTTTTTTCCTTTTAGGATTAATAAATGACATAATATTATATCTACCATAAATTAATGACTCTAAGGGCATAGAAATATTGGTAACCCATTTTTTTTTATAAATATTGAGTTCTAAAACATTGTTTGGGATGTGGGTTTGGATAGATAATTAAAGACACATTTGAATTGAAAATGTGTCCTTAATTATTTTAGGAATTCATTGTTAGATGGTTGAGTGATGAATCATGATGAATTTGATAAGAGAGTAATGTGGATCATCATTTATTTATTAGTCTTGTTGTAATATATTGGTCAAACCAGGTTAGTGTTGACCTACACATTATCAAATCAGGTACACACATGTTGGCTCTAAGTATTGGTGTTGCATGTGGCATATGGGGGCCCTATCTAATCCCAGTTGTTCTCAGCAACCTACATGTAGCTCAATAAGTGACCATGTTGATTCATTTAGGAGGAAGTTTAGTGGTTAAGGTTAAGGGCTAGTCTTCCTAAAGAGTTCATGATGTTAGGTGTATCGTTCCTCTTCCCATGGTCTAGATATAATGCATTTAAATGTGTAGATCTGAGTTATGGCACATAGGATTTAAGTACATACCACAATGTTGTCTCATTATGACTATTATTCCTCTATAATCATGTTATAGTTAAGATCATAACTAACTCAAAATAACATTTTAAAAGGTCATTAGGTTGGTACTTCTTTAGATGAGGGAATTATCCTATGTAACCTATTTTTCATCTACTAATATATAGTGGTATTGTTGAATAAGGGTCAAATAATCATATAGGTGTGAAGTGTTATTCATTTATAATAGCTATTAATGATAGTGTATTAATGACATAGTCTAAAGGAAATAATTAGCTTAGTTATAGTCAAGTATACTTCTAAGGTACAAAAGTATTTTAGAAGAGATATTTTTTGGAGCATTATATAATAATTGCTATATGGTAAAGAAATAAATTCAAAATGTATTGGGGTGAACCATAATTAAAGGTTGGAAAAATATTTCTTTCTGATTTTATTTCATGACCACTTGTGAAGGGTGTTTAGAATCATAACTTTGATAATCCACTCATGTAAATATAGTATTGGATTAGTCATGAAGTTTTGAAAAGATTTATTATACATCATGAGACCTTAATTAAGAGATGCAACTTTAGTTGTATTAAGTTTAAGTCTTGTTAAAACTATTTCAATTTAGCTCGTACTCTCTTGTACACGAAAGTTCTCTTGGAAACATAGAGCTAATAAGTTAGTCTTTCTAATAGACAAAATTGTAAATCCCTTCCAAATTTCATTTAGTTTTTACGTCTATTTCTTCGGAAGTGGTGTTCCTATACTTGTTGATTTCTAAAAACAAAAACTTGATAACTAGATTGATTTAACATAAGTTACATTGTGGGCCCATAACCCACAGGTCCCAGGTTCATTGTCACATCTTAAACTTTGGAAAAAATGATGTCGTCAAGTGGAATGGAACAATATTTTATCAGATATGAAACCAAACATATTATCTTAGCATCTACCATGGGGAAATGTCAAATCTTACAGGGGGAGAGATGATCTATGATTACAATAATATATATGATTATTATACAAATTTGATTTTGAAAAGAGAAAGTAGTTCATGGTACAAAGATGAACATCTTGTTAAAGATGTTTATATCTTCCACAAATTTAAAATTCAGACCAAGCCTAGGTTGTTAAAGACTTATAAGTATTTTGACAAAACAAACTAAAACATCAACTCAAACCAAATCAAATACGCGAACATAATCGAAGGTCTTGAAAGAACAACATACTTGAGCTCTTTATTGTACTACGATGTAATCAACTTATCCATACTAGGCACATGGATATTTAAATGGAATTCTTGTTGGCTAATTAGAAAATAAAAAACCTATATTCAAGGCCAAGGCATAAGATGAACTTGTCCTAATAAAACAATCATTAAAATTACAAAATTGTTAATTCAAATGTCACATGGTATTGGTTGTTTCTCATTATTGAATAAATATTTTTGTTGTTGTAGACTTATAGGTAGAGTGGATGCTTTTTTGGAAACTTTGGTATCACATGGTTATTTTATACACTATTATTCATGTATTTGTTTCTTTAATCCATAATTTTTATCGACTTGCAATTTGAAGGCTCCAAGGGAGTAGATAAATTGACAATCCATTAAGATCCATTTTTAGATAATTATTTAGGATTTGGATTTGGATGACCAATCCAAATACTTTGAATTGAGATGATATAATCTATTTATAGGAGTAGACATAATTAGGTGGTTGAACAATCAATCTATGTGGGTGATTTGTTAATGCTTTAGTTTTTTTTATAAATACCTTATAGGATTATGTGTACTACCTTTTATTTTATTGTGTTATATAGAAATAGAGGATAATCATGTAGTCCAGAATGCATGATTATCATCTTGGAATATATAAGTATGTAATATAGTAGCGAATGGTGGGTGAATGCATAGTATGAGATATGTATGTTACATGAGTGACCAAATTGAAAAGTTATTAATGGATATAGTATATAGACTTGCATTAACTCCTTGATTGCAAATTCATGATCTATTTCATGTAGAAGTATATAGTTATGATTATATTATTGATTGGAAAAATTTCATGTTGAATCTATTTGTGATTTAATTACACTAGAACGTGTTACTAAAAATATCTAGAAAATTGTAAAATAGAATTATAGATGAAGTTAAGTGAAATGAATTCACAGCATGATATTGATAGTGATACATCCATATTTATTTAACTAAATGATTTTGCATGTTTTGTTATAGATTCTCTTTGAGCTACTGAGGACAATAGCTAAGCTACAGAGGGAGAATTGTTATGGGACTTTTTCCTCGAGAAATGAATTAAATAAGTAAAGTTTATAAAACATTATTTAAGAATAAAAAAGAGAAAAGAAAAGAAAATTATTTAATAGTAAAGGATGTGTGTAAAACAAAAGAATGAAAAGAAAGTTACTTTCAAGTTAAAAAAGAAGTTAAAAGGTTAAAAAACCTAATAAAAAAAACACTCTTATTTATGTGATTGTTACGAGAAGAGTGCAAAAAAAAAATTATATTCCTTATTTTGTAAAGATTGGGTGTGATGACTAGAAGCCACCCTTTGGGTTATTATTTAAACCCATGAAATGAATGTAAATGGGGGGGAATTATTTGAGAAATCATTGAGAAAAAGTACATAGGAAAATGTACAAGAAAATGTACAGAAAAGTATACAGGCAAGTATATAGGAATCAGAGGGCACAAAGGAGTGAGGATTAGGGTCATTGGTTGGGCATTGAGAATTTGGAGAAAGAGCACATAGAGTGCATCCAAATTGGGGTACAACATACACCTAAGAGTGTTCTGGCTAGGGTTGTGTTTGTTTGTGTCGTGAGCCACGGTTGGTTCTGTGTAAGAACCAGTTCCTCTGGGAGTGCTCTTTGCCGAGAACAACCAAGACCTATGATTACTACTCTGACTGTCGTATAAAAGCATCTCAGTGCTTCACAAATAAGTGATTTACATATTTATTTGCAGTAAATATTACCAATGTTTCATTGATTAGATTATTGTTGCAAATTGATGTTATTAAATTGTATTGATAAAATATTTGGTTGTACAATGTTATTTGCTATGTTTTAATGTTTATTCAATGTATGAAAAATAGATTTATTTATTTCTATTTCAAATAATTTACCTACTTTATAGCTGTTAAGAAAATAGTAACTCTCTGGTAAATAAATATTACTTGGGTGAAAAGGAGATCACAAAGGATTTAACATAGCATTGTTATCATAGGATATTTGTTGTTAGATTATTGGGACATTATTTTCATCAATAGGGAGCATTCCCCATGGCCTATTTGAGTCCATTGAGTTATTGTCCTAGCTTGAGACCTTGTTTGTGGCATGTAATGAAGAAGGGTGGATGGGTTTGATTTTGTGATGAAAGGTGAGCGAAGGTTATGACCTTAGAATTTGATTTTCAAAAAGGTTTGGACCAAAGATGGATGAATAAATGGATGACTTAGTGATAGGATATGAGAATGATTTTGGATGAATGATCAAAGGAAACTTTGGATGGTGATTTTGATGAATGATTAAGGATACTTTGGATAGATTTGGAAGATGTTTTTGGACAAATGATCAAGGGATATTTTGGATACTTTGGATAATGATTTTTGGATGGATGATATGAGGGATACTTTGGATAAGTTCGGATGATGTTTGATAAAACAAATCAAAAGAGGGCTAAAAAATAATTCTAGATCTTGTGGATTTCAAAGATATTTCCCTCTCTTTACTTAAGGTAGACTAAGACGCTTAAGCAAAAAGGAGAAGAGGATTATTTTATTTGGGGTAGACAAGACCTCTAAGCAAAATAGGATCCTTAGAATTCACTAACTTAGGAGTAGTCTAGGCTCCTAGGACAATTTTTCTTAAGGTTGATAAGGATAACTTATAAAATAACTTAAGGTAGACAAATGCTTAAGATTTCTATAAATTAGATGATGGGGGATGAGATATATATTTAAGTTTACACAAATTTGACTTGAGGGATGATTTTTAGATATTGATATGATTTGATTTGGATGTTGATTTGGATAATGTTGCTTGATGTTTTAGATGATGATTTGATTTGGTTTGGATAAGATTTGGGTAATGTTGGTTGATATTTGGGATGATGTTGATTGGATTTGGACTAAGGTTGGGATGATGTTAGAAATTTTGATTTGCATGGAATTGAAATGAAAGGCTTGAATAATGGTTGATTTGGATTGGATTGGATGAGATGGGGAGAAAAGTCCAAAATGAAAATCAAGATGTTTCCTAAGGTCAAATGATTGGATGTAGGCCGATGGAAATTTGACAAAGGATGGACTTAGATAGATGATGAATGATTTTGGGATGGTTGTCAAGGATTGCCACATCACAAGGAAGATCAATTAAAGGTCATTTAATGATTTTTGGACTCAGAGACAAAAGGTGCTAAAAGGAGAACCAAAGGCGCTAGCAGAGGAACTATAGGTGTGGAAGGATATGCTAAAGGTGCTAACAAAAGGTACTTTGGCATTAATAGTCAAGCAAAAGGCATTGACAGTGATCCCAATGTTACCAAATAGAGGACTAAAGGTGTTGTTTGTTTGGTCAAAAGGTTCAAATTGATTGATTTGGTGACAAATTTTGGATCTTTTGGATTCAAATGTTCTTGGCAAGCATTTAATCAAGAAAGAAAACACAATGGCTTGACTTCAAAAGGTGGACTTAGATTGTTGGCTTATACGAGCTTCGACAAAGAAGACACACCATTTATATGAACATCCTATAAATTAGTCAAGTGGGAGTGTCACATATAACAGACCCACTCAGGTGCAGTTTCCATCTCCACTTTTAGAAAATGGTGATTTCCACCCCCTTGATACCATCTACCATTGCTTGGTTGGATAGAGAATGCAAGGTCATGGACTACCTTACACGTCTTACCTTAGAGACAAAATGTCTTGCCTAAGGTTTATCCCAACTCATGACAATGAAGGTAATAGCATGGGCTCTTCTCCTCCTACTGCAGCGATGCACCATGGATGTGACAGTCGAAAGGTCTTATGCTAGGATTAAACAAGCTTCTAGGGAGTCCTTAATATATGCAAGGTACGTGAGGCACAAACCGTGAATACTAGTCCATTGAATGGATGTGGCACAAGTGATTAAGAAAGCACCACTTCGCCTTGTGTGTTGAATCACCCATGGCCCCAAGACTGTCCCATGACAATGCAACTAGATTGGGGTACAAGTTTCCTTCTCCCCCTTTGATATACCTACCAGTACACGTGTTTGAGGTCATCCCTTGGGGTGATGAAATCCCCAAGCAAGCCTCCTAAGAATAAATTACCCCTTGCTTTTGATCACCCAAGATCGTACTAGGCATGAGAGGAGAGCATACGCAAAAAGATTAACCCCTTCGAGATACACTTCAAATCAAATAAAGTTTGCAAGTAGAATTTTGATCTCCAAGATCACCCTAAGGTGTGAGGGGAGAGCATATGTCTACAAGAAAACAAGACACTGCAAACAAGATAAATTTACCACTACTCTATCTTTAGTGCAACTACAAACTAGTGATAAAAACAAACTTTGACAGCGAATCTGCACCAAATAAGTCAGTAGTTTGATAAATAGATCTTGGAAAAACATTTTGGATATATAAGAGAATATATTAGACCCCTGCATAGACCTGCAAATGTTTTTAGAAAGATGGCGCTAAAATAGAGTATAAAAGCGTTGATAGAAAGACATATTGCATTGACAGACAGACAAAGAGATTGCGTTAAACAAAGAGCTAACTGTGCTAAAACAAAGAACCAAAATGCTAAAATAGAACCTAAAAGCACTAAAATAGGGCCTATATGTGTTATGACAGTTACCAATAGTGCTCAAATAGCAGATGAATGCACTAAAACAAACTCAAATTGCACTAAAACAGTGAAAATGTAGATTTATACCTGTCTATTGTCTGTCACAGAACCTAACTGCATGGTTCTGGGTGTTGAAGGTGCTAAACCGATAGAATATGAAGGACCCGCACAAAAATAGAGATACTTTTGCACCAAATGTTCAAACAAAGGGTTAGACAACCTACAAGGTTAGTTTCATAAGATTATTCAATAGATTTCAACTTAAAACAGAGAAAATGATACAAGATATAAAAAGCCAAGTTAGCCCTAAATGTTTGCTCCAAAAAGTGATAGGTGAAATGACTTGTTAGAAAACTCTAAGGCCTAAGAATCCTACAAATAAGAAACTAGAAGCCTTTCCAGTACAGTTTAGTCTAAAAAACATATTATTACAAATGTTTTAAATAAGCAAAAAATATTTTTGCAGCGTGAAAAGGTGCTAAAATAGGGGATGAAGGCGCTATGATAGAGGTTGATGGTGTTGAAACAATAACTAATGGCACTATGACAAAAATTGATGGCGCTGAAAAAGGCTCCAAAAGCATTGAACCACGAACAGAATGCACAACTGCGGAGACAAACTGCGCTAATCCAACATGTAATGTCAAAATCTTTCACAAAAAATCACAAAAAAGATTAGTACAAGACTAGGGGTCCCACCGGGCATGCCAAATGAAGATGAAAAAGATTAAATGACCCAAATAACATGAAAAGCAACACAAAATAAGTGATTTATACCTTTCAAAAGCCTTCAATCTCCTTCACTCCTTGATAAGGTTGAGGAGAAATACACCCAAGCTCTCCTTGCTTTACCCAAATGTGAATAGTATGAATGTGGATTGCTATAAATTCAACACAATTTTGGCATAATGGTATTGCTATGGAGGGATATCGTCAAACTCCAATACTAACCAATACATTGATGCAGAAAGGGCATGCACACAACTCAATGGACCAACAAATCCTATATCAAGCAACCTACTGGCTATAATATGTTACATTTAAATTGTCAAACTAGGGAATCATATTCTTTTTGGATGGTGCCCGTACTATGTGTAAAATTGAGGATTCCTGAATTGTAATCTAGGGGTTGTGCATAGGAGTAAACTAATTGAAAGGTAAACAAACTCTATTTGCAAGGATTAACAAGTACTATTAATAAGAAATAACTAATGCTATTCAGTTGTGTTTAGTGTGAAAAGATGGGCTTTTGGTAATTTCAAGGGTTTATGTGGAATCCTCCTTTCACACCAACATTCAAGGACATTCAACCGAGTAGAGAACTCTACTACAGATCTCATGTCACTTGGAATAGAGGGGAAGATTGGAATTGTGTAAATTTGTTATTCAAGTAAGCCCGATTATGCTCAAAACCCTAATTTTGTACAATTGTAAACAAACAAACAAATCACAGAAAATGATCGCACACAGAGATATCAAATTACAATCCAATACATACCAGATTTCAAAGTTCGATGTATGAAAAATTTAGGAACTAATGAACGGGTGAATTAGTCCAATGTACCTATTTGTATCAGGATCTCTGAAGAATGTCTGCAATATAATTATGTTGTCACAGAGATTTCACCGCATCAAAACTCGGAAGACTAATGAGTTGGCACCCTAGTCCAAGCCCTAATTTTCTCCTTTGCTCTGCACTTCCAACAGTCTATAATGCGTCCCTGCAACTCCACTTCTTCTTCTTCTGAAACCTATAACCTGCAATCATAGAAAAGTAGGTTGGGGGTTATGGTGTTTAGAGGCTTGCCTCGGTCAAGCCCCAGAGAGACATTCAAGTCTCCCAAACATTGTTGTCAGATAAAGAGTGCATATCCCTATGGGATAGAGGAAAAAACAAATTGATAGATAATTGAAAACATAAATAAATGTCACCTCAATGGAGTAGCTCTCATGGAAGCAAGAATCTTCTTTCATGCCATGAGGAGATGGAGCCAAATCTACATAAACAAACACAATAACAAAACAACACCTCTCTGCAACACAATGAATGCCTTGAATCACTTTTGCATAAAGTCACAAGTTCACAATGTCCAACTAGTTTACAAATGAATGCATGAACATGCTTATATATGCAACTAAACAACTTCCCACCAAGAAATTCATAATTCAAACTTGAGGTGTCGGCATAGGACCTAATAACGGTCACATAACCGACACTAAGATTTAGGCCCTGACCCAAAATAGGGTAAGACTAGGGTGCGGGCGGCCAAGTCCTCCCCCCTATTTCAAGCAGGGTTCATCACAAGTGCATCCCATAGGTCCCATTTGCCATAAAACTTAGGGGTTTCTTCACCAGAAGTTACCAATAACATGCAAGATGATCTAAATGCATTCTAAAGGACCTGAGAGCTAAACATAGGAGGGAAAATGCCCTAGGGAGACATTTTCTGATGTAACATTTAGCCCCCACTTTAATGTATGCATGAATGTGAGGCCCATACATGCATTAAAGTATGATCAACAAATGCAACAAACATGCCAAGCACATAGAGCTAATGTATACACAAAGATTGAGAACTATTTCTAGCCCCTACTCTCAGGTAGACATTAGAGAAAATAGATTACAAACACGCCAATCACAGTGAAGATAGTAACAAGCATGCAAAACATGGAGAAGACAGTAATAGTCACACAAGACACGGAGAAGACGACATTGAAGACATGTAAAACACAATGAATGCAATGATTATTTCTTTTTTTCATTTTCATTTTTTCCATATGAATGCAAATGCAAGTACAAGAAAAGTAAACACACAACCCGTAATGCAGGAGGGACTCATCGCCACCAGTCTTTAGACTACATATGGGGCAAAAGACATGCAATACAAATATCAAAGTGCAGGAGGGACTCATTGCCACCAGTCTTTAGACTGCACTTCAAAACAAACATGCCATACAAATCCCAAAGCATAGGAGGGACTCATCGCCACCAGTCTTTAAACTATGCTTGGGAACAAACATGCAATACACACACACATGGAAGACACGGAGAAAACGCAACAAACAAGAAATGGAAGAAACCTATTGCTAGGTTCGCATCCATCTTAGGCACATTACAGGCACACACCAATGATTTATCTTTGCCACAACAATCACCGAAGGCACGCTTAAGGGTTAGGATAGTCTCAAATCTGCTCCACGCCTTCTCAGAGGACTTCTAAAAATGATAGGATTGTGCAATCTCCTCAAGAAATACACCATCCCTACCTTCTACATAAGGGCTTAAAATAAAAGGATATGCACGATATCCCACCTCCACAGAGGGCTTAATGATTGCAATATAGAAATAAAGATGTGCACTCGTGCGGAGATACAACATCCCGCCTCCGCAAAGGGCTTAAAAACACACTTTGTTAGTATCAAAATCATCAGATAGCTTACCTTTATATGCCCCCACCTTAAGGTGGTTGATATCATGTATCAATATCAAGCACATTAAGGTAGGAAGAAAACACACAAGGGAATAAGAGCTCTTGCAAAGCCCATGCCCCCAAAGGTGACATGTACTTTACGATCGTCAAATGTTCCCACAAACACATTCCTACAAGAAAAGAGGTTAGATTTATCTTTCCATAAGATAATAACCACATGAAAAAGCCAAGGTTACACTATGGATTTAGAAACTAAGTATAATCGTGGGGCTATACTGCAAAGATCTTGAAACAAAGATAAAAAGTGCACGTAGCAATTGTATTGTTATAGTTTGTTAGTACGATAAGACAACATTAGAATATCACACAGAGTGCTTCTACTAGCCAAGTGTCGGATAATATATATCAACCCCATCATCATGTATGGACTAGGTCCATTTTTGCTTACTCACTGAAGGGACTTGGTCCTTATCAGTCTTATTTGTTTTTCATCATCTGCCAACTAGATAGAACCACTAGAGGAAGGTAAATAATAAATCAAGAGAGGAGAACAAGTGTCTTAGAGACAATCATGTAGGAGGGTGCCCCCAAGTTACCAACCACAATGCTATGTCCTTAAGACACAACACACAACAATGAAAATAGAGGAGAAGCAATATAGAAGAATGATGATACAAATAGAAGAAGGTCACAACAGAGGCGGTCTCCTAGTATCCTTGACCTTACAAGAGAATCAAGGGTCATCCTAGGAGGCCTAAACAACACATAACACATAATGGGGAGCACAACATGAGAGGTGAGGTCACATAAACAAGCAAATAATGCCACAACATAGGTGACCACCAAGGTTAGAAATACTTACCTGTAGGGACTACCGAGCTAGCATTCATCATGTATCTTGATCTTTACTTTAATGGTTAAAGCTTTATCTCTTCTCTCTTCCACAATTTCAGGAGCTTGTGGGTTATCCTTGTAGGAAAGGTATCTATTAATGCTGGTAGAGAGGGAATATCTCAGTTTTCTGTGTCGGTTAAAAGAGGTGATGTAGGAGTTTTTATAATACCCATTCCACTTGAGTGAGGTTGTTGAGGAACCTAAAAAGTGCCCATTTCAGTCCATATATAGGGTGTTGGAATACCTTTGTTGTGAGGAATAATTTGTTCTGCAATATTGTGTGAGTTTTAGTTGTTTTCCAAGGTATGTACTGATTCAGGTAAACATACATGATTTGTTTCTTTGTTTAGGATGTAGTTAAGAAGTGCTTGAACATCAGTAGGTAAATTTTCAATTTCAACAGGTTGAAGTAAATGTTCACAAAGGGAACCTGCATCATCCAAAATGTTTAGTGTGAAAAGATGGAGTTTTGGTTATGTGGAATCCTCCTTTCACACCAACATTCAAGGACATTCAACCGAGTAGAGAACTCTACTACAGATCTCCTATCACTTGGAATAGAGGGGAAGATTGGAATTGTGGAAATTTGTTATTTAATTAAGCTCAATTATGCTCCAAACCCTAATTTCATAAAATTGTAAACAAACAAGCAAATCATGGAAAATGATTGCACACAACGATATCAAATGACAATCCAACACATACTAGATTTCAAAGTTTAGTGTACGGAAAAGTCAAGGACTAATGAGCGGGCGAATTAGTCCAATGTACCTGTTTCTATCAGGATCTCTGAAGAATGTCTGCAACAGAATTCTGCTGTCATAGAGATTTCACCGCATCAGAATCCAGAGGACTAATGAGTGGGCACCCTAGTCCAAGCCCTAATTTTCTTCTTTTCTCTGCACTTTTGATAGTCTGTAATGCCTCCCTGCAACTCCACTTCTTTCACTTCTGAAACCTATAACCTACAATCACAAAAAAGTGGGTTAGGGTTGTGGTGTTTAGAGGCTTGCCTCAATCAAGCCCCAGAGAGACATTCAAGTCTTTCAAACACCATTGTTAGATAAAGAGTGTGTATCCCTATGGAATTAAGGAAAAAACCAATTGATAAATGATTGAAAACATAAATGAATGTCACCTCAATGGAGTAGCTCTCATGGAAGGAAGAATCTTCTTTCATGCCATGAGGAGATGAAGCCAAATCTGCATAAACAAACACAATAACAAAACAACACCGATCTGTAACACAATGAATGCCTTGAATCTCTTTTGTATAAAGTCACAAGTTCACAATGTCCATCTAGTTTACAAATGAATCCCTATAAATGCTTATATATGCAACTAAACAACTTCCCACGAAGAAATTCATAATTCAAACTTGAGGTGTCAGCATAGGACCTAATAACAGTCACATAACCAATATAAAGATTTAGGCTCTGACCCAAAATAGGGCAGGACTAGGGCACGGAAGCCTAAGTCCTCCACCCTTATTTCAAGCAGGGTTCATCACAAGTGCATCCCCTAGCTCCCATTTACCATAAAACTTAGGGGTTTCTTCACCGAAAGTCATCAATAACATGCAAGATGATCTAAATGCATTCTAAAGGACCTGGGAGCTAAACATAGGAGGGAAAATGCCCTAGGGAGACATTTTCTGATGTAATAAGTTGGTTGCAAATCAAATGGTCTTATGTAATTCCAAATAAGAGAACAACTAATAGTTAATTGGTGATCACCTTGACTCAACAACATAGATTATCAAGATCAAACTAATTCATATAACATAATTCATTACAACATGCATTAATCAGATACACATAAACATATAACATAAACTAAACACATGAACATATAGGGGAGACATGGTTACCTCAAGTGGCCCTTGCGTAAGTGACTGTGATCCCATAAAATCTAACTAGATCTCTACTATATATCTGAAAACCATTGACTGAACTCAAAACATGTGTTCCTTTATTGAATGTTGAAGACAAAATATAATAACAATTCTGATAACACAATCTCTGTCTAACCTTCTTGTCCCGTATACAAAATCTAACAATCTCTCTAGACAAGATCAGACTTCTCCTATTTGAACAAAACCATTAAACAATAAATATCATAATTGTCCATTATCCAACAACATAAGAAGAGGACTATATTACAGATCAAACTAGGAAGATGAAACTAAACTATCATCAAGGTAATTTAGACAGCACAGTCCTACTGTAACTCTCTCTAGTCATTATGAAAAATAGTCAAGACTAGAAACATAACATGGAGCACGATCTGAGATTCCTTTGTTACTCATAACTGCATCAACTGTCAAATGATAATTGTCAAAGAGTGGAGAGTTATGGATAACTCATTCCAATCAATTCATAGTCTTCTTCCTTTGGCTGCAGGTGCCTGTATTGTCTACTATGGACATCAACACCTCCTTTGTTGTAGGCTACCAAGTGGTCTTCATGAAATGTAGCCACGTACTTGTTGGATGGGGGATTATTCCATCATATGATATCTATACATCACAATTACTAAAATTAACATAAAGTACCATCATATTTCATGAGCAATCATCAATTCACACACAATTAATTAACAACATATTATATACCAATCTTCATGCTTTCAATGTCTTAAGGATGATTATAGACATAATCAATATATATAAAAGTTTGGAAATGTCTTAGGAAGAATGTACTTAAAACAAGAGAAATAAGACAAAACATGGCCTCATCACACCCCCAACTAAACATGTTGATGGTCCTCCAGCAACCAAGGCCTCTGATTGTATTGAAGAGCTATCTCCTTGTAATCTGTAGGTTCTTGCACTTCTCTTTCCTGTTTGAGATAGAAGCCCTTCTGCCCTGCCAACATGTTCCACCTAGCCCATTCTACTGCCTAATTCATCCTTTGCTCCAGCCAATGTGGAATTGGATAAAGAAGTAGGGGAGGATAGAACACCACTTGGCAGCCAGGGTATTCCATGTTCATTGACTGATCTTGTATATTTTTGTGCCCTATTGATTACTACTGAGAGGTTGAATACTGAATGAGGCTCTTTCCTTTGCAATGCCTGTGTCAACTCTTTCCATATACCATGTAAAAAACCCAAATCCTCCTTACCAATACCCTCAGCTAATTCCTTGAATTTCTTGTAATCCATTGCTCTACATTCCATGAGTTTGGTTTCCACCTCAAGATGTTCAATTAGATCAATCCATTCCTCCACTATCTTGTTAGGATCTGGGGATTCTGACTTGAGTTTGAGAGGGAGTGATTTCTCTTTCTCATTATACTACTGTTGTAAAATTCCTCTCCTATGGTCATTCTAGATGAATGATGCTAGGGCCTTCAATTGCACATCTCTAATAACAACTAGGGGATTCTAGTGAGTGTCATATGGAATAGCTAACTCATGCAGGTAAAATTCACATAGTGTTGGGAAGAGACACTGCTCTGGTATAGAATAGAATGTTGTCATTGATGGAAACAAGGCAAAGATCTTTCATCGCAATGGCAAGGACACGTTATTCCAGAAGACAATCCTAATCTAGTAATAAGACACAAGCATTTTGGTCTAGAAGTCCTAAAGTGGCTAAGTATTGGAAGTGTTCAGGTATAAGGCAGAAAAAGGATCAGTACTCCACAAGTGAAAATATGATGTAGCTCAGGTATGATGCTCACAATTATCTATTGATGTTATATTCCAATAATCAATTCATGACTTCCTCTAGAAGTCATATGATGAAAAGACTAAGTCTAGGTCAGCAGAAGTTAGACAGAGACAGTGAACAGTGCTGAGTATATTGGTCCGCATTCCTCCACATTAGCATATTTTGTTCTATGGTTTTGGAGTAAGATAGAGATAAGTCATGACTATCAGAATCCAAGTTTGTAGCTTCGGAAGTATAGCAGATCTCGTTCTACAGGCTCTCCAGTATCGGCATCCAGTATAGCAGTGTTACAGTGTGATAAGGCAACAATTCCAAGGTCCACATTTTGGCACATATATTTATGTTGTCTTGCAGATTTGAAGACATGTTAAGAGATTGTTAATGATTGTTGACTATGAATCATGAAGGTGCATTTGATCCGCAGCAAAAGTTATGATGTGATAGAGGAACCTATCATATATGTTATTAAGGAACAAGCCGACAGGCTAGCTAAATCCTTATACGGAAAAGAAATATGAGTTGGATGATAAAGGTAAGTGGTTGTATGAATAGAGCTGACACATATGAAGACATGTACACGATGGTTTGGATCCGCATTGAAGATTTAACACAAGAACAAGCCAACAAGGTATTACACTTGGTATACACGCTTCACAGTTTATTTGCCAACCTGATCATGAGAAAGATTTAGTTGCGGATATAAATAGAGGATGGATTTTGGTGTTTGAGTAGTGTTGTGTTCAATGTGATATATATGGATGCGAAACATGCGAAGATAGAGTGGCCGCAACAAATAAAGTGAGATCTTGAGCATATGTAAGAGTAGAGCAGAGAAACAAGAGCAGACTGAAATAAAGAGTTCTGAGTCAGTATTGATGAGCTTAAGCAAAATTGTTTCCATACATATGTAGATACAATCACAGCAGTTCATCCTCGGCAATGAGCCACCCTTATTATACCTTTTTCTTATAATTGGCAGTGAGCCTTTTCTTGAGCAGTGAGCCCTAAGGCAATGAACCTCTTGTAATTTGGTATTGTGCTATAATAAAATTTTGAGAGCTAACACTCTCCATGGTTTTTCCCTCTTTGGGTTTTCCACGTAAAATCCTGGTGTTCATGTGTTATGTCTTTATGGTTGTTGTTCATTAGTTTAATTTGCATTCACATAATCAAAATTGGTAAATGGATAAAAGAACAAGTTTATGAAAGGTTTTGTAGAACACTGATTCACCCCCCCTCTCAGTGTTCATTATATTCAACACATAGTTGATTCTACATTTCAAGGGTAGCTTTTTGGTAGGCTATTAGAAATAAGGCAGGTGTAAAAAGTGAAAGAAGGGCATCACTATACAGTTGGCTAAACTGAAAGCTCAAATACTGCTCTTATAGATAGAGGGCATAAACCCTTGCAGGTGGCCGAAACCTCATCAGTTGGATAGTCATATCTGCCATTCTATCCATTTTGAATTCCAGTCTCTTTATTTCTATGTTCTTCACCTCTATCTCTTTGATATGTTTCTCCTTCAATTCACCTTGTTCTTTTACCAATTCATCTATCTTATTCCACAATTGCAAGGTAACTGTGAATAACGTTGATGGGGTAGGTTCCTATGATTGTTCTTTCGGTTGCACAGGCTCTTGATTCCTTCTATTAATTTCTTTAATGGCCAATTGGGCCAAATGATCTAGTCCTAACTCTTGTTTCTGGAAAACATGCAACTGTTCCTCCAACTTCTTAACCCATTCATTTAACCCTGTCTCTTTCTGTTGTTAATCCTTCAACTACTTCGCCAATTCTACAATTTTCTATAAGGCTACCTGCAACTCATCCTTCTTTTCCTTTGCTGCATCTTTAGAGTCCAACAACAACTCTATTTGAATTTTATCTGGAGAGGCTAGTAAGTCTGGGTTTTCAGTATCAGGAGGGGGTTGATGCCTTTTCCTAGTTGTATATAGATCCTCCTCCTCATATTTTGTATCAGTCTCCAAGATGAGTGTGTGGCCCACATTTCTTTGTTCCCTATCAACAAACAGATGTTCCCTTTCAGAGTCTATATCAATGTGTACATCAACCACATTCTTTTATTCAGGGTGGGTTTTTCCCCCTAAAAGTCCTTTCTCCTTCCGATGGTCTAAGCGCCTATGTGATTGAGTAGTTACCTTTTGTTTCTTTTTGGCTCTAAATGAAGAGGAGGAGGATTTTCTCTTCTTGGTTGGATTTGAGGTAGAAGGAGTATCATGGGTAGTCGTAGGTGCTGCGAGCGGTGAGTTGGTAGCTCTAGGCTACAATTTTCATTTTGTCTTTTGCTTTGTGCAGATAGAAGTCTGCGAGGGTAAATGCTCTGGCAAGGGAGTTGACACTAGTGAAGCTGCAGGTGTGGGAGACCTAGCAGGTTCACCTATAAGGCTATCAGGACTTGGAGTTGGATGCTCCTCAAGGGTTACTTGGCAATAGGTAGGTGAAGCTTCTGGTTGGGAAGAGGTTGATGGGGCTTCCTCTTCTCCCCCTGTTGTTACATTTTCTGCATGTGCCTCTTCTTCCCTCTCTGGTTCAACCCTCAAAGGTCCCTCATCAACATGATTAATTTCAAGAACACGTTCCCAAGAAATATCAGGGTATTTAATAGATAAACTCCTTTTTATTAATAGAACAACCACGACATGATGAGACAATGAAGACTGATTATTTTTCCTTCTATACTCAGCAAACATTCTTTTTAACAAATTGAACAAGAAATTTGGAACATTTACTACCCTCCCATGATGGAGATGGCTTAAAAGTTTGAAGTGCACAATATAAAGCAAAGATTGCCTCCCATCACAGGTAAGATATTTAATAATATAGGTAGCAACAGAGGCCCATAACCAGGGTAAAGAGAATCATTTGGTACCTTGAGATGTAGATTCCATTCTTTCACTTGGTTGACTGAATTTAGCCCTTGCTAAAATGGTGTCGGCTCTTACAGGGAATTCTTCTCCAGCTACCTGTAGCCCCATTACCTCAGCTATGGAAGCTACAAATGGGTCAACTTGCAAGCCTTTTATTGTATCTTCATCAATCTTGAATGTTCTCGCAAACTGCTAGGTCATGGCTTCATTATACTCTATCATCTTAAGAAAATAATTCAACCACCCTACTTGCTGAAAGATAGACATGCAATCCCTATCAGACAATAATGTAGTGTGGAGTATAGGCTCTCTCCTGATCGGTTCTCCACCCATCATGATATCTCATGAAACTTTTCTACTGAACCCAATTCCACTTTGCAAACTCAATCCCCCGTTCTTTGGTAATTTCTTCTTACTAGTCACTTCTTACTAGTTGCTATCTACTAGCTTGTATGTTATGCGGTGCAAATAGTCATAATTATGAAGGAAGAGATTTAAGAGATTTGAATGTACATGAAATAATTCCTATGTATGGAATTTCCCTCCCAACTATGGTGTCATTTTCCCTCAAATGAGAAGACAGGTTAAAAGTACAGAAGAGCGATTTGAAAACAATTCGAATTGGGTATAATATTTGAAAAGAATGATGTGTGATATGTGAAAACCATAAAATAAAAAGTAATAAATGTTAATTAAAGCAATAGCGAGATAAATACCTATGAAGTGATGTCTAACTTGGAAATGTTCCATGGAAAAATGATGACATGGCAGCTAGAGTAGATGTGCTCGACGAATGAGCCAGAGCAAATCACATTGGTTTGATGTTGAAAAGTGTACGGATGGAATGTGTGGTAGCATTTTGACACGTAGCATGAAGGTATAGTGAATAGTGGAAGATGGCAACATGTGGATGATGTGAGGAAAGGTGTTGAAAGGAAGTGCGGATGCGTGTATGCAATTAGAATGTGAAGTGAACAGGTCCCATGTGCGTTGGATGTGGGTGCAGTGGATACAGGTCCCTTGGGAATGATGACCATTGTAGTTGCTACATGTGTAATTGTACAGGTCCCGTAAATAGTAGAGAGCCTTTGGCTACAAGTCCCTTCAGTGAAGTCATTGGCGGCCAACATAAAGCTCATTTGTATGGTAGGAGCTGAATTGATGGAGCCTAAACTCTAATTGAGTTATTTGTGTGATCCTATATCAAGCAACCTACTAGCTATAATGTGTTACATTTAAATTGTCAAACCAAGGAATCATATTCTTCTTGGATGGTGCTCATACTATGTGTACAGTTGAGGATTCCTGAATTGTAATCTAGGGGTTGTGCATAGGAGTAAACTAATTGAAAAGTAAACAAACTCTATTTGTAAGGATTGATAAGTTCTATTAATAAGAAATAACTAATGCTATTTAGTTGGCTGCAAATCAAATGGTCTTATGTAATTCCAAATAAGAGAACAACTAATAGTTAATCGGTGATCACCTTGACTCAACAACATAGATTATCAAGATCTAACTAATTCATATAACATAACTCATTGCAACATGCATTAATCACATACACATAAACATATAACATAAACTAAACATATGAACATATAGGGGGAGACACATTTACCTCAAGTGGCCCTTGCTTGAGTGACTGTGATCCCAAAAAATCTAACTAGATCTCTATTATATCTCTGAAAACCATTAACTGAACTCAAAACCTGTGTTCCTTTATTGAATGTTGAAGAGAAAATATAATAACAATTCTGATAACACAATCTTTGTCTAACCTTCTTGTCCCATATACAGAATCTAACAATCTCTCTAGACAAGATCAGACTTCTCCTATTTGAACAAAACTACTAAACAATAAAATACCATAACTGTCCATTATCCAACAAGATAGGAAGAGGACTTTATTACAAATAAAACTAGGAATAGGAAACTAAATTATCATGAAGGTAATATAGATGATACATTCCTAATGTAACTCTCTAGTCATTATGAAAAATAGTCAAGACTAGAAACAAAACATGGAGCACGATCTGAGATTCCTTCGTTACTCATAACTGCATCAATTGTCAAAAGATAACCTTCAAAGAGTGGAGAGTTATGGATAACTCAATCCAATCAATTCAGAGTCTTCTTCCTTTGGTTGCAGGTGCATGTACTATCTACTGTGGATGTCAACACCTCCTTTGTTGCGAGCTGCAAGTGGTCTTCATGAAATGTAGCCACGTATTTGTTGCATGGGGGGTTAGTCCATCACATGATATCTATACACCACAATTACTAAAATTAACATAAAGTACCATCATATTTCATGAGCAATCATCAATTCACACAATTAATTAACAACATATTATATACCAATATTCATGCTTTCAATGTCTTAAGGATGATTATAGATATAGTCAATATATATAAAAGTCTGGAAATGTCTTAGGAAGCATGTACTTAAAGCAAGAAAAATAAGACAAAACATGGCCTCATCAGATATGAGAAGCTATTTTGGCATGATAAGGTTTCTTGAAACTTAGATGTGAAAATGGCTTGTGAGAGCTTGTATTTATAGGCAAATTGGAAGGGAAATGGGATCAATGGCTAATATTCAAAGTTGAGATCTAATGGCGGAGATGAGAGGATGAGATGGAGGGCTTAGATTTCATCAACAAGATTGAAGGGTTGTGATTATTTTGGAATTATTAATTTACCTTGGGAAGGCTTAGCATTAATGAGGATTAAGACACATGAGTAAATAAAAAATTAATTTCCTTGGGAGGTGTTGGAATTAAAAATTCAAGTTTTTTGGTGAATGCGATGGCATGTGACCACATGTGTTTATTTGGCATACACATGTGTGAGCTCTTTGCATTAAAAAGAGCTCTAACATGAAAGAGGAAAGGTGAGGTGGAAGGGTCATGTGATCTTTGAATTAAAAAAAATTATTCAAGGGGTGTGGGAGAAGGTGTTAAGCAAGGCTTAACCAAATTAATTAAGTGCTTAACTTAATTAATCTAGTTGTTGAAAATTAGTGGGAGGATTAATTAGTCATTAAAAATAATTAAATAATGATTTATATAATTAATTTGGGTCTAGGGGCTAGGTAGGCTAGGGTAGCTAATTAAATAATGGGTATTTATTCAATTAGGCTAGGGGAGATTAATCAAATAATCATTTTTTATTTAATTAATCAGGATTAGGAGATGGAGAAATTAACCAAATAAATATTAGGAATATTTATTTAATTAATGATGAATGGTGTTGTAAGGTTTAGTAATAAATTAATCGAATTAATTCATTACTAGGGAATAATTAGTGATGAATGGGTAAGGGTGAGTGGTTAGGGATGGCTTAGGGTTAATTAATTAAATATTTTTTTTTATTTAATTAATTGGTGAAAGGGGTAATTAGTAGTGCAATTGGTGTAGGAAAGTGACTTGTGAGGTCAAGGCATCTCATGTGTCTACTTAAGCATCACATTCAACAATACTCTTATGTTGTCTTTGGTGTTGCACTTAAATACTTCAATTGTTCCTTCATTGACACCTTGGATTGCATCATTCTTTCTATTTAAATTATTCTAAAGGTGTTACCTAAATTATGTCATTTCATTCCTACACTAACTAAAGCCACACAATCTCCTTGGTACTCCACCAATGCATTAAATTTATTCACAACAATGAGGTAGTGACCATCATATGTCATTAGTACCAACCACTTTTTGAACTTGGACAATTTACTATAATTTTTTTATCCACAATCCCATTAGTCCCCCATATGAGCTCTATGACACCATTTTTTTACTCCACAAGTGCTTAAAAGAATAACAAGCTCACATCCATTCAAGAAATTCTAATCTCATTGTTCACTCTATTTATCCACTTGACATTCACTCCCATGAGACACCTCTAAATTATTTTCCAACATCTCTTTCTTATTTGGCATGCCTCTACTTCCTTTCCTCATCCTTCTAAATCTAAAGCTACTTCTTCACCCTCCTCTTCTACCTATAAAGTTGCTATCCTCCCTCACCAATATAAACCTAAACTAAACACTACCCTATATCACTCTAAATATGCTATTATCCCTTCCCCTTCATCTCTCATACCCTTCTTGCTACACCCCACATTGCCCCTCTCCTTAACCCTTGTCACCAATGTCCCTCCCAACCTTCACCTAAACTCTCCCCTAAATTTGCATCCAAACACAAATCCACCCCTCTACTTCCCCCAGTTAAACTCCCATTCCAACCCACTCCCACTACCCCTCTTCCTACCTTGCATACTACTCTTCTAACTTAAATTATATATATTTTGTTGAGGTGGAGGTTGCTTCCACACAAGATGAGATCCCCAAATCCATATTTAGCATACCTCCTTTGTTGGCCACTTTCACATTAGTATCTATTCTCTATGTTGCTCCTCTTCTCATTAATACTTCCATTGCAATTCACTTGGTTGAATTCTCCCTAACAAACCTAAAGGATGATGATTTCCTATACGACATTGCCTACATAGATTAGATTAGTTAATTTTGCACATGCATTATTTTCCTTGTCTCTTATGGTTTGTTTTCTACCTTTTTCCCCACCCTTTTTTAATCATGCAAAATCATGCCTATAGGTGCATGATAACACCTGGGGTTAGGAGAAACACATTTATGTTTATGTCCCTCCTTTTGTAACCTTCTTCCATTTGTGCATTCATTTTTTCACGGGGTTTCTTCTACGTGTTATTGATGTCCTTCTTTGTTTCTTTCCTCCTTTGATTTTAGGTATGATGCAAAGAATTGAGGTGTTTTTCCTTTTCTTATGTTGACGCAATATCATAGCGTGTACATAAAAATGTGAACATAAAATAAACAAACTAAACTAAGTTAGCCAATTCCATTCACATATAAATGCAACCTTTGATTGATCTAAATAGCAATGCATAAAACATAAAATGAAGTCAAATAAACAACATTGGATGCAACCCTATGATGTGTGGATGTGCTCCTTGATAGTTGATGTGTGATTCATCCTTAA